>CP012817.1:672794-1345589 GCA_001936135.1 Saccharomycopsis fibuligera x Saccharomycopsis cf. fibuligera | reverse complement strand
TCTTTGATAATATTTATGATTGACGCTGTCAATTATTTGACTCTTCTGTTGGTGTTTAATTTGGCTTATCGGATCCTAGTGTTCTATGCAGCAACAAGAATCATTCCCGCATTGAAGCAGTCAATGAAGAGCGGCATTTTATCAAATCCCGCCGTTAACGGCCCAGAAAAAGAAGACATTTTCCAGGATGATGGTGAAATTGAAAATGAAGGCGATGGAGATGGAGATGGAGACGGTGAAGATAAAAGAAATGCATTGTATGATTCAGAATCAGAAGTTTTTTCTTTATCGTCTTCATCAACATCCGGCAAGCAGCCGATTCTGGACTACAGCTCTCCAAGCAAGATTAGATATAGTATAGACAATATCATGACTGAAAAACCAATACCCACGGATAAAGGGTACAAGCCATTAGATAAATCAAGAGTTATATATTCATACTCCCCATGTCTTATAATAGCAGTATACACCAACCTCATGTTACTTCAAAGAAATGAAATTGACCAAAATTTGATAATATGGGGCTGGTGGATGGAAAATGCTGAAAGCTGGATAGTCGTAAACCAGATTCAGTTTTGGAATTGGCTAAATATGCTTTTATTGCTTGGTCTTTATACTCTTGAGTTATTTACTGAAACAGATGATTGAATGCAATGCCATGTCGATAGCGGTTGATAATTAAAATTATAAGAAGCTTTTACAATATTTTGTTATAATTAGATGATTTATGTATATTATTAAAGCTTGCTGTTTCAACCTTTTTCCTTTTTTGTTATCATTTATGTTCTACTTTTTTTTTCTTTTGTTCTTCTTTCCTTTCTTCTTTCCTTTTGTTTTTACGGTTTATCCTTTTCGTATATTCTTTTACAACTTCTTATTCATGTTTCATTTTTGAAACTTTTTTTTTTTTTTTTTTTTTTTATTTTTCTATTTTTCTTTATTATAGTCTAATCTTTTTTACTTTTTATTTTTTTTTTTTTAGATTTTGTTTGTTTGTTCTACCTGTTACCTGTTACCTGTTTATCTTGTTATTACGAGTTGATGCTTATTTTCCCATTTTACCGGTATCTCTTTTTTATTACATTTTATATTTTCAGTCTGTCCTGCATAAAATATAGTCAATGCCCAATAAAGTTTTGTGTAGTCTAGTTTGGGATAAATTTGACCTTGAGCTGATTTGTGCTTTAACGTGATCTTACGAACAGGCTTCATTAAATTTTGCACATTCATTATGTGATATCAAAAGCTACCAATCTATCTTACTCATCTACCTCCCAGGAGTAGTTGTATAAACTGCAGAGGACTATGCGTAAATATCCTTATTATGCTATTTATGTTAAGTATTTATTCAAATAACTGTATGTAAGGCTATATTTATTACGTCAAATATTACCTAATATACTATCACATGGTACATGCGTCAACAGGCACAATATCGCGTCACTTATTAAATTCGAATTTTATGAAAACAGTTAACGGAAACAGAAAAATTTGTGTTGGACCCCCCGCTAAATGCTATTATTATTGCCTTCACTGCTTCGCTTGATAGTGCCATGCTCTTACAGTTTTGGGTATCTTCTAAAGTCCCCTAACTCATTTGAATACAATTACCACTGTTACATTT
The DNA here is from genome assembly GCA_001936135.1 of Saccharomycopsis fibuligera x Saccharomycopsis cf. fibuligera. Classification (NCBI taxonomy): domain Eukaryota; kingdom Fungi; phylum Ascomycota; class Saccharomycetes; order Ascoideales; family Saccharomycopsidaceae; genus Saccharomycopsis; species Saccharomycopsis fibuligera x Saccharomycopsis cf. fibuligera. The sequence goes on along the minus strand of CP012817.1, from coordinate 1,343,965 downwards.
ACTGCTGTCACATTTACTGCTGTCACATTTATCTTTGCATTCACATTCGCGTTCAAAAGCGCTGCTTTCTTGCCCCATTCTAGCACTCTAATAAGGATGAATATCGCTCCCGCTACTGCAAAGACACAGCTGGAACAGCAGCAGCAGCGCCTGACACAACCAGAACAAGTGCCGATTCTACCCTCTCCATCTCAGGAAAGCCAAACACCTAATCAAAAACAAAATCAACAACAACAACAACAACAACAACAACAACAAAAACAACAGCTACAAAAAAAAAGAAAAAGTGAACAACCCATTGCCCCCAGTGTTACAGACCAAAACATCTCCAAAAAGAAGAAGCTGCAATCAGTTCAAGTCAAAACAGAAGATGGCAAATCACTCATCCCACATACCTCCGGCCATCGTCCAGTCACTTCTTGTACTCATTGCCGTCAACACAAGATAAAATGTAATGCGAGCGACAATTATCCCCGCCCATGCCAGCGATGCGAAAGGATGGGTCTAAACTGTGAGATTGACCCGCAGTTTAGACCTAAGAAAGGCAGCCAGATCCAGACTTTGAGAAATGATGTTGACGAGCTAAAGGCAAAACTTGAATTGTTACATAGAAATGAATCCTTCATTGCTCAGGCTCTTTTGAATCGTCGAAGCATGAATATCGGTGAAAGAGCGGAACGATTTGTCAACAATAATAGCGTGCCTCTCAATAGCAATAGTAATGGCAACGGAAGTGGGAGTCGTAGTCCCAGCTTGGAAAGTCAGAGCCGAAACCAAAATGGAGTTGGAAATTATCGTAATGAAGGTGAAAATGTGATGCGCAGTAGTAGCGCGTCGCCTCCAGTGGCAATGTCTAGATCTCTTTCAGAAAATAATCATTTATTCACTCGCAATGTGCCATTAAACTACCCTCCAATAATCGCCAAAACGTATTTAAAAAGGGACCCTTTCCTTTTGCAGCCATCCAACAGACCAAATAACGGTAGCAGAGAATCACCGGAACTACTTAATGACTCAACTCCTACCAATGATGACAATAGCAGGAACTTGCCTCCATATTTACAACAAAGCTTTAGAGAAAATACGGCTAGCCCTGATACTACTACTAGTTCTATAGGAGGTGGAAGTGGAGGAGCAGGGGGTCAAACGGTACCAGGAAGTACTGGCAGTAATAATAATGGGCAAACTTTATATACAGAGTCGAACAATAATCAGCCCCCATTGGTGACAAATATTAAAACCCCAAACATCAAGGAATTTATTTTAGGTGACGTGCATCTCCCATTAGCTAAAGCAAATGAGCTTCACGCAAGATTCATCAATGATTACCTACCATTTTTACCAATTTTGACTTCAAATAGTGCTATCGAATTATACTCTCAGTCTCAATTACTATTTTGGACAGTATGTTTGACAGCTTGTCTTTCAGATCCTGAACCGACGCTATACAATAAACTCGCATCACTTATTAAACAATTGGCTATTGAAACTTGTTGGATACGAACTCCTAGATCGACTCATATTGTGCAATCTTTACTTATTTTGAGTTGTTGGCCTTTGCCTAATCAAAAAGTCTTAGATGATTGTTCTTACAGATTTGTTGGACTAGCGAAAAATTTGGGTTTCCAGCTAGGTTTACACCGTGGCAAGTTTATTAGCGAGTTTTCTAGAACTCAGGTCAGTTTAATTAATGCTGAAAAATGGAGAACTAGAACTTGGTTATTGGTATTTTTCAGTGAACAGCTTTGGGCCAGTATCCTTGGACTTCCACCATGCATTCAAACAGATTATCTTGTTGAAAATGCCCGGTTAGATCATAGTTTGCCTAAAAATTTTAGATGTTTGATTTGTTTATCCATATTTCAGTCAAAGTTAATTAACATAATGGGCTCATCTGTGACTTCACCTGATGGATTGATGACGGCTAAAGATAGAGCCGGTAGTTTAAATATTCTTTTGCGTGAATTGGAAAGATTGGTATTTAAGTTGCAAATTGATGACCCGATCACTGAAATGTATTATTTGTATGTTAAATTGCTTGTTTGTGCTTTCGCATTCTTACCAGAAACTCCAGCTGAAGATCAAACCAAATATGTCACAGTAGCATACCATGCGGCCACTAGAGTAGTGACAATTTTCTCTAAGCTTGTTGAAGTTAAACAACTAAGCGAATATCCAGTTTATGTGAGACATAGCGTCACTTATGCATGTTTTACTCTTTTTAAACTTCATTTGACACCATTATTGCTTGACAAGTATGTTGACAGTGCTAGGCAATCTATAGTTACAGTTCATAGGTTGTTTAGAAACATGTTAGCTGCCTGGAAAGATGTTGACAATGATATTTCAAGAACAGCAAAAGTTTTGGAGAAACTTAACTATGTTATCATTACTCAGCCAAATATTTACCTTGAAGGAGAAGGCATTATTAAGTCGAACCGAAGTCATTTGGCCAACTCGTTATTTTATGACTTGGTATCTTGCATCCATGAAGCTAGACGAAGAAACATTGCTAAAGAGAAAGCAATTAGTACTGGCCAACCAGTGCCTGCTTTTGGTCTGCAAGATAGCCTTTTCCAAGTTGATGGGTATGATAGAAAACTTGTTCCATTACCATTTTATAATCAAATTACAAGAGATAATTTCAAAACAATTAGCTCCACATCTCCAAATGGTACAACGATAACTACATTGGTGCCTACTCAAACTGCGATGTCAAATGCTCAAGCTGACGCTTTGGCTAATGGGTTGTCAGGCCCAACCCAAATCAACGGTATTCCGCTACCATTACTTGAAGCAACTGGAAGTTTAGGAGTCTCGAAACCTGGCCCCGCCGGAGCTGTTACTGGAATTAGTGCTGTTAGTGCTAATAATATCAGTCCCACAAATACAGGCCAAAGGGCATATATCAATAATGTCAACCCAGAGAATCCTTCAAAAACTAATGACGAATTTATGCTACCTTCATTCCAACGGAGCAATAGCGATGCTAGTAATAATAATAATAATAATAATAATAATAATGATAGTAATTCGGTTCAAAGTTCAGCAGCAGCTCTCGCAAAACTTCAATCAAGCGGTAATAACAACAATAATAATTCCAACGCTAATAATATTTCTAATGCCAATACGCCTAATGCTAATAATATTAGTTCATTATTTAATTATAAAGGTCAACCGACTCAAATGATGCCGCTGGTACCAGCAACCAACAACGGCAATAATAATAATAGTAATAATAATGATAATAGTAGTAATAATAGTAACCAAAATTTGGAGTCCTTTTACAACAACAATAACAGTAGTAACAATAACAATAATAATACTAATAATAATACTAATAATAATACTAATAATAACAATGCTAATTTGAACAACGCACAAATACCTGGACAAGGACAAATCACTGCCCCACAAGTTGCACGCACATACTCGAATGCAAATAGTGCTACTGGAATCAATACTCTCACAAATGTCGATGTTGGTCTGAATGGTGCAAATAGTGGAAACAATGATAATAACGGCAATAATGCCAATGTTAACAATGAGAATAAGAATAATTTGTTTGGTGATTTTTTGCAACAACAATCGTCAACTTGGACAGAAACTAATGATGATTTTTTGGGATGGTTTGATGTCAATATGGCTCCCGAATTTTGATTTGCAAGTGGCTGTTGTTTTATCAATGATTATTCCAAAACCCTTTCATGACCTTTTTACTTCGATAAATTATAGTTGCTACTAATTTTTGTCGATATATTGTATAGGTAGTTTTTTCCTTTTTTTTTTTTTTTTTTTTTTTTTTTTGTTTTTCAACTTTGTAAACTATAGATGTTTTGGTAATTTGATTTCAGTTTCATTTTTTTTTTTTTTCGCTCTAAAGATGTTGAATATTCCCGCAAAATCTTATTTTTTTTTGAAAACCATTTTTTTTTAAATGTCTATGCTTGACTAGAAAATTGTTCTTTAAGTATGCATATGCTGAATTTAGTCTCTTCATTTCTGATTTTTGCGTTTCGTTCAATATTGTCATTCCTACTATCATACACTCGTTTATCCATATAATTTTTACGATTTCTGGAACTTGATTTCCTTGACGTTTATCATGTTTTTTACGTATACATATTTGTACGTAGTTGGGCTGTTGACTTTGAACTTCGAACCAGCTTTTTCAATCACTGCTCTTTCTCTATTTTTCTATTGTCTTCTGAAGAACTTGGACTATAGTGCAAGTCTACGATAGTTTATAAGTATATGGTAAATAAACGGTTCTAATTAACTCTTATTTGGGTTCTGAGTTTTTCTTTTACTGGCTTCAGCTGGTTTGGCCGACGAAAAAAATCAAAGCGAATTATTCAAAGTTACAAAATAAAATGAACTGTAAGAAAAAAAGATCACTCCCACCCAAAAAAAAAACATATCAAATGAAAAAGAATGTAAACTTAATCCTTCAATGTTATTTTTGTTTAAAAATCCCGCTATAGTTAGGAACTACCAATTAACCTATAGCTGCTTTCATGTATATATGCTGTGCTAGTGGCATACTCTATAGAAAGTAAATGCACAGTGCTGCAGGTACAGGTATAATAGTAACTCTAATTAGCGTGAAACAAAACCTGTTTCCGTGCTATTGTCAGATCCGGTCGGATCAGATCACAGTTTGCAATCAATCAATTGATCAATGATTGAGGATACGCATGCACAAGACTTCCGTTTGACGAAGATAATTATTAAGTGGTGCAGATATGGTTTGTTAAGAAATTGTGTCGTATTTTATTATTTCATAAAGTTCAAACCCAGTAAACATGCAAAAATACAAACATGCAAACATGTAAAATTGTCAAACTATAATGTTTATGTGCAGATAATCCATGCCTGTATATGAGCATGCTTACAGATAAGTTCCCAAGTTACAAACTTTCATATAAATAGAAAATTTTGTAACATTAGTAAGACGATTTTTGTTTTTTATTTTACTTTTTTTTTTCTAACCATTACCGGTGATACCTATCATTAAAGTTGAGAAATGCTATATGCTATCATAATATAAACGATATATAAAGAGAAAGAATACGGAGTTAAAAGAAAAACAATAGAGAAAGGCTTTTTAATGAGAATAATACCAACAATGAGGAGAAGTCAGCATAAAAAAAGTAATTGAACCAAAGGAAAAAAGAAAAAAATACAAAAACAGAGTAGCAGCTAAGAATAATTAATAAAAAAAAAAAAAGATGTGAAAAACTGGAAAAGCAGATTCATGAAATTTGTCAAAAAGAAGGCGAATAGTTCTGGAAAAATCTAGGGAACAGAGAATAGTACCATACAATGTTTTTGTAAGTTTGTGAGTCATTAGCAAATTTTGTTTGATCTTGCAAGCTATTACAGTAAAGTTCAAGCCATTAATATAAGCTTTCATGGACTATACGCAACGAGTGAATAAATACAACTTAAATTAGAAGACAACAACAACGAGACTTTTAATGTTGATCGTATGCGCTAGTTGACAATCTAATTTTCAGCAACAGCTTGAGTTTCCGTAATACACTCAATGACTTGTCCCTTTTTTGACATAATTTCCGAATCTTGTTCATCAATCACAATCTCCTCCTCCTCCTCTTCTTGTTCCTTTCCTGTTTCTTGTTCTTGTTCTTGTTCTTCTTGTTCTTCTTGTTCTTCTTCTTGTTCTTCTTCTTCTTCTTCACTATCACTTCTAACATCCTCAGCATTAGAACCAGTGAGAATCTTGTACAACACTTTCAAAATCAAAAACATCCAGATTATAGTAATAATTTGTAATCCGACCAACAAAGCTAAAAATGTGTACACTAAAGTTATATCAATACAGCCATTAGCAACCCCTATTAGCATACCAACTTTTGTGCCATCGAGACAAAATTTTTCTCCAAGCAAGTCGAAAATCTTGGTATAAGTGAAATAAATTAAATAATTGTACAAGCCGTGTCTTAAAGCAATCCAACTGAAAAAAAAGATTAAGAAGGTGAAATCACAAGCATTCGTTAAACCACAATATCTTAAGATTTTGGCCAATGCAAGCCAAATGTCAACAAAATCCATAATCACCAAGATTACATTTCCAATTCTGGTAAAATGGTTTATGTAAGAACCGTAAACTAGCAAAATGGTAATAATGTGATGAGCAAACATTTGATAATGATCTTTTCTTTGCTTTTCGATATGAAGAATGAAAACCTGAGAGATCCAGTTAGCCATTTCAATCAAATAGTAAGTTTTCGCTTCACGGGTCATAAAATGAGGGAAATCTTTATAAAGGTTGTCGAAATTGTTAAAATATGAAGATGTGTACATCAATTTGAATCCCCAAAGAAATGAGGATGAGTAAATTACAAAGGCCCAGCCTTGTTCAGCAAATCTTTGTTTGGCATTTTTAGATTTCATATTAAGAACTTGGGAACAAAATGGCTGAAACACAAAATCCATAAAAAATACTCTAACAAATATTATCGCAATGATGTTCATGAAAACAAAATATGAATCATTTTGGTGAATATCATACGTATCAGTACCAATTTTTCCTTCAACGACAAAAAACTTCCTGCCAAATTGAGCTGTTGATGGAATAAAGCATAAGCCTGCGAGACCAAGTAGGACGGTAAGTGAAAAATGAAGTTGAAACTTGTCCACTGTAGATAAAATTATTGATCTTTTTTGTAGCTTTACAGCCGTAGATTTGTTGGATTTCTGTATATTTAACTGTGTCTGGCGATGCTGCTGTTGAAAATGCGGCTGTTGTTGTTTTTCTGAAGTGGGCATATTGGTGAATCTTTATTGACAACTTAGACCAGAAACGAGTGAAAGCGCAATATTAATGGCTTGGTTGGCTAAAAAGACAAGCGCGAAAACTATAACGGTATTGAACAGCCTAAAAAAGAAAAAAAAAAAAAAAAAAAAAAAAAAAAAAGAGGAAAACAGGAAAAGTCAGGAACAGTTGAGAGAACGGTGCACAGATCTGATCAAGAAAACGCCGATTTCAGATGGGAAGAGAATGACAAAGAACCTATGCTGTATATTTTTTGAGATATGTGCAGGCGTAAGATAGAGAAAGGAAAAAGGGTGCCAGAGCGGCCTATTGTGTGTTTAGCGTGAGAGGGGATCCTCGGGCCTTCTTGGTCTGCTGGTATTATGTTATTGTTGTTGCTGTTCTGAGCCTCGTCCATGCTGCTGCTCATGGGCTACTGTGCTCTATTGTGTTGAGCAGTTTCAATTTTCATCCGACTAAATTTTCGCCCATTGGCAGACACGAAGTCTAGTGGCCAGCTAGCCAGATCGAGCATCGCTCGATGTGCCCACACCACGTGCAACTACAAACTAAGCCGCAGAACCAGAATCAGAATTAGGCAAACCACAACGTGGCAGACACACACAACACCATCACAAACACGCCCCACACTGTTAACAAGAGACTCAACTGCTTTACTAAGCGGTCCCCCTTATAAGTGCTGGAAGTTGGATCATTTCCAAGAAGCTTGTAGCCAAACAATCCAGGCAAAATGAACGAGATCGCGGTGGAGCCTGTAGCGCCTACAAGCGATAACACTAATGCAAAGGAAGTAACGCTGAGAGCAAGAATGTAAGCAGCTAACAACAATAATGTAGTGAGCACAACGAAGGCCGTATGAGAGAATGGAACAATAACTGGTTTTTGGGTGAGTCTTGCGTCAATGATACCGTTAACACGCGGGTTAGTGTCATCATTGAGCAATGGAGCCTCTTCACTGACAGCGGTATTTGGCTTTTTTTGGAAATATGTGATCTTGGTGAAGTAGATAAAGTTATTAGCACTTAAACGGCACGGATGGAACATCAAAGGAAGTGAAAGAATAACCATGAGGATGATAGCGTATCTTCCGATAAGGTTGACAATAGCGCTATTATACATCAACACAACATTGCCTCTGACGTTTGATCCAAATGTCAAGTAGCCAGCCAAACCAATAACCAAAAACAAAGCAACTGATCCAGACATAACCGTACTAATAACAAAAAGAATGTTTTTAGAGGACTTGTCTCTGCTTTCATTAATTATCGAGTACATGTTTTGGTGTCCAGTGAATGCAAAAATGATGATTGAGAACGTAGACAAAATTGAATTCAAACTCAATGGCTTGAAGACGCTGACATTGCCCTTCAACTCTTGGGGAACATCGCCCACAAAATAGTGGGCCACAACCAAGACAAACAAGTAGGCAATAGCCGCCAAACCCAAGATTGACGTGTATTTTAATGAGTCAAGATTTTTGAAGTAGCATAAAGGAGCAATTATCACAGCACTACTAACAATTGCCCATGATCTAGTGAATGCATCGCGTGCGATAAGATCAGGTAGCAAATCACCAACAATAACCAAATAGGAGATGCAGCAACCAAAGCATTGCAAAAAGATACTCAAATCAAACACCAATGAAAGCTTTGGGTAAGTGATTGAACAGATGCCAAAAAAAGTAGCATGACCTTCTGGTAAAAATTTGGAAGTTCTCAATTGCACATAAAGACCAAATGCAGAAGTGATACCAGCAAGAATAACGATCAATATCCCAAGAAGAATCCCATCAGCTCTGAAAGCGTAGGGAATGGCGAGCATTCCCGCCCCCACGATAGTCTTACTCAAACTAGCGATAGATGAGATGGGACTAGCTAACGATTTGGCTTCAATTGTTTCTGTGGACATCTCTGAATATCGCTTTTATATATCTATTTTTTTTTTTTATTTCCTTTTTTTCGGAAAGATGGGAAAAACCAACAACAGCAACGAGAATTGAATTGCTTTTAGCGAATTCCACTGAGCAATATCAAAATCCTTGTTTGATGATACAGGGTGGCTTTCCGTCGTTCTATGATCAGATTTCCGTAGCGCTTAAGCAAAACTGTTAAAACCGATTAAAACCAAACCGTGATATGTATTGACAGCGTATTCTTTGGTAGATAAACTAGCTTTAACTGTAACGATAGTATACTGGTTGAATTGCCAAAAGCTCTAGAGCTGGTACCAATGATGATTTGTACTGTTTTGGATCGAAGATCTTCGTGCGCGGATGATGGTCGCAGCCGCTGCAGAAAACAAATAGATATCATGCATAATGATGTGACGAGGCTGCGCTTTGGCGTATTGAGACGCCAGTGTCTTATGATTGCATTCTTCCCCATATTCTTGGTTTAGCCCTTGTAATCACATACATATCATGTGATATTGTAAAGGGCTGTGAAACGAGTCTTGTCTATCCAAGTCACCAGCGATCCTATAAGTCAGCTGACCAGCATTTTCTCTCTTTTTTCGTTCACTGTCTGTTCCATCCTGTGCTCTCTCTCACTCCTCCTCCTACGAAACTTTTCACCTTTTGATATATCTAATTTTGCTACTGAGATATTCAACCTGGAGTTCTTTTGCTATAGTTCAGTAGTATAACACAAAATATCATAAAAAATGTATGTAATGGCAGGAAAAAATACCGAAGATGAGATAAACTGAATAGAAACACCCGCATTATATTGGAAAGTGATTCTTCAATTTTATAGCTACTTTATTTTTGAAATCAATGTGCAAAAGTTTGATCACTACAAACAATCAAACACTTGAACGGGATAGAAACTCAACGAAAGATTATTAAAATAGAGCAATGATATGAATGGAAACTGGTAGACTTATCAGTTTGTACCAAAGGCGTTCATGGAGTGCTGGGTACGAAATTGAAAGAATCGACAACATTACAAGATTTAGTGGGAAATTTTTTCATTAGGCAAGAAAAATTACAATATTGAGTTTCATTTTTTCTGTTATCTCATAGAAAATGCAGATAATATAAACACTCACCATTGGTAATAGCAATACTAACTCATTATAGGTCTAAAAGAACTAAGAAGGTTGGAATTACCGGTAAATACGGTGTCCGTTACGGTTCCTCTTTGAGAAGACAAACCAAGAAATTGGAAGTTCAACAACACTCCAAGTACGACTGTACTTTCTGCGGTAAAAGAACTGTGACAAGAGGTGCTGCTGGTATCTGGATTTGCAAGAGCTGTAACAAAACTACTGCTGGTGGTGCTTACACCGTCTCTACTGCTGCTGCTTTCACTGTTAGATCTACCATCAGACGTCTCAGAGAACTTGCTGAAGCATAAATGTCTTACTTAGTGTTGCTTTCATTTTAAATTTATTCTGTTTATGATATGTGTAATAGTTTAATGCAGTTTTTCTTCCATAAAAATTTTAACATCATTTCAAATTTTGTTTGACTGTAAGTTTTGTTTTTAAATTGTGATGTTTGTGGATCTGGGTTTTGGGATAATATTCTATATTTGTTAGAGGAGGTTGGCTCTGAGCATGATTTCATATTGGATAATCAAGCTAACATCATAACTGCATAACTACGTCATGCGTATAAATAGAGCTCTGAAAATAATATGCAAAATAAAGATTCTATTGAATGCTTTGAAACTCAAATACAAAACGAAGTGAAATTAAAATTAAATGGAAGCAGGAGATGGAAAAAAAAGCGTGTAAAAAAGAAGGAAAGAGTCTTTTCAGACTGATTATAGTCCAAAAATCAAGAAGGTACTAGAAATATTAATTCCTATTCCATTAGGCCTTTCAATAAGTCATTCTCCTGTAACTCAAGTTTTTTCTGTTTCACAAGTCTTTCAGTCTCCTCGAGTAGCTTACTATCAAACTCATCGCTAGCGTAAACTATCTTACCTTCTTCTTCTTCGGTTTTTATGGCCTTGTATGCCTCAATAGCACTACTGACATATTTAGGCTGCGACTTGTGTCCTCCCTGCTTAACAAATATAATATAATCAGTAGCAATCAAATCTTTGAGCTTCTTCACCTTTAGTTTCCGCTGATATTTCCGATCCTTATTATTGAATTTCCTGGCTTCTGCATCTTTAGTAGTCCGTATCCATTCTGGAATACAACTGCCTCCTGTATTTTCAATCTCTGCTTGCCGTTTAGGACATTTGCATCTGCATCCAACACCGTTCTTCTTTGGGTAGTCTGGATTTAACCATTTATAATCTTGCTTTTGGATTCGCTTGGTATCTCCAAACTTGTAATATGTTTCCGAAGGACTATACCCTATTTGATTGTCAAATGCATTTGAAGGGCAATGAGCTATGGTAGAATGTTTGTAACCAATGTCTCTAAAATAGTGAATTTCAGATAAGCTTAAAAACATTCCAATGGCTAACGAGTGCACTGGAGCATCACCCCATCTCTCTTTATAAAATCCACCCGCTTGTTCCAAGTAGTCAAAGTATGCATTGTAAAGTTCATTATTCCATACATCCACCCTAGCAATTTCGAAATTACTCCAAAAATGACAGAAATTATATTGTTCTCCACTAAATGAATCATCTGACACCTGAGGAATTTTGTTTCTTGCCGTCTTCAGAGCAAGCTTTTTCAACACTCGATTATCAAGTTTTTTATCAGTGCTGAGATGTTCCTTTTTTGCCAAATTGAGCCAATAATTAATTTGTGCATTGTCTTCAAGTGCTAAAATTAAATCATCTATTTCCTGGATATTTGCTAATTCTGAGCGCAAATTTTCATCATCCAAATTACTAAAATCAAACGTATTGACTGGATTAACAAATAAGTTCCAAGCATTTTTCACTTTCACATCATATTCTTTAATAAAAGACTGAGTGTACCGGAAAAGATTAGGAATGGTTTCGGAAATTTCTTTGATAATTACCGTAAACCCGTATTTTTTACCCTTCGCCTCCATTTCCAAAAATGGATCATAAGTCAAATCACAGTAAAATTCAACATCCGGTTCAACTCTCCAGTACCACTCATGTTTAGCCACCAATGGATGTTTGTAAAACCCACCAGAATAGAACCTGCACATTTTATGATATGTGTCAAGATTCCCGTACATTATACCTCTATCACCTTGTCTTTCAATAAACTCATAAAATTCAAAATAGTTGAAAAACTTGCTGTTTTTTTCCGTGTCTTCCCCTTCTTGAGGATCATCTTTGCTTAGCGGGAAATCCCACATTTTCTTATCAATGACCCCAAACTCAACTTCTGACTTTGTGTATTTTTTCACCGTGGCTTTAAATTTTTCAGAGAATTCTTCATCGTTAAGAAATACCCAAGGATAGTTGAACCATTGGTTGAACCGTCTCTCTAATGTACTCATTGACTTTATCACCCCTTTAAGTTCTTTATTTCTGGCGAGCACCACGAGCGCAGCATTGGCTTTCTTTTTCACTTTAGAGATTTCTGGCTCCACGCATCCAATCTGGAATGGTTCATCAACTTTTGAACCTATCCATCGGCTGCTAACTTTCCGTTTATCACCACTAGAATATTTTAAGTCAAACTTGTCCTTGAAACTCTTATTAGAATAATCTACTGACGATATTCCCGAGGTACTGACTGTGCTTTCACCAAGCCATTGATCCTTTTGAGAGTAAATACCACATATTATAATAACCACAATAAGCCAGGCCGGTACATAGAAAGCTCTGAAGATTCTAATCCGTCTGGTGAATATTCTCTTGAGTTTATATTTCGATTCCGTAGCGATCACTGTGAGTTTTGATCCGCCGCCATTTTTTTTGGGCTGGTAGCTCGTATCCATGATTAATTCGCTGCTATTGGCAGTATATGTGATCTGAAACAATATTGCTGCTTCGCTTATACTCAAGCTCTTACTTCAGCCCAATACTTGGTAAGTTTCGGTTTGATTTCAAGGGCCGAAGTCAACAAACGCCGAATAGTGCAGCTGTCGAGAGTCCTTACTGTCTATTTTTTTTTTTTTTTTTAATTTTTTCACTTTTACCGTTCCTGCAGGACACGCTGTGCATTGGTCTCGATGCTCGCTAATCTCGTAAAACATTGTATTGTAATGGTGCAAACGATGACAACAAAAACTGGATATTATATGCTCGTTATCATTAAAATGCGTAAAGTGGAATGTCAGGATTATGTACAGCGTAAGCGAAATAAACTAGCTGAATGTGAGAAGAAATGAAAAACAAAAAGTAAAAACCAAAAAAATGAGAACCAGATGAATCAATGAATGAATAAATAGTAGAAAAAAAAATAATGAAAAATTAAGAGAAAGCCTATATCAGCAAGACAAGAATGCCTGAAATTGGATCAAGATGCAAAATCTTAGAGCAAAGAACCTGATCCCCAACAATAAGTTCCTTGTCATTAGCATGCAATTGTATATCAACATAAATTCCAAGCTCCATGCAATAGCCGACAGCCAATGATGGATGTTCGGCACTTTGTGTCACCACGCACTTGAATATAAATACAAACGCAAAAATACTATCTTCTTTTTTGATCTCTTGTTCAAGCCACTGAAGTGTCCAGTAACGCTTTATTTTGTGTGATAACTCATTCACCACGACATTTCGCGGATGAATGAATTCGTGATATATCCTGTCCACTTGTTTTGCCGAAAGTGGTGATTCGGAAAACCCTTTAACGTGCAAGTTATTCACAATTGTTACATTTTCCTTCTTTGAAGTTGGGTCTTGTATTGCTTTTTTGTTGAGTGAGGCTATTATTTGCCATTGGTTGATAAGCTGCTCTAGTTCACTGAACGGTGAATCAACCTTGACATAACCGTATCTGAGGCCAAGCTTTCTATGAGCAAGGGAAGTGTACTCCGGATCATCAATTTTTTGCTTTCTTGTAGCTTCAATGATTCGATTATTCAAATCAGCCTCAAGTTCATTTCCTGGATCAAATCTCACTTTTGGCATATCCAAGTAACTCAAAGCTGAGAAATATGAAGTAGGTGATGCGCGCCCTCGAAGTTTTCCAAATAGAAAATGCTCATAATCGTAAGCTTTAAATTTCGGAAGCATGTAATTTTCAGGGACCACTTCTCTATAGTCATTTGCAGTATTCCCACTTCGTACTAAATTTTGAGAATGATGATTCACTGGCAATTTGTTCTGTATAGCATATCTTGCAGCGACTTCATTAACCAAAACTTTAAGCTCTCGCAAAAACATAGCTGTACTGTCTTCCATACGATGCGAAGTATCATATGTAACTTGAGTGAAGCTACCGGCACTATTCACTTCAATTTTAGGGGCTTCGAGATCAATATCCGATTCAAGAGCATAGTCTCCATTTCTAAGCATGTTTCTTCTCTTACAAATAGAATAAACACTTCTAATGGCTTCTTTTTCAACTTTCTTTAAATCAAAATCTCGAACATTAGTTTCAGACTGGTTGAAAAGTCCAAAAAAATCAAGTTTATTTTCTAGAATATCCAGTAAGAGCTCTTCATCAAGTACTTTGACAGACTTCAAAAATTCTAGCTTGATATTGATCTTTAGCTTGTCAAAATCGAACAGATCGTCACGCCATGGATCATACTTGAAAGAAAACGTTATACAATTGAAGCCCTTACTTTCGATAGCTTCATTACTTTTATTCGCACGATTTTCAGCAGCAGCAACAACATTTGTTTTAAAAGCAAAATTATTGATTATGCTTTTTGGAAGAAATTCTAGCGTTCCATTCGGAGCCTCAAGTTTCCTCCCATTCAAGAGTAAATGATACAATAACTCTGATTTTGGGTGAATAAACGATCCAATATCAGGAACATGGATGTTTACCGTCAAATTACGCTGATCAACATCGCTGAATGAAATCGCCATTTCTGAAATGCCACAATGGCCCAAGTTTGAAGGCAATCCATAAACAGTTTTATCACGTACATATCTCAAGTGACTAAAATTGTCATTATGAAGTTCAGAGTCATTAGCAAATGAGTACGTATCTTGAAAGGTCAAATCTTTGTTAGTTTTGCTAGTTGAGACTAGCTGGGAAATTGTAGTGACAGACTGATTTTGCCCCAGTGTTTTAAAAGATAAGAAATTGTTTGATAGGTAAATATCTGTGTCATCTTTATAAATACCGAAATATTGAAGAAACTTAAACGCTTGTCTTTGAGTTATGGGGGTCTGTAACTTTAATAAACCGATAGGTTTTACTTCGACCTGACGCAATATGTTTTCAAGTTTTGTAGCTAAAAACTGATGTGGATATGCAGTATAATACTTAAACAAGTTGATGATCGAATGGTAGACTTCGTTTTCTTTGTGATTCAAAAACACCGAATTATTCAACCACTTGTAAAACTTGTTGCTTTCGTTGATATCATTGTTGAGTAAATCATTCACTTCCTTAACAAATACCGAAATATTTTCCTGGAATTTCTCCTCATTTAGCACTTTATTTACGAGTAACGAGTTCTGTATTGAGTTGGTCATGATGACCGCATTGGGACATGAGTTAGAGTATTGGTTGTCTTGCAGAGGAGTGAAATTGTTTTTGTTCAATACAAAAATGTACCGCTCGGGCCTGCTGGATATTATGAAATGCACAGATATGTAAATTTGCAATTTGTTGAGTTTGTTTTTGCTAAGTAAGGATTCCTTCTGTGAAAAATACAGAAGTTTGGTAGAGAAAATTGGTAGTTCGTCAATATAATCATCAACTGTAAGACCATTAAGTGTATTGTGCCGTGCGAGTTTTGAAAATGCAATGTCATCAAAGGATCTGGCATCGAGTATTTTCACAAGGTTGAGTGACCCTTTGATCAAGTATAGTAGTAAATGTTGATATAGCAGAGATTTTTGCTGATTATGCTGGTTGTCATTGCTTCCAAACACCAGATGTATCTTTTTGAGATCAAACACGGCATAAAGATGGAAAGATATGTCGGTGGCTCTAACTTCCTCAACCTTGCCTTCAATAGTGAATATTCTTATCTTTGAGAGACTATCTTTGAAATTGCCTATTTGTTCTCGAATCACAATCCCAAATTTGATTTCATTATCAAAGGTCCTTGCTTCCACTAACGACCCAAGAACCGGCTTTTTATGAAAATTCTCGGTATAGTTGTATTTTTTATCAATAATTTGTTTGAATGTCTGCAAGTTTAAATTGTAAACTAGTGGCTTAAAAAGGTGCTCTAGATTGATTGTCGAATCATTGAGGATTTTGGAACAATAGCTAGCGCTTGATCTAAAATTCAGGTTTCGCTGTCGAGAGCATACATCGATGTTCCCAGTATGCTCAACATACTCTATATCCTCATCTTCCTTCGAAAATGAAATTTCTGAACTTTTCACAATCTTTTGAGATTTCCCAATTGAATCGCTTGGAAAATAGCTTTGACTGGATAGATCATGTAAAACAGAAGACAGATTAGCTGCAGGTTTCGCTGTTTTGGTTTTGTGGGGATCATTAGACAACGCAGATTTGCGCTCTGCCTTGGTCAAATTTTTCTCAAAATAATTCCCATCTATTGGGTGATCTGATTTAACTAGCTTTGTATATGAATTGAAAGATCTTTCATGAAGTACTTTGTATTTATAAAGTCTCGTAGGTCGGCGATAAAGTAAAGGCAAACACTGATACTGCGGCACGCTTTGCACACAATCTCGCACAATGAATGGTACTTTTTTTTTGGTTATGTGAAATCCCATAATAGCGTTATATGAACATGTTGGTATGGTTGTTTATATATTCGAGTGCCTATTATAAAAATGAGTCTTCTTTGAGCTGGGGTAGAAACGCTTTGAATATTTTTTTTTCCCATACAAAAAAAAATAACGCCGGAGCCTAAAACGATTTTTTAAGAAAACAAAAAGAGAGATGCATCCCACATGCATAAAGCTGCATTTGCTATGAAGTAAGGATGCTCAGAACAGCTGAAAACCTTTCAAATCTCACTTTGACAGAGCACTTGACATTTCCCATAAGGGGGTGCAATTCCAAGCAATCTGAATATCCGAGGTTAATCAAACGACTACTGGTGACTGGAATTTTTGAAAGGTTGCTTTATCCCATATTTCGCAACCCAATGCTACTAAGTCGTCTACTATATTATAAAAATACAAAAAATTTAATTAACCATTATGTACATATCTACTTCCATCTTTGAATCACGACTGAGTGAGCCAATTTAGCCTCTTGTATACTGATCTCCTGATCTGTTATTGGTTTAACTGGATATGGCAAAGACAAGAAGTATTCTCTAGAGTCGTCCAATAATTTGTTGACAAAATCAAACACTTGCTTAACAGGACCAGTTTTATCAACAATAACTTTCAATTTTCTTCCATCAGCCAATCTAACTTGAATTACTGTATCATTTTCATTACTTGGCTCTGGTTCTTTAGCTGGCTCAACTGCTTGTTCTGGAGACACTTTTTCTTTTCCGTGATCTAGCATAGGTTCACTGTAGACTTCGCCAGGAACTGGAGATCCCAAACGGTGGCCCTGGCCAGAGAATTTAAGGCCGGCTTTCTTTGGTGGTTTATAATTTTGATCGGATTTTGTTTTAACTTCAATGTCAACTCTTTGGCCTGGTAACACGTTAAATAATCCTAATGGTGCATTGCCTTGTTTCATTTGTGCCAAATAGTTTTTGTTTTCCGGGTCGTCGAATCTGTACAATGGACCATCATCAATGGAGAACCCGTCTTTCCAAAACGTGCATGTTCTTTTGACTTTTTCCAAGACATCTGGTCTTTCTGCAGCAATCCTTTCTGAAGTACCTTCTTCAGAGCCTAATCTGTAGCCGCCCCCGTAAAATCTTTTGGTCGCTGCTGGTTCGTCATCAAAACCACCACGCTGGGCAGTTTCGGCTGCTTCATGAAGAATATCTTCTACAAGGCTTCTTGCTCTATCTTCTGAAGGTTTCTCGACTTCCAAGCCAGACTTTTCACCTCCGGTGAAAAGATTCTTCTCATCATCGCTATCCTCGCTGTCTGGTCTATTCAAGTCCGAAAGGGTTCTAAATTTTTTATCGGTTTTTTTTGGCATTGTATACTAGGTATATTATAAGTGGCTTCTCGAATTATTCTTCTATATCAAATCTTATATCAACAAGCTTTTAAGTGATGGTCGCTGGAAGTGGTGCCACTTGGGCCAGAGCATCGACATTTGCCTCCAGCGCTTTGTCTGTGTGGATTGCCATCCACAAGCAGCAGCAGAAGCGCCCCCAGGGCCGGATCACCCTCGTTTATGTATCACCCGGCCGTATAGGCCTAACTCAGAAAATTTAAATAAACAAATAAATAAGAAAATAGTAAATAGAAACCGCCAGCTCAGGCTTAAAATAGCTCCATTGGTTTCAAAAGATTCACACAGAAATCTACTAGGCCCCAGGAACCATGTCTTACAGAAGTCCTATGAAGGGCGCTTCCAGTGCGTATTCCGCAACTTCTGCTCCCAGCAATCTTTCGTTGGTTCATAAACCCCTGATCAACGAGATAAACGACTCTAGAAAAAGACAGACCAAAAGAGATGAGGTATGTTACAAGCTGTGGATAATAGATCACAGATAACTTTTTCGCCACTCAAGGTACCGAGATTTTCCACTAACCAGCTAATACACAGGCTATTCGAAGAAAGATTGAGAATGATTTATCCAAGAAGAGAAGAGAAATTTCTTCAAGAAATCTGAAGAAGTCTGCTAGGTACAAAGGCACTCCAGGCACCGTGCTGTCATTAAGACCAAGTGAGCCGATTCTTTGCAAGACCTCGACAACTGCCTTGGAAGCATCTCGCTTAATGAGTGCTAAAAGAGAGAATTGTATCCTCGTTGTTGATGAGCGCAAGCGTTTAGTCGGTATTTTCACTGCTAAGGATTTGGCATACAGAGTTGTTGCCAGTGGGAAAGTGGCTGCATTTGTGACGGTAGATGAAATCATGACAAGAAATCCAATGTGCGTAGCTAATGACACACAAGCGTCTGAAGCATTGAACTTGATGGTTCAACGAGGCTTTAGACACTTACCAATTTTGGATCCTGAAGGACAAGTGACTGGTGTTTTAGATATTACAAAATGTTACCAAGAAGCCATGGAAAAGCTTGAAAGAATGTATGAGTCTTCGAAGAAACTCTATGATGCTTTGGATAATGTCAATCATGAAATTGGTCTTGCTCAACAACCATTTCAAGTTGTCAAGTATTTTGAAAATTTACAAGAGCTCATGGGTGGTCCAACTTTGGATACTGTTTTGGATGATGAAACAACTTTACCGGTGTACATAAATGTTAAATCGTCAGTATATGATGCCGCAGTCATGATGAAGGACAACAGAACTACGGCTATTTTGGTAAAAGATTCTAACAATGAGGAGGTCTCAGGTATTTTCACTTCAAAAGATGTTGTGTTAAGAGTTATTGCCGCAGGTTTAGATCCAAAAACATGCAGTGTTGTTAGAGTAATGACTCCACAACCAGATTGTGCATCAAAAGATCTAACAATCCATGAAGCCTTGAGACAAATGTTTAATGGGCACTATTTGAATTTGCCTGTTGTTGAAGACAGTGAAATCATTGGTATTGTGGAAGTGTTGAAATTAACATACGCAACATTGAACCAACTTAAAGCTGTGAAGTCGGGGGATGATAACGATAATCCTATTTGGAATAGGTTTTGGACAGCTCTTGATGATTCAGACTCGGTTCATTCAGACTCCTTTTCTCATCCTGGAAGTGGCACTAATCCTACTCAATATTCTTCTGCATCTCACCCACATAATGAACTTGTGCCTTTGAGTTCTGAAATTCGTCCTAATGACTCTATTTCATGCGCTAACGAGCCTGCTTCTTATGATGATGCAGGCTCTTCAATTGTTGGTATGGAACATGAACATGAAAATGTTAGGTCACGTTTTTCCGAAGTCAACGTTAATGAAACTACTTTCAGTTTCAAGTTTAAGTCACCTTTGGGAAGAGTTCATAGAATCACATTGAAACCTAAGGATGGTATTGATACTCTTAAGTCATTGATTATACAGAAATTGCATGAAAGTGAACTAAAGCTTTTAACTGCTTCCGATGGAACATTAGACGACGATTCGGATGATGACAGTGAAGTAGCGTTTCTGGCAGCGGGAAGTAAAAGCGAATTTAACGGTTCTTCTCCAAAATTTGCTATTTCATATAAAGATGATGAAGGAGATTTAGTGGCTATAACCACTAATCAAGATTTGATGGATTGTGCCACCATCAGCAAGAAGCTACGTTTGACAAAAGCTGATCTTTTTGTGCATCATCCTCAAGCTTCTCTAGAAACAATTCTCGGTGATCCAAAATCAAAGAAAGCTCAACCACAGCAAACTATTATTTATTCGCAGCCGGTTGAAAAAGAATTGATTCCTGGTGTGCCTAATCAACTTATATTGCCAGGGGCCATTCTCACATTGGCAGCATCAATTCTTGTTGTTTTCACCTTTAGCAGACGCTAAGCGGGCAGTGAGCTATTTTCTCTTGTTTTTCCATGGCCTTTTTTGGAATTTCTGTTTGGAATTTGTGTAAGCCGATAGTGTCAAATCGCTCGTTATTTTTCTTTAACTCTTTGCTTATTGTTCTTCTTTTAATCTTACTACTAGTATACTTTTTTTGATTCATATACCATTATCCTTGCATTTTATTTTTATTTATTTTTTCCATTAGATAAACACTTACACTTGAAATAGAACCCCCATAAAGCCCATAATCTTTGAACTGTTTCAAGTGATTTTTTCTTGTTTATATTTTCAACTTCCCATACCGCATATTACTAATTCCATATATCTTTTTGACTGCCACTATATGTAATAAATTTATGTTTTCAAGCCACATAATTATGATCTCCCACTAGTAATCTGCGCTATCATTTTGAAAAAATGCTTAGTTTAGTACAAACTTCAATTACTTCTAGAAATGATCCTGGTCAAACGCATGTCAAAACTTCTGAAATTGCTCGCAACTTGTCTGTGCACGTGCGTTTGTTTACTATTCTGTTTTTGTTTACCTAATTTGTTTTGACTTTGAATTTGCGAGTTTCGAATCAAACATTAACACATCTTAAAATTCTTTCCAGTGCTGATTTCGACACGATCACATCTTTTGTATCCTCTTATAAAGCTAAAAGTTAAGAAGCGGAACAATATCATGTCTGAACTGTATAAACTTTCACCTGCTAAAGGCGAGGGTAAGCGCTCTCTTTCCCCATCCCGAAAAGAATCTTCAAGACCTTCTCTATTACCAATTAAATCAGATCCTGAGAAGGTCAACTTATCACCAATCAAGAAACGTCAAAGAATCAATGATATTTCATTTAATAGTATCAGACTGCGATACTTGAATTCAGTAGAGG
Source organism: Saccharomycopsis fibuligera x Saccharomycopsis cf. fibuligera (assembly GCA_001936135.1). Lineage (NCBI taxonomy): Eukaryota > Fungi > Ascomycota > Saccharomycetes > Ascoideales > Saccharomycopsidaceae > Saccharomycopsis > Saccharomycopsis fibuligera x Saccharomycopsis cf. fibuligera. The sequence continues at coordinate 1,322,782 of CP012817.1, read as the reverse complement.
ATACAACTGAATCATCTATTACTAGTAGCAGTGCTCGTTCTAGAGATAATACTAGCCCGGCTCGTTCCAGAGATAACATTAATGACAACATCAATTCTAGCTCAGCATCCCCTACTCATAAGCAACGAGTAACTTCAGATCCATCAAACGCCTCAGTAGTATCGAAGGAATCTGCAACAACTGCAGCAGTGGAGGAAACCCAAAGTAATAGATCAAGACCCGGATCACCAACCAAGAAAAATATCGGAAAGTTTAACTTTTTAACTGACATTGAAGTTAGTAATCAAATTCAAACAATTGTGAATAACGAGGTCATCTTGAAAAATCTTTTGTTGTCAATTGTCTCCTCTGTAAAATCATCAAAGGAAAGCTTACAAGAGCTTAGCAAAAACTCACAAAGTAAATATAATGAACTCGCCAGCGTTATCAAGAGTCTCACAGATTCCAAGAAGTCCATGGAATCATCTTCAAAAGAGCTTAAAAATTTATTTAGACAATTAAATGAGAAGTCCGATGAGGATAAAGAAGTTAAAAAGCTAATGAACTCAATTACCGTATCATTTGATAAGTTTCAACCAGTGCTCGAAAGTCTCGGTAAAGATGGAGGGTTTTCTAACGAAAAGCAAGTCAAGATGACATACGATATTATTAAAGCAAACAGAGCTGAAGCATTGTCTATCATCAATGAGATTAGTACCTGGAAAAGTTCACAAGATGAGTTCTTGAAAAAACTACAAACGAAAATTGCTAGTGGGGCACTGAAACCAGATACCACAAAAGACACATTTGTCTTATTGAGTAATATCAGTCAGCTAATTGAAGAAAGGTTTCATCTGAACGCCGAAAAAGAAAGAGCCCTTTTCAAAGATTTTGATACAAAAATTGACGCAATATCAACTATGCTTCTGACCGTTCAAGCCAATGCTGTATCAAATAAAGATTTGTCAAATTTAGCTGATGTTTTTACCACCACAGTTTCTCAAAAACTTAATGATATCGAAGAAACACTACTTCAATCTAAATTTAAGACTGAGGATACAGTTTTCAGACTTGCGGATGAACTAAAGCAGGAAATGAAAAAACAGCTTGTCGAAAAACTAGTTACTGATGAAGATATGAAACTTTTGAATGACAGACTCAACAAATGGTCCGGTCAAGTTGATAAAAATATCAGTCAGTTGCTTGTGAGCTCATTGAATTCTAAATTCCAAAAGTCGCTTTCCGAAACCATTAAAGATGTTCTTGTCAAAGATTCACAAGCTTTACATAATGAACTTACCTCAGACAGAAAAAGCACGAAAGAATTGGTAAGAGAAGAGTTACAGCGATTGGAAGCAGGTTTAAACGATTTCACCACTCAAATTAGCAAAGCTTTCCAATCTCAGTTCTTTGAAAAAACTGCTGCTTCCAAAGATGATCAAGAAATCAGTTTGTTGAAAAAAGAATTAGAAAATCAAGCTTTGCAAAATCAGATAAAAGATCAGAAAATTCTTGAGTTGCAACAAACTGTCTCCAAGTTGAAGAAATCCATCGGAGATCTAGAATATGCAGATAAAGTTGAGAAATCAATTACAACGTTGGAAACCAAAAGCACCCAACTAAAATCTGAATTAGCCTTTTTAAATGAAGCTTATAAATCAAGGTACGAGGAATTTGATAACTTGTTAAAGAAACATAATGACCTTATGACAAATTTCAACAACATGATGCTTGATAAATACAAAAATATTTTTGGTGCCTCAGCTATGGTATTGCTCAACAAGAATAATACAGATTCAAGTATTGCTTCATCTGCTAACTCGCCTTACAACAGCCCTTCTAAACCTCTGAATGGGCCCAATGTTTCGAAAAAGGTTTTATCACCAATAAGGAATAGAGTCGTAACCACTGATTCCCTAAATGTTGGAAAAAGAAAGGGCATGCTTGGAGAGTCTTTAAAAAACGAAAATAGAAGAGGAACGAGAAACTTTTCCCTTAATCTTGAAAATACCCAAGAAGAAAAAGAGAACTATTGAAGATATTGTTCTCTTTTTCGATTTTCTTTTCTTAAAGTTTTGTGTTTGTTTTTACTTTGGCACAAGTCTACGCTTTTTCTTTTTCACTACTACTTATGCTATTCATGCTTTTATTGTTGTTCTAATTTGATTTCTTTCTTCCTGTTTGTTATTTATTGGATTTTACTATCTGTTCTTTATTCTTGTTTATCTGTCATACCTTTTCTTCGTCTCGGTTCAATTGTTTGCTAAATTTTATGGCGTTTCATTGTTTTTTTTTACTGTTTTTACTTTTCGTTTTTTAGGTTTTTGATGTTGCTTATTTGAATATTAAAAATTCAGTTATTATTTCTTTACTTCTTACACAGATATTAAGCTAAATATTCACAATAAGAGAAATTGTTACGTATTTCAAACAAAAAAACAATTGTTATATCAAATTCATTAATGCTGAATTATTATTACTATTATAATTGAGTTATAAATTATTTGACAAAATTATTTTTAAGCAGCTTTTTTGTCTTCGTTGTCCTTTAAGAAATCGCTAAAAATAAAATGTTAGTAATGTATTTATAAAAACAAAAAGCTCACAACAAATAAAATACTCACTTCAAGACTTTTTCAACATCAATCTCATCGCCACCGTTAGCTTTACCAGCAGCAGGAACGGCTGATGCTTCAGTAGGAGCGTCTTTTTTACCAGAGCTAGAGTAAACGCCAGCGCCAACAGCAGCACTAATAGTACCAACAGACAACTAAAAAGATATTAATGTTAGTAACTGATCCTATGGTTAACTTTAAAACTGTATCAACAAAAATCACTTCAAATGTACCATAGCGTCTTAACATTTCTCAATGCTTCTTTTTATGTTTTTCGTAGTTATTTTTTGCATTTTCATGTTGATGCTGAGATCATTAACTATTGGTTACTGACCATTAATCATTGCTGACGTTGATAATGATTTAACTCAATTGTAAAATGACTAAATACGTACAGCCCAAGCAGGAACTTTAGCGCCTAAGATTCTGTAAAACGAGCCCATTGTAAAAATATCTGAATATTGTTAATTTTTGTGTCTAATAGAAGAATTGGCTAAACAATTATTATGCTAGTTATGTACCGACTATTTTAATACAGGGTCTATATTGCTGTTTCTATACTGTACTAAAGTAGACAGAGAGATGCGTTTTTTAAGATACGGAGAATTAAACGCAAGCTCTGAGTGGATAGAAATAGGGCGGGTAAATTCATTTTAAGCAAGCGTGTGCCACTGATGTGGATTCATCGACTTCAAATATATTGAATTCAGTATGGCACAACTCATTCTAATTTAATGCAAAATGAAAATTAATGTTCACTTAATTGGTAAGCTCTTCATTTCATGATTTCAATCGTCCAACACTTTGGCTTCAAGCCAATAATGGTCTGCTTTGTACCGTTTCAAAAGCTGTTCTGCATCCGCATCAGTGCTCACTTTATGAGTACTCCATTTTTGAAAATGAAATTCTAGTAATTGGCCCTCCCATACAAGTCTGCATTGATTTCCAGTCAATTTTTCAATGGATTCTTGTTCTGAAGATGAAGGAGTTGTAGAGTTGCTTCCGAAGTTGATATCGTCATCGCCGTCGCCATAGTCAGCATTTTCGGGAAGCGCTTTGGGGGCTGGATACTGCTGCCAGTTAATTCTATCTAGCAATAAGTGCTTATACTTATTAATTGAGTTTATTGGGCCTTCGACAATCACTAAACTGAAATCTGTATTATTGATTAAACAGACCCCAGACAACTTATGTTGTTTAGCGTTAATATCAACTTTGAAAATATGTTTATTGCTGACCAATTTATCAATTTTGAAGACCGCTGAAAATATACCTTTCTCGGAAACATTTTTTTCCCACTTTTTCTCAAACTTTTCATGCTTTTGCTCAGCAGTTAATTTTCTTGCTTCGTTTTCTGCAATATGTCGCAATCTTCTCTCTTCGACTTCTTGCCTTACTCTCATTTCCACTGCTGTTGGATCTCTAATTGCTTCATTTGTCAAGACATTCATCAAGTTGCTCAACTTCACTTTTGGCGGTGGTGCTGCATCGAGTCCCAATCTAATTCTGTCTTGTTTCTCCTTGTGCTGTTCTGCTCTTCTATTTTTTCTGATGCGTTTTAATTCTTTTTTAGTTAAGTACATTGGCTTCGGAGGCGGTAGATGTTTTTCCCATGGTGCATTTATTGGCACAGGATGTTGAATGTAACTGGTAATTGGAGTTTCCTCTTCATTTCCTAGCACAAGGGCCTCGCTGTTGTCTTGAACTTGTGCCTTTGTATCATCAATATTCTCGTACGTCTTGCCTCTGTAGAATAATGCTTCATCCCACCATTCAACTCTAGGGGGATATGGCTTCTTGTATGCACTCTCCCTTATTGATTCGTCTGGATTTAAACCCAATTCAGTAATTTTCTGAGCTTCTTCCTGTTCTATTTTAGCTAGCTCTTGTTTTTCTCGTAGACGCTCTGCTTGCGCAATATATTTACCCTTTTCATTAAACACTAATGCTTTTCTTTTCTTTTTCCTTTCATCAGGCTGTATACTAGTTGGGTCAAAATATGGATTAAGTGCTGTTCTAGAAACACCAGGTTGCAACTTTTGCTGTAATAGTGGGTTAATTACTTCCAGTTTTCTTTCCGTGTTTGGTTGTCTATCTTCCACGCTTTTGATCTCTCTCAACAATGGATGGATCTTTGCGCTTCTTAGTCCTAATAAAGGCTCACCCTTGTCAGTATCCTTCTCATAGTTTCTTGGCTGTTCTGGGGATCTTCTTGCTTTATTTATCTTTTCCTGAGCTTTTCTCTTTGCCTCTGCTATACGATCATTCAAATTTTTGGCTGATGGTTCGTTGTTTTGCTTCTGCTTTTTCGCATTCTGCCACTTGTTATTGTTAAACTTTCTTTTCCTATTTGAGTTCATATTGGTATATTAAGTTTAATTCAAATGGCTTTGGTTGAAATACTAGTTCTGGTGCAACGTCCTTAGTTGAGACCTCATCACATCGTGGCTGTCTACTCATTAGCCGTTTCGTGTGTATCATAATTATAAAAGAAAAATATTATTTTGTTATGTGCCCTGCGGCAGAGCATCACCGAACTTGCATTAACAGACATTAAAAAAATATACAAAGCAAAAAAATTTCATCATTTTGCCCTCGAGGAAGCGAAGATTCACCTTGCAGCGGTCAAAAATAATAATTCACTGTTAATAATACACAGAAATATTCAATATGATATACATTATTGAGCATATGGAAGCGGGATTCACTGAGTGGGTGACTTTGGAATACAGTCAAATTATTAGAGACTTGGGTGCTAAAAACTTGCTCTTGACGTCCTTGCCTAAAGCCACCACTGAGGCCAATATCCCACAAAAATTAAAAGATCTCGGTTTACAGTGGACAACGAAAGAATTGACTCAAATTACCAATCAAGACTTTGATTTTGTTCCTTCTTCAGGAATTGAAGTTACGAAAACATGTTTGTTGGATCCAAGAGCAGATGAAGACTTGGTGCCTGAAGATGGGGCAAATTTTGATTTTTTTGTCTTTGGAGGTATTTTAGGCGATCATCCACCAAGAGACAGAACTAAGGAATTAAAAATTAAGTATGGGCTTCAAGGAAAGCGTTTAGGCGATAAGCAAATGACTACAGACACTGCTATCAGAACCACGCAGATAATTATAGAGAAGAAAACCAAATTTGAAGATATCAAATTCATAGACTATCCAGAAATTAGATTCAGCAAATACGAAGCCACCGAGATGCCATTTAGATATGTTCTTGACCAGGATGGGAATCCAATTTTACCAGCCGGAATGCTCGCTTTGATCAAGAAAGATTCTGAACAAAGCATCGATGACTTGCTTTGACCAAGAAGATTCACCATGAAATGATATCTTGCCTATAGCTCCTAGTTTGTACTCCTATCTCATTATTGCTCTTTAATTCATACTTCTAAAGTTTTATTGTCTTGTGTGTCTTTGCTGCTTTTTTTGGTTTTGTAATAATGCTTTTCACTGTTGTATTTCTCTGTTTTAGTAGATGTTATTGGTTTGCGTATAACCTACATGTTTCTCTATGCACTGTTCGTGGTTACGGTGCCCTGTGATGCGCCTTTCAATATTAGGCTACAAAGCCAAAGCTGCATTTGACATTAACTGAGAAACTCCCTTTTTTGCCGTCGTAGGAGCCAAAACAAACATTTGGAACCATGGGTGAAGATCAGAATTTAGCAGACACCACAAGCTTATCACAAACTGACCTCAATAAAATCAAAGGGGTGGTGGATCAAGAGTTTGATTTGGAAATACTACTAAAGCACAAAGATTTAAGTCTTATTGAAAATGAGATAGGAAAAGCTGAAGCACAGCTAACGGTACTAAAAAAATTTTACGAAGACAAAGCTAAAGAAGAGGCCGAAAAGAACAAACGAGGCAAAAAGAAAGGCTTATTAGCTAACACTTCCAAGAACCTTGAAGAGCCTAACGAATACTCCAAAAAATACACTCAGCTACTATCGATATTGAATAATGGTGGAAGCGGCACTATTGCTCCAAAAAAGAGAAAACAAGAGAATATCTATTCACCAGTATCAAATGGTTATATGCAAACAAGATCACAATCTTCAGCTCTTCGGCCGGTGGCAAGAATGAGGCCCTCTATAAACTCTGTTGAGTGCAAGTATCAACAGCAAAATAAGTGTATTTGCAGACGATCAGATAATGTTCTTGTCTCTTTACAATGTCCAAAATGTGCTAAAAAGGACTTTTTATCTCCACAAGGGTTTATCAATCACTGCAGGATAGCCCACATGATTGATATTTTGTCACACGATCATGCAGCTATGACCTGTGGCACTTTACTCCCCAAAGAGGAGCAAGATGATGATGGCTTAGAGGCTTTGGAGAATTTGCAGAGGCATGGTCTTGATCCTACAGTAAACTTGAACAAGCCTGACTTAGAAGATTATGCGAAGACAAACAAACAGGATCCACTAGCCAGCATGAACATTAACAAAATAGCCGATACGCAGATGGAAACTCAGAATAAGAAACGAAAGCCTAGTGAAACATTGTCACCAACGACAATAGACAGTAGATTGAGTCCAGAAGCTGGCAGCCCACCAATTACACAAAGTAGAACGACTGCGAAGAGTAGCGGCGAAGCCTTCAATCCGTCTTTCTCACACTTGAAAAGCTTATTAGGTGATAAAGTGCCAAACTTTGATGGGCTTGTGTCTTCTGCCACTGAAGAGCTTCAAAATGATGATTCAGAAAGTGGTGATGACGATGATGAGGATAATGATGATGATTATGATGATGATGATGGTGATGACGGGAATGGGAAAAGCACAAATAAAAATGGTGGTATATATATGGGCTATAACCAGAGGAAACTTAAACGATAAAGTATTAAATAAAAACTGGTCTTAGTATATTTGCAATGTTGACATTGGCGTCATAACTTACAAAATCTTTGGAAGGGCTTTTAGATCTCGTAGTTTACGGAATATTGGTTTATTTCTGCGTAGTCTATGCTAAAGAGATATAAAATAGAATAAAACAAGGATAAAGGAAATAACGGCACAAAAGAACAAAATGAAACCAGAGAATGCAAAAGTAAAATAGATCAAACTTAGTTTTAATCAACCGAATCTAATCATTTCTCTTTCAATTATACCCTGATCAAACTTTACCAAGTATACCGTTCTCAAAGGATGGCCATCTCTAGGAACATTATGAGCAGTCACATTCGCCTGAAAATAAGCTGCGTCTAATAAACCTTCAATGATCCCCGCGACGAACGCACAACAATTCAATTGCTTCAAGTCTCTGGGAACCGCAATAAACTGAGATATTATCGGCTCATTATCAATTATCATGAATTCATTTTCCACATCTTGCGATTTCTCTAGCTCATCGGCAGTTTTCCCAAATAAATTCCTCCATATAACAGAATGTATGAATTGCAAAATCTCTATGATTTTAATATCTTTTTTTAGCGTTTTTCTTGAATTCCCGTTGCTTTGGTTTTCGCGCAAGTAACTTAATTCTAGTACTTTCGGTCCTATTGAGTATCCAAGAATATTCAACTTGCTCTCAAGCTGTTGAATTCCTTTGGAATTTTGATGGGTCCAGCCTACTATTTCACTGAATAGAAAGCTAAGAGAGGCAAGATTGACTTCGGGTATTCTTCTATTCAAATTTTTTTCGTAAATTGAAGGTCTTTTCAGCGCAGCAAGCAAGCTGGAATTGATTGGATTTATAGATGAGGATGTACTAGTGCCAGATTGGCCAATCTGGTTCAATTTCTGAGGCCCTATAGTAGGGTCGTAGGCATCCACAGATTTTGTGTCAGAATATGATGGTAAAATCAAGTCGTTGTTATGAGAAGCCATTTTATTGATATTGATTTGTGCCGTATTATATTATTTCAATATTATACAGAAATAGGTATGTTCGTATACATCTAATACTCATCATTGATGTTACGTATCTCGTTTTCTGTATCCCCCAAAATGCTCGTTTTTCACACCGCATTCAGGGTAAATCTTGGTCCATGGAGTGAAGCCATGGTGGTCGTCGGTCAATTTCTATGAAAAAAGTCTGAAGCGCCAAAACTGAAAATTATGTCATTAAGTGGACGAGGCACCTTATATCAATGTCAAGTTGTGTATCATCTAGGGCCCATCTTCATTGCATCTCATCATCATTGTAGCATTCTAATTATTCTTCAAAGATGTCAATCACTATAAGACAGGCAACGATAAACGATTTGCAGGCCATACAAAATGCCAATTTGCACAACTTGCCAGAAAACTACTTGTTGAAATACTACATGTACCATATACTATCTTGGCCTCAAGCCTCGTACGTGGCCACCACTTCAGATTTATCTGCTTTTGAGCCAGACTATGAAGAAAAGCAGAAAGATATTATAGCACAAGGCACTGAAAGTAGCATATCCAAGCGTTACAGTGCTAAGAAAATAGAAGAATCCAAATCCGATCCATCTTACGCAAACTCCAAAGAAAAAGTGGTTGGTTATATATTAGGCAAAATGGAAGATGATCCGAATGCTGAAGATAAAACGCCTCATGGTCATGTTACAAGTATCAGTGTCATAAGAACTTACAGAAGAATGGGAATTGCTGAAAAGCTAATGAGACAATCGTTGTACTCGCTTTGTGAGGTTTATGGTGCTAAATATGTCAGCTTACATGTCAGAAAATCCAATAGAGCTGCATTGCACTTGTACAGAGATACACTACAATTCACGGTTTTGAAGATTGAAAAAAGTTATTACGCAGACAAAGAAGATGCATACTCCATGAAGAAAGAATTGGTGTTGGATGAGTTGTTACCTTCTAAATTCCAGAACAGCGACCATATAGATGATTTGACGAAGGATTTGTTGTCTGACGACGAGGACGACAAAACGGTTGCAGAGGCTACAGAAGGCGTGAAGGAGGTTCAAGTATAGATTAGTTTTGGCGCTATGTCTTGATAATTTTTTTAATAAAAAGTTAGATTTTACATTTTGTGTACTTCTGAGTTTGTAAGCAAATGTGAAATTACTCTGTTGAACCATTTAAGTATAATTCTAATAGAATGTGAACACTAGAAACCAGAACTTTAAAACTACAATTCAAGAAAACTTAAGTTGATAAAACCATTCTTGTATATTCACTAAACTATTACTAAAATAATTAAGATCTTTCATTTCAAAAAGATATCTGAGAACTTGTTAGTATAAATGGTTCATAAAACAAGTTAAACAGACAATAAATTTATTATTCCCCTCATCATCGATAGTTTATCGAAATATTTCAGACAAATAGTTAAAGGTAGCGTGAGTTTTTCCACATAGACAAAAAGTCTCGAGCCAAATGCACTCAGGTCATCATGTTGAGGTACAATAAATTTAATTAATCGAAGCGTCAACATAGTTACCATTTGAAATAAATATATTTTCAAAGACATACTATGAAGGTGCTGCAAAAACAAACTAACGTACCAATTATCAAGTTATAATAAGCTAAAAGCGAAATATAGCAAGCATAATGATTAAATCACAGCTCTAAGCAAGTCTCTATAATGTCAGTTAAAATAAAATAGTAAAGAAAGCTAAACAAGTTGAAAATTTTCCGACTTATATGTAAATACAAAGTATTGCCCGGCCTTATTCACTTGTGTATATATATATATATATATATATATATATATATATATATATATATATATATATAACCCGACCTTAAGTATATATTAGTGAGGCGGGTATTGTTTTGAATCTAAAATACGACTCCACACTTATGCATTCATATATTGTCTATTAATATCATTCATATTATAGATTCTTACATAGTACGCGGGAAGAGTCTTGGTTTAATAGTAACTCGACTCTCTGAATGGACGCGTTTTTTTCGAAGATACACTTATTAGTGATGATAATTGAGTAGTTGTAAGGCAACAATATTGCAAGGATCCGCGAGCCTGAATAATTGTCAGCAATTTATTACAAAAAAGATAAAAAATTGAGAAATCGTTTATTTGTACTAGATAGCATAAGCATTGGGCACTATTTATTTCTGAAAAGTTATCTGATACTGTTAGTAAAATGTACGTAAAATGAAACACAAAAAGAATTGAATAAGATGTTTTCTCCAAAAAACTGTCCAGTAAATTATCAAGATATTTCAGACGAATAGTTAAAGGTAGCGTGAGTTTTTCCACATAGACAAAAAGTCTCGAGCCAAATGCACTCAGGTCATCATGTAAATCGTAATAATAAAAAGCAAAGGCAATAGAAAGTAAAGGCAAAAAAACATACCAGACATAAAAAAAACTGTTTATTGTGAAATATGAAACAGTCTAAATGATAATTCAAACCTATGATTATCAATTTTATTAAAAAAATTGTAACTTTAGTATTAACAAAAAAGGCTAAAAGTGACCAGAGATGATTTATGAATTTTCAAAATTTTTCTATTTATATAGTAAGAAAGGACATTTACCCTCCTTGATGACAATTCATTGCACTGGGTGCTATCTGCGGAGCTCAAAACCTAGCTCTAAGTATACCCGTGCACTAAACATGTACTTTACCATTTTTCTATTTTTAGGTGCAACTTCCCTCTACACAATTCTGAACAGGTTACTTTCAAGAACCGCAGTGTATAGTTTTTTTTTGAAAGTCTGCTCAATTGTCCTGTCTATGCTATTCATTTTCATTTAGTTTTTCTTTACACGAAATCGATTTATTAACCGTATGCAGTCTATAAAAAATATAATCTTATAAACTTATCTATATAGTAGCTACAGTATAGCTTGAATGTCATCATACAATGGGAAACTTAGATAAGCAAAAACTCCAACATTATTGTTACTAGTTGGAAATTTACAAAATTCCCAAAAGTAATTGGCTGTTCGGGGATTGATCTAAGAAAGCAGTCCTTAGCCATTGTACAATTAAAATGAATGAACTTTTGCATGACGCTGCAACTCTATAGTTCAGCTTAGTCTGTATCATGCTGCTTCTCCTGTTTGGCTTAGTAACTACTGCTCTTAGTGAAGCTTCGAGCTAATCATTCTACCTAATAAGAATCAAAAGAATTATGTGTGATTTTCTAGTTTTTGAATAAAACTTAAAAGGATTGCCGCCAAATATTTTGTATTAGTCTTGTATATATTCAAAAGTCAAAGAAATTTTTCTTTTTACACACAAGATCGATATATTAACTTTATATAAATTGACGAACTAGACCAATAAATCTGAATACAGATAATTAATATTTCTTACATAATACTTCCTAGAATCTTCTATCTTGTTTCACAATATGCGCATTCATTACTATTTATAGCTCAACGCTAATATGTGTTTTATTCAGTTTGATTATTATTTATAAACAGTTCAACTCAATATTGTCATATATTTATTACTCTTTGGTTATATTTGGAATATAAAGCTTTTACATCCAATAACTGTGAATCCTGAGATATTTGAATTCCGTAATAAATGACGGAAAATAAAATTTTATAAACTTATATATATAATATATACAGTATAGTTCAATTAGTATCATATAGGTTTATGTAAGTAAAAACCCCCTTAGTATTGTAAGTTTAGTAGTTTTGTCGGAGTTGTGTTAGATTTAGAGGAGAAAATGGTTCTGATGGCTATTATTCTTGCTTTAGTATATTTTTTTGTTAATACAGACAGGTAAAAAGAAAGGGTTTCATACCATCTTTCACTCACTAAAAATAATAATATATTTGCGCAGAGACAAGAATCATTGTCCTATATTAATCAAAAAATTGTTAAAGCCGGCCTAGTATAGTGGTCAGTACGAGTCGTTGTGGCCGACTAGACCCAGGTTCGATTCCTGGGGCCGGCAATTTTTTTATGCAACCCTTTTATCTTTAGTACCTTGGTTGTCAAATATTATTTTTTACTACCCAAAAATGTTCATCAGACACATATTAAGATACCGTAAGCTCAAATGGGCTACCTACTGCCTAGTTGGGGGAGGATTAAGAGTTATACCAGGCACGAAAACTGCTTTGCGACAGAAAATGGAAATACTGTTAATATATAATTCAATCAGTTCAAATTTTTCCATTCTGGTATATTAAATCTTTTATTCAAATGAGCGTCTTATGGTGAGAAAGAAATCTTTTAGTCAAGCTAAAAGCATCGAATGTAAGCATTTTTTTTGTCAAAAAAAGTTTTTTCTTCAACACCTAATTTCGCGTCACTCCATATGACAGAATGCTGTATAACATAAAAAGCATTGGTAAAAAGTAATAACAAAATAAGTAACATGTCTTTGCGCAATATCGTTGATATGTTAGCTCGCTATGTTGTTTCTCTTCAGTTCTTTAACAAATTTGTAGTACATCGGTATCAGTAACAATTAAAGTGTAATAAAAGGTTTTTATATAAGCAAATGTTGACACTCTGAGAGTTAAAGAAAACAGGGCTATACAGTCTGGGATGAAAAAATAATGCGAACTCTGTGGATCGAACACAGGACCTTCAGATTTCTTATACTGAAGTACTTCAGTCTGACGCTCTCCCAACTGAGCTAAGTCCGCAACTTTAGACTTTTTTGAAGTAAGGTAACTCTATCAAACTATAGGAATTACAACTTTTAAATGCCCAATAGTACATGCCTTATGAAAAAACTTGCATAAATATATAAAGATTTGACGAACATTGAGTTCTAGACCAACAAACCTGGATGAAACAAACTAACACTTTGTACAGAATAAGTCCGTGGACCTTTTATCATGAAACAGGATTCGCGTATTTAGCACTATTAATTGTGAATCTCTAACATTTTTTGCATTCAGTATTTATATATGGTCCAACCCAATATAATTATATATTTATTATTAGTTAGTTATATTTGAAATACAAGGCTTTTACATTCAAAGCTATGAACCCTGAGATGTCAGTTTTCCGTAAGAGACCCTTTCTTTTCACTTGTAGATATCAACAACAAAATATACTAAAGCAAGAATAATAACCATCAGAACCATTTTCTCCTCTAAATCTAACACAACTCCGACAAAACTACTAAATTTACAATACTAAGGGGTTTTTACTTACGTAAACCTATATGATACCAATTGAACTATACTGTATATATTATATATATAAGTTTATAAAATTCTATTTTCTATCATTTGTATATACATGTTAGAAAAAGAACAACACTAATCTTTTTTTTTATAAAAAAGCTGAAAGAATACAATTGTCATGACAGAAATGTTAGTTTTTTTTGAGTAAAATAACTTTTCTACTTTTTTTTTGGTAAATTCTATATACTTAAGTTTATAAAATCTATTTTCCATCAATAATAGCTAATAAAACAATCCTTATCTCCCTGAGAGCTAAATTACGTACTATTGAGTATATACAAATCAACTGTAAAATAGTCATTCAATCACATTATTTATATTTGACTTATGTTTTCTCTCAGGTCAGCCTATTTTCGCTGATATTATTATATAAAAAAATAAATTACATCTTGTTATTAACCAAACATATATATCGGAAACTTAAGTAATTTTACTTCTATAAATCTCTTATTAGCTATAAGAATTTTCTATGAGACTAAAAAAGTTGAACTAATATACCGATATTTGTGGCTAAAAGAATATATGGTTCCGACTTTTCTGCTGCTAATTATTCAAAATTTTTATATTACATGATTCCAATATATTTATCGGTTTGTGCGGGGCAGATCTTCTGCTCGCTCTCGGATTATACTCGGGCAGCTAAATCGAAATCAATACAAGACGATAAAGCAGCAAGACTTAGCTACACTCTTTTTTTGCAAGCGTGATAAAATTTCGCCTGTAAGGTCCGGATGACATTCTTTGCAATCATTTTAAAGACTTCAACATTTCAAAGAACCAATGACATCCCCGAGGTACCCCATAATGAAGAGGACAATATTGTAAGATTTTGATGTTACGAGCCCCGCGCAACGAAAATTTTTAAGCCAAAATTCGAGCGACCGAAAACCAAAAGTGAAAAAAAGGCAAAATAGTGAGTGTAAGGCAAAGCAAAAAGACTAAGCTTGTCATAATATTTGCCGTTTTACTCACTACCCAAAACATTTTAGAATAGTTATTCATTGGGTAACTTTACCATGTCCTCACACACTCCGCTTCCATTAGGCGATCTCGCCAAGTTGAACGTTGGCGCTTTGCCCAACGTCACTCCAGAAAAGCCAAAGCCAGGCTTCTGGTCCTCTAACCCAATTTTCTCTTACTTGAATAATGTCTACAGTGGATTTTCGGACCACCGTAAGTCCATTGGTCTTTTGAACCCAGGTACCATTGAAAACTTGAATAAAGAAGTTTCTAAAGACGTCTTTGTTGCTCCATATTTCTTCACAGGTTTGCGCGCAGACCTCAACAAGGCCTTCAGTTTAAACCCAGCATTTCAAACCTCTCACACTTTGTCGATCGGGTCCAAGACTATTCCACCATATGCTTTCAGCGCCCTTTATGCTGCCGACAACTTCTTTGTTCAAGGTAATATTGACAACGACTTATCTCTTAGTGGTAGATTAAACTACGGATGGAGCAAAGATTTTATTTCTAAAGTTACATTACAGATTGCTCAGGGCCAACCAACCATGGTCCAATTGGAACAAGACTTGCAAGGTATTGACTACTCTATCAATTTGAAAGCGTTGAACCCATCTTTCTTGGACGGTGACTTTTCCGGTGTTGTTGTTGGTTCCATTTTGCAATCCGTCAGTCAAAGATTGGCCGTTGGTCTTGAAGCTCTTTACTCTAAACAAGCACAATATCCACCAGATGCCGCTATTTCTTATGTAGGTAGATACAATGCTGGTGACTGGATTGCTTCTGCACAACTTCAAGCTCAAGGTTCCCTCGTTGCTTCTTTTTGGAGAAAAGTTAGTGACAAACTCGAAGCCGGTATTGAAACTCAAATTCAAGCTACTTTGAAACCAATTGCTGACCCATTGATTGGGCAAGTTATTGGTGCCGAACCGGTTGTAAATGGTGTCACCACAATTGGTGCCAAATACGAATTCAGACAAAGTGTTTTCAGAGGTCAAATTGATAACGAAGGTAAAGTTGCTGCATTTTTGGAAAAAAGAATCTTGCCTACTGTCAGTGTTTTGTTCAGCGGTGAAATCGACCATTTCAAGAGCACTAACAGATTGGGTTTGGGTTTACAGTTTGAGGCTCCAGGTAGTGAACAGATCATGTTGATGCAACAAGGCTTAGTTGATGCTCACGGTAATCCTGTCCCAGGTGCTCCTCAGTTAGCATGAACAAGGTCGATATTTTAATGAATAAAAGAACACCTGATAAATAACTTTGTTGATTGATGTATATATATAAATTGAAAAAATTATAAAAAACTTTTTAAAAAAAAGTAGAGAGAATGTTTTTTTTTTCTCTCAAAAACTACCATTTGCTCGATCTTCTGTATCAGTGTCGGAACTTGTGTTATTAAGAGGATCACTTACGGTAAGGTCACTACCATCACTAACCGTTGTGCCTTCATCACTTTCATTGCCACCGTTTTCAATTGAGCTGATACCTGTGTCTCCATCAATTACTCGATTAGTTCTTCTGCTTCTAACATTTTCTGTACCAGCTCTTGAAAAGCCCGTACCTGTCAATATTTCTCCATTAGTTTCATCTGCATTATCAATATTGATCAGATCGTTATTATCGTTTAAATTTTCGTAATCATAAAAATCGTTAGTTTCATTGGCAGCTGCAACACTTGAAAACCTTTTATGTGCAAAAGCTCTGTAATATACTATAAGATCGCTTCTTAAATTCTGCCTTTGCTCTGACATGATGTCTTTAAGTTCATCATATAAAGGTGGGAATAACGTAAGAAAAAACAACAAGATATCTTTGAATATCACTAAAATAAAATTCTTGAATGAACTTTGGCGCCTTTTGTCTTTTTTAAAAAATTCCAACGTTTCATTTTTGATACTAATTATTTCTTCAAGATTTTCGTTACTTTCTTCTACTGCTTCATGCTGATTAAAATATTCAGATTCGTCAAGGTTATAAATAAAATCTTCAAGCAAAGCATCATCATATTGGTATGCTCTGTTATCACAGCAAAATCGAAGAACTCGATATGCCCAGTTACTGTTGCGGGTGATATTGCGGAGGGTACTAACAATTGGCAAAAGTGTTGCTCTAAGACGAGGCTGATTCTCGGTCAAGAAGAACTGTTCAAGTCTTCTAAAACCGACTTCCCTCACCAAAGCTGTAGTAATAATTGCAGCAAAAGCGAAAAATGCAAGATAATATTTACCAGAGGTGTATAATTCAGGTATCACTATGCATAACACGAAAATGTATTTGGTGAAAAGCATTATTGTCGGGAAAAGGTGGCGTCCAATTTCGCCAATATTAAAGTTCCTCATATTTCTTATCATAGAATGGAGTGTTAGCGGCTGTCTAAGGTTGTTATTATTGTTGTTATTATTGTTGTCGAAATTATTGAAGTTATCATTGGAGTTGTTAATATTGTTGTAATTATTAGTTGTACTTGCATAGTTACCGACTGATAAGTTACGTGATGTGTTTCGGCTTTGTAGATTATCAAAAATTTCATTCGTACTATGAGCTACACTTGAATCTGTGCTGATTGTTGTAGGGGTTGGCGCATATCTCAAGTCCTGCCGTGTTTCCGATTTCGAATCTGATAAGACAATCTTTGGTGGTTCAATTTTGACACCCAATTTTGCAATTTCTGCGATACCTGATGGGCTGAGAATCAAATAAGGTGCATTTAAATTTGCTTTGTTTACTATTGCTTGGGAAGTTGATAATGTGACCATTTTGATGTTTCCATTAGGCAATGTTAAAGAAATTTGAATCAAACTGGTCGAGTATTTTCTTTGATCAACAACATAGTACTCTTTGTTTTTCTGACTCAATACCAAATCGAAAGACGTACCTTCCAGAACGTAATTCTCCCATACAGGAGGTTTGTTTTGTACAACAGCCTTGTAACTTGCAGGCAAATCTTTCGATTCCAATATTTCTGGCATTGTGTTACTGTTGCTGCTCATATGTTGCAGCAGTGAGCCAGTAGTAACACCCTCGATGCCATTTTGTTTATAATATTCTTCATCAGAATAAACAATATCTTCCTCTTTAGGCAAAAATTCAAACGCCCTACCATTTTTTATTTGTTCCCAAATACTCTCTTCCTTTTCTGAATTTAAGTCTTGTAACAGCGCATGTCTCAGCATATAGTCTGCGCTTATAAGAAAATGCAAGTTTATTGGATAAGTAGGGGGTTTATGGTTCAAAAGTTTGAATGCTTCTTTAATACTTTCATCATTTGTCAAGACTTGTCCCAGAAATATAACTTTAATGTCATCCACTGTCAAGTTTGGCAATTTTTTTGGGTTTTGTATACTGATGATTTTAAGCTTGATATCTTTCACTTTTAAATTGGAATTAACTTTAATTTTCTCAGTTACTACTTCGCGACCTGCAACATTAGAAGACAATAATCTGAATTCCACTAAGTTCTCATTTACTTTTATGATGTAACACTCGCTTAGGTCCAACTGAAAATAAAGATTAAATTCGTTACTTGCAGGAAGCGTGTCTAGTAGAAATATATCAGATAAATTAGCTTGCTCGTCAAGTTCTTGTGTTTGACTATTTGGGTGAGTTGAGATTGATATGTCTTCAATCGAGTTACTTTTCAACCCGTCAAATGATTTTCTGCGCAACTCATCAAGTATAAAATATTTTAAGCCGCTAACTGTGCAATAAAGTGACTCTCTAGTAGAAAACTTGAAGTTGGAGTATTCACTTCGATGTATTAAATTGATATTAGCCAAAGGGTCTTTATAATCTAAATGAGTATAGACATGATTGCCACTTGTCTGAGACTTCTCGTTACTTTGAAGAAAGTCTTTGGCAAGCACAATTTGTATTGATATGAATTCACCACTATACTTTATGTCTTGCTCCAGTATGAAGCTTTCAAGTTTCTCGTTGTCCAAATGCTCTGAATTCTTATAAAATACTTTTACTATTTTGGGGTGCAACAATTTAGTAATTCCAGTAGATGATGTGGTCGTACTTATGGCCTCGCAATCCTCTATATCCATCCCATTGATACCTTTTTTTTGTTCTTCAGCTTCCAATATTTTCTCTTCAGATCTTTTCCAGATTACGTGCTTGATATCCAGAACTGTATTCTGTGAAGTTGTTCTGATTATTCTGTTATCAAAGTTGATGATAGATGGATCACTAGTCCATAATTTGAGTCTCAATTTGAGGGAATCAGCCATAACTTATGGTACATTATATTGGCGCAATAAAGGGAGATGTAGATATATAGTGATACTGGATGTGAAACTAAGCAAATATTGATGAAAGAAAACACAAGAGCTACTTCATGTCAGATTAGATGTGCTAAATGACTATTGCCTTTCTTTCGGATGAGAGTATTGCACGTACGCACACACCCACACACTCACAAACAAACGACTGTGGGTTAGAAGCGCTGGCTCTGTTTGCTACGTAAGAAATTATCTTGGTGCATTTGGAACGGAAACGAAAATTGGAACGAAAGCGCTGTCAGGTAAAAAAAATTGCTTGTGTTGGGATATTACGGCTATTGCAAACAAAAGTAAGATTTAGTTTACTAGCACCGAGGTTTAAATGATGAAGCTCTTAACAGCAGTTTTATTGATCATAAGCTTCGCTTTGTTCTTTGTGGGCGGTGTTAACGGCGCTAAGGACGAAGTTGTGGACCCTGAAGTCACCCACAAAGTTTACTTCGATATAAAACAAGGTGAGAAGGACTTGGGGAGAATTGTCATTGGCTTGTTCGGTGATGTTGTTCCAAAAACCGCCGAAAACTTCAGACAATTGGCTATTTCTGAAGATCCAAAGTTTGGCTACAAGAAATCTATCTTCCACAGAGTTATCAAGGACTTTATGATCCAAGGTGGTGACTTCACACACGGTACTGGAATTGGCGGTAAGTCTATTTACGGCAGCAAATTCAAGGATGAGAACTTCAAGATCAAACACCAAAAGGGATACTTGTCCATGGCCAATGCCGGCAGAGACACCAACGGCTCTCAATTCTTCATCACCACCTCAAAGACTAGCTGGTTGGACGGTAAGCACGTTGTTTTTGGCAAAGTGCTTGAAGGCTACGATGTTGTCCAAAAGATTGAAAGCGCAAAGACCAACTTCAGAGACAAGCCAACCGTCGATATTGTAATAGCTGACTCTGGGGAGATTGTTGACGAAACTGCTTCTGCTGTTTCCGCCGCCGACGCTGCTACCGACGCTCCATCCAAGGACGAATTATAAGCTGGAAGCTCTAATGTCTCCCGCCGTGTGTGTACGGACGTCAGGGGTATATAGTATTATATAACGCATTACATAAGCTGAACAGAAGCACAATACACCCATATTCGACTGTCCAACAGACAATCGCAGGAACCGGGATTTCGACTGATCATCAGTGGCATCGAGACAATGCCAGACCGCCCAGCGAGCGCAAACACCACGCCGGAAGGCGCGTGATGGCGCAGCAAGCCACCGCACTGGCAATAATAGTCGCAGTTGACAGACGATATGCGCTTATGTAAGCGGGTGGCGCTACACTAGCGTGGCTATGATGGGCGATGGCGGCACACAGTGTGTTGCGCAAAATAAAAAGGCAGGTCTGTTCCGCTTTCAATCCACAGCCCCCATTCGCCCACCGTGCAGCAGACCCACCTTTTCCTTTCTTCTGTTTTTTTTTTATTTTTTCCCGGATATCAAGCGATTTTTTTTATTTGATTTTTGTCTTTGCTTTTTTCTTTTCTTTTCTCAAACTTGGTCTTCCTTTTTTGACTTTCTCAAGTTACTTTCTCCGAGAATTTCTTCTGCTTCTGTTGCGTTTATCTTTGTCGCTTCTCTCGCTACATAGGTTGATCTCGCTCTTTTTGATATATCAACTCTTACCGCTCGTTTACTCGGTGTTTGCTTTTTCCCTCCGTTAGTTGCAACAACATTTAGTTAGTTACCAGCACTCGCTTATCAGCCTCCCGGCATTTCATTCAAAAATGGGTCTCAGAAACAAAGAAAAGCGTAACTCCAAGTCGAACCAGTACGACGTCAAGATCACGAAGGAGGACGAAAAGAACATGAAGTTCACCGCTAACGATAACCAGCTTCTAAGAGCAGTCAACGAAGACCAGCCTTTCCAAGAAGCTTATGATCATGCCAACAGACAGTCCATGGGTGTTTTTCTTGCTCAACAGAAAAATGCAGTGGATGCCTTTGGCATGCCAATCAGACAACCTGATGTTTCGAATCCAAGCAGATCTAGAGATGAAAGACCTTTGGATACCATCAGATCTTTTGAATATGCTATAACCGGCGACCAGTATTACAAGGAGAGAATGGAAACTCCCAAGTTGGGTTTCAGAGTCAGACCCGACTTCCCGTTGTTCTCCACTAATCCTTACGACAACTCTCAACCAATTGGTTACGAGCAGCCAGTTTACAACGCCGCACCGGCCGCCAGCAAAGTCCCAGAGAAGAAGAAGAAAGGCTTATTTGGTAGAAAGAAGAAATAGACTGATAAAGAAGAATTTCAAAAATAAAGACATATCTTTAATCACGATTAAACGCTGCTTTTTTTCATTAATGCTGATGTTCATTTTGTTTCCAAAATTATTATTGCTATTATATTATTATTTTTTTACGTTTTTGTTTACGTTTCGTTTTACTTGGGTATTTTATTTTGATATTATTTTACTTGTTTTTACTGTTCTGCAACCTGTGTTCTTAGTGTATACTCTTTTTTTTACATATATTCATACTAATATATTTTCAGGCCAAAATTTTCTCTACTTCAACCTTCTATTTATACGTAGCTGCTGGGTATTGTGTACTGCGGTAGGATCATGCGCTTTTCAGAAAATTTTTTCCTGGTGGCTTTTTATAGATTTTACTTCAGCGGCCAGAGGGGGTCTTCAGAATGATAATGTTTCAGGCTTACTTTTTTCTTCCCAGCTTTCACTTAACCTTTTCCCACACTCTGTTGCTGCGTAGCCAGTGGGCTCGCCCGAGGCCGAGGAGGCCCTGCACAATACTTGCGGTGTACTCTTTGCTTCATGTCAGAGTCTCAGGTACAGCCTCAGCAACGATCTACTCGTTTGACACCTTTTTGTCGTACATCACGCGCACGCCTGTACGATCGTACCATGCGAGCGAGACGGTGTTTTATATTATTATATTACTGTAAACGGTATGGGCAAGCGCGCCTAAAAGTCTAAGTGTAGTAGTAGCCGGGGCAGAATCCCAGCACGTCAGTGCTGCAATAATGTAAAAATAATTTAAAGCCAATATAAAGCCCAAGCAACCAGCTTATTGGTTTTCTTCTGTTACCACAGGGCTACTCAAACAGATGATTGAGGCTCTATATATGTGTGTTGCTAATTCACAATATATCGGTGTTCCTCCTTTCTGTAGAGAAATATACCATTACAGCGGCCGGTTGCACAGAGTGAAAAAATGCAAAAACCAGACCGCAGTTAATAGATCCCACGGCCGGATCGATAGTTTCGCAACAACATGGTGCAACAACATTAGCGCCGTTGTCGGTTGTCTCACATTAATAACACAACGGTTTTTCTTTCGTTTTTTTTATTTGCTATCGTTGGTTGAAGACCGGCGATGATCGTTTATCATACAGTGACTAAAATAATTAGAAACAGTCAATCTGTGGCAGCCAAAACACGCAGTTGAAATCATCGATTGAATGAAAAATGTTGGGTTACCCGCTTTCAAAAGGCGCTGTTTGAGGAAGATGTATCTCCGTCTTCGAAAGAAAAGATTTAGCTCTCTGCAATAACTTGTAACTTTGGAACATGTTGAGGATATATCTTGACGTTCTTTCAACTTCTCCTATTGGCAAGAAAAAAAAAGCTTAGTGTGTTAAGTTGACATACCACATACAGTAGCCAAAAAGTAAAAACAGAACCAGGTTCTTCATTTTCTGCGTTCCGCCATTCTTCCAGATTGAAATTAGATAAATCTACAATGTGCAAAATTTCACAGGAGTAGCCTTTTTTACTTTCTTTATATTGTTATTATTTTTGAGCATCCACAACCTGTATTTGCTATTAGTATTCACTACTCGTATTCGGTACTTGATTTCCGTACTTGCCAGCGTCAGTAACTTCTAGCGTACTAGCTCACTTCCGCTGCGACGCTAACGAATGATTTTCGGTATTATTCCCCGGATACTGGTATTCAGATAAAGCGCGTCCTTTCATCTGAATACTTTGACCAGCATGTTTTTCATTTGTTGGTTATTTTTGCAAATAGAACGACTTACAGTTTAGAGTAGTTGCATATACGATAAATATGGTATTAAAACGCAAGGTACAACGGTTATTCATATTGTAAATTTAAATGTGTGGCTCTTTATGGTGCTCTGTCTTTGGAGATATTCACATTGCAAAAAATATTGGTGGCAGAAAATATCGGTGGCTTTTCATTCGCAACTTTACCTAAAATTTCTAGAGCACCGTAAAACCACCTCCTCATTGACATATGCCACTTCGTACTGCTAGTAAATTTTGAGGATGAACAGAGGGCAAGAACTGCACCATCTAACTTTTACAGTCACAAAGTAATCTGTTTGTTAAACGAACACTAGAACGCGATTGTATCAATTTCAAGGCCCTGCACACAAATTGGTATGTTAACTCAAATAGCAGTTTCTCAAATATCCTTGGTGGAACTTTGGGCATTGAATACTGGACTTCTATATTCTGTCATAAAACAAAAACAGACAATATTGCAAAAGCGTATATCCATAATAAAGTCTAGTTTGCCTCGTACATGAAAATTTAGCAAAGCACAAATTTCAAGTTTGACAAGCAACATTTGCAGTTTGATAGCCCGAGCTTGCATTATATTATAAACATGTGTGAATACAATTTGGCCCAAGTGGTTTGACGCCTGACCAGTTGCACAGAGACATCGTTAAAACTGACTCGTGTGAAGCGCTTTAAAGCAACGATTACGATCTTGTACACAAATTCTGTCGCCATTTTTTACCAAGAAAAGAAGTAGCTGACACCAAAACACACAAAGCAACCGGACTGTAAATTCCTTGTAAAGCTCATTTATTGGTTCTAAACAAAGAGGATCCGCGCCGGTAACAAGTGAGCTGTTATGCTAACTGCCCCCTAAATTTATTTACTTCTACTATACGTAATAAAAATATTTCCGAATTCTTCGCTTCCCACAATCCTAGAAAATACAGGTATCGCTTACCGAACTTGTCGCTTTCCATGTGAATTATCTTCAAACTTGTAGCACCAAGCCATTCCGTAGCCAAGGTGATCTTAGTCATCAAAACCCAAGTCAATCTTGCGGGCTCTAAATGTGCTGATAAAGACTACCCTTTTAGGCAAGTACCTTTTACAATTGTTTCTTGATCCGTGTTTTTTCCTCGTTCTTGTTTTTCTTTTTATCGCGGTCCCCCTGTACCAGCAGATGCAAACGCTAATTTACTGCTATGTATTGTCTGAGTATATGCATGCTGGATGACTTCAGTTGTATTGCTTTTGGTTGTAGTACTTTTAATTAACTCTAACGAGCCCTATTATTATATAAAATATACACAATAATAATACAAATCAAAACTAAATGTTGTTCTTCCCGAAAACGGGCGCGCATTTGTGTGCTTGTAAAATTAAGTTTTTTTTTTTTTTTTTTTTTTTTCCGGTTTTGCGGTGCTTGCAGAATAGCATACATGTCTTGAATTAACAGTTGGGCTAATGACAGTTTACAAAACTGGTAACTGTATCTATTTGGTCGAAATCCGTTTTGGAAAAAATTGAAACTAAACCCAACTCAAACAAACACAAAGAAAAAAAAGATAAAACCTAAAAATTTTAAAATATAAGCTGTAGAGTTATAGCTTCGACAACTGGAAAAAAAGCATTACGATTTGCAATGCACTTGAGTACATGTAAGCCAACAAATGATATCTTAGTGAAAAATTCCGAAAGCCTTATGCTTTTACACCTAATCAATTATTTATATATTAATTCTTTGAATGAGGTTAGTAAACAGCCGTGTTACATAATTGCGTACATATATGCTATTACAGAACAATAGCTTTATTTTTTTTTTACAAACCAATTTGTGTATGTCTCACAGCAATGAAACAAATGGCAGTAATTTATGTACATACACTGGAAAGTATGGATGCATACTCAATTTTTTTTTTTTTTGAAAAGTTGTAGCCGTTTCAATCAATAAGGTAACTTGAATTACCCGTGCCTTGAGCGTGCGATAGCATATATGCTAGAAAGTATCATACCTTTTTATATTGTTTAATTTCCTGTATTTCTGGATAGCAGTTGCTTAATGCAGCAAAAAGTTTCAATAATCCATTTAAAGTTTTACATTTGTTTTCATATATACTTCTTTCTGCTTTTATTGTATTCAACTGTAATGTTTATAAACTATGAAAAGTTGAGTTTAGGCAAGATTTGAACGAGGCCGGTGTCTCAAAAAGCAGTTCTTGCAGCTTTCCTGTCAATTGAGGGGCATTTACGATTTCGAATACGCAGCCAAGCCAAATAATTAAAAAAAGTAGTAGGTAAGACTAAAAAGGGGACTAACTGCCCAAAAAATTAACTGACCTAGTTATATATTTGTATGAGTTAAAATTAAGATACAGAAAAAGGCTTTTTGGTTGTAATGGTGTATATAGCGTACTTGGTTATAAACTTGCATATTGACGACTAGCTGAGACATTTTCGATGTTGAAAATCAAAAATTGACAGGATTTCGCTAACCAAAGTTTTTGAATAGCGAAGTGTACGCACTTAACAATAAGATGCCAATTTTTCAAGGAAGACTAGAAAAATTCAAAAGTGATAGCTTTTGCTTACAATTTATGTTAATGCAAACGATGTTCTAATACACACAGAAGTCTGTGGCACGAAATTCGTAAACTGTAAAATAAAAATTTTAAGCTTTGCAAAGCCAATGCATTGATGCTTGAAACCTCTGGAAAACTGATCCCGAAGACAGGAGCTTTTTCTTATTCTTAGGGTCACATAAAAGAAGAAAGTAAAAAGCCGCCATACATTGTAGTGCTTGAATGGGTGTGCATATTTTACCGTAATGCATGATAAGTGCACTGGACTTTGAAACATTTGCACAAGCAATCTGGCCGAGAAAGCCATTTGCTATTGTTATTCTGTTTGTGCTTTATGGTACAGCATAGCTGTAATATAGCTGTAACAAAGACACTAAAAATTGCCGGAATCAACCGTACGTTTCATCAACTCCGTGAAAGTATAAGTGGAAAGTAGAGTGGCTGTAACTTTCCAAAAAAAAAAAAATATAAACAAACAAACAAAAAACAACAACTTAAGCACATATTCGAATAAACTATTAGATCAGGCCATCATACTGCCATATTAGACAATTCCACTGCGCGGCACTGCTTCAGAAACGAAGCAGTACGTGGAAAACATAGGGCCGGTTCTTTTATAATTCAATATGATGAATAATATATTGTTGAGCTAATATGAGAACTCTTATAGTATAAGACAATAACTTCCCAAATTAGTACGTGCCAGTAAAAGTAGAGCATTGTCAGAGTTTTGTCATAACACAAGAGGAACTTGAAGATGTTGACCACGTTGTTAACTATTAAAGTTTTTCAAAATTACAAAAATTTGCGTTCCCCTTTTTACAGCTACAGTTGTTTATGAGATAGACATTAACCACACCGAGCAGGTTTTAGCAAATGGTTTATTTTGATCACTGCGGGGCGCGGAAGATTATAAAGATAGCGTCTTCATGAATACTAGACACGTAACCCCTGGTACAAAAAAATACACATCTTAAAGGTACGAGTAGACCTTTTTCTTGTGGCTTAAAATTTAGTTGAGTCTATTGATGACGCATCTAAGAAGGAGCGCTGTTACGGAAAGTTTTTGCTGTAAGCTAAAGAGAGGTTTACAAGCGCGTAAGAAAGAAAAAATAATGCTGCAGAAGATTGAATTTTGTATACATTTTTTTTATAATCTTCGAGGGTAACTTTCAACTTATAACTACGCTCGAGTTTCGGGAAAAGAAAGAATAAAATTAATTTAAACTTAATATACTTGATTTTATCCTGCAACACATCGGCATTAGGCATTAGATCATAAACTAGCAGCGCCTGCATCAAGTATGACAATTTTCAAAAGCCGCGATTGATTTGAGAGCAACCACTTAATTGCTACATGTAACGTATTATGCGTTTAATAATATACTTGTTTTTCTTGTGCGTTACGCATCAACGAATACATCTTTGTTGCCCAATAATAGGCCCTAACTACTTTTTTTCTGCTCTTCAAATAATACCTTAATCCAGAAGCTTGACATCAATATTTTGCAGGCCGGTGTATGACGGTAATCACATTTGTTTAATTTTGCGGCTTCGACCGCAAAATTAGAATTTTGAGTTTTAATCCCGCAGATCGATATTTAGTAATACTATGTCTGAGCTTCACTGGCAGTTACCAAGTAATCAAACTCAACTACAAACGAAACGAAAAAGACTAGCTGACTCTGGCGGAAACACATCAGCGAGCACCGTTGATCGAGACACGGGTCGAAAAATAATTCGTACCAGTGCTTAATTTTCTTTTTACGGGTGTATTACCTTTTTCTGCTAAAGAGAGAAATCTAATCTGCTAAAAACTATAGGAGAAAAATTGTGAAGGTCTCGTATCCAAAGAATAGTTTTAGTGCAGCAATGGTATTAGTTGGTTGCCATTTCATTAGTCGCTCATTATAAAAGGGCAGCTTTGTAAATACTCGCCAGCCTTAGCAAAAAAACAAAAGGTTAAGTATTTTTTTATTATTTATGATGAAGCACTCTAAATTGGCACGCATGTGAGCAAAACACCATAATTGCTGTTTGAAGTTGGGTACACAGATTTTCTCGAATCGAAAAAATCAGTTCAAAAACAACAAAATAAATTTTCGCAAGTACCTGTTTCTGCATGATAATGCAAAGCTACTACAAAACCTGACCCTAACACCCTGGATAATTATACCACATGAGAAGTGCGCGTTAATGAAAAGCGAGCCTCAACCTTGGGGTACGCAGGGTTAAAACATTAACGGAATTGATAGAAAATTGCTATTCTATTTACTGTCTAACCTAGAAAAAGGTTTGGTACACTTCTAACAATTTTCAAATAGTCAGTTTAGGGTCACACAACGCTAAACCCTGTGTGGAGAGCCGACATGTTCCTGCTTCACAAAAGTTAAAGACAAACGAAGCACAACGTGTATGACCCATTTGTGTCATTTAACAATAAGTTATTGGCAATGGACATGGGTTAACAAAACAGTAAAAGTTTCATTTACTCTATGCTCCCGTTTCGCCACCATAACTCAACCAAATCTCGTTAGGCTAAAATCACAGTTTATAAAAAAACAATTCTGAAGTGGTGTAACAATCTTTTTCTGTCCTAGGCTAACGCATTGTCGATAGCTTTGTGCTAACAGATTTGAGTTTTATAGCTTAACATGCAGTTTAATGAAAATAAATTAACATAGCTTTTATTTTCGCAACCTTACCTACGTATGTGCATCTTGTTGAAATCACTGTTCTCAGCCTTTATACGTATTTTTGAAACAGATCAATAATAATCAATAAATTATGGACAGTGGTTATATGTTTTGCGGCAGAGTGTATATAAACAAACAAATCATCTGTGAGTTTCAGCTCCATAACTGACTATATATATAATATGTGCCATGTTATACTTAACCTAATTTGTTTCTACATCTGTAAAATTTGTTATAGAATAACTGCTGCTTTAAATTTTTTTTTCGACAAAAGAATAGTTTCTTTGAAAAATTTATTAGCAATTTAAAGTTTTCTCTATCTTTAGGCTAATGATTGTTGCATCCAACATCATTCTAGACTGAAGGGCACCATGCACAAAACTGGAATTATAAACGAGTAGAAAACGGACTTAAAGTAATTAGCTTAATCTATTTGATGCAATCACTCTTAGCACTTTTAACCTGCCTTCAAGCTGCAACTTTACTCTTGATCTTCTGTGCTTCCAAAGTTCAAAA
Organism: Saccharomycopsis fibuligera x Saccharomycopsis cf. fibuligera; assembly: GCA_001936135.1. Taxonomy (NCBI): domain Eukaryota; kingdom Fungi; phylum Ascomycota; class Saccharomycetes; order Ascoideales; family Saccharomycopsidaceae; genus Saccharomycopsis; species Saccharomycopsis fibuligera x Saccharomycopsis cf. fibuligera. Next base: position 1,294,067 of record CP012817.1, on the reverse strand, counting down.
AGAATGTGTACTTATATGTGCCCATATGCATATGTATCGATCGCATAGTGCATAATGCTGGCTGAGGCGCGTTAGAGCAAACCGGCATTCACTTGCACCAAATAGTGGTATTGCAAAATGCATTTTTTTCAAGTATCAGATCATGTGATGAGATAAATCAACAAGATCTGTTAGAAAAGTAAAGAGTAAAATTTTATAGTACTCGTGACAGGACAACCTCTATAGCACATACAGACCATCTATTTCGATAATCTCAAAGACATATACTGGTGCATTTGAAGCCAAAGACACCATTAGCTGCTGGAATTTCAAGAATAAAGCTCATTCATCATTGCAATTTTGCAAAACTTTCGTCATTGACTCAAGCTAATATGGCAAGCAGATATGCGAGTATCAATACTCGCAAATATCAAGCGGTCTGTCATGCAAAACGCCTATCGTCTTATCCTTATGATTCCAGTGCCGCGGTAGTGACAAAATTGTTCAATCATCAGGCGTCTTATAGAAGATTGATAATGCTTCGACCATACAGTAAGGATGCTAAACAATCTACTGCACAACCGCGTATAATTGCTAATAAGTTAGTTGAAAATTTAATGACAAAGTTGGAGCAAGATAAAGAAGTTTATCAAAGATTTTATACTCTCAAGTCTGTGCTAAGAAAGCATGGTTTGTCCGCAGAAGTAGGCCAGGATGGCCCTAAATGGACGTTTAGTCAAACTATCAAATTGATTTTCAATAGTGAAGTAAAAAAAGAGATGTCTAGCTTTGCAGATTCCGTGGCTAAATCGAAAGCTGTGAAGTTAACTAGTGAAGATAAAAAACTCATCTACTCAGCAATGTTTGACAATGAACTGCATTCTAAATGATGTATGAATCTAAGAGACATATTGGCTTCAAGAATGAATGTACGATATTAGCATTAACGTGTACATATTTATTGTGACTGTTCGATTAACAAAGTTTTGTGTAAGTGTGAAAGTCATCAGGCATGCAAAATGGTAAATTCAAAAGAATTTTGCTCCTGGTGCGAAGTCCTGGTGCATATGTTCAACAGAAAATAAGGTTTTCTGTGTTTTTTTTGCTATATCTTCTTTTTGATAATTTCTATTTCGTCGTTGTTGCATAGTAGTCATTAGTGGCTTAACGGCACGTATTCGTATTCCTGGGTATGATGATCATCAATTTCCAAAAATTAGCGTAAAGAGCTAAGAAAAGACTACAAAGAACTGCATTTTGTCTATTAAATTTTCGTTCAATAGTACCAGAGCTACATGGCCGGGAATCTTCACAGGCTGGTCATTCGCAGCAGAACAATACATTTGTTGTGCATGTATTTTTGTTACTGCCTAAGAGCTAGAACCACAGAAAAGATGCGTTACTACTAAGCCCATAAAGTTGAATAATTTAAATAAGGTTTTTGAATCTGAAGCAATCTAAATACGTATGTTTTTCTTTTAAACTACACTATTGCCAGAGTGCATCTATTGGCCTCCATTCTATTATTAATATAGGTTTTAGTATATTGTCGCTATTGTTTCATATACAACTAAGCGTTTCTTTACTTCTGCGCCAGTTATAGTCAGAAGTGAGTTAAAATGTCTGCAACATGTTGATTATAGAGACTGGCCTCACATGCGGGTACACTTTGTAGAATCTCATGTTATGCAAGATGGATTACGTAGCTACGCCTGCTTTCTCTCATCTATATTTTTGTTGGATTTTCTGTTTCCTTTACCTTCAAAGCGTGCTTAACCTCAAATACAAACCATATCAGACCACAATCTAGTATATTTGTGTACTTTTTTGTTTCTTTTAGAGACTGACATGGTTTTATATGACGACCTAAACAAGTGATTGATAAATGATGTCAGCACAGCGCCTTAACAATCAGACAAGTTTTGTTCGTAACTTGAAGTACACCAAATTGTTAGGTCCCAATATTCCTGAAAAAAGCCTTAACGGATGTTAATTAATTTAAAAGACTGTATATTTTTGATGTCAATCAATTTTCGCTGCGCTCTTTTTCTGGTCACAAGATATAGTGACCATAATAGACACTTTCAGTCTGTGCTATGTATTGGTTGTCCGGAATTTGTTTTCGGACCAACCTCTGATTACGGACATACATGTTTTGTTGATGCTACGATGCGGCGAGCAGCTTTGTGTTTAACAAAAAGAGTATGCTATTGTTCCCTTGCGTTTATGAAAAAAGTTTGCTAGCTGAGATATATCAGATTTTCACGAAATAAAGTTTCCAGCTGCTTTAGGCTACTATGTGCTCAGCGAGTTTGAAGCTACCTCTATAAACTTCGCGAAAGGAAGAAGCAGCTATTTATTCAAGAGTAGGTGCTCTCAACTTGAAAAGGCTACTGATAAAAGTCAGACACATACGAACAGCAGTTGAAATCATCTTTTGTTTGCTTTTTGTGAAGTTAAATACTTTAAATGCGCTGTTCGACGCAAAACGCTCACGAAGGTATGTATGATATAATTGGTTCTTCGAAAATGTGAGCGTTGGTTTATTGATGCTGTACGGTTTTTTCTGGTGCTTCTAATTTTGTTGAATTAGTTTTTTTTTGTCTCTGCACATACATGCATACTTTAACGTGATTTTATGCGTATAATATATGCAGTCAAGCTATATTGCATGTATACATTTTTTGAGCTATTTATCCGTTAGTATTTGTCAAAATGGGCAAGCAACTGATGCGGAATAAAACCTGTTTTTTTTTTTTTTTTTTTTTTTTTTTTTTTTTTTTTTAAACGTAAACATATCGTAATGTATATAGATATTTGCTGAATTCAAGGTTGTAATTTTTTTCTACCCCCAATAACTGTAACATTGATTTTTCCTGCAGCTATTTGATATAATCGTTCAACATATTGCTTCGTAGCATATGATAATTATTGAAAGTATTTTGAAAATAACGTAGTTCTGAAAAAAAAAGACATTATAAGTGTAGTATTTAAGCTTTAAGGCACCAACATATATGACCTTTTAAATGTAACTCTCTTATCTACAGTTCTGAGATATGCTTACACAATAACCATTTAACACCCTTCCAAAAATCAAGCCAGCCGATATTACTTTGAAAATGTTAGAAGTAGAAACAAAATAAGCCTCTTGACTAGTGTTTAACAGGTTTAGAAAAAGAAACAAAATTAAAAAAAAAAAAAAAAAAAAAAAAAAAAAAATTGCCTGTGATGTATTCATAATATTGGCAATAACGAGTGACTGATACCCATACAAGCGAGAAAACATAAGCGTATTATTATCAGATCTGTAATTGCAGCAAACAGAAACTGCGTTTTTGTATCGTTTTAATATTAGCTTTTAAGCTATATGTTTATTTCTATTGCTTTTCTGCGTCTTTATTTATTTTTTTTTACGCTCGTATAGAGACTTTCAGAGCTAGCATATAAAATACCAAATATCTTCAAAGAGTCAGTTCATACCACCATAAAAATTTTTAACGAATCAGATCTCCTATTTGGACAGCTACCAGCAAACAGTAACATCTTTGAAATATAATTATTTTTTTGTCTCATATTTGTGCCATGTAGTATTTACTAATGATTATGTCAGAACCCAATACTTGGTCTTAAATTATGTTTAAAAAATATATATGTTTTTAATTTATCAAAAAGTGAAACATGGTTCAAAATTCCTACCAGATAATGCACCATAGTTGGTTCCATTATTGGCACTTTCTTGGCGAATATACTCACGCAAAATTTAGATAAGGAATATCAGTATAATTATGAAACAAAGACTGATATAACGATAAGCTTGATGATATACAAGCACCCTGCATACTTTCTTTCACTTTTCCTAAATGCAGAGTGTCCTAAAGTGATATGGATATAAATACTTACGCTTCCCACGTACTTGGTGCCGATTATTGCAATATCAATAACTAGATATGGTGAAGCGAGTTTAAAGACTGAAGAACATGTATTCCACTAGTACTATGTTTGCAATTTAAAGCACCATAACCAAAGCTAGAATAAGACGCCTACCTGTTACAACTTTCAAAAAGTTTTAGCATAACTTTCATTTTTATCAATCAAAGATGTTGCTGATATTAGTGTTTAAGACGTGTGTGTTTTCGTAATTGTTTTTTAGCTTTCCAGGCAAATATTCTCGTTTCATTATCACCTATCTCAGTCTCAATGATGACTATTTTAGATATTTGCAGTGCATCCACACACTTAGTTCTATCAAGATTCGTTAAAGAATCGTCGTTTGACAAGAACAGCATCAATTTGCAATAACTGCCTTGCGTCATTCTGTGCGTCAAGGATGCAGCAAATGCAACATACTGCATAGCTTGGAATTTCCTGGACTTACGTATTTTAATTTTTTTTTGTCTTGAGCTGCGGCTTACCTATGAGTCGAAGAGTAAGTACTATTTATTATATTGGGCTAATGTCTTCCTCATATTACTTTGTTAAGTAAAGGTCGTGTACCGCCCTTTCACCCAAATTTTGAGTGCTGCATTTGAAGGAAATAAGAAACAGATATTAGCTTATGCCTTTCGTCAGTACATGCTTGTATTTGTTACGAACGGATCTTATCCCAGAGACCCGCAGTGTACTTTTCCGGTAATCGGTTCTTATTATGGCTTTCAGGAAGCAACGATTGTCTGTTCTGCACTAAAAAGTTGATGTGAAACAGCAGTGCTCCATTTTTGGTGAACATCTCGTATTTCTCAAAATATTATGATATGAATGTCACATTCTGGACAATCGTTGTAAGGTTCACAACTGGTAGAATTTTGTGGTTTTCACAATTGCTGCTCGCCAAAGTGCTGGTCGAATTTCCGAAAGTTTCACACGATACCTTCTATTGCTTGCTTGGCCGTTTTTTGGGAAGGCATACTTTTACTAGTATCCTTTTTCGCTGTTCTGTTGTTAATTGCTTTTCGTATCTCCTTAATACCTTTAATCCACTGTTTCATTTATCTTTCATTTGAATTCAGTGTGCTGTAATGTTACATGAAATGAAGCCATTAATTAAACAGAAAGATTTTGCTAGCTAAAAACATTTTTTGCTGTTCAGTTACTTAATTTTACTAATTTTACATAGTTCTATATTACTGACCAATACGTTGAGCAAAATATGAAGAATGAACGTTATTTTAAACCTATTGTACTAAGACATAAGAACTACTTATAGAAAATGATTAGATAAGCTAGATCTTCAGATTGAAAAAAGGATAAAGAAAAAATTAGCCATTAAAGCCATGCATTAATTTGATGAAAAGAAATGTATTATGTTACAATGGGGAAAAGACTAAAACAAACAAAGCAAAAAAAGTAGATTAGTGAAAAAAGCACCGTCAAAAAAAATCCAAACGTAAATAAGAAACATGGTAAATAATGTATCCGAGGTTATAGAGCAAAGAACTGAAGCTAAAATCAAAACAACGTAAATCAAGACAAGCATTAAAACAGATATCAAAAAACAAAACAAACAAAAAAACAAGAAAATGAAGTTGATGAGTAAACATTTAAACGTTGAGATGATCAGTAAAGTAAATTCAACCCAGTCAAGGATGGTAACTTCACCTTCCGGTCGTCATTTCTGTGGGAAAATCCGCGATCTGCAGTGCTTGATGACACATTAGTAGATACAGCATCGCTACCGCTAACTGCATGCCCGTTGCTACCTTCATTATTAGAGAATTTGTAGATAGATGAAATTCCAGGAAGCCTGACTCTATTGTTCTCTTGTATCTCATTACTGCTGCCAATCCTAATGCTATTATTACCTTCAGACCGAGATGGGCGTATCTTGGGAGGTGGATTCAAAAACGGAATAGGTTGGCGGTAGCCCACCGTTACCATACTTGATTCGACACTATCCTTGTAACATTGATTGTTACCAGCACTAGGTTCAGCAAGACTATACTTCTGGTTGTATGGGGCAGCGACGGGTTTTTGAAAGTAATTGTAATTCGTTGGTGGATATCCAGGACCAGCATTAACATTTCTTGAAGTAAAAGTAGTATTTAGCGGTGAAACAAGCTGAATACTTCCGGGACTGGTGTATGCACTGCTGGAATTGGAACCCATGTAATATGGGAATACTGGTGACACTGGAGGTGAATAGTGGCTGCTATTACCACTAGTAGGGTTGATTGGTGAAGGCAATGGCGAAGCAGTTTGAAAAGGAATTGGGGAGATTCTGTTGACAAAATTATAATGAGAATTGGAAAAAAATCTTTTGTTCAGAGGAATCATGTTAGCATGATTACTAGTATTGCCCGTATTAATAACTTCGGAATTAGTAAAGCTAAAACTTCTCTTTTTGTCGTTGACTTTGTTATTTTCATCACTACTTTCATCCGTGCCCTCCAAAGTTGTAGTCCCATCAGTTGAAGTTCCATTCACAACACCATCGGCAGACGTTGGCGTGCTATTTCCAGTAAGTTCTGCTTTAGATTTCCTCTGTCTAATTCTTGCCCCATGTTTGTACAAAAATTTGGTAAGTGGAGTCGACGGAATGGCACCTGGAAACTTTTTCTGACTGTAAACTGTGAAAACATCACTCAAAATTTGATCCTTGAATTCAATCTTGTAATTCTTAAATTCATATAACTTGAACAACAATCTGAATTTTCCGAGCTTTCTCACGGAGATGTCACCAAAAACAAAGCAAATTGAATGATCATAGGAGCGTTTATTAGCATCTCTTTTCCCATCAACGCCTTTAAGTCCTTTATTAGTTCTGGTAGTAGCTTTGTTAGCATTACTGTTATTGAGCGGAAGCTTGATGTGCATACCACTACTAACTTTGGATCCGCTGAGTGTGTCGTTCTCGAAGAGAAGAATGGAGCTTTTGGTCTTTGAAGATCTTTCATCTGAAGTACTAAAACCTTCACTGTCATTTGGGTTATTTTCGTCAGTGTCCACGATATCAGCAGTGACAAAAAATGTTGAGTAGTGGGCACTTTTAGGCAATGGACGTTTATTGCTAAGCATTTCCAACACTTTTCTCGTCTCAAAATTGCTATCATCCATTTGGTTTCCACTAAATTTGTGTTGGTCCTGTTTCAAATCTTTGTTATTTTGGTTGGTAATATCTTGATCATTACTTGGCTCGAAGTCATCAATCACCAATTTTAAGACAGGAGGAGGATGAATAGGACGATGCTCAGACAATGGTGCCAGTATTCTGTTATTATAGTGGGATCTTGGAGTAACTTTGGAATGAACCGGCTGTTGTAGCAACGACAAAGATACTTTTGGTTGGGTACGCTCATTTAATGCTTTGTTTCCTTGAACTCGCTGAGTGCTTTTATTCAGTTCAGCTTCACCATCGAGTATGAAAGAAAGACTGGATTTAGACATTTTAGCTTTCGGGCTATTTTTGAAGTGTTTTGTGTCGACAGGTACTAAAAGTGACGAAAGTGAGACAAATATCGGAAAAATAAAGCAACCACTGCAGAAATAAAAAAAGTAGTAATTTGAAAGATATATAAAATAGAACTCAGTTGTTTATCAAAAAGAAGTGTTAATAAATTGCTAACAAGTTCAACCGATAGTTAGCTTTGAAAAAGAGCAACAAAGCCTTTATATTTTTGAAGAAAATACGGCAGGGATGGCATTACTTATATATGGATACACACAGGCGCGCAATCCATAGCACCATAATAAATGAATAGAGACGAGACAGAAGCAGGATCTGGGAATTTTGCATTTTTTTTAATGTTTGCTGGTGTAGAAGTAAGGTTTGCAGTGCGTCTGGCTGTCGATCTCTCAAAGAAGCACTCAAGATTTAAAGGAAAGTTGTGTTAGCATCGCATTGCGTTGCTGCTAATCCAGGATGGGGATGTTTGCTGCTTGTCAACTCAATCTGCCCTTATGCATTTTTCTTTGCATACTAAATTAAAGCGCACTGTATGCTGTTCACTGTACATCAGAAAACAGTAAGGACAATGTTGCAGATGCTAGTTCTATGATCAGCTGAGGGCCTAGTTGTTTAATGTCTGTGTATGCACAATAAGCAGAAATATGTAACCGCTGCTGCTTCAATAGGTGCGTATACATATGAATACTCTACCTCACATTCTCCTACATAAAAGTAATCTTCTTTGCCACATGCAAATAAATGCAGTCAGTTGTTTGTACATGTTCATAGAGAACTGAAATGCAGCCAAATCCGTATCATGCATGATACAGGAAAAAGGCGATGGGCTTTAAGCTGAACGCCTTGATGCATGCCACTTATTACTGCGTTGCGATTAAACTATATCTATGTCGTCTTAATTCATACTGCAAGACCGAGTAATCAAAAACAGTATTATTCAAAAGCAGCAAAATTTACCATCTAATGTTGATTGCATACATTTCTTTCTGCTAAAAATGATTCTGCCGCTGGGACTATTATATCAAATAAGAAGATCTTTGTTATTCAGTATGAGACCCAAACAAATTGCGTGCTTTGCCAGCCATTCCTATATGGGAGAAGGGCAGGCCGACTCTACATGCATAGCAGCTACTACAGTCAGCCACTAGCGCGCTTGCCTTTAAACAAGAAAGTTGTAAAAGATTTAGTGGCCAGATTAACAAAGCAAAACCAAAGGGAAAGGTTCTAAGAACGTTTTCAACTACGATACTTGAAATTAGATAATATCAGATGGCAAATTTTTGCTTTGTAGTATCTTTAATGAACGTTATTGATTACTACTTTAACATCACAAATTGGCCTTTTCACTATTTCAAATTATATTTACAGAAGAAGACGGTGATAATGGTAGTGGTTTGATATTTTCGTTTACATTCTGTTATTTTTTCAAAGAATTAGCTTTTTCATCTTAATAATTGAAACATTCTAAGAAAAATAAAAAAAATGAGCAAAGTGTCGAAGAAAATTGGAATATATTTTCTCACTTTCAGTTGTTGTTCATAGTGCTCAGTTTATGCTTTTAGTTTCTTGTTTTCCATGACAGGAAAAAAGTCCTAGCTGGGTTCTTGTCCCAAAACAGGAACTACAAGTACAGCTACAAATTAAGTCGGATTTCTGATAAAAGAATCTAGAAAAACATCACCTGTTCTTCACGAGAGCATTTCCCAAGTAGCAGTTCTAAAAAAAAGTTGTACTGCAATTATAATCATTTTTCTAGTACATGTACTTAGATGGGCAAAAGTGGAAACATTTGCAGGATAAATAAAAATCCGACGTCGAAAAAGCGCTTAAACGTATTTTGTTTCCACGCCCGACGGATGTACAGAGTCAAAATTTCGAAAACAAAAAAAATCTCGCCCGTTTTTAGGTGCTGAAGTCAGACTCTTAAGCTTGTATCTCAGAAGCGTACTTTTGGTTTTATTTTTTGTATCAAAATGTGCACTCGGCTTCCAATGGAAGCATCATCCTCTGGCGATTGCCTAAAGGTGAAACCAAAAAGATTCTAGACTTTATATGCTGCTTTTAAAATAAACCTTCATATCATGTTTCAGCATTATTTGTTCGAATCTGTTTATCATAGAGTTTTTGTTTGAAGGATTAAAGCGCTCTGTTAAACTCGGATGGAGACAGAAGACGAAGAATTTCAGAAAACTCAACTTGTATCTGCCGTAGTAGTATTGAGGATATATTACAACTCCTTCGTAAAATACTCTATGAGCAAACACTGTTGTTCACTTCTTAAGATTAGGTTTTCCACATAAAGATGTGAACTCCTGTTGATGATAACGCCCAGGTTGGCCTATGTATTCTGCGAGAAAATTTTCCGGACACATCTGTTATATACGAACCCATATTATTGAAGGCGTACGAACGCCTTGGCCAGATCTCCAATCCTGGGCTAACCAGCATGCATACTTGGCAAGATAACTTGGCTAAAGGTTTTTATGTGAATGTGCGCCATTGATTGTTTGGTTGTATGCGGAAAAATATCTGTTTCGTGCTTTATCATTAAACAAAAGTTGTTGTGAAGTGACCCCGCGTTTTGCAGCTTGCAAAAATTTTTCGACGGCGGTGTTTCCAGAATCTTGCCAACGAAAAATGTAAACAAATACAATCGGCAAGCTCAAATTTATGCATAGTAAGTATACACTAGCATCAGATAAATCTACGGAGATCTGAGACAGCTGGTAAAAGGTATTGTTAACAGGCCGTTGATGAAATGACCCCTTTCCTTGTTCTTAATTACTTGTTTATGCTCAATTTAATGGATAAATGTTACTATCAAAGAGAAAGTGGTTACAAAAAAGTAGTATTGATAATAAACATTGATGGCTTTTCTTTTAAAACACCAAGTAGATAAGTTAATAAATATGGTGTCTTGTTGCTGTGCATGTCTGGCACTAGGTCATCAAACATTTCTTTGTTTTTCTTTTTTTTTCTTTGTTTTCTTTTTTTTTCTTTGTTTTCTTTTTGCTTACTTGTTTATATATTTATTCAAATTTATAGTTTGTCAGCTCGTTTGGAATCTTTTTTTTTCTCCTTTTATGCCCAATGCAGTATAACGCGAAAAACGGTGAAGTTTATTTTGTTGGCGCGATGCTCTTTTTTGACAATTTGGCGCTTTTTTTATCTGCAGCATTGCAGATTCTTCCAATTTTATATAGTTCCAGTGAAGCAGTGTACGCTAAATTTGTGAACTACTGTTTGTTGGTATTGGATGCGCGAGAACATTATTGTTAGATAATATGAACTCATTTTTTCAAGAAAAAAAATTAACTGTGGCTACCATCAGCTAAATTCTATGGCCTGTGCGTATGCATAACCGCTGCAAAATTCTCAAATATAGTCAAAGAAGTATCACTGCTGGAGCTTTATTAAGTTCATCAAACAAAGTGCCCCCGCATAATAGCAAATGTTATCAGTTGTTTCTGATTTGGTTAGAAAGTTCACTGTATTACGAAATAAACTGGAGACAAATGGATCCATTAAAGTGATACAGAATATAACTATGATATGAACCCTAAATTTAGAAGAATTTAATCATGTTAACATAAAATGCGCATTTGAAATTACCTGCCAATTTTCTGCTTCAAAAATTGTAAAAATGTTAGAATTATTTTGGGAAAATTTTACTTCCGTGTGCATCTTAGATGGTTACAAACTAGTAATGATTAGCTAATCTTTTCTTTTGCACATCCCTTGCTTTTTGACTAAAAGAATTTGCAATTAAGTATCGCCCGAGAAATTACAACTGTTGTTGTCACTTTTTTTTTCTTGATCTTATAACTAGTGTTTTGTCTAGGTTTTTGCACAGAGGCTTTTAAGAAAATTTTTCAAGTTCTTTGATGATAATCAGTTTTCAAGAATGTTATATGCCAACGCGTCAAACATACTTTAGAATAAGGCCGCGCATGCAGATACGTCTGCGGGCGTGGTGAGGATGCTGCACCGTTTTACAGCCAAGTCATGAATGACAAGTTTGTCGTTTTTTCATCTTGGACTTGATTCCAGCTTTTAATTTGTACTACTTTTTAAATTAAGCTTTTCATGCTTTCGAAATTCTTCAAAAGCGCGGTATTGAAAACAATTAAACAAAAAAGGACTGTTTGTGTGCTAAAGGTTGTTATTTCTAAAAAAAAACAACAGAAATGTAAACACGACAACACGGGCAAGTAATTTTGTGCATATTGGCACTTTACCTTACTGAAAATGCCGGAAAAACTTTCTTGTTGCACTAAACATACTTCGCTGACTCCGATCATGAGGAAAAAAAGCGGTTTTTGGCGCACGCCATAAATTAATGTTTGTCAAAATTTTTACTAAAAGTAGGAATTTTTGGCTTTTTTTGGCCTTCCTAGGAAATGGTTTTTTGCAAAACAGTTTTTGACATTTTGATGATTCACTATACGCCGAACTATCGATACTTTTTTGCAGAACTTATTCTGAGACATACACACATACACGAGTTAGGTAGTCAAGCATATCGAAGGTGATACTCCTACTTTGATGATAGTGCTCACTTTAATATATGTGCCAAATGTCACTTGATACATAGACTTAATTGAATCACAGTACAGTAAATTTTAAGTTGAAGCCATACAAGAAAGTTTTCCAACAAAATTGTTTAGGCTCGGTTATTGTATTGTCAGTTTGGTATTCTAACTGCAGACTTTGTGTAAGCAGTAGCAGTTCTTTTCTAACTAAAACAAACAGCTGAAATACACTACAGAAAATAGAAGATAGACAGATAAAAGTTAAAGAACAGCCCAATGTAAATTATAACCATTCACACTCAAAAGAGGAAGTAAGCAGCGGAGGGTTAACTGCTAAAAGTACATAGCCTTCTTAGCAGTTTTTGGCACTATTTCGTACACATGGCACGTCTCTATACATCAGCTCATTTTTTTTCTTAGCATCCTTACTGCCAATGATGGAAAATGTTGTCGTTAGCTTGATCCCAGTAAAATATGTGTTATGTTTCTTGTATGATTGAGAAGAGAACGTATTTCTCTGAAACACAAAAAAATAATTTGAATAAAGTTTTATCATGGAAATGCAGATGCAATCTTGCAATACTACCGTTCAAATGGTGGGTACCACGGAACCTTTAAATTAAGCATCGTCAACTTCCATCTCAGTGTCTTGGTTACTTTCGTATGCCTTTTCTTTGATATTCTTTCCATTTACAGATTCTAACCTGTCTTTGGTATCGGTACCACTACTGATGGCTTTTTCAGTCTCATTTTGCTTTTCCGGACTTTTACAAATTTCGGTTTGAAGATCCTTGTTGACCTTTGTTATAAATGTGTTGATATTTTTTAAATCAACGTTTAAAAACTTAAGAATATTACTTTTTCTTTCTTGCCAGTTAGCATTCTCCTCATCCAATGCTCTTTTTTCATTCACCAATGCTTCATTGATAATTCTATACTTAAATTTTTCAGTTTTAATGGCCCTGAGTTGCTGGAGATACTGTTCGCTTTTTATATGCTTTAAATCTAAAAACGTCAAATCTTCGTTTAACATTTGCTTCTCTTCCTTTGAGCTATTGTTATTGTCGGTATTTGTTTGTTCTGAGTTGGAGTTTGCAACCTTTTTATAGTCCAAGGTGAACTCGCTATATTGGGGAACATCTGGAAATTTAGTAGTTTCGCCTGAACCAAGTGTATCATTTTCAAACGGAACTACTTTATTTCTAAAACCAAGATCATTCTCGTATGTAGCAATTTGATACTCATTTATTTTTTGCTCAAGTCGCTGATGGACCTCTGGAAGATCCTTATTTTCAAGCTCATAGATTCTCACAGGAATATTTTTCGAAAGATCTTGAGTATGTATATTCTTCGCTATCTTGTGAGTTTTTAGAGCGCTTGCTTTGTTGTAGTTTAAAACGGTTTTTTTAAAATCATTATTTGATAAACTTTTAAGAAATTTCTCATGCAAGACTTGAGGCGTGCCCGTTGCTTTCTCATCTTGAGCTGGCTGCTCAGTTGTGTCGGTCATAATGTCATCATCTTGTTTTGAGTCAGCATTGGCTTCACATTTCATATCCTGTTTTTGTTCTTCAGCTATCGATGGTTGTTGATCACTTTCAGTTGTCAGCATTACATCATTGTTGTCGATAAGATAATCTAAAAATTGTAAAGAACTGTTAAAGGAGTCATCTAATAATTTCAAATTGTTCTCCAAGATCGTATCATATTTTTCAAAAAGTTCATTAACACTGTCTGAATATTTACCAAAGTTGGAATTATATGGTTGGCTGGCTTTCTCAGGCGCAATGCTGCGATTTTCGTTAACATTATAGTTACTTCCTCCATTTTCAGAATGTGTTGTTGTTGTAACTTTTACAGAATATGTCCCTGTTGGAACTTTTGCAGCAGCAGGCGCTGGACTAGCTGAATTTGAGATGACCGGTTTTGGTGGGAGATCCATTATGATTAAGTTTTACCAAAATTGAGATAGCAAGTAATAGTCGTAATTCTATGATGACACTGAATATATACATCCACAGCCGGCCATCTATATTGCTGTTGTATTTCATTCATTTATAAAATAGATACATTAGCTTTTTTCACACAGAAGTTTTTCCTGAAGTGCGCAAAGCAGGCTTTGTGCTTCCAGATGGGCTACATGAATGTAAACAAACCAATTCAAAATCATAATAAGTAAAGGTAGGAAATTCTAACAAGAAGCGCTTAGAGTAAAGAGTTCATTAATCAAACAATTATTGCTTTCAAATATCGAGACATTCATCGGAAATATCTTACATATCAAAAGTTGAAAAGCCAATATGAGCAACGACAAGTTGGTTGCATTGTATTGTAACTTGAAAGAGGCGGCGATTGTGCTATCCTCGTTGGGGTTATACAAATCAGCAAAATGGGCAGCCGAGGCGCTTAATGGGATTCCACCATTATCCGCATCCCAAAGACAACAATCAAGTTATTTTGAGCAACAGCGTGTTTATGTTCAGACTCCAACTTCAGAAGTTAGAGAACAAGACAAAATTTTACTTGCAAAAATGTACTTTGACTGCAAAGAATTTGACAGAGTTGCACACTTACTCAAAGATTGTTGTAGTTCAAAGGCTATTTTTTTAAAGCTATACTCTTTATATCTTGGCGGGGAAAAGAAACTACAAGAAGAGTATCATGAGATTTTGGGTGAGAAGCAGCTAAACTATGAGAACAAGAATTTATCGGTAATCTTAAAAGAGATTGATTTCTTTTTTAGTGAACATGAAACTGATTTAAACAATAGCAATTTCAATCATTTAGAGAAGATTTATTACTCATTATTATACTATCTATCGGGGATAATATTTTTGAAACAGAAAGATTTTGTCAAAGCTCAGAATAATTTCTTAAAATCGATAAAGCTATATCAGTACAATTGGGAGTGTTGGAATGATTTAATTTCAAGCTGCAGCAGTTTCGATGAAAGCGTGGCGGTAATACAAAAGTTATCGGCGCTTGGCTTCAAAGACAATACAAACAAAACTTCAGAATCAAATTCTAAGGGCAAAATACGTACCAGCTCGGAGGATACGCATGAAGGTTACGAGAATGTTACTACTGATGGTGCTGATGAAATAAGATACGAAAATATAATGATGAAGATCTTTTGCATTGTTGTATATCAAGAATTCTATCAGCAAAATATGATGCTTTATACACAATTAAATGAAGTCATTGAAACCTTTCCAAATTTTGTGTTTCTCAAAACTCAAAAAGCTTTGATATCATACAAGTCACTCAATTACCCATTGGCGGAGTCGTTGTTTGATGAGATCTTGGTTTCCGATCCATACAATTTAGATCATATGGACACTTACTCCAACATTCTTTATGTAATGGAAAACAAATCAAAATTATCATTTTTAGCCCAGTTTGCTAACTCAATAGACAAGTTCAGGCCAGAAACTTGCTGTATTATCGCCAATTATTACTCGCTGAAATTTGAACATGAAAAAGCAATTATGTATTATAAGCGAGCATTAAACCTTGACAAAAACTGTTTGAGTGCTTGGACTTTGATGGGTCATGAATTTGTGGAACTCAAGAATTCGCATGCAGCTATTGAGAGCTATAGAAGAGCGGTTGATATTAATCAGAAAGATTTCCGAGCTTGGTACGGTTTAGGGCAAGCGTACGAAGTTCTTGACATGTACCTCTACTCTTTATATTATTACCAACGGTCATGCGAGTTGAAGCCACTAGATAAGCGAATGTGGACTGCGGTAGGAAACTGTTATGAGAAGCTAGGAAAGTTTCAAGAAAGTATAAAATCATATAAAAAGATTTTAGGCATTAATATGAATGAGGAAGATATAACGTTTGTGCTATTCAAATTGGGAAAGTTATATGAAATGATAAAAGACTATGAAAATGCAGAAACGTATATGAAATTATGCTTGAATGAAGAGGTTAACAATGCGCTTATTACAGAAGAGAGTAACAAGGCAAGGTTATGGTTGGCGAAGCGTGAATTACAAAAAGGACAGTATGAGAATGCTTACAAGTATGCAAGCGAGTTCCATAATGGTACTAGTCAAGAGATTGAAGAGGCGAGATCTATTGTCAGGGAATGCAGAAATAGATAAACTAAATTATGCCACTAAAGGTTGCATCAGACCGAAAAAGCATATTTCATTTGCTTCGTAACATTTTATTATACAACAGCTGATACTAACATGTTTAGATTTTGACGCAATGTTTTAATGTTCTAATGTTCTAATGTTTGTATGTGTGCGTAGAATTGTGCCTTATCTAAACCTTATAAGCATAGATCGAGAAGATCTATCAATACGTATGCACAGATGCGCGCCTTTACCCCGCTCCCCCACTCTTTACGGAAGGCGGTGAAAACTATACAATTTTGCGAACTCGTTTAGCTAGTTTTTCACTTACTATAATGAGAAAAGTTAGGCGGATATCATACACATGAAATAATAACGCCAATTAATACGCAATGATGTTGATGAACCGAGCTAAACTTAATTATTTGCAAAGCAATACAAACTATGTCTAATAATCTATTAAGTATAACGTTATCGGCGATGATATTTGAATAGAAAGAATAATAAAGTGAACGAGAGTACGTAAAATATAATGCATAACTAGTTGATTAAAATGGGAATATAAACTTATTTCTTCAAATCTTGAATGAGCTTGCTATCTTCTTTGATGGCATCAGTGACGGAATTTTTTTCTTCTTTCTTTGGTCCATTGAAAATATAGCCAGCAATTTCAGAAGCACTATCACCTTGTTGATTTCTATATCTAATGATACGAGATAATTGAAAACCAGCAACACCACCCAAGAAGAAATTCACTGATGCTAGCAACATATTCTTCGGCTTGATAATAAGAGACCATCTAGTCCATATAACACCAGTAGCAAATAAAGCAATTTGCTGAGTTCCCGATAATGACTCAACTGGACGTTGGATGTCATTGATACCAGCAATGACCAAAGACCATTTTAAAACTGGTGCCTGAAAAATTGAGTTAGTTAACAGTTAACTGAAAAGAAGCAGACTTATAAATAAAAAAGCATCGCAACTATAAGCCAATGATATCAATTAATAATAACCAAAGCTCAAATAGTGCCAAAAGTTCATTATTAAACAGTGCAGTTGTCGCCATATTAAATTTTCTTTAGACTTGTCGGAAAGCGACAGTCATGAGTTTTAGCCGCACAGGAATTCTAGAGGAAACGGAGAATCAGGATAAAAAAAGACAAATAGATGTAAAGCGAAAGAATAAAGACAACATACCCAGAAGTGAACGGTTCTTGGACCAGTCTCCGAGTTAAGAAATCTTCTGAAAGCAGACATTGGAAAGATAATTGGCTTAGGGTCTTCGGTTAAATCTTGAGGACGAACTGCCAGCGACTGCTCTAAAGAAAGATCGATATCGCGGGTCCTGGTGCTTTTATTTTTTTTATTTTTTTGCTTTTTCTACGTATGTTTTGTAATTCTTGTTTTCTGTTTCGTTGATTCGGTCTTCGCTCGGGAATTCTGAGCTCGCAGAAATCAGGGGGAGGGGTAACAGACCGAATGATTACATAAATACTTACGTAATAATTTAAGCGGAAATGTGGTTATACCACTGCAAGGGACTAAAAGTCACGAAGTCGATATAGTGCATCTACGTGCATTACTAATACAAAAGCAGATAATATTTTAAATAAAAGTAATGAAGACAGGACAAGTACGAAAGAAGGACAGTGGAAGGAAAGGGATAGGAATCATAACGATACAAAAGGTAGAAAAAAATAACAATACTAATAATACCAACAAAAATAACTCTTAGATAGAAAATAATAACAACAACAGCAACAATAACAATAATAATATTAATATCAGACTCAGAACTTAAGAGGCTCTTGTTGATTATTATATAACTATCAAGCTCTCCTACAATGCCGTGCTTAGGGTTGGACGGCGGAGCTGGCTTCATTAGACACCTTTACAAATACTGAGCTATATATAAATTGGCCTGATATGGTGATAAATAGTAAGACTCTCATCAATTCACCAAAGAGTCCTAGACGATCATCTACCGAGTAGTTCTGGGACCTAAGCTCTATTATAGATGCACGTGAAACACACATCTAGCCCTACCATTTGTTGAGTGCTTTTGGCAATGAAGTAGTGGCCTCTTATACGCAAAGAAACGTTTATTTCTGCATACAAACGCACTGATCCCACCGCTGGCAAGGAAAACAAATAACAGCAGAAAGATTTTCCCAGTCGGCAGACCTCTGTTTTTTCAGGGCTCCTGTCTTGAGTAGTAATTTCCTCTATCACCAACCGTTTCTGCACTCACCATCCTTGTTCTCCAGCCTCCATTCCCTGTCCACCCAGCTTTACTTGGTTAATTATATATATCTAATCCTTTCCCTTCTTTTTCACCTGCTTATTTCAGTTTGCGGGTTTTTGCTCTTCTTTTTACTTGCTGGCTCTTCTCGTTTTATTCCTCCTTGTTTTTGTTAAATCTTTATTGATCCCCTTGTTTTTTATTTTTTGTTGTTTCGAATCTCTTCTCCTTTGCTGTATATCTTCTAATCCTTCTTCTTTTGCTGTTTTCCCTACACTTTTTGCTCTTCTTCTTTTTAATACTTTTGCATTCTCATTCTCTTTATTTCTATTGTCAACCTTTAAATCTTAATTTTTTGATTGTTTTGGCTCATCTTGTCAACATTATACTCTACAAAATGTCATCAAACATTACTGTTTCGTCAATCATCCCCTCCGATAGAATATACCTGATTTCACAGCAATATGCCACATCTTTCACCCAGTTTGTCGAGACATTGCCTGGTGGAGCCATCTTGGTCAGATATATTCAATATTCTTATCAAGATGACCCAATAAGATCTGCAGTGGAGCTAGCGTTACTTTTATTTGCCGTTCGTTACTTCTTTTCAAAGAAAACAACTCCAAACTCCAAGATCGTACCATTATCCAACAAGGAAATTGACGATTTATGTAAAGGGTGGAAGCCTGAACCGTTAGTGAGAGAGGTGCCACAGGAGGAACTTTATAAGTTGAAGAGAATTCCTATCATTGATGGTGCAATAGGCTCAACTATTAATCTTAAAGCCAATACTTATTTGCAAGATGATTACACTTTGGAAGACAAAGACACAAATAGTATTGTCACTAAAGATTTGGAGAAAGTATTGAACTTAGGATCAAACGATTTTTTGAATTTAAGTCATGACAAACAAATCAAGAATGTTGCCGCTCAAGTTATCAAGAATCACGGTGTCGGCGCTTGTGGTCCACCGGGGTTCTTTGGTAATCAAGATATACACACTGAGCTTGAAAATAGATTGGCTAAATGGTTTGGTACTGAAGCTGCTATTATTTACGGTCAAGATTTTGCAACTGCTGTTTCCATCATTCCTGCATTTTTAAAAAGAGGTGATATTGCACTTGTTGACAGTGGCGTGAACTTGGCTATCCAAAAAGGTGTTATGCTTTCTAGATGTCAAATTATTTATTATAGACATAACGATTTGGATCATTTGACGGCCATTCTTGAAGATTTACAGGATGAGTTAAAGGATATCAGACCATTGAATAGAAGATTTATCATTTCTGAAGGTTTGTTTGCAAATTATGGTGATTATCCTGATGTTGCCAAATTGGTGAATATCAAAAAGAAGTACAAATTTAGATTGTTTCTTGATGAAACATTATCAGTGGGTGTTTTTGGTAAGCATGGTAAAGGTTTAACTGATTTTTACAATGTTCCTGCTAAAGAGATTGATATTTTGGTTGGCTCATTGGCTAACTCAATGGCATCAAGTGGCGGTTTCTGTGTTGGTGCAAAGCCAATGGTTTTCAATCAAAGAATTGCATCTGCTGCTTACTGTTTCAGTGCTTCGTTACCACCATATTGTGCTAGAGTTGCTCAAGAATTCATTAATATTGTTGAAAAGGAAACTACAAACAAGAAAGACAACTTGTTAACCAAATTGAACGACAACACAACTTATTTCTACGACAAAATGCAAAAAAATCGAAAAATTACGAAGTACGCTAAGGTGATTTCAACCAAGTTGTCTCCAGTTGTTCTTATTGAGCTTAATGAGTCTGTGAAGAAGGCATTAGGCTTTAAAAAATACTATATCAATGAGAACGATAAAAATGCTCTTGTGAATGAAAAAACTCTTCAATACTACGAAGGAAAAGATGATAAAGAAGATGCTACGGCTGATGCTAAAAAATATCAAAAGCAAGGCTTTGTTGCTCAAGCTGGTGATAAAATCAAGGAAGTGCGCGCCGACTATTACTCTGAGGCTTATATTAAAAAGAAGAAGGCTGAAGAAAAAGCGTTATTGGTTAAGAAACATACCAAACACTCAGATTTTGAACTTCTTAATCTTGAGGAATTCTTGCTCACCAAAATTGCTAATGATTTGTTGATTAAAGACAAAATTTATATTGTGTCTTCCCAAAGATTATTGCCACAGGAAATCTTGAGAGTTGCCCCAACATTCAGAATTTCTGTTAAAAACACTTTGACTACTTCAGAAATTGACAGAGTTGTTGATAAGTTAGGCTACCATTTGCAAAATGTGTTGGATTCCGTAAAGTCTATCAACGATGTCAAGAGACTCATTGAAGCATAAATAGTGCTCGAATCTACTTATTTATAAATTGTTAGAACTTTTTGAAAAGAACTTTTCTTTGGATTGTTTGCTTATACATTAATTTTTCTTTTTTTATTTATTTTCTTTATTATAATATCTGCTTAGTTTTCCTGATTTTTATTTAATTTGGCCAGTGTTCTTTTTCCTTTGATTCTACTTAGTTCTACTCAATATTGCAACCATTAATAATTATATTATGTAATCACTTAATACATCTAATCTTAAACTACATGACTCTTACTTATTTACCTGTACTTGAATAAACAGGTGTAGCATACTAAACTTCAAGGCCTTTTTTTTTCTGCTTTTTCATTTTTCTTTTATGAATCAGTCATCCTCAACTGAACTGCTATTTTGTCTTCATGATTAATATAGTTCTGTGACTTGAAACCAAAGAAGCACTTTAACCTATGGTGCTATACTTTGAAGCCACAAAGGTTACGATGCCCTGCGTACGCATCATCGCATCGGCACGAAAAAAAAAAAAAAAAAAAAAAAAAAAAAAAACAGTAACACCAGAAAATTCATAATAAAAGATGAACAGGTCGTTTTGATACAAACAAATTAGGCGCTAATGCAAGATATTATATTCATATTAATTTATCTTGACTTCATTATTAATATAAAGTTTTTAGATTTATTTATTGGAGAGGGAATTTGATATTCAAATTTTAAGTTAGCTGTTAGTTTGAGGCCTCAATTTTGAAAAGTGTCAAATTATTGCAAATAGTTCTGGAATTTAGGTTTAATAGTCAAGCATATCAAAATCTTCATAAATTTTCAAGGACTTAGCGTTCATAAGCAATTAAAGGTTATTTCGCTTCAGTTACGATACTAGCAAGTGTAAATGGCCGGTGAAAGTGCACCAAACTTCGATCAAACTGCTGCTTGCGACAGTTTGCCAGCAATTCCCAGCACCTATCCATTCAACAAAGAGCTCAACAGCAACGGATTCACCCATCGCCTTAGTGATACCATAATTGATGGGATTTATATCAAAGATACAGCAAGCGTCACTGAGGCGGTACAAGATTTGATAACTTTAGGCTTCTCATTTCAACAAATCCAAGAGTATAGCGGTGTTAGTACGGACTATCTTGAACGATGTTATCTTTATTTAAATTTGCCGCTTCCTTTGCAACAACATCAAAATTCTTTTGGAGCAGACACAGAATACGATAATGGCGCAAATGAGGATTATTATGATAACGGCTTTTCTAAAGGTGATTATAATAAAGTACTGGATTTTCAATTGCCAGCAAATGTCCCTCTTCAAGCCGGTAATGAAATCAAAGAGATGAATGATGAATTGTTCAATTATAGTGGTGATTTAAATCTTACTGCAAATAGCCAGAATTCCATCAGTATGAACCAAAACGGAAGATTTGCTGATAGTTATAGGCTGTCTAACTCTTATCCCTGGAACCAGTATCTTGGCGATGCCAGCGGCCAGAATTTGTTAGGAAATACTGATTGGCTAAATAAGCTTACAATAGAACTCTCATCAGATGAGGATGATGATAATGATAGCAAGGATGATGATGATGATGGTGGTAATGATGATGATGATGATGATGAGGATATGGTTGATGTTGGTAACGCTAGTCAAAATAATAACTCTATGAATTTAACGACATTGCAAAAGATCAAAGAGGAAAAATTGAAGCAAATTGAGAAACTTAGGCGGATGATCAAGGAAAGAGAGCTGCAAAAGCAAAAGCAACAGGAGCAAAAAAAAGAACAACAGTGGGAACTAAAGCAACAGCGGAGGTTACTAGAAAAACGGCAACAAGAATCGAAACAGCAGCAGTGGAAACGTGAACAATGGCAACAACAGTTGGATGTACAGCTTCATGAGTCTCAAACTCAGCAGCAGCAGTATAAACAACAGTTTCAACATCAGAAGAAGAAGAAGAAGCAGCAGCAGCAGCAGCAGCAGCAGCAGTGGCAACAAATTCAGTATCAACAGCAAAATACATTAGAAAAAGCGACTAATCTCGACCAAATAAATTATAAACATCAAAACACGTCTGCAAATGTTCAGGATAATAATCTGATGCAGCAAAAGAAACTCAACCAGAAAAAGATGGTTTTGGACCATGTAAAGAAGCTTTCTGAGGAGCTTAGTACCAATGTGGCAAAACTTGAATCTAATTTAGCCGAATATAAAGCATTAGTCGCAGAAACAGAGAAGTCTTTGAATTCTGAACAAAACAGATTATTTTTTTACAATAAAAAAGCACAAGAAGTTGAAGCGGAAATAAATCAAATTGGTGGTGGAAATAGAAATGTAAATGAAGATATAAAGAGAGTTGGGGTTCCTGCTATACCTGAAACTGAAATCGAGAAAACCGCTCGTGGCATTGAAGAAACAGAAAATCAAATTAATGAACAAAAGAATAAAATACATCAGCTTGAAATTGAAGAAGGAATTAAACAACGCAAAATAGAAGAGGCTATGATTTTGCCAGATATTGGTGATAGATACAGTGTGCATCCAGCGGCCTCCTCAATGGATACTGATAATGACAAGTTAGTCGACCTTAAACCAGAAAATGTTGACGGTCAACAAAAAAATAAAGAAAATTATAGGTTTTTAAATAGTAATGAGAAAAATCAAAATAGGAATGGTGAGAGCAAGCAGCCATATGAAACTTCAAAAGAAAATGCTACTAATGCTATTGAGGAGTTTATAGATTTGTCAAACGTTGAAGGCATGAAAGAAGCAGACAATACAGACAAGGCGAATAGTGTGATATCGCATACTGCTACTGATCTGACAGAATTTGACGAAGGAGTAATTGATAAAGTAAGGTTCATTCCAATTATCAATATTTGGTAGAATAAGTTTGTATTTTTAGCACTTGTTAATTTTTTTTTTTTTACAGTTTTTTCAGTTTATGGATACCTTTTCTAACCAATTTTCAAATCTAGGAGACAAAACAAAACAAAGAAAAAGATGGATACAGCGCTTTTCAATCATCTTTATTGGCGTTCAAATCATATCGATTCAGCCCTTTTTTCAATAAGGGCTCCTTAATGTCAAACACATGGAGCAACAGGATAAACTACAATGAACCATTTTGTCCTAACGAAACTGCGGGTGGGAGATGCAATGATGCGAGCTGCAAATTTCAGCATTTTAATAACACAAAAGTCACTGAGTTAGATTTAATCAAAGAGTTAGGCAAATGTTTTCCCAAAGCGGATAAAGAAGCACAAGCACAGTATAAAAATGAATTGAAACAGTATATCGTAGAACAAGGAGATGCCAATTATGAGCAAGTATTATCGCTGATTATTCAGTTTAGAAACAGCAAAATGGGCAAGGACTCATTTTTGGATTGGTTGCATTTTGAGAAAGCAAAGAGAGAAGATTAGCAAAAACAATATAAAAGATAAAAAAGGTAAGTATATCCTTTTAATATCAACGCTACGAAAGCATACACAGCAAGAAAGTCTCCCAACATCCTCATGTTTTTTTATCGGTATATAAGTTAACAATTCTTGCATTTAATCAGCAGTTTAACTTGTAAACAATAGTTGTACTAGTATTTTTTTTTTTTTTTTTTTTTTTTTTTTTTTTTTTTTTTGTCTCTACGCAAAGTGTGTAATTTAAAGCAAAATCCAAGCAGTTGTAAACTGAATAAATCTCGAGCTTAAGTAAAAGAAACATGATATATCCCACAACGTCTCAGTTGCTCAAATAGAAACATTAGCATGTTTATTACCTATCAGTTATCGGGTTCTCCCTTTTCTTGTTAAACGCCTGATCAGTACTTCTGCTATAGGATAATATAACCATAATCAATTTTAAACTATTGAAATTAGAATCATCAAGTAAAAAGATAGATTAACAAAAGTAAGCCTTTTCTACAAAGATAGCCATCTCACATTAACACAATAAAAGACAAACAATATTTTCATGAGCTAACACAAGACTACTGTTGCACATATTCTGTGTTTTATTTTTTTAATATGTAATACTATTGTGAGAGATGAAAATTGAAATAAACAAAGTACAT
This sequence comes from Saccharomycopsis fibuligera x Saccharomycopsis cf. fibuligera, assembly GCA_001936135.1. Lineage (NCBI taxonomy): Eukaryota > Fungi > Ascomycota > Saccharomycetes > Ascoideales > Saccharomycopsidaceae > Saccharomycopsis > Saccharomycopsis fibuligera x Saccharomycopsis cf. fibuligera. The sequence continues at coordinate 1,269,455 of CP012817.1, read as the reverse complement.
TTCGTATATATGTTTTATTGAACTGAATTTCTGGGTCTCATCAGGACTCATTGATCACTTTATAGAATGACGGATAATCAGGGATTAGGTTAATTAAGTAGCCATGCGAAGTTCAATGATATGCACAGTTGTAGCAATGTTGAGTTTCAAAAACAAGACTCAAAAAAATACGGCTAAGTGAAGTTTTATAAAGACCCATGTTTTTTTTTGTTCTAATTTAAGTTTTTCCTTTTATGAAGCACTTACTACAGTCGACGCAATGATAAGTAGTGCGCAATAGATGAAAATACGTATGATCAAATTTATCTGATGAAAATACATATATATGTATATAAATATACGGAATAACAGAGTCTTCAAATATGAGAAAAAAAAAGAAATACAGCAAGAAACAAACAAACATAAATAATTATAATGACGAGAATATAATCCAAAAAATTCAAGTTTGAAGAACCAAAAAAAAAAAAAAAAAAAAAAAAAATAGCACTACACAAAAAAATTGATACAGGTGTCGAAAGCAGCCTCAATGTATCAAATGTAAGTCCTTATTGGTGTAAACATTTACTCCTTTTCATAGGTGATCCTACCATTGAAATGTAAAATTCAAGGATCCTCTGGGCGTCGATAATAACGATGCAAATGCAGATGCATAATCCCAGTCAATGCGATAGCAATCTCTCCAGATATTTGCAAAAACCCATGTAAGCATGTAAGGGAAAAAAAAGCTGAAACGATGCAAGCTTATTCCTTCTTTTGTTTAGACATACGACGAGCATAACTCTCAATCCAAAAAGCCATGAACAAAACTGTCAATGGGAACAAATAAAAAACATTAACGTACAACGCAAACAACTGGTTAGAGTCTCTGATACATGGTTTAAAAGCACCAGTTTGGTACTCAAAGTAGTGAACAAACAAATGCACCACTGCCAAACTACCACCAATAACGAATTGACAAATTTGCATTGTGGTTAATGATTTCTTGAAAATCTTTGGAACCCTGATATGCAAAGTAGACAATGAGTAGTAAAAGTACATAATAGAGTGAATAAATGAGTTGAAAGCAACAAAGATCCAAATTGGTGGAGAAACGTACCTAACGCCAGCCCACATGGACAACATGGCACCGGAATGATGGTAACTTTGCAACAATGAAGATGGTCTACCTTTGGATAAGATAATCATAGTATCCACCACTTCATAAAATTTGGAAATATAAAACAAGTAACCATAGTAAGACAAACCTCTAGTCAAGTCAGGAGAAAAAATACCATTGTTTAAATCACAAACAGTGTTCCAAAACAAATTTTTGGAGCTGCTGCTAGTTGGATGAGAAATAACTTGACCAGTGGAGTCAATCAAGCTGTTAAGAATTTGACTATAGTTGTAAGAAGTTAATTTAATGGATGAGGTAATACCGATAAAAGTCCAAACAGAGTAGACACACAAAAAAACGTTATGCAAAAAAACAAAAGCTTTGAAAAGAAAAGTCTTGGAAAACCAATATGGTACTGGCGGAAGCTTTTTCAATGATTTTGAATCGTTGAAATCAATTTTCAATCCCTTCTGTTTAGCATTAGCAATTTGCTGTTTGCGCAAATAAGTGTTCATTAAGTGAACTGAGGTGAAGTATGTAAAGGCAATAGCCAACGGAACCTCCGGCTTTAATGAATATTCGTAAAGTTTGACCAAAGAGTCGCTGAGGTTATTAAATGGGCATGGTGGTATTGGGGATTCTTTAGCAGGCCAGCCAAAGATGCTTGAACTAGGGAATTGAAATACAGCTAATTTAGTGTAGTTCATGATGATTTGCTTTTGATTATCTTGATAATGATTAGGCGGAATAAAATCAAATAGTATGTGAAAGACAAATGTGCTAAACGATAAAAACTATTGGCAGAATATATTTGCGGTTAAAAGAAATCAAGTGAATTTAGACTAAGAATAAACAGATGCTACTAATGTCTCACAACAAGTTTCCACGACAATGAAAAGGTTCTCAAACGGGCGTATAGCAGTTCGTGATTTTCTTCCCCTTTTCAAAAAGTAGTGCTAACAGAGTAAGCGAAAGGTCAAAATGCTGAGAGAAAAATAATCAAAAATGGATGAGACCAACTTATAAAAGTATACTAGCAAGACGGAGCTGAATGAAAACAAACTAAATCGTTATATTTGTCAAGACGTCTCAATTACCTAAAAAAAAAAAAAAAAAAAAAAAAAAAAGATACATTAAAATTTTTTAGTTTTGTTGATTTAAAGGAAAAAACAACAATTTGGTAAATTGCCAACATCAAGAACTGCGACCCCGGCATATTCGGGATAATTTTGTGCTGGTATATGGCCTCAATGCTGAGTTATTCACCGCTCAATAAGGATTTTATATGCAGAATCAGCTGACCTAAGTCACTTGAGTCGTCGCAGCGGAACCAACAAAATTCGGGGCAGATTAGAGAGGGGGTACAAATTTAAGGTTGGCATTCTTACCTCGAGTCATACTGATATTAAGCTAGTATTAGTGTTCAAAATTTGACTACTGCTAATACTACTATAAAGGGTATTTTCGACATGCTTTGCTGCTGGGACTTTGTTTTACGGTCGTTTTGCGGGTTATTCAGTTTCTACAGACAGACAGGGTCTTATCAAATTATTTCATGTTGGACAGAAGATTGTTCTTTGCCGTACTGTTGATTCCGATAAGTATTATTTTTCCTGTTTTTAGGCAGCATACCCATTCCTAGCAATAACAAAGTTTTCAGTGCTTGACCAACTTTGGTAATGGAGATTCACTTTTGAAAAGCTGGGGCCAGCAGCAGTGGCTCTGTATGGTACACATGTTCCTATATTTGTATATGGTTTAGTGCAGCAAAGTACACAAAATAGTACAAAGAGGCAGAAAATGACGCGGGTTATTTGGAAAAAGAGTCTAGCACTTGTCAAACCCGCCACTAGCAAACTTTTTTTATTTGCCCTTGACTTGGCACTTCTTTTTGGCCGGGCGTTATCTGTTGATTTCAATTTGGCAGCAAAGAGACTCCACACAACAGAAATTGCAATGCTTAATTAAAGTTTTATTCTATTCTGACATCAAAAAGTTTCTTTTTCTTCCTTTTTTCTCTTTTGACGTTTTTTCATGCATTTACATTCCTGAATATGCAGCATTCAACACGAATACGCTTGCCTTATTACACTCTCGCATCTTGCAGCGCGAAAAGACTTTTAGCTCTTTTGATTGGTCTACATCAGGCAGCGCTGCCAACATCATCATCTCCACCTGCAGTATACCAAGATGCCTTCGCTTATTTTAACATTGAACAGCACTCGATTTAGGGCCCTTTTTATCGTTTTTTTCTGTTGACAACCCACTCGCAATAGTTGAACATTTGTATTTTTCATTGGTGGTAATATTCAGCAATGCTGGATTGGCTTTCACTCACCATGGGTTAGCTATTGAAGCATTTCAAAGATTTACTGATATGCCGCTATTGATTGCAGATGTTTGAACAAGCCATTTTGATTGCAGTACATGTATGGAACTGCATTTGTATTAATTTTTTGCTATTCTAGGCTGCAATCTCACCACAAACATTTGGTTAACCGCCAAAAAATCGCAACTGCCATATATGATCGCTACTTACTTGCGCATGTTCTTCCTGTCTTTATTTATTTGCAGATGAAGCAGTAAATTTTTTTGTTCGCATTTGCCGCTGAGTTCACCTTAGGTTTACAAATACGCAATCTTTATTGGCTATCCAGTTGGGAAGCATTTCGTGGCGTATCTATCCAATATGGGAGGATTGCAATACATTGTATACACTCAAAAATCAATATCAATCTAATAGATGACCTACCAACTGATGGTATGCCTGGCAAGTATATCCGAGTGTCCCAGTAAGCGACTGCTCGAGGGAGTCCTGACCTACACCACGGAAGTCGGCAAAAAAAAAAAAAAAAAAAAAAAAAAAAAAAAAAGAAAAATTTGCGAAGGTCCTTCATACTATATGGTTTTTTTCCCCACCTTTTCGAGTGACTTTGGATATTGTACAATCCGGTTTTGTAAGGCTAACGATGAATGTTAAGAGTCGTATCCTACAGCAGTGAATTGCCAGGTTTACGGTTGTTTTAGCAGCACAGAAACCTCATTGGATAATTAGAGACGGAATTGTCATTCATAATTATACACATTACACTGATGATCAATCTAAAGATCATCGATAGCAATCGTTATGAGCTTGCCTCAAACAAATGGCGTGGCCGGCCAGAAATCGCCGTCGTTTTCTTCTAATTTAACCATACAATGCTTCATGTGTGGAGTTTCCACGAAAAGAAAAAGGGAAACAAGAATTTCTCGTCTACTAATTGAATTTCCAAAAGCATTGCTTACTGCTTTGTGTGTACTGCAAACAGGCTGGGCGGACATCATCGAAAGCGGGAAAAAATGCAAAACAGCATTGCAGAGTTTTTCCGGCGGATTATTTCGAGTTTAAAGTTTCTGGAGGTGTACACTGCAGAAAAATTCAAATGGCGAATTTTGAAAATTTGAGAACCAAAAAAGAAAAAAAAAGCTAAAAAAGTTAAAAAAAAGGAGCTGACAGAAGCCAATTTCATCAAACACCAATAGTTATGATGTCCAGAAAATTATCTAGGGCGCCGAGGTCTGTAACTAGCGATCTCATTGCTCATTGGAGGACACATCCTTTCCTTGCATGACCGTTATTTCTGCCTTATTCCTTTGTGTTTGCAACGAAATGTTTGAAGCGCAGTGCGCGTAGTAAGCAGCATGGAAATCATGACCGCAAATTATTGTAGGAGCGCTGCAAGTATTTTAAGCTCGGTGAAACCGGTAAAAAGCGCTTAGCCGAACAGCATTGGAGTACGCCACATTGCATTCCGTGGAATTTTTCCCAATCTGTGATTTAGAAAGATCATACTGTGCAGAAGAGCAAATGATGACCATTGATATCGCTGGTTTGTTTACTGCAGTAAATATAAAATATTTTTGGGCAATATATGGCGAAGCTGGACCAATGTACAAGGCATCACTCAACTTTGTAAGCCATTCCAACTAAATGACGAACAGGTTTGCAAATATATCGGATCTCTTTCACAATTTTTTTCGCTTTTCTTTTTTGCCAACAACACTGCATGTACTGAATTCACAAAAGTGCAAGGGCTGGGCGGAACGACGCACCTATCGCACATCTGAAACTTAAAAGAAATTTAAGAGACAGCGGCAAGTCATGACCGTTTTAATTCTAAATCAATACGCCACATATGCTTCTGGGAGAAAGAAGTGAAACAAGCACACAGGCAAATCAACAAGGTGTGAGAAACAAAAGAGAAGAAGCTATCCTTTCTTGTATACTTGTTTTGCCGGTGAATCCAAAAGCGAAAATGACACTTTTGTATAATTGATACTACGGAATTGTGAAATTATAATTTATAAGCTGATGATGTCTGGGAAGAAATTACTTTACCTCTATCAATGGAAACAAGCAAAGCAGAACAGGCTACCTTGGAAAAGTGGATCAATTATGCGATATCTATGTAGGTAAATGGCTCCGTAACTAAAATTACAATTACTCCAAGTACCCGGGATACGGGTCAAGGGATTCAGGATTCGGGACTCGTAATCACGGTACCCTTTCTCATAAAGAAGATGCGCGGTAACGCCCGGTGTATTGCAGGGAATTAGAGAACTCGTTGCTGAGTAATTCGAGAACTGAGAAATACGCACCAGTGCGAACGTAATTTCATCACTTCACCGGTAGACCTTGTTGCACCATCGATATCTGTGTGTGATGTTGGATTAACCAAAATCATACTTTATAATTACATTACAAACCACAGACAAGTTAACGCAAAAATAAATTATAATTAATCCCAAAACAAAATGCTATTATCCAAAACAAGAACGAGAAAAGAAATGCGATATGGAGGTATCTTAAGAATACAAGCTAATGAAGATCTAAACGATACGATATCAAAAAAAAAAAAAAAAAAAAAAAAAAAAAAAAAGAGGAAGGAAGTGAACAACACCTGTAGAGGCTGAACATTAAAAAAGTACGAAAGAAAGAATTGAAAATGAAAATGAAAATAAAAATGAAAATGAAAGTAAAACCCAAATGCTAAAAATGAATGTAGTATGCAAAATAAAGAGACATAAAACCATGGATGAAACGAATGAGTAAAAGAAATGCAAATGCTAGCTAGTATTCTTTATGAACCCAACGTGGATTAACGTATCCCTTAACAGTGAACTGAACGTTTTGTTTCAACATCCCATGCGTCTTCAAAGCGAATTGTTTTCTTCTATTTTGCAACATGCTCTTATTATAAAGTTCGACATCGTCAAATTGAATCCATGGTGTGATATTTTTTGACTTGACTGGCTGATGCTTATTGAGGAGAGAGTTTTTTGCACCAACCTTATGGTCAGTAGTCGTTGCTGGAATGTATTTGACATTCTTCAACTGGTTAGATGAGGGCAAGTCGCTTCTTGGATGCAACTTGATGTGATTAAATAACTTCAACTTAGCCTTATCTCCTAGCTCAATGTACTCTGTGGAGTTCAAGTAAGCGTAGTCATCCTCAAAATCTTCATCATCGGAGTCGTCATCATCGCTATCATCCAAAAAGCTAAATAGCGCTGACTTTGATTTTCTAGGCTTAGACTGAACGCTTTTTGGCGCGCTTTCATTAGAAAGATCGAAAATGTTTGGAATTAGTTTTTTTTGCTGGGCAACATTTTCAATGGCGTAGAGTTTGAGAAACAACGGACTCGGTCTAATTGATCTACAATTAGAGTAGCCTTGGCCTTCTGTGTTAGGAATAGTCGATAGAGAGTCGTCCAAATCCCAGTTATCCACCAAAGGGATAGTTTTGACATTGAAGGTTTTGAGTTGAATTTCTCTTGGGGTTACCGCTTCGGAGCTAACCGGCGGACTGTCAGTGTCTGGATTTCTACTGCTCAAAGCAAAGGGGCTGTAGTAATGGACGGGGGGCAAAATTGAGGTTGTGGATGTGGAAGACGCAAGCTTCTTCAAAGACAGAGACAAATTCGAAACAAGGCTTCTTTTCTTTTTCAATTCGGTAGGCTGAGAGGAGCCAGATTCGGCCAAAGCAGCAGCGGATTGAGAATCTTGGCTTGGTTCAGTGAGAGGGCTTGCTGTGGCCGCCAATGGATGGCACTCGTCGGCAGACGACAACGAAGAGACTGAGCTCAAGCGCGACTTGGATAGGGGGAGCGAGCTGTTTGAATGGGCGTACAAGAACGAATTATCGTCCTCGAACGAGAAGTCCGAAAAAGTTGACTCCGGAGACGAGGATAGCGGGGAAGTGCTCAACTCTGTTCGCGCAAGGCCGTTACTTTCTTTTGAGCAGAAGCTGAAGCTGTCGTTGCTGTTCACGTACGATGGGGTATATGAGGCAGGCGAGACAGTGAAGCTGTTTTTCTTCGCCATTAGCACAGTGGCCAAGGAGTTTGTGCAAGCGTACTGCTGGTTGCTGCTGCGGCAACTGCCGTTGTTGTTTACGAGGGTGCTGCTGGGATCAATGCATTGGGGGTAGCTGCTGCTCAAGTCGTCAAGAAGAAGATAGGGCTTGGAGGACGCCGGTTTTCTTTGCTTGGGCCTTATGTGATAGCTCTGAGGTATGGGGATCGCCGTGGACGCTAGTAGATCGTTGACTGTGCTACCGGTCAAGGACATGATGGCGGTATGATGTTGGGTCTTGCTGGCGGGGGATGTTGTATACTGGGCTCCTGGAGTCTGTTACTGTTCTATATCATGAAGGATATGGCGGGGCGACAGATAGCGTAGAGCAGAGCACGAGAAGCAAACGGGACTAGATCAAGTCGAGGCAGGCCAAGTGGCGACTGGGATAAGCGCTGCAGGGTAAGCCAGCGGCGGTGGAGAGCTAGGCGGGTCTATATAATATAGCCTGTGTTTATAGCAGAGGCAGGGACGCTCTGTGATGGGAAGCCGGTGCTCGAGGGGGGCACAGTGCAAATGTGAAGGTGGAGCAGAGGAAGAGAGCAGAGGAAGAGAGCACAACGGAGCAAAGAAGGTCGAGGCAAAAGCAGCGAGGAAGTGCTGCTGTATTAATACAAGTCTTTCCTTCCTTCTGCGATGTCGATTTGCCCTTTGGTGCTGAGTGCAGTCCGCAGCAAGACTGCCGCCGTCCAGCGCACGGCGCTGCTGGCACACGCATACAAACGTATGTGGATGTGTTGGGAGGCATAGGTGTGCACACAGACGTACTCGCGCGCACCAGCGCGCACACACGCGCACACAGACGCACTGTTCCGCAGTGTTCGCTGGAGATATGCACCGGAGTCATGCAGAATCTTGCGGCGGGGAGGGCGCGAGTCCGCAAAAAATTCCCTCGCAATTTTTGTTTTTCCAGGCCAGGCTTGTTCAAGGGACGCTGAGCAGTGGCGGTTGCAAGATGCCGTGGGCCGCCGCCGCTGCTGACAAAGCACTCCTGGCTAACCACAGCCAGCCAGCGAGCCCTGCGGGATTGCAGTCGTGGCTTCACTCGCCAAAGCCTGCTAACGGCCATGGGAGCGCGGTGATTACAGTCCCGCTCGCTCATTTATCAGCGTGGGAGTGTCAATCACAGCACTGCAAATCCGCCGCTGGGCTGACCCGGCTAATGCTGTGCAAACAATGGGCTTATCTCATTACAGGCCAGTAATCCTGCTACTGAGGAGGCTCTCAGAAGCTGCTCTTGCGCGCGCCTGGCACTGTTCCATCCGCGCTGCTGGCTCCTGTGTCACTATCGCGATAAGGCCGCTTCTCTCTCTATCTCTCTCTCACTCTCTCACTCTGCATAAGCCCCCGCATAGGCCTGCAACATGCCGGCCAAGCTTACCAAGCTTTTACCAAGCTTGGACCGAGCTAGGCAAGCTTACCAAGCCAGGCAGCGGACACGCCCTCTACCGCGTGCGCGTAGAAAAGGCTGAAGCCAAGTTTTTGACAGCGGTGCTTTGTGTGCATACAAGGGCACGGGCGCGGTATCCCAGCGGCGCGGTATCCCAGCGGCGCGGTTTCCCAGTGACTAGGTGGTGCAACTGTCTGTCGGCCGAACCCTGACGATGGAGACAGATCCTGTTCTTCTGCCTTCTTCTTCTCCCTCTCTTTCTCTCTGCCTGCCCATTGTTCCTGGCTCCAGGGCCGCCGGTTGCTGTTGGTCGGCTACTCCGAGTTGTGCCAGATCAACGGATAGCAGCTGGAGCAGCAGTGAGTGCGGCCTTTTCCTGGGCCTTTTCTGGATATGGGTGGTCGGCCACATTCTTGTCTCTCGACCCGGAGTCCCAGCCAATGCCACGCACAAGAGTGGTCGGATATCTTGGGCAGCCAGCGACGCCGCGGATGCTGGAATTTGCCGGATGCTCGACGAGCAGTGGCGGCGGGCACCTAGTCTGCTGCTCGTCCGCACCGCACCGCACCGCACCGCACCTCATTCTCGTACGAACTAGCCCTAGCCGCACAGCAGGCTTCCCGATGCGGAAATACCGGAGGCGTCCAGCTTGCAAGAGAGAATTGCCGGCACATACAAGTCGAATCAAAACTGGGGCGCTGCAAGTGCTTAGAGCGTGCGATCAACGGTTGGTTTGCTTGGTTGTGATTGTTTGATTTGCGTGAAAAAAGAGCAAGAAAGACAAAAAACAATGCTTGAAACGGCAAGATAAAACGGTACGCTAAAACGAAAATAAAGAAAAAGAAAAAAAAGAAGAGAAAAGAAGAGAGAAGACCGTTCTTTCGCTATTGTTTTTGTCTTGTGGCCCGGTCGCTTCGGTGCGTTCATGTTTAGTAGAGTCAATTTTCGCATCCGTGCGTTCGATATATATACATTTGCGTGCACACCGACCGAATCGAGGCCTATGGCACATTCACGAGTACCCAAAGTATATTTAACTTCACAGCACCTCTCATGCTGGAGACATGTCTAGAAGTGTTCGACTAGACTAATCCAGCTCCAAACACACGCGCCAATGTGGCAACGCATTTCCGCGCCCTTAGCATGCTTTTCACGAGCTAGCTGTACCAAACGCTTCGCTACCTGGCTCCCGCGGCTGGTGCACGGGGTGCCCGATGTAGTGCTACTACCAGCGGGTCATGGTGCCGCTCAGATTGCTATCGCGGTAAGCTACGGCAAGTGCACACTACAGAAGCGCAACTGCTACAAACACGAGCGCGAATACTGCTCTGGGCACGATGAGTGTACAACAAAATGCCTCAATGGCTCTGCGTAAGCGTGGCGTTGTGAAACGCAACAACGGTAGCACAGACGGTTATAACAAATGTTTATCAGGAAGTATACTATAGCGTATCTAGACATCGATGCTGCCGATGGCCGTCGGTTGCTGTCACTGCGGCTAAGGCTCCCTGCCGACCGCAACGTCCTTCTCAACTCTATCTCGCGCCAGCTGTGTGCATGGAAACCAGCAGAACAGCTCAAAAATGCTGTATTTCCAATGGCGGTCAAAGCTTGAGAGACCGCAGCCGGAGGCCCCAAAATGACAAGCCAAAGATCTCAGTCCACGACCCGCACAATTCTTCCGTGACAGTTTGCGTGCCTCGGCTTGGAGTTCCTGAATCTGCAGTTGCTGTATTTGCTGTGCGCTTTTCATTTTTCCAGTTTCTCGTTCTCAGTTTTCGCTTTCAACTCATCCAAAAAGAAAACAAGTCCAATTTTTGCAAACTCTTCCATATTCCGTACACGGTCCTCAATACCGGTGTTTCTCTTTATTGTTTTTTCCCCGTCGGGTCCACTTATGGCAAAATACACGGTGCCCACTTTCCCAGCATCGTCCAAATCTGCATCAACGCCTCCCGCATCTTTTTGGGACCTTACCTCATTTCCTAATGGCTTATCAGCCTCATTCTCGCTGTCTTTGTCATCGCCGGATTCTTTTTTAGACAGAGAACTAGAATAGCCATTTCCACAAGTCCCGTCATCATTGAGCTTTTGTCTCTTTTTCTCCTGTGCATACTGCTCAATCTCCACACTTGGCCCGGCAAAACCAGACTCACATAGCACGTACGTGGATCCTAATTCAACCTTCAAATTTCTCGCTTGTTTGCGTACAGAATAGCTTGAGGGGCCAGTATAGTTTAAGATCTCTTCCTGCGACCAGCCGGAAAGCTTCAATTTGGATTTCAAACTGTAGACTAATGTCCCGCCATGATAGAACTTGGAGGCTCCGGGAATAGACACCAAGTATGCTGATAAGATCCCACCACAAGCGGCTTCTGAGACGGCAATCGTTTCGTTTCTCGATTTCAAAATCTGGGCAATCTCCAACACCAATGCTCTGGTTTCCTCGGATAGAAAAGACATGCTAAGGTGATGTATGTATATTATATTACTATCTGGAGTATGCCGATTCTCTTGTTAAGTTGATTTTCGATTATTGAAAGTGATTGCTTCTTCATAGAATAGCCGAACGATTACAGCTTTTCCCCGGCTATATTTTCGTGAAATTGAAAGGGCACAGTTGCTGACTTTATCGATTAGATCAGCTAGCTAAATTCTCCGGTCTTTATGATTCTAGTGAGGTATTATTTTCAAATAGTCCAATGCATTGTAATGCAATGGCCAGGTCCGCTGATGCTCACACAGGGTAACTGCGTAAACTTCCCACATTGATCGCGGTTGCAGTTTCTTGTCAGCGCCAAACTGAAGATTTCAAATGCGAAAAAAATACAGTGGCGAAAAGAAGCGAAGAGATTCTAAGAGATAGACAGCCGATTTAGTATAATTCGTTATCTAACTGTTTCACTTAGCATCAAATCTTTGAGGTTAACGACAAAAGCAATAACCGGAGTATAATTTCGCTTTACTTATTGTCTACTCAAAGCTCAATTTCTTCGACAATTGTTATTTTTTGGCCAAAAGCATAAGCAGCACATTTGCAGTCTAGACTTTGCGCAACACAAACTGTTCGATTTCGCAAGTCAATCATCTCTCAAACTGTATTACTAGTACACACACGCACACACATATATATATATACACGCACGCATATAGCGCCTGAGAAATGTCTACTATATTGAAATTCAAGGCCGGTAGGGTGCATTACAATCAAGATACAAACTTATTGACTCCAGAAGCACTTAAAGGCGAAGTGAGCATCAAACCGTCTGAAGAAGATGATTCATTCTACGACTTTATCTGGACTCCAAGAGAACGTACTGCTGGAGGCAGTCATAGTCCTGAAGATGATGACAATAGACGTCTTCTTATACCCGGAGATGTTGAATGGAAACATGTGAAATCCTGCAAAACTGGTAGAGTGTTTTGCTTGCAATTTACCAGTGATGCCAAGTCCTTTTACTGGTTGCAAGATCCTAATGAAAATGAAGACGATCCAAGCGAATTGAGTGCTAAGGATAAAGAAATCAGTAACAGAATCAACAAGTTGCTTACTGAAGAGGATGAAGAAGATGAAGCAGACGATGATGATGAGGTGTTGCCAGATGCTCCGGAAGCTGAGAAGAAAGAACAAAGTGCAAACGCTAGATCTTCACTGTAAGTACTTTCTTCTGCTCAAGCACTCTTTGCTCATTGACTTTTTTTATCAGCTTTAATTATTCCTTTTTTCACTCCCTTTAACATTTTATTACTTTCCTTTTTCTAATGCATTATTGTTTTGTTTGTTATTTGGGCCTATAAAAGACAGAAACGCTACTTCTTTACGATTTCAATACATGTCTTAAAAACAGTTTTCTTGCTTCACAAACATGTCTTTTTTGTTTTTCACACGGCAATTACATATATTAACACTCGCATCATAGTTCTATAATTGACATTAACAAAGTCTTCAAAAGTTCGGTTTTTGTTGACTACGTCAAAAACAAGCTTGATGATGAAGAGAAATTAAACGAGCTAGTCACAACTCATGTGCCAAAAGTTTTTTTTGAAGACTATAGCGAAGAAACTAAAGATACTTTTGATATCAGCAAACTTTCCGTCGAGAAGAAAAAACAAGCGTTGATTCAGGTTTTAACCAGCACTTTTTACAACGGTGCACAGCGCAAACTCAGTATGGCCTTGGCTAAAGGAGCAGGAGCTGTCGTTTCTCAAGCATTGCATTTAGGGTACACTGGAGAAGGTGTGGAAAACTTTTTGGATGCTGTGAGAAAGCAAGGATTGAAAGAAAGAGAGGAGGAAGAAGCAAAAAGAAAGCCAAATTAAAAAAAAAAAAAAAAAAAAAAAAAAAAAAAAAAAAAAGATCAAAGAAAATTAGAAACATATTTTTTGAAGGTCAATAATTTGTAAGAAAAGTATGAAGTTTCCAGAGCTTATGTAGCATTTTTTTTTTTTTTTTTTTTTTTTTTTGCTTGATAGAAGTAAAAAAGAGCACCACTATTGATTGTGTGAACTTTATTTTGTTCTTTTGATCTTCCTTGTTTAGGAAGTTCTGTCGTTCTATTGTAGGTTCTCGACACTTTGTGATTTCTACATGTCTTGCGAAGATAGTATACAAATGTATGTAACTGAAAATACTAAATGAAGGAGATTTTGAAAGAGGACTTAATGCAAAAGAATAATCAAAGATATCTCAATGATGGCTAGCACGTCTGAACAATACCACAGTAGATCTTCGCTACAACAATATTTATATTAGTAGATTTGTCTCTTTTATTTTTGTGCAGAATATGATGAAAATAAATGAAATAAAAAGGCGAAAAAGATAAAACAAAAAAAAATAAGATAAAAGAAAACAAAATAAACATATAACTAAACTACCATCTTAATATCTTTTCATGACCTCATTTATATATTTGGTTATTGGTGTTGTTCAGCTTCAAGTATTGGTAATTTTGGAGCATTCAATTTCAAACCGGCCAATCTGTCGTATTCCCCGCTCAAGATTCTTTCGACAATAATTTCGTCTCTAGCTTTCTTTTCAGCAGCACTCTTACCATTATCTTTTAAACTTTCAAAAGCCTTAGCGGAGTCACCATCAAAGTGCTTTTCTTGTGCTCTTAACTTCAATTCCTTCTCGGCCCACTCTTGAACACCACCATCTGGCTTGAACAACACAATAGCCAAGGTCAAAAACATGGCTGGCACAAATCCAAAGTACATAATTTTTTCCCAACCTTCCTGTTGGTCTTCACGAACCACTTTCCATTTAACTTCACCGGTGGTTGCATCTTCATATGGAATCTTGTCAATGATTTTACCCGAAGCCCCGTTTTCATAACTTGGAACCAATTTTTCCAATTCATTTTGGTTGTCTAAGAACAAATCAGTATTCTCTCTACTCAACGTCAAAGCTTCAAAGACTCCTACTTTTCTTGTTTGCGTCAATTGGGTCAATTTGCTCAAAAGTTTCAACTCTTCATGACTTGGGTCGCGTGGAGTGCCGTCAGCGTTTTGGTAAAGTTTCGATACTGGTGGAAGAGCATTGATGGTATTACGGATATCTTGTTCTAACTGTAAGTTAAATTTGCTAGCTTTGATACTAGAGTGAAAGAAACGGGAACCACTGACACCACGAACGGTGCTTATCTTGGATGAAGTATTGATGATTGAGCGGAACATTTTCTTTTGCAACTCTTTTTTTTTTTGCTTTTTGTTTATTTTTTTGAAACGCAAACAAACAAATAAATGTATGAATTTTTGATTTATTCTAAGTGAACTCTATACTGAGCTGTAAGGGTGCAGGATTTTAAAGCCTCTTTGATTAACAAAGTTTGATGCTGAGTTGTGTCTTTCAATTGATAAAGAAAATATTAGATCACAGCTGTGAATAAAATTTCCCAATCACTTATTAAAGTATTGATAGTGCCAAATATGTAATAAGATGGTTCAATGGGACCACTTATACGCAATATAATATACAACTTTTAAAAATGTAACAAAAGCTTTAATTCGACAGACAGACTATATTTCGTTCTCTTCAAGCTTTCTCTCCAATATTTTTCCTGCCTAGCTCTGTCTTTTATTTTTTTTTTTTTCTTGAAGTATTTGAATCTCTCAAATTTTCATTGGCGAACACATAGTCACGAGCGCAAACCTATTTTTCATGATACTTGCGCGTTAGTGCGTTATAGTGCATATGATAAGTGACTAGAAAAGATCACATTTACAGCATCATCTATCTTTGACATTTTTCTCTCTGATTAAATCAAAATTCATATCAATTAACACAAAAATGTATCAAATGCTGAACGCTGACAGATAATTTTACTGAGTTGCCTGAAAAAATTCCAATAATTACGAATATATAATAGAATGTTTAAAATAAAATATAGCCGTAAGAATACTATTAATAGTCAAAGTAGACTTGCAGTGCTAATATTATAGTAGTAAAATCGATAAAAAGGGGAACAAATAGTGGCAAGAAACGAAAAACGAATTATAAAGATAAACCTGACAAAGAGTCAAAAAAGGAAGCATAATACAAAACTTTGAAAAAGTCTAAAATGGATTTGGTATGTAAAGAATATTTGACAACAAATTGTACACAATGGTGGGGGATGTGGATGTAGTTGAATGCTGTAAAATTATGATTTTGAAGGAGGTGAATGCGAAAATTTTGATATAGTCGTATCAATTTATCACTTATTGTCTTCAAGAACTCTCAAGCAATTCTGTACGTAAAGAGAAACTCTTTGGAAACAGTTTTGCTGGTACTTCTCGAAAATTGCATTGTGATGTGATCTTGCATGACGACAACTATCTAAAATATAGGTTGCCAATGGAATTAATTGTTCTGCAGTGTAACCAGAGAAATAAACGTGAGCAGGTGTCCATTCACCACGGTTCAACAAAAAGCGAGCCAAATAGTGAGCACCAGCGGCCAACCAACTAGGCAATGCATCAACAAATCTATAGTCAATGATGGTGGACTCTAACAAGTATTTGGCTAAAGTTCTCGTGTCGGCATCATAGTTGTCAGCTTTACTGTTTCTTCTCAAAAAGCTCATTGGGCCTGGCCAGCCCATGTCGAAGTCTAAAACATCAATCATGAACTTCTCTGCTTTGATTATATCGTCTTCAGAATACACATAATCCGACATATGAACAATATCTTTCAAAGATGGGCAGTTAATTTCCTCGTATTTGGCAGCAATGAACAAAGCTACTGACCCCACTAACTGGAATCTGCTTAGAGAAACTCTTCTTTTACTTAAAAATCTATCGACATAGTTGACAGTTAAGTATAAGGTTTCAGCAAGTAATTTGAACTTAGAATGAATTTGAACAAGCCATTCTATTAATGTAGCTCTCATATACCACTTTATTTCATGTTGTCTGTCCATATATTTTGGATCTGGCCGGAGTCTAAGCTCTAGTTTGTGCATATAATTGAAGATTTCTGGGGCGTATTCAGCAACCATGTGTGATTCATAAGTGTCATCATCATCAGGATCAAGCTGGTCTAAATGAAAAATTTTGTAAACTTTCGCCAATTCTTGATCAATTTTTTTAGATCTCTTAATAACGAATGGCTTAGGAAGACTGTCTTCAGATTCTTCCTCTTCCTCTTCTTCTTCCTCTTCCTCTTCTTCCTCTTCTTCTTCGTATTCTTCTAATTCCTCATGATGAGCATACTTTTTGGCATGTATATGATGCGATTGTTGATACTTTGAATCTAAGGGGATCTCCTCTTCTTCTTCCTCGTCTTCCTCTTCTTCCTCTTCATATTTTCTTCCATGTGAATACTGTTCTTCTTCGACATCATCAATATCCGATTCTTCCTCATCAGTCACATCCTCATAATCTCCATCATCTTCATTGTCAGTGATACTGTATGTTTCAATATTTTGCTCTTTTGCAGTTTGACTGTTCTGGTGATAATGTTGTTGGGAAAGATGTTCACTAATATTTGCGGAGTAAATTTTCGTTATTAACTCATCAGAATCAAGATTGATATCATGCTCCTCATCAGAAGAAAGGTTGTCATAATCAGCATAATGAAGTTTTCCTTCGGTATCGGTTTCGCTTGATTGTGTATCGTAATTAGTTGCGTTATTAAAATTTGTTTTCATTGTGTGTATTTGTGATGCCGATGAAGCCAGAGACTTTCCTTGAGCATAATGAGTACCACTAGAATGTTGTAAGATGACGGTTTCCAGCACCGTACTATTTTTGTCAATCGTACTCACTGAAGGGTTTGAGTTCAAATGGCTTGTAAGATCATTTAAAGCAACTCTTCTATTTTGACTTTCATTGTTTGATTTTTTCGCATTCGACTCTTTACTATAAAGCAATTCATTTTCATTCTTTAAATCTGTGTTCGCTATCGATTGGGGCTCAATATTGTTCCTCATGCTATTAGACTGTGTGTTGTTGAAATACAACATAAACTTTGATCTGTCTTTTGAAAATGTGCAGAAGCTTTAGGTTGATCAACTTACAGCAAGATAAGATTAAAAAGTTGATATTTTAGCACAAACCTTCAAGATCTGATAGTAAAGCTTTAGAGACAAAAGGATAAAAAAGCTAATTTCGTAGTAACGCAAATGTAATAGCCAAACGATACCTGGTGTGTAAGCAGATCAGATCGTTGAGAAAAAAAGAAACGCAAATTCTCTATTTTGAATCAAAGCTTATTCTGGAGCTCCAAGATTAAAGTTAGCTTGAAAATAGTTCCACAAAACTTAGTATAGCTAGTAAGCAGAAGAGCTTTTGAGATTGTTAGTTCTGTCTTTGTGTAATGATGTATCAAAAAATCAATTGTACGCTGCAGCACAAAAAAGAAACTGTGTAGGAAAAAAAATTTTATGATCGCTTTCAATCTTCGACAGAATGGACTATGGCCAATGGAGCAGAACTTTTGGAGCGAATAAATTCAAACAGATGTATTCGTTATTGATGCAGTTGTGGATTTTGTTGTTGTTGAGACTTCCAGACCAGTAAAGTTTCACCGTGAATTGGCATGTATATGTAAAAATTGGAGGAGCCTGGAAAGAGGGAAGAAATTAACACTGGAAAGGCGGATCACAGACAGACAACTAATAAAACCCAAGCACCGAAAGCCAATACATGTACTTTTTAAAAGTAAGACAGAACAAACGGAGAATTAACACAGAAAGTGAAGAGTAGGAAAGAATGCAAAGAAGAAACAGATAAAAGAAAATTGGGTGAGTGGGAAAGGACAAAAAAATAAACAAATCGAGATTGCGAAGACCGTACGCTTTTTCTCTCTCTTTCTCTCTCTCTTAATGTTCCTCTAACTCTAATTAAAGCTTCTCAGTAAACAAAAGCTAGAAACTGAAATTTTTCAACGGACCCTCCCAATTCCGAGGAAGTTTCTTGACCAGTTCCGGGATGCCGTTCCAGCACTAGCAGTGTTAATGCCTAGAACAGCCCCCGTAAATGCGACCTCTAAGCGCACACATGGTCGTAACTGTAAGCAAGCAGCGGCGTGTAATATGTGCATTCTGTATGATGACGCATGGTTTCGAATCTTATATGAGGCGAGCATCGAGGCAAAAATATATTACACCACCCTATTACAAAACAGGTACACAGAAACAGCATAGAGACCATAAAGCACAGAAGACTGTCATGGTTCGTTAGCAGATAAACCCAGAATAGCATTTTGTGAAAAGAAAAAAAAATTGTACCAATTGTGAAACACAATACTTTTTGGCTGTTGCACTGAAACTCATTACATATACTACTCGGGTGGCCCTTTTTCCAATTTTGTCAATTACGGTCTGCTGTAAACGGCACGCCTCGTTTTGGGCGGTCGGCAAAGTCACATTTTCTGCTCTGCTACACATGAGTATTATATTTCTGTTGGCAACCAGCATTAGCCCGGCGGGAAACTGGAAAGTAGATAGTGTACTACGGGTTTGAAAAATGCACAACCTACGAATAGTACAATAGTGTGAGCGCAATATTGAACGCAACCGAATTGAAGGCCTCGTCCGCAGTGTCTGGCTGATGTGCAACCGATGCTTTAATTCTTACTCAACTGTCTATGAACGGAAACTATTTCGAGAGCATGCGGTAATTAAACGATGTGCACTCTTGACGAGTTGACTGGTGTGTCATCAACTGCACCTACTGTAATAATGTAATGATGTTGATACCAACAAATGCTTTGGAAATCATGGCCAAATTGTGTTCATGATGAAATTCACCTTGTACCAATTTTCATCTATTTGACTCTCTTTTTAATTTGGTTCTTTTCTTTGGTTTTTGACCAAAGCATTTAAAAAAAAATAAAAAATAAAAAATAAAATTTTCTGTAAGCGTTTCACACATACATAAGTCTGGTAAAATTGTCTCTTGGGGCTCCTCTTTTGTACCAGCTCAACTTAATTGAGTGTCTTTGCTTATCACCGAACATCAAAATCGTGCATTCTATCAAAATTGCTGTTGGTACCATTTTATATGAAAAAAAATAAACTGCTGATTGTCAGATATCTATTTCATAGGGGTTTCGTCACATCATAGCGTGCGTGGGTGTAATCCAGATGTAACATAAAAACTACCGCGGCATTGCCATTGAAAACACTTGCGTACAATGTCTTTTAGTTTGATTGCTTTTAAACAACCGGCCTATTTGATAGACATATATACAAGCAGTTGTCACCCACGAGCTTTGGCTCTATATCTATTGAGAGAGAAACCAGCCAAGCTGTCAGTTCAAGTATATTGCAATCGCAACTTTGTCCAACCTTATTTTTCTTTAACACTAGAAATAGAAGAGATTTACAAATCAAGAAAGATTTTGTTACCAAAAAGACACGCTACCTTTGTAGAATATAGTAAGTGCATTGCTCCATTTTGGGAAAAAACCTTGAGCTTTTATCTTTTTTGCTGGGGTTCGCATCTAATGTAACAAGAAAATCGTTCAGATCCTGACATCTTACGTTTGTGGCAAGACACGCTCTTTGAATCAGTGTATTCAGTTATACGAGCCGTGTCAAAACACAAGACAGTTGGCCTTCTTATCGATGTTTTGTGTATGTAATTCGCTCAATAATAACTCTATTTTCTTACACGGTTCAGTGTATGGCCTTCTTAAGCAAATATTGTACTCCTTTCGGTTAACATCAAGATACCACGATCGATGCATGCGATGTTAGCATTAACCTTCGCGTCAGGCTCCATTTAAACTTTGACCAAGAAACTATATTTCGTGACACGGGAAAAGATCTGTTGAAGTGCTACCCTCGAGAAGCGAAAACACCAGAAAGACGGCCACAGTTTTTCTCGGATTTCCTAATTATCCGAGAGTGTGCTAATGCATAATCCTGCGCCTTTGACAGGGACACGCCCACTACTATGCATATTTTATGTATCATTTTTATGCATGTGCGTGTTCACTTCAGCGTCTGGGTTTTGTGATTTATGTTATTTCTGTAATTTTCAGTTTATCCATCGAACTGGAATTCTTCTAAGGCAGAACACTGATCTTTCACAAATAGCCACTATTTATCAGAGAAAGTGCCAACTTTTTTGTTTTGTTTTGTTTTGTTTTGTTTTGCTTTTTTTTCCGTGGATTTCGCAATTACATGTTTCTCTTCTGGTTACAAATATAAGTGCCGCCGCAGCTAAATACAGGCCGACGACGCTAGTACCGTCACTAGCCAAACACAAATACGCTCGCTTATGATTTTCGGCAATATGCTCCCCTTGCCGTAGTCTATAAATGTTGCTTTATCTACAAGCACCGGCAGTTGTAGTAATAGCAAACGGATTCAAACTATTTCAACCTGCAAATTGCATGCCCGTTCTCCGGTATTCTATCTTGGTAGGGTGGCAAGTACTTCTACTGTCATTAGCAACTGGCCATTTCAGCAGCAACAAACCTTCAGAGGTGCAAAATGTAAAAACATAATCTTGTTAAAAAACGGGGAAACCGGAAACCGAATGAACGGTTGTCGATATCAATTTTGACTTACTGCCGATAGTCGTTGGATGAGCTTTCTGATGACAAGTACCCTTGGTAACTCTATACAATAACGCTTTAATAGAACTATCTATCACAAAAATCGAACGTAGTTCTGATGCGAACTATGTTGCTGCAGAATTAAGTGTCACAAAATTTGGAGGTAGGAGTTTTAGTAAACCGGATTATATTCGTGCCGAATCAATATCAGCATCGGTAGCACTTATTTTGAACCGGATAATAGTTACTTATAAATTCGGTACTTTTGACCAATAGAAGAAGTTTGTCGATATAATGCAAACCACACATAGCGATAGCTGCTTTTGAACCCGTTATCTTGCGAAAGGCAGCAAAAAGTATAAGCGGGTTTTAAATTTTAATTTTTTGAGCTTATCAATTCTTTGAAGTTATCATACAGGAGACTCGCCGATTTCAACGTTTATTCCATGAGAACTCTTGGTGTGAAACAAACAACTTTTTTTTTTCCTTTTGTAATTCCGGCCTTTGACATATCAGTCCCATTGAGGGTTGCTTGTGAATTTGTTCTAGCTCGGTTTTCTGCTGCTAAATGCTTCTGAAGTACGTTTATTATACAAAAATCAAGCTTAATCCATTTCCCCGGTTCTTTCGCGCTCTGAAAAAATTCGGACCATCTGAACAAGAAAACGAGACCCACCCAAACATACCAACACACAAGCAAAGTAAGTTGCAACAAAAGTGCTACTGCCTCGTTCTTATTATTATGATATGGATACTCGTATTGCGACGATTAAGGAGAAGCTCTCCTTAATCGAAAAGAAAAATATAAGTGACTTGAATTCTCTAAATTCTCTCGATTCCGTCAATTGTATTCTTCAAAACATCATTGATCAGCATGAGCAAAGTATACGATCCGAATTAAAAGACATACAAAGTCTTCCGATAGACATTCAAATCTACATTTTCCTGTTTTTGCCCATATCTACTATCATGCTTTTCACTTTAGTCCCGGGCTGTGCAGAAGCTGCAAACTCGATAGCGTATAGAACTGTGAAGATATTAGGAATGCCATGCAGAGAGCCACATCTAAGATATAGGAAATATTTCACCACTATACAAAAGACGGCAGTAGCCCTGCCGAAAGAAGGGTGCCAAAACAAACTATCATCACAAGAATTACCTGGTTTAGTGTTAGAGTTGCCATACGGTTTGAGTATCGTTTCAGCTAAAAGAAAATATGTCAAAGAGATCACGTTTTTGTTTCTTGGAGGTAAAGAGCCGGAAACCGTGATTGTGAACTACATGAGCAAAATTGGAAACAACCATTTTTTCCAAAATTTGTGCCGTCAAAACTTAGTGAGATTGTGTTTTGTGTTTGACAATGTTTTGATCGAATACAAGGCTTTCCGAGAAATTTGCTCATTGCCTCAGTTGACAGATTTGGAATTTTGTGATTCTTTAATCAGTTTAGGAAAGAGTAGCAGTGACAGCGTACAGAAAATAGATGGAGTTCATGATTATAGCAATTATTCCATGCTCCAGTATGCTAATAGCTGCCTCTCATCAAATATTAACATCAAGTTAGAAGGTTATGAGATTGCGAATCTATATCATCACCGGGAACTTCGTGTTGAACTACCTAAAGTAACCTCATACCTGAGTTTTGATAGCTTACTAAAATATGTGATGGATTATAATTTACAAGGAATCAAGTTTCTGCGCCTTGGTCTTAACATAATCAGTGCCAGAATGGCATCCGAAAGAATAACTTATCTAGATTTATCTTTTAACAACATTCGCTCTCTTGATTTAGAAAGTCTACCAAACTTACAAGTATTGAATTTGAGCCAAAATGAAATTTGCAGTTTTTCTTCATTGAAAGGTTTGAGCGATTTACATAGGTTGAAGGAATTACATTTAGCATCAAATTTGTTCAAGGATAACCCATTCAAAGACTTTACATTCACAAATCCCGGCACGACCATGCCCAACATTATCAGCCTAAATATAACATCAAATTCCCTTACTTGCATTGAAAAAATTGAAGGAATGTTTCCTAACTTGCAAAGTTTATATTTAGGCTCTAATCAACTTGGCACCTCATTAGCTCTCACCGCATTCAATCAATTTCAGATAGCATTGCCGAAGCTAAAAGAGTTAAATCTTTCAACAAACAAACTTCCCCAAGTTCTCAATTTTATCGGCCATTACCCAAATTTGATATCTTTGAATTTGTCTGGGAATTCCCTGTTGCGCTACATTGTGAATTTCCCCAGTCATAAATTACGCTACTTCGACATCTCTAGTTGCAATATTCAGTCTTTGAAATCGATTCAGTTTTGTGGATCTATATTCAAACACATGAGGGTATGCTATGTGGACAATAATCAGATACTGGAGCTTGGCGACTCTTTGTCAGAACTAGTATCTCTTCAAGTTTTCAGTGCTTCAAGAAATTGTATCTATAACCTTAACGCAAATGATTTTAAAAATATCCTAAGGTTGGAACAGTTAGACATGCTGTTTAATAGGTTTCAAGAAAGAAATCAAACGGACCTCGAGTACCAAAAAAAGCTTTTATCTAGAAAAGTGCCAAAAGTTAGCATTTAATCTGTGTATTATTGTTCGTTTATTATTTTGTATAACTTTAGTCAGTTTGATTTGTTTTATTGTCTGTGCTTCTTTCTCCTTTTCTCAACACTTATAAATTTCTAGCTGCCTATTGAAAATTTACAGAAGCTCTTAAATACACTATATAGCAATGCAAATAACTTACTTCAACTCCAACATAAAGGCTTAAAGAAAACAAATACCCGGTGCCCTGAGTTCTGAAATAAAGTCTTAGATATGTAGTTCCAACGTTATGAGTATCACCCAGATGCACATTTTCAATTATTATTCATTAGCAATAATAGAAATTGGGAAAAACACTTTGGTGCGTCAGAAATTGAATTCGGTTATGTGGGCAATTCACCAAAATGTGAATATTTTTTATGGTATAATTTCGCTGTTCATTCCACTGTTTTGCGCTCACCAGCCTCCCCTTATGATTATATACATGAGCAAAAAAAAACCATCCCGCCCCCGCCGTCGAGCCTTCTGCAGTAATATATACTGCACCGTCAACCCCACCGTCCTTACCGACCACCCCCACCGTACCACCCACCGTACCACACTGCCTACCCACCCCCACCGCAGTGCTCACTCTTCAGCGGACCGATTTCCATCTGCCCGTCCGTCCGCTGTGAATCCTCGTCTTATTTTGCCCCACTAATGATTGCAAAGAAATTCTCGGGGCCGCCCTCCCCACATAATGTGCACACAAAAAAACATTAAGGGTCTTCATACCGGCTGCCCAGCTGTTAACGCTTTTTTTTGCTATTGATGAATCTTAATAAAACTCAAGAGATCTAGAACAGCAATTGACATTTCAATTTACATTCAATTTATTGTGGGCTATCTTATAATCAAAGATTATTATCAATATACAGGTCTGCTATACGGTTTCATTTCTTTTTTTTTTGATTAATGGATTCGTCCACTTGTCGATAAGTTAGTGCACTGGCCGCAAGTACACCGATACATGCCATGCATGGGTGCGCAAAGGGAAGGAATTTTATCTTCTTCGAAAACAGTTTCCTTCATAATAATCACATTGGTGCTTTACTACAACTATACGTTCACGAATTACTTCCAAAGCTTTGGCTTTATTATATGATCTATAAATTAAGTGGGTTATTGGCCAAGACATGTTGGCAGTCATCGTTCTCGAATATGCCTAGAATAGAGACTAATTGGTGGAGTAATTTTTTGGTCATTTTACTGAGCATGTAATTCTTGATTACTTTCGATGTGTTTTTACAGCAAAAATTTCTAGTAGTGTTGGCACATCAGCTGGAAGTGAACTGCACACTGTGCTGCACTTGTTGATGCTTGCAGGAAGCCATGGACATATCACTATAGTAAGTTGTCATGTAGGCATGCCCGAAAACGATAAAAGTGCGGACTACGAAGTTCTCGGAAGCCTAAGTTTGCCGACATTATATCAATTGATCCTTTGGACCAGATATATGTGAACTTCAAAAGCTACCTGAGGTGGCGTCAACCTACAGATTATCTAAACTGCGGAAAACTCTATATGAGAAATCGTTGCTGCTGATTGATACCATCCAACATATAATAAATCTGCTGCCAAAAAGCGCACCGATTAATGCCAAGCCAAAGTAGCTAAAAAAAGCCCCGGGAAGCAAAATGCTTCCGTTCTATGGTTGAGCTCGCTTACAAAAAATAAAGCTTTACCAACACGTAAATTTGCACTAAATTTTATCCATCACTTCTTTAGTGATAAAAAGAGGGGCTAGGAACAACTGGCAATGACATGCAAAAATAAGCTAACTGATCTTTACCTATATTAATGATAACGTATTGTCAAGCAGAAATTGTGTCGATATCCAGCGGGCAGTGTAGCTATGTAGCGCTCGTTATCTCACTAACGGTGCATTGTGTTTGATTGATGGCAAATATGGGATTCTACCAATTGCGTTGCTACTGTAATATACTAGCAAGAAACGCTCTGCATATAGAGCGTACTACTTCGCTTATATTTTACAACACCGCAAAACTGGCTGTCAGAGATACGACACTGTGGTGGTGGTCCGCTACACCCCCGCACCAGTTCCCAGTGTTACGTAACAGAGCCTATACACGCTTAGTAATCCGGTCATGTGAAGGCGGCAAGCGAAGAAAGGAAAACAAAAAAGCAAGAGAATTTAACTGCAGCAAGACCTGCAGCTCCAGCTGGTAATAAAAAAAGAAACTTTACATGCATGTTGGCCCCCAACATTTGCGCCTACTTTTTTTTCCTCCCTCTCTTCTCCCCTCGAGGCATCACTCATCAATCATGCATACTATTTGTAGTGAATGAGTGCTGCGCACAAAACCGTTTTTAACACTAGAGCTTATATTTGCATTTCCTAACCTTTTCATTCATTTCGCAGTCCTACTTTTAATTAACTCCACTGTCCTGACGTACGGCACATTGCCGCATCCTACAGGAGAAAGAAAAAGCTACAGTTAGCAGCTAACTATCTATTGTAAAGGAAAAAACCTACCACACATTGCTCAACTATGTAAAGTGTTAAGAATAGCGCCTACCAGAAGCCGGGATCCTAGCTCACCCACAACCCACAACCCACAACCCACCCGTTATGCATTTCCTTTCTGTCGTAATTGCCATTTTTCTGAAAATATAAATATTGCTATGGTTCCACCCTCTTTTTCTTTTCGTGCTATCTTTTGTTTTTTCTCTTGTCTTATCTTTTTTCTGTTTACCTTGTCTATATCCCTCCCCAATTCAAAACACAGCGTTTATACCATCAACGCACAAAATAAGCGTTATACACTAATCAGCATATCAGCCAATCATCAACAATGTCTTCTGGTAACGAGATTGATATTGAGAAACAAGCAGAAAGAACTTATTCTCCTACAAATGATGACACTTTGCGTTCAAATGACGTTTCCAGAGTAGAGCCTGGTATCCACCATGACGGCCGTGAAACTATTCTCATCGGTAATACTAAGGTCTACAAGGACGAATTGGTTAGGGCTTTCGGTGGTACTGCTCAACCAGGGCTTTCGGCCCCTGCAACCCATAAATTTGCCAATGCCGCCCCGCTAGGTCTCTCAGCTTTCGCCCTCACCACATTTGTGCTCTCTATGTTCAATGCTAGGGCTATGGGTATTGAAGTGCCTAATGTCGTTGCAAGTCTTGCATTTTTTTACGGCGGTGCGGTGCAAGTACTTGCTGGAATGTGGGAATTTGCTTCTGAGAATACTTTTGCGGCTTGCGCTTTCTCCTCTTATGGCGGCTTTTGGATCTCTTACGCCGCTTTGATTACTGACGCATTTGGAATTTCTGCTGCCTATCAAAAAGAAGGCGCTGAAGATCAAATGGCTTCAGCAATTGGCTTTTTCTTGTTGGGCTGGACAATATTTACGATTTTGTTGTGGATGTGTACCATTAGATCTACTTGGGCCTTTAGTTCATTATTTTTCTTTCTTTGGATTACATTTTTGTTATTAGCTATTGGTGAATTTACTGGTAGTCTCGGCGCTACTAGAGCCGGCGGCGTCATTGGAGTGATTGTTGCGTTCATAGCATGGTATAATGCTTATGCTGGTTTGGCTACTAAGGAGAACACTTACATTACCATCAGACCAGTATACTTGCCAGGAAGTACCTCTAGACTTTGATTACTTGCCTAGACGACAATTTCTTGCAATCCTTTCAATTTGGACAATACAATTATTGACGAGGTACCTGTTCGTTTCACATATATCCATGTTTCCTCATAGCTGACCTAAAGAGCTTGCCCCAATTTAGGGATGATCCCTAATGCTGGTTATATTTACCTTTTTCTTATTCCATCTTCTAACTATCTCTTTAGTAATATTTTTGGGTTTGCTTGTTTTCTGTTTGTTTGCTTGTTTTCTGCTTGCTTGTTTTGTAGCGTTGACTTTTCCCCATTTTTTCAAAGTGATTATTAAAAGGTAATTTCTCATTTTTTCATTTAATTTTTTGATTTTTTTTTTGTAATGTTCCAATGCCCTCTGCTGTCCTGCCCTGGCTTTATGTTTAATTTTATGCCATGTGTTTCCCATTACGATACATTCTTTTTTTTTTTCTCAATTTACAGTTTTGCTTTTTAGAAACAAATATGTTGTAATATTACGAACGAAAACGTTTATGTGCGTGTCTTATCAATGTTATCTTACTAAATAATTTTACAGTTACCCCCGGGCAAAAATAGTCACAGCACCTGAACTGCAATAGTAAACATAAGATTCACAATTAACCTATTATAGCTTTTTTTAGCCCATATGCAATCAACTATGCATTCTACTGTAAGATGACAAACGGGTTACCGCTAGCTACGTAGTAAACCTCCGCAGTAGTGCATGAATTCTCGCGGGAAAAAGAAAATGATAATATAACGTTACGAAACTTTTTGACTGACTGATCTTTAAAATATCATAAAATTTAATGCTTATAACATACGGTTTCTTTGAAAAAAAAAATAAAGCACACATTACGCTCAACTTAGTAGTCATAATAGGGTAGACTCAAAGGGTATCAGTTGCCTTTTTCTCTTCAGGTTCTCTTCGCTTCAACAAACAGAGCTACGGCTGCTATCTTCAACAGAGTAGCGAATTCTTAGTTATAAAATAAAACCTTAAAACAAAAATTAAATATCCTTCACCTTTCGTTTTTGAAAAACATAAACTTTACAATAAAATATTAACAAATCAAAGCTAACAATGACAGGTAGCGCATTATACAAGTATAGCTCTTTAAATGACTTCCTATTTGCCTCCGATGAGATTTTATGTCTCGACGGTGGTCTAGGCACCGAACTTGAGGCTCGTGGAATCGATGTCAACAGTTCACTTTGGTCTTCAGCGGTACTTATCAATAATCCTCAAGCAATCGTTGACTTGCATTATGATTATTTTGCTCTGGGTGCTAGTGTCGCTATCACTTGCAGTTATCAAGCGTCTGCTGATCTGTTATTTAACTATGGTCAGAAGCTTGATGGTTACAGTCATGAACATATCCATGGTAATGGAAATGGTGTTTGTGAATCTAAAAATTTTATCAACGACAAGGCGATTTATCAAACTGAAGAGCAAAGAAAAGAGTTTTTTGAACAGTGTGTCAAGGTGGCTACGACATCAAGAGACAAAATTATCCGCGAGACTGAGCAAAGAAACCAGCAACTCACAAACTCAAACGCAAGTCTTAATTCCACTTCAACTTCAAGCCCTCCGTTTGTTATTAAGCCGTTGATTTCAGGGTCAGTGGGACCATATGGAGCATTTTTATGCGACGGGTCCGAATTCAGTGGTGCTTACAATAAAAGCATTGATTTTTATAAGAAATTTCATCGTGAAAGAGTTAACTTCTTTTTGAACCATCCTAATGTGGACATTTTGAATGTCGAGACGATTCCGCAGTTTGGTGAAGTCAAGGCAATTATTGCATTAATTGAAGATGACTTGATTCCTCAAATTCAGGCTGAAAGAGGCCATTCAAACACTAAGAAAGAATTTAAATACATGCTTTCATTCAGTATTAGGGATCCTGAGCACTTAGCTGATGGCACTCCGATTTCTGAAGTGATTGAGTACCTCAATACTAAGACCAATGTATTCACAAACAAGCACCTCGTAGCCATTGGCGGCAACTGTTTAAAATTGCGGTTTTCTACTGCATTCTTGCAAAATTTACAACAATTTGTACCAAAGGGTTTCCCACTAGTTATGTATCCCAATTCAGGGGAGATCTATGATGGGATAAAGAAGGACTGGCATGTTGACCCAGAGTTGAAGAATAATGACAAGTATGAGTGGGAAAATGTTGTATTGGAGTGGATTAAGTATGGTGCGAGAATTGTTGGTGGGTGTTGCAGAGTTGGTACTGCAGATATTAAGAGAATTAGCAAAACTGTTCAGAATTACAATGATAGTCTTCATAAATGAATAACTATACAGCTTTTGACAATCAGGTTTTGCCGTTGTTTCTCAAGTTAGTTGCTTGGGTTTTCCAATAGATAAACTGTAGGGATTTTGTTGTTGCTTGTGATTTTGCCAAATTTGGATTAAATTAAATTAAATTAAATTAAAATAAAAAAAAAAAAAAAAAAAAAAAAAAAAAAAAAAAAAAAAAAGATAATGCGCAGTAAAGCAGTGAGGTTCTTAATTTTGATGGTTTTGATGGTTTGGTAGATTAAGAACATATATTGCCAAAAACTATTCTTCTGGATTAAAGGCAACATTGACATGTTGTGTAACAAGGCCGACATCATTACAGATTTTTAAATATGTCCTCAATTACATAGCCGGAAGGAGACGAAAATAAGGATATTTGGAATAACTGCAAATACGTTCTTTTACTAGCGCAAATGTGACCAGTGGTGACCAACAACAACCAGACACTTTTTGTTTGATTTTCTCTTCATCTTCATTTTAACACGGCGTATCCTGCCAGCTCAAACGTCAGCTGACCATTAATAGTGTAATCACATAATACAATTGCCATACCAGCAGCAAGCCAAGAACTGTGAAACAAAAACAGTAACTTGAGAAAGTAAAATTTTTCTGTGAATAAAGATGAATATCAAATCGGATCAAATCAAATCAAATCAAATCAAATCAAATCACAGTGAATTCTATCAGCTAGCTGAGGAAATACCATGAAAAAAAAACATACCAAGACTGGTATCCTCAACAACAGTGCACTAAATTTGATCAAAATTGCATGTACATGAAAATGCCAAGACCCTCGAGAGAAAAATATGAATATGAACTCTCCCGTGCAGTGCGACACCTCACTACAGCACAAAGTATCCATATTACTGTCGAATGCGGCACCACACCTGTATATTTGCATTTGAGTAGCCTCCTATATTTCAACTGCTGCTGACTGTATAATGACATCTTATAATATCTGTAGCAAAGCTCGTAATTTTCGGTATGCCGGTACTGTTGCTTGTATTATCACCAGCTGGTACAATTCTGAACTTTCATCTTTTTGCTCGACAGGTATCGTTACTAACTTCTATAACCCATGTCCTCGTTGAAGTCTAAATTTATAGTATAAACGGGTAATTACAGCATAAAGCACGAGAGCTGTCGCATTTGTGTTTCATCAACTTGTCAATTCAGACCGAGCACGATCTTCAATAGCTCTCGTGAAACGTTTCCAGCAATTACTGCTAATGGAAAAACGGAGTAGCAAATGCGTTTTAATTTCTGTGTTGTGGTTGTGTAATTCCCGCGCAAAATTTACGACCAGATGATGTAGAGCCGTGCTGCTGGATCCCCTGTGATGGGCCCAGTGCAGTATAACCGCCTAAGTGGCCAATAATCGCTCAAGGACGGTGGCGCAAAGAGCACTTTGGGCGCTTAACATTAGCTGCAACTGACAGCGCTTCTAAAAAAATTTTCTTATATACTGTTGATTTGTC
This sequence comes from Saccharomycopsis fibuligera x Saccharomycopsis cf. fibuligera, assembly GCA_001936135.1. Taxonomy (NCBI): domain Eukaryota; kingdom Fungi; phylum Ascomycota; class Saccharomycetes; order Ascoideales; family Saccharomycopsidaceae; genus Saccharomycopsis; species Saccharomycopsis fibuligera x Saccharomycopsis cf. fibuligera. The sequence continues at coordinate 1,238,579 of CP012817.1, read as the reverse complement.
CTTGTTTTTGCTTTTCTTTTGTCTTTTGCTGTTTTGATTATCTACAGTTCTTAACTTTTCTTGTATTCTTTGTGGTGTCTAGCTATTTCATAGCGTGTTTGCATCAGCGCTAGCTCATCTTCACTGCTTTTGCTTACTTAGTGGCGTGTGCTCCCGCGCGCGGTTTCAGTTTGTTTTCTCACACTCTGCTGGAAATAGTGCATTTCTCGAAAAGCCCTCACTTTACGTTTTTATTTTTTTCCCTCTGCTGCGAGGCATTTTTTCTCTCAATTTTTCAACCAGACATACAGAGGCTTTCGCTCTCATTTTTGCTCTCCCTCTCGCTCATTGAACTTTTTGATATTGACGTTTTGCCCTGCTAAAGTCAATTTCTCGGTCTTTCACTATTTATAATACAAACTGCAGACTCTATTTTCTAAACAAACGGTTTGATTGTGGTTTTTTGATATCCACGCCCACTATCAAAATCTGCCATTTAGCAGTCCTCCGATTTAGCGTCTCTGCTTATTGTTTTTCTTACCCAACCATACTTTATTCTAAAGCAAGGTACCAACACAGACAATCCCACATACAAAGACAGTTGCTGCAATTTTACGCTGCAAATCACACACCTGTTAATTAGCACATATTTTCGCTGTTGTTGTTTTCTTACTCTTCTGATTTACCCACAATCAGGTCCAACAAAAAAGTCTAATAATTAGAAAGAACAAATAGCTTGTTTTAACCGCAATTCTGTTTCTAGAAGTCTATTTATAATTACAGTGTTTTATCAACTTAAGGAAAATTTTATTTACATTGCATAAAGGTGGTAAGGGTCATCCAGGATATCAAAGTCAGAACTAAAAAGAGCAGGGCTAAGCTTAAAATCAAAACATCTTCAATTAGTAAGACAAAGAAGAACAAAGTCTTTCTTTTTCAAGTCTCATCTTTGAAGCGGTTTGTTTTATCTTCTAGAAATATTATCTGCTTGTTTAAGCCCCTGTTGGGGTTTCCTGATACCTTTTCTTTCATTTTCTTTAGTTGATTGTTTTTTGAAACCATTGCATTTACAATAATTTGCCCCTTATTCTTCATCACCCACACACGCACATATTTATAGAGAAAGAAGCTAAAAACTCATCCAAAAAGCAATAATGCCAGAGGCCGCTTCCACTAGAGCAAAACGCTCTTCTACCATGTCGAAACTTGGAAAACTTTTTGGTGTTCATACCGATAAAGAAAAAGATCAAAGATCAGCAGCTTCAACACCAGTGAGTCCCGAATCTCCAAATACCCAATCCAATTCTCAGTTTGTGCGAGATGATCTGAACAAAAGAAGCAAATCAAACAGTAAAGTTGGCGCTTCCAAAGCTGGGTCCAAAGAAGGAAGTCCGTCATTATCTTCTTCAGGTCAGTCATCCCATCTAAACTCCATTAATGGATCCACTGCTAGTTTAAACAGACTTGGCGTCGAAAGCCAAGTAAATGACAGCAACTTGATGAAAAAGCTAAACAATCTCAGCGTTAGTAATGGCAATGAACTGAATGATACCAATATAACCGGAGTATTGAATTCTGCTGATACTAATCCTGGTAGTAGAAACTTGAGTAGTAATGCCATCATTGAAGAAAATGAATCATCAGATACCGATCTCCATCAAGAAGACGCTCATAAGTATGTTGCTTTAACAGCAACAACAAGCAACCCAAACATATCTCACAGCAATATCCCAACAAAGACAAGAAATAACAGATCTCATTCAGTTTCTAAAAACAATATTCGATCAAAGGATAGCTTTAAAGAAAATTCGTCATCTTCCACCGCATCATCAGGCGTTGACCATTTACGTCCGCTTAAAGGTTCCAGATCACCAAGGTCCAAAAACACCTCTGAAATTAGTGTACATTCAAAAGACACTACTGGCTCTGCTGCAACAGGATCTGCCAAGAAAGAAAACCAAAACAACAATAGGAAGGAAAGTGGTAAAGACAAAAGAGCGGATTCTCATGGCAAAACTCACAACAAGTTGGAGAAAATTGCTGGAACCGCCACTGGTGGACTTGGCTCTTCATCACTGGTTAAAGACAAGTATTGTGGAAGATTGAAAGTATATGAAGATGGTGGTCACGAACATTTTTTAAAAAATGCAAAACGTCAAGAAAAACTAAGTACCATGATCAAAAATTTCTTGGGGGCCAAAAAATTAAGAGACGAGTCAGTTTCCGCAGTTTCCAATATTTTGCCCAATATTTTGCCCGATGGTAATGTACCACCATCGTTGATGTCAGGCTTGATGAATAAAGTACATCAAAATGAAAATGGAAAAATTGAAGTCGTTCTAGAAAACGGATTAAAGAAACCATCTCCCAACAATATCAATAATCAAATGCCAGTGCCGCAAGGTATGGAAATTCAAGAGAATTTGATTGATCCTAGATCATTTGCTGAGAAATACGGTACTTGTCAAGAAGTTATTGGTAGAGGTACATTTGGAGTGGTGAAAATTTCTCACAAGAAAGTTTCTGAGCATAAGGAAAATTTGTACGCTGTTAAAGAATTCAGAAGAAGAGCACAAGAAACTGAAAAAGAATATTCCCAAAGACTAGAACGAGAGTTTTACATTTCCTCATCATTACGTAACATTCATATCATTCAAACATTGGACCTTTTGCAAGACGCCAAAGGCGATTATTGTGAAGTGATGGAATTTTGCACCGGTGGCGATTTATATACATTGATTGTCACTGCCGGAAAGCTTGAATATATTGAAGCAGATTGTTTCTTTAAACAATTAGTTAGAGGTGTTTCTTACATGCATACCATGGGTGTTGCACACAGAGACATTAAGCCAGAAAACATTTTACTTACTGCTGACGGGAATTTGAAAATTACTGATTTTGGTACCAGTGAATGTTTTAGCTATGCATGGGAAAGCACTATCCATTTATTCCAAGGTGTCATTGGTTCAGCGCCATATATTGCTCCGGAGTTATATATGGGTAAGGAATACGATCTCCGTCCTGCCGATGTATGGGCCTGTGGAGTGGTTTATATGGCAATGAGAACCGGTAGACAACTTTGGAGATCGGCTAATGCTAATGAGGATGAATTTTATCAAGAGTATTTGAAGGGCAGAAAAGATGCACATGGATATTTCCCAATAGAGAGCTTGAAGAGGGCAAGATGTCGGAATGTAATTTATTCAATTTTGGATCCAGTGCCAGGAAGAAGAATAACTGCTAAACAAATATTGAATTCTGAATGGGGGAGGGAAATCAAGTGCTGCGAAGCTGGTGAGCATGGAACTAAAACAGATAATATTGCTGTGCGATAAGTAAGGGCAGTCTTTCATTTTTCATTTTCCATTTTCCCTTTTTTTTGTTTTTTTCTTATTCATTCATAATCTCATTTCAAACTTTATTATCATAACAATTGCATATATGATGTACATATACCATTGGTTTTATTCATTCATCCTTCATATTCTTTGCCCCATCTGCTTTTACTTTTTTTTGTCTTTGTGTTTCCATTTTCATCGATCCAATGTTCATTCTTTGTTATTTTTTTTGCTTTTTTCTTTTAGGTATTCTTACCTATCTGATGTCTAGCATGAGTTACGTTACCTTTTAACATTCCATGCTTACCGCTCGTTTTGTACTCCGCTCCAGCTGTTTTTTTTTTTTTCCCAAATGGTTCTTCCCTTCGTTTTCATTTTTTGTGTGATTTTAGTTCCTGTATTGCGTTTCCCTGTGTGTTTTGAACTTTGTTTTGTTTCATTTTATTTTATATTATTTTATTTTATTTTATTTTTAACTGTCTCCTTGATCTTACGTTCCTGATTTTTCATCGTTCTCGGATTCGATTCTTTTTTTTGGCCATGCTTTTTCTTCTTTTTATTTTTGCTATTAGTATTATGTTTACACATCCAGCATCAATGTTTTACAACATCATTGTTATTATCTCTTTTTTTGTTTTGTTTTTTAAACATTTCTCATAGAACTCTTAAATTTTTGCGTTAATGCTACGATTTGGACTAATGTCTCAATTTTTTTTTTTTACGATTTGTTTCTATAAATTTTGTATATGCTTCATATTACTTTAGCTTAATGGTAAATATGTATTGACACACTTCGGTTTGTAAGACCTTCAAAAATATTGAAGGAAAATATAGCTTAAAGAAATTAATATTCGCATTAGATATATAAAATGAGGTATTATATTACTCCATCGAACCGCAGTGATGGAACTATGAATGATTACATAAGCTGAGACTAATAAACTCTTCAGATAGTTGCAACCAATAAGAAGGTAGAAAATCGGGCTGAATAATCCCGGAGAAGGCGCCGGGCGTGCGGGCAAGTCGCGAGTGTCAAAACGCCTATCGCGGCTTAACTAAGCGACGAGCTCCTCCGTGGATGCTGCGGGACAGTGAATTTTTTTTTTTTTAGTTTTCCTCGCTGGACACTGTTTTATTTAATATTGTAAAGCTGCTGATTTTAGCTATAGTAATAGTTTGATTAGCTTTTTGTTCTCAGAGACAAATCAAAGGCAAGGTATTTGCAATCACTTACACATACACCTACCCAAAGTATCAATCCGCGCGGGTGTAACCCCATACTTTCCATCCGTCCACAACTGATTTTCTTTTCACTTTGCTGAGTACTGAAATTAACATACTCATTGTCAAATTCAACTCATCTGATTTGCAGCCACCTCAGAACAGTGATTTACCCATCGTATCTTTATACTCTCGCACTTAACCACTTTTTTTTTACTATCTGATAGCATCACATTCTCACAAACTAAGTATACAAATATTCCCTTTGCAATAATGCTCTCTTTGCGTCACAACCTAGTTAGAGCCCCATTGGCGCAATCCAAGCGACTCTTTCACTCTAGCTTGAGAGCTAACCAAATCATCAAGAACACTGGCTCCAAGCTTAATGGTAAAGAAAATGCCGCTTTAAATATGAGAGAAAAATACCATGTCATTGACCACGAATACGACTGTGTTGTTGTCGGTGCTGGTGGTGCTGGTCTCAGAGCCGCTTTTGGTTTGGCCGTTGAAGGTTACAAAACCGCTTGTATCTCCAAATTGTTTCCAACCAGATCTCATACTGTTGCCGCTCAAGGTGGTATTAATGCTGCGCTTGGTAACATGCACAAAGATGATTGGCATTGGCACATGTACGATACCGTCAAAGGTTCCGATTGGTTAGGAGACCAAGACGCTATCCACTACATGACCAGAGAAGCTCCTGCAAGTATTTACGAACTTGAACACTACGGTGTCCCATTCTCTAGAAATGAAGAAGGTAGAATTTACCAAAGAGCCTTTGGTGGTCAATCTAAGGACTATGGTCACGGTGGTCAAGCTTATAGAACTTGTGCTGTTGCCGACAGAACTGGTCATGCTCTTTTGCACTCTCTTTACGGTCAATCTCTCAGACATGACACCCATTTCTTTATTGAATTCTTTGCCCTTGATTTAATTATGGAAAATGGTGAATGTGTTGGTGTTATGGCTTACAATGAAGAAGATGGTACTTTGCATAGATTTAGAGCTCACAAGACCGTTTTGGCCACTGGTGGTTACGGACGTGCTTACTTTTCTTGTACTTCTGCTCACACATGTACCGGTGATGGTTATGCTATGGTTTCTAGAGCTGGTTTGCCATTGCAAGATTTGGAATTCATTCAATTCCATCCTTCTGGTATTTATGGTTCCGGTTGTCTTATTACTGAAGGTGCTAGAGGTGAAGGTGGTTTCCTTTTGAATAGCGAAGGTGAACGTTTTATGGAAAGATACGCACCAACAGCTAAGGATTTGGCCTCCAGAGATGTCGTTTCTCGTGCTATTACTATGGAAATTAGAGCTGGTCGTGGTGTTGGTCCAGAAAAAGATCACATGTTGTTGCAATTGTCTCATTTGCCAGCTTCTGTGCTTAAGGAAAGATTGCCAGGTATTTCCGAAACTGCTAGTATTTTTGCTGGTGTTGATGTTACTAAAGAACCAATTCCAATTTTGCCAACAGTGCACTACAATATGGGTGGTATCCCAACTAAATGGACTGGTGAAGTGTTGACTATTGATGAACAAGGTAATGACAAGGTTGTTCCAGGTCTTTTGGCTTGTGGTGAATCCGCTTGTGTTTCTGTCCATGGTGCTAATAGATTGGGTGCTAACTCTCTTTTGGATTTGGTTGTGTTTGGTAGAGCTGTTTCTCATACTGTTAGAGACTCTTTGACTCCAGGCAAACCACACAAACCTCTTGATCCAGAATTAGGTAAAGAATCAATTGAAAGATTAGACAAGGTGAGAACTGCTACTGGTCCAAAGCCAACTTCTGAAATTAGATTGGCTATGCAAAAGACTATGCAAAGAGATGTTTCTGTGTTCAGAACCCAAGAAACTTTGGATGCTGGTGTTGAAGGTATTACGGAAATTGACAAGAGTTTCAAGGATGTTGGTACCACTGATAGATCTATGATTTGGAACAGTGACTTGGTGGAAACTTTGGAATTGCAAAACTTGTTGACTTGTGCTAAGCAAACCGCTGTTAGTGCCGCTGCCAGAAAAGAATCTAGAGGTGCTCATGCTAGAGAAGACTACCCAGAAAGAGATGACGTAAACTGGATGAAGCACAGTTTGTCATGGCAAAAAAATAATGGTGATGACGTTACTCTCGGTTACAGAAACGTTATTAGCAAGACCTTAGATCCTAACGAATGTAAAACTGTTCCTCCAGGTAAGAGAGTCTACTAAGGGTTGTGCAATATCACATATTCATATGCTAGACAAACTTGAATAAAACACATACAAAAAAAATCACTTCATTATGCTACTGTTTATAGCCATCAATCCTTTTTTCTTTTCTATTTTTCTTTCTCCCATTATTCATAATTATTAAGTATTATATGAATTAAACTTCACATCTATTATTAACCAATGTTTGTAACATAAGCATTACGAATTGATCACTTTAATCTCTCTCTATCATGTCGCTCTTTAAAGGATCACGGTTGTAATTACCTTTTTTGGAAGCATTGTTTATTGATTTGCTGTAACACTCCTCGGAATTGACTATTTAACCGGAAGTGACCGCTATTTCTCTAGTTAGTTAAACTTAGTTAATATATTATCACTTGATTCACCCATCAACCACACTACAATGTTTTTATTATTCTATTTCTGGAATATTGTTTATATTATGAAGCAAACTAGTCCATTAGCTAAGATTGTAATGAATTTTGAAGCAGAATAAAATGAAAATATAAGTTGAAATTGTTTGGTAATTGGTTTGATATTTTTTAAAAAGCGGCATACAAAAAAGTATAATTTGGACGCGATGAGGTTCGAACTCATGCCTCTTTCGAGACTCGATTGCTCAGCAGTGAAGCTGCAAGAGAAAATACTCTTGAGTCGAGCGCCTTAGACCACTCGGCCACACGTCCATATTTTGAGTTTTTTTGTGTAGTGATATTGTTAGATGGATTCAAAATGAAAATAGAACAGTCACAAAAAGATCACATCTAGAATCTTCTGCTTTGTCTCACAAAATGTATATTGACGAACATTGAGTTGTAGACCATCAAATCTGGATTAAGCTACCTAACATTTAATACAGAATAAATCCGTGGATAGTTTACCATGAAACAGGATTCGCGTGTTTAGTATTATTGTTGGATTTATACCAATTAACATCTTTCATACCGTCCAATTGGTATAATCTCCTTTTTGGTAAACTGCCTTTTGCGGCCGAGAACATTTGAACGCACGCATGGTTGCTAAGGAGAACTAAGGAGAACAACATCAGATGTGATGGAAAATTTAACATCACCTGAGCATTATGGGTGAGGAATGAAATTATTATATATAGTCTGAAAGACAGAATGTTTTTATTAAACGATATAGTTTATAATAAGCAAGGAATATAAGTCCAATCTCATTACTAAAAAAAAACTAGTATCTCAGTAAATGGCTAGCTATCCTTCACTACTAGAGGAGAAACTAGTCTAACCAGTGCTATCCAGAGGGAACAACCTCAGGTATGGGTAGCAGATCTAGTCACTATACTCCGACAATTATTAATCCTGAATCTCTAACATGTTTTGTGTTCAGTCTGATTAGTATTTATATATGGTCCAATCCAATATTTGTTATATATTTATTATTAGTTAGTTATATTGAAAATACAAGGTTTTTACAACCATTAACTATGAACCCTAAAATATCAGTATTCCGAAAAAAATATCTATTGGTGATATTTGTATAGCTATTTTCAGAACTGGAAATTCGTACATAATTCTCTTGGTTCTCTTTGGGTGGGCGGTTTAAGTAGCTCGAAATCTCACTAAAAATTGTAGTACTAAGTGAGACAAGTTACTTAGCAGGATACTAAGTAACTTAATGTATAAATTTCCTTTGATATGCAACAATTATTTGTTTATATAAGGGCCGATTTATTAAACTATAGAAATGTTTAGGCAAAATATTGCATATAGAAAATTTCTTCCTCAAATGTGCTCCAACAAATAGCTGCGTTTAGTTATATCTAATGTCAAACCCTATGCAGCTTCTATAAGCGTGTATCTTTTCCAGAATGATTATATACTACTATTTCCTGTAACCTGGCTGCTTAGTGACTTTTACACATTCTGGCATTGAAACGTAAAGTCCAAAATCCAAGGTGAAGAATGAAATTGGAAGTCCAAAGATTTACCATGTAAAGCACACAAACAAGGTTCCGGTAAGGATAATGTCAACAAAAAAATAAAGGGTTATGGAAAAAACCACATCTAAGTAAGGATTTGATTTGAGAAAGCCACATTTATTGCTCCAGTGATACAAGAAAACTACGCACCGGCAGCTACTCAACTTTTCAAAAAAAAAAAAATACTAAATTACTTTAACTGGAAAACAATTTTAATTTTCAGTATTATTACTACGTTACTTCATCAATGAATTAGGTAATAACTTTCTTGGTTTTTATTAACCTAATGACTATATACAATAAAATCAAAGTCTTGTAGGAAATGACGGTGTTATAAATTCTGACAGAACTCTGGCATATATATCTTATGGTACTAGGGACTACTCAGCATAACAGTATAGTCAATTTTAGAAATGATGACACGAACAATTCCCTTTATATATGTACTTTCAATCTATTATCCTCATATCTGTTTTGATAATGTAGTGAAACTCGGTTTAAACTTTTTTTGAAAAAGTTTGAGCTTTTTAATACTTTTATCTTTCAACTCCTTTAATATCAATGGATTTCAGAAGTTTTGTATTTACAAAGTATTTTCATCTTCTATATTTTTCATACATTTTCAAACTACCGTTCCAAAAAATCTATTGGCGTAATCGGTAAACCTGTCAAAACAAAGAAGCATGAATTTTGATAACGAATCAATATATAATCTGCTAATCCAAGTTAATTGCTTTTTTTTTATTCTTCTTTCTCACTTCTATCGCATTACCTTCAGCGTCCACCTTCGGCTTCTTTTTCAGTTTCTTTTTTGCAACAGGTGCTGAATCAGCTCCCGAAGCAACTGAGTGGCTTCCCTTTGCAGACTTCTTCTTTGTTTTCTTTTTCTTTGGAACAACTATAAGCGATCCTGAATTTTCACCATCTTCTGTAAGCTTCGCAGGGCTAACAGTGTACTCAATTTCTTTGCTATGAAGCGCTGATACCGTACCTGCGGGGTCACTGGAATTGGTAGCATTCACTTCAAAGTTTTCCAACCCAGAAGTATCTATTTTGAGGATATTCTTTTTGTGTTTTTTCTTTTTAGTTGCTGCTTTCTTTGAATTTGTATCTTCGTCATTTCCCAATATGTTTTCTTCAGCTAACACTACTGGCTTTGCTTTTTTCGTTTTCGTTTTCTTAATCTTTACCGGTAAGTCGTTATTTTGTATTGATACGATATCTTCACTACCAGTGACAATTTCAGGAGTAGGAGACTTGGTTGTTGGTTTGTCATCTGACAAATAGAATGGATCATACTTTTGTCTTTCCAATCTTTCTTGTCTACGTTTTTCAACAGCATCTGATGTGTCGGAAAATCCATCATCATAATCGTGATATAATCCATCAGATTGACTGTTTTTAATTCCTAATAATGGATTACTGTATTCTTTGAATTCATCTTCACTGTTTGATAACTCTGAATCCGAGTCAGATTGATAAGCAGGATTTCTGTAATTAAGATAATAATCTGCTTCATCATCAACGTAATTTTCATAAGTATTATCAATAGGGTAAATTTCAGCATCGAGATCTAATTCCTCTGGAATCGGGAGTTTCTTTTGAATGTCTCTGCTGATAGGGTTGAGTTCCCATGAATCAAAAAACGATGGTAGCGCTGCAGTGAGTAAAAGCGGCGCTTGCAAAGAGTCGTCTTCCAATTCAACTAGAGATTCTTTGAGCAATTTCAAAAATTCTAAAAATTCTATAGCCCTTTCTTGAATGTTGAAATTTCTGCTAACTGACATTTTTGTTAAAAAGCCAAGTAGCTGTTCCAACTGTGCTAAAACATGCTGTTTTTCATTATAATTCCACATATAGTTTTCATTCAGGTTTGAATATGCATTGAATATTTTCACTAGTGCAGGTATTAATATTATTAGCACATTATTATAGTCTTCGTTGACATCAGCTTGGTTATCTTCACTAGGAATTGCGTCGCTGTTCCCAAATATTTTTATAAGGTTGAATAAGACAGAAGAAGGATCATTAAGTAGTGATGAATATTCACCCATGGCCCACAAAATTTCTGGAATACAACTCAATAAGTTGCTTAGTACTATATGTTCATTGATAAGCTCCACAACATAGTCATTAAGAACCACAGTTCGTATTGATGGAATTTTGACTAAAATATTGCGTAGCTCCTCACCTAATCTGTAGCCAGTTTCGTAAAGACTATATTCTGATGAGATCCTAACCAAGTCTGTTAGCACGGAAACAAACCAGTCAAAATCAATAATGTTGTTGTAGTTATCTAAGATACAAACATCAAGTATCTTATTTATTATGTTAGCTTTGAAACCATCGGATAATACGGTCAATTGATTAATCTTTGTATCTAGTTCGCTATTTTCTTGCGGTGGTAAAATTTGAGAAATCAAAACAGAAACAATTTCTTCCAGATTGTCCTCGGATATTATGTACTCTAATAGCTCTAACGCCTGTTCTCTGATGGATAAATCGTCATGATTAAGGCACGCTATGACTATGTCTGACTGAATAGTAATTATATCAGGTTGAATTTTGGCGATTTTATTTAATGTTAAAAGCCCCACAAATTGCAAATTAGGATCTGCTCTTGAACCCATCCTAGGATCAAGAGCATCATCAGCAAAGAAACTTTTCAAATTATCCACACATATCTTAGCTACATCCAAGTTTGAGTCATCTAACATTTCACCAACAACAATACAATTTATGCATTCGTACACCAAAGATGGGGCTTTTGTTTTCTCAATGATTTCAAGAATTTTTGGAATTAACCTAGCTTTCAATCTAGGTTCAATCTGAGCTAGGGAGGAAAACAATTTCAATAATCTGATAATGACCCAATTATTAACAGTGGTTGATAAAATGTCATATAATCTCGGAGCTAAATGAACAAATAATTTTGGGGTTTTCTTGGCTAATTCACAGATGACAGTCACTGTAGCTGCCATGACAGAGTCATCAGGATCATCCAATTTATCACAAAGTCTGTCCAATGATACACGAAGAGCTTCAGGATATTGTAAAAAGATTTTGTATAATGCTAGAACTGCCTTTTTTCTGACGTATGGTTTCGAATGATTAAGCATTTTGATTATGTCGTCAGTGACATCCGAGGCCAACTCAGGAGTGACAATCGCAGAAGTTCCACTTAAGGCAACACCTACCTCAAGAACAGAAGAAGAGTTCAAATCTTTTTTCAATAAATTGGTAGTGAGCATGAGAACATCGTCATCGTGTCTAAATGCTTGGCTAGCGGCTAAATACCCAACTCTTTTCTGCTGAAACTTCGACGAGGACATTACTTCCAAAACATTAAAGTTTGCCCAAGACATATCAAACCCGTACATTTCCAAATAGCAAAGCTTTAATATAGCCATTGTTTTCAAGTCCATGTCAGACAGCTTGACTTCTTGACGACACTCGTTGATGGCATTTTGCAAGAATTTGGCCTGTGCTTCTGGTTCTTTGTTTGCTCTGATTCCTTTGATCAAATCCCTTAGTGATTTCTCAAAAACAATACCAAAGGGCCTCAAACGCGCCTTGACGTCCTCATTTGGCCGCAATGACATTTTAACGCAATTCTCACCTTTTGCTGCTAATTGGATTTTCTGATAATATATTTCAAGTCCGGTGAGCTTCGTCTTGAGTAGCGTCGCTTGCCTTTATCATCATCATCGTCATCAAAGAATAGACAATCATCAAAACGAACACGAAAATCGAGGTTTCAAATCACGTGACTTAGCCCGGAAATATATGTCCAGATGGACTCCACTAGGAGCTACTTTTTTGGTGCTCTCAATTTTGTACAACGAAACCTATTTGTAATTTTTTTTATTGAAAAGGTCTCATGAAGCAATAAGAAAAGTGAGTAAGAGCAAATACGTAGCTTACTGTTTTTTTATTAACAGAACAGCGCTCGCGCATTGCCACATCAAGACGCATTGACAGTGAAAAAGCATGAAAAAAGAGTAAAATCTTCAATCTTCTTCAACACCTCATCAACAACTACAGCTGAACAGCATACTTGAGTCTAAAACTATTCGAAATTAAACAAAACAGAGCTATCTATTACAAAAACAGTATAAAAAAGCAATATGGAAGAACTATTACTTTACTTTGATGACGAGAATTTTTCTGCTGTCGACTATATAGATTCTTTATATACCAGTTCGGTCTCAAATCACAACTTGAACAATAATAATAATATCACAACTCTCAATAAAACATTCAATAGCTTGCTAAACAATCTTCAAATATACTCCGATGCTCTTTTATCAGATTTGGATAAATCATTTGATGATTTGAGCAGGTCTTGTGGGCTCATGGGGTCCTACAATAATCCTGATTTTGCCAGCAAATTGGACAAGCTCCACCTATCTAATGACCCTGATCTCAACAACAACAATAACAACAACAACAATAATAATGATGATGATAATAATAAAGAAGAAGAAGAAGAAGGTGGTGATTATTATGATGACGATGATAACGGCAACGAAGGGCAGATCACAAGATTACAATACTACGTGGATAATTTGCTAAATATAGTGAATGGCTTGACATTGGATTCCGAAAAGATAATAGAAAATTACAAAGATATCAATAATAAATCAAAAGATGAACATTTACCAATAAATACATTGATAGCGTTAAAACAAGTAAGGGCTAATTTGGACAAAGTTTCCAAGTTGTTTCAAACGGCAAAATTTATCGCCACTATATCTTTAAATGCAGAGACATCTAATGACAACGACAACAATAGCAATATAACTGGCACTAATGAACGCAATGCAAAGTTTGCTCCAACCTCAATAAATGCCAATGATAGCAGCACCACCAACAATGTTAGCACTACTACTGCCAGTCAACAGAATAGCGATGATAACTTTGTTATCACGCCCCTAGTATTTAAGAACTCGCTTGATATTCTCGAAGAAATCATTATTGAACAGCTTAATGTTAACAAATCAATAATAACGAGCAGCAAAAGTGCCACGTCAATGAATAGTGTTGATTTTTCAAATAAAGATTTAATCAGTAAGATTGATTCATTAATTGAATTGAAGTACTTTTTCAAAAATTTGAATTTTTACGATCAAACATATTTGTCATTTGTTACTAAAATGGAGCAAGAAAGGATTGACTTTGTCCAACTTATAGATCATAAAAGGACTGCTTTACAGAACTCTTCTCAGCAGGCAGCTTCTATCAAAAATGTCTTGGAAAGCAAAAATAGCAATAATAATACAGAAAGGCTAAAGCAAGAAGATAGCAACAATAAAGTAACAGACGGAAATCAAGCAGAGAATATGAGTAAATTCAATGAGAAACAAACTTCGCCACCATCAAAGGAAACTGGTGCATTAAGTGGGCTCATAAACTTTTTTGGAAAAAATTTATAAATGGTCTTTTTGTGCTTTCAGTCAATACAATTTGAAATAAATTAGTGTATAAGTTATGTGTGTTAACATGAATTGAATCAATATACTATATTATAAATGGAATGATGGCATATGGAGCAACAAATGCTTTGCTATCTTTAAGCTTTTGCGTTTTGTAGTAGTCATGTGTATTTATAGCTGATATTGATAAGTTGATAATAATCCATAGTTCAATAAGCACAAAATTTTTATTCCACAGCAAGACCATTCGTTTAATATTGCCAGTGGTGTTACTGATACAGCTACTGGTATTGCTGGTGGTAATAAAGACATTCATGATAAAATAAATTAGAATTTCATCAAAGTAATGTGGACTAGAAATCATCCTGAAAAGCCCACCTAACGGATGATTATACTTTTGTGTTTGGCTTAGGATCAAATGATGCCTGAATTGATCAAGCTGTGCTAACATGAAGAGTAATATTATCCACCATGACTTTCTGCATAACGTGAAAATATCAGTGTGCACTATCGCGGCAGCATTAAAGGTATCATTTGTATAGTTACCTGTCAAATGTGTAAGCCTATTTATGACTATCGAACTAGTAACTGTAATGTTTAGCGCCGAATAAAAGAAAAGCCCCACAAAGTAGTGACTGATATTGATTTTTGAAGTTTGATTGAACTTAGAAACTGTAGAACATTCGATAGACCTTCTCACGGAATGGAACAAAATCATGCCGACAAGTACATAACAACAGTCCAAGCTAAGCACGTTGCTACTTAAGTTATCCAAAGAGTACCTGAAAAGGTGCTTATTAACATCAAGAATGGTATCAAAGCTAGAATTCTTGCTTGAGTCAGCGATCTGGATGTATTTTTCCACAAAATTGCCAATTGCAATAGTCATCACTGAGCTGCTTTGTCCCCTGAAGCATAGCAAAAGGAAAACATTAAAAATGGCCATAAATGTAGACAAGTAGTAAAAATGAGAAAACCAACGTTTTGGAACATAAACGCTTAGGACTTTGTTCAATAATGGTACGTTTTGAGCCACAACTATCACTGGTTCACCAGTAGTGCTGCCACTGTGGCTGTTCTCGGAAAAAGTTTTACCATAGTTAAGAAGGTTATTGAAACGCAAATTAAACTTCGCTAACAAAACTGACAAAATAGCGCCGACAAGGCCTATTTGAATTAAGAGATTTAGCATTGTTCTCCGATGACAATTGTGATAATTGATGTCATGAAGTTATCGTAAGTTTAAGTCGTGGAATGGCTGTATAATATTTGAATATCGCATCGCTTGCACGTGTTTAAAATTTGTTCGTTTCCGTGCGTTTGGAATATAGAATTCATACATAAAATGTTGCATCAGTCTTGAAATCTTCTCTACTATTTAGCTCCGGTGAAAATTATATAAAAAACTTTATTATTTAACATATATTACAATAAACATATATCATGATAAAAATTAAACACGCAAATCTAAGACCGGTCTCTTGACAGTTCTGATTTTTCTGCCCTTGACCAAGTTCTTGTCAAAACTATTGGCCAGTTTCAAGTCTCTACCGAAATTGTCCAAATCTTTGACTTTAAAGATTCTGACAATCCAGTTTTCTGAGGTAAATGCCTCTTCAAGGACATCTAGCTTAGGTGAGCTGCTAGCGCTCAAAGTTTGACCTCTTACTCTGTCAACAGCTTGGTTACCGTTGAACAATTCAACAAAATTATAGTATGACATCTTGTACATCAATGAGTTCTTCATTGTTTCAGAAGCAAGATCATCAACTCTGTATTCACCTCTTGACGTGAAGAAATTCTTTTCTTTAACC
The DNA here is from genome assembly GCA_001936135.1 of Saccharomycopsis fibuligera x Saccharomycopsis cf. fibuligera. Taxonomy (NCBI): domain Eukaryota; kingdom Fungi; phylum Ascomycota; class Saccharomycetes; order Ascoideales; family Saccharomycopsidaceae; genus Saccharomycopsis; species Saccharomycopsis fibuligera x Saccharomycopsis cf. fibuligera. The sequence continues at coordinate 1,222,636 of CP012817.1, read as the reverse complement.
TCTTCAGGCCAGATACCTTCGGCAATACGTACCATCCACAAGTACTTGTTGATATCATCACCTGAGTATCCTAGTAAGCCACCAAAAATGATCAATACATAATCAACGTCATGTTTTTTTAAAATCTCATAGGAGACTTCTTCATTAGAACACATTGCTTTACCAACGGTAGCAATATGGGTGTTGTTCCAAGTGTTGTTGTCCACCAAGGTGGTTCTGTCGGCCATGCCGCCAATTTGGTAACCATAATCCCACCAAGCCATGACTTTAGCATCATCAGGAGTATTCATTCTCAACCAGTAGTATGCTTCACGGTAGTCATCAATCAAATGTTGCGAGCCATCAGCGCTTCTGGATGCCAACACCACAGATGGAGAACTGTATGCATTAGAGGTAACCCAGGTGCAATGGAAGACAAAGTAGTACAAGTAAAAGCCAAATGAGAGAACAACCGTAAGTTTTGAGAACAATTTCAAAGCTTTGGTCTTCACAGCTTCTTCAGTTTTGTTTCCCTTCAATTTGAGCACGTCTCTGATGTCCAAATACACGTCAAAAAGTTTAGAGATGGCAATAGCAGCACTAACACAAATGATCGGAGTCAAAGTTAACATCAAACGAACCATAACCCCGGCAAAGTAAGAACAAAGAACACTGTAGACAATAACGAAAAGATGTTCGTCTTTTAAGTCTTGAAACAACAAGTAAACACCGACCGGGAACAACCAAATCAAAAATTGATTATCAAAGAAAAATGCAGGCCATGCGGTAGGTTGATGTTCAGAAACAGAAGCAATAATTGGAATATGGATTTTAGCATAGTTGGTATCCCACAACGAGTAAAATCTTCCGGTCCATGGGGCAATGTAGCCAGCATAAGTTAAGGCAACAAGCCCAAAAATACCAATACCAAATACCAAAATCAAAGAGAAAACCAAAAATGCTTTGAATTGTTTTTTAGATGGAATCTGCGATTTAACATAATCGCCAAAGGCCACCAATTGCAACAAACCAAAAACACCCAAAGCGCTCATGTGGTCATTTGATCTGATTGGCAAAAACCCAACGAATGGAATTTGCATGGAAGCAATAGTACCTAAAGCATACCAGGTAGTGTAAGCAGTATACAACTTGTGATTGTATCTACCCATCAAAAGCAACACGAATACATGCAATGGAATCAAGTTAGTAATGAAAACATACCCACCCCAAGCGCTAACCATGTAAAAGTAAGACACTGCAGCAATTGCAGCAAAGTACAAAGAACCGGTTTTTTGAGCTTTGATCCAAAAAAAGAAAGTTGCCATAAGTAAAGTAATGGCAATGGCTTCGTTATCGTAGGATCCAGCCACAGATCTAGAAATGTAGCCGGGAACAATCCCAATGAATGCAGCAGCGAGCAAACCAGCAGCGCTGTCTTTCATTTCCTTAGTCAAACAGTATGTAAAATAAGCGGTCAACCCACTAAAAACTGGGGCCAATAACACACAAATATTTCTGATATCAATTGGCAACAAAAAGAATTCTCTCAATGAGTGCCATATCAAGCCAGAAGTGACCATTAAGCCCGGGTATAAAGTACCACCAGTGACTCTTCCCAATGGGTACCAAGTTCTATCATCAAACCAATTCAAAAATTCATAAAAAGAATTGTTAACTAAATATTTGGTGGCTCTAAAATTGAACCATGGGTCGAATTCGTGGATGATGGATTCAAATCTGATGACGGAGAATAATCTGGAAGATATACCGGCAGCGGAAATTGACACGAGGATGAGGATTTTGAGCAACATTTTGAAGTTTTGCAAAGTGGATTGATTGAAGCAGGTGACATTTTTATTACTATTGTTGGCAGTGTTGCTTTTAATGTTAGTGCTGCCAATGCTGCTACTACCGCCAGTTGTCGTGCCGCCAGTAGTGCTAATACTGGCCTTGCCTTTGGCAATACTGGAAGTTTTGCCAGCCATTTTGTTTGGAAAGGAGAGAGAGACTAGATTGGAGTTCTTTATGCTTTCTTCTCTTATGCAAGAATCAAGAACAAGAGAAAAAATAAACCTCCTTTCAATTGGATATGGTTGGTACTTGATAAACTAAACCTGTGTTTAACAACAGAAACCGCTTCACTAAAAACTGTCTGTATTGCACTGTTGTTGCCTTCAGCAGTAGCGCGGTACTGGTTCAGTTTTATTTTTCAAATATGACAAGTGGAATCAAACGAAAAAGTGAAGCCTTGCGGCGGTGTGAGCTATACGTAGGCGTGCATCAGGGTGCGCGATATTGTGGATAGGGACGATAATCATATCAAATGCGGGACAATATTTAATAATGTTGATTCTTGTCAATAAATCGAAATGAAATTGCTCTAAAATCAGGGAAATCAATAAATGGGGTTTCCATATCATTAAAATTTTACATAATATTATCACATAATAATATTTGTCAATCTAGAGCTTGAGCAATTGATTTAAAAAAAGTATCTGAGTGCGTTTTAGTGTGTTTACATTACTGTCTCTGGCTAAGAACTATGCCAGAGACGAACAAGCATACCATAATAAGATAAGCAAGGAATCTTCAAAGAAATACAAACAAACCAAATGACAGCTTAAGGAAAAAAAAATAAAGCATCAAAATTGGTATCTATGAATATTGCCACCTTATGGCAACTTTAATTATTCCTCACTAACTCTGGTAATATTCACCCACTCAATCTCTGATTTTTGGCGCTCATTACGTGTAACACGGTAAAAATGATCTGTATACTTGGCCGCATTCATATGTGCCAAAAATTTTTCATCGTGAGTAATTACAATCAATTGAAAATTTTTCTGGTGTCGTCTCATCTCAATAATTTGGCCCAATGACTGTGCTAAACTCTCGCTATTCTCAGTATCCAAATTCGTAGTTGGCTCATCCAAGGCAATCATACCACAACTAATACCAAAACATTCGGCCAAGGCTAGCCGAATGATAATTGAAGCTAACACTTTTTGCCCAGCAGAGCATCGACCACGCATGTCTAATTCGACATCTTGCTTCTTCATAATTACTCTATAATTGTACGATCTGTTGCCTTTGGATTGTAAATTTACATCGCTTTTAATCTGGATTGTATCAACATCAGTGCCTCTGTATGTGGTATGCCAAAGCTCATCAATGACTTTGTTGATTTCTTGCATCTTGATGCTGTGGTACTTCATGATGGCAGAATCTAACGCAGTGCCATACTTGAATAAATCATCATTAATCAATGTTTTAGTTTGCAAAGTAACCCATTCTTTGTGATACATCTCATTAATATCCTTGTAATCCTCTTTTAGCTCTTTGGCGATTTGCCTAATTTGATTTTCCATTTGTCTAATTTCACCAAGTTTCCCACCATAGTTACTTTGCAAGTCAGCCAATTTTGTTTGCAATTTACTTGACTGTTTGTCGTATTTCAGCTTTTCAGCTTCTGCATTTTGTGCTCTAAGGTCGTCTATTTGGTCTGAGATGTCCGCCATTTTCTTATTCAATTCTCGAAGTTGCAAATTGTCTCTGATGTTTTTTTCAAATTTATCCTGATTAGCAATCTGACCTCGTAATTCGCTAATAAGCTCTGATTTTTCGTTAATGTTAAACTCAATATGTTCAATTTTCTTTTCTAATTCGACAACTTCTTTTTCACATTTGTGCAATACCGGCTCATCTTTCTCAAGATAGGTCTTAATCTGTTGCTCTATAGCAGTGAGCGCATTGTAAGCATCCAATACTTGCTGCACTGCCGTATTTAGTTGATTAAGTTCTTTAGAACTTTGTATCTTGTATGTAGAATATTCATCAGCAAGTCTTTCATACAATTTTTGTAACTCTGAAATTTTCATGTCGACATCGTGCACAGTTTTGACAAGCTCTTCAATTTTCTTAACATTAATGGCCAACGTCTGTTTCAAATTTTCCTTTTCCATCAAAGATCTTTCCAAGTTATTGATAAATAATCGCTTATCCTTGATTTGATTTTCCAACTTGTTCACCTCCTTAACTTGAACTTCTCTTTCTTCTGTCAAATTCTTGTTCAATCTTCGCAAGTTTTTGAACTCATTATTCTTGTTAAACTGAAGTTCCTGCAATTCTTCGCTGGTCCTGATCCCGATACCAAACTCATTTAACTCTTCTTGCATACTCGCCAATTGAGACATGATATTTTTAAGCTCATTCGACATCCGCGACATTTCATTTAATGGCTGCTTAAACGACTCAATCTCCACTAATTTTTTTTTAGTTGTATAAATTACTTCTGCATGTCTCTTTTGATTCTCTACAATAGTGTTGACAGCCTTTTCAGCTTCCCTGCGTTCATTTTCAATGTTTGGTAATTCTTTGGATAAGGATCTAACGGCGGCCACGTCATTAGCAATCGAACGAGCTTCGTCCAAGTACTGCTCACATTCCTTGATTTCTTCATTATCATTGATATTGATGTTTTTGGTTAGGTCAGTCAATAAGGTTAAAAAGTTATCCAACTCTTTATTGTTGAAGTTTCGACGACATAAGACGCAAAATTTCTCCTTTTGGGCAATTTCCAATGCTTTGACATTGAACTCTTTGGTCGTTTCTTTTAACTTGGAGTTTTGAATAGCTACCTTATAATCCTCTTCAAGCTCCTTCAAATATTGTTCATAGTCTTCAATTGAGATATCGTCCGGCAAAGTGTCGGCAATTTTTCCTTTAGCTACTTGGTATTTTTTTTGCTTCTGGTTTAGATCTTCGCTTATGTATTTGAGTTTGGATTGGGCGTCGCTAATAATTTGCTGACTCTTTTCATTTTCATTTGTTAAATTTCTAAACATTTCTTCTTGCCCTTCAAATACTTGAGAGTAAACTAGCTGACAATCTTCCAATCTCAATTCTTTGCCAAAAAGCTTTTTGAAGTTTTCCGAATGCTTGCTAACAAGCAAACTTAAAGCCTTTTCACGGTACTTTTGATCTTCTTGAAGTAATGACACTTTAGCATGAATATCAGATCTTTTAGTGCTCTTCGAAATCTGCTTATTTATATCATCAATTTCATTTTCAACTTGAGCAATCTTGGTTTCATTTTCTTTGATCTTGATGGATAGTGTTTCAACCGTATTATTGCTCTTTAATGTACTTAACTTATTTTCCATGCTTTCAAGCAAAGATTTTTCGTATTCGGTACTGCCTTCGTCAAACTGAACATTAATGATTTTTTTATTTATTGCATCATTTTCTGCTTCAATTTTTTTGATGTCTTGGTTAGTGTAGTCTTTGAGATTCTTGTGTGAAGATAAATTACTGTTTGCTTGCTGTAGTTTAGCTTCGAGCTCGGATAATTGATGATCTCTCTTTTGTGTAAACTTTTGTGCCTCAAATTCCTTACTGGATTTAACGGCTTGGAGTTGTTTTGTATATCGTGTAACCAATGAGTCATTAATTTCATCTGGGGCCTTTGAGCCAAACACGAGCGAATAACTCTCCTTAATCAAACTTGCACGTTTGGCAAGATTGTTTTGATAGTTTTTCTGAGAGCCTTTCAACTCACCTTCCTGTCTTATTTTAGCACTGTATAAATCCCTAGTTTCATTCAACTCTTCAATTTTATTTTCATTGTCTTCTTCATTGTGTTTGATCTCTGCCCTAAACTTGTCAATCTGCTGCTGAAAGTTCGAGGCTTTTTCTGAAAGCGTTTCGTCGTCATCATGAAGAAAATCAATATGCTGTTCCAATCTTTTAATCTGCTCATTGTATGATTCTTTGGAGAATCTTAAGTTGTCAAGTTTGGCAACCACTGCTTGGAATTCTTGGTTAGACTTGAAAAGTCTCGAAAGCTGTTCATTGACCTCATTTATGCTTTCATTCAAGTTCTCAACATCTTCTTTGTATATGTCAATTTGTTCTTGCAAATCCTGCTTTCTTTCCATAGCCTTTGTAGCTTTATCCTTATCCAACTGAAGATGCTTGACGCTTTGCTCTAGGAGCTTAATTTCTACAGCTAATGCCTTTCTTATATTTTTGATATTATCCAACGCCTTGGTAAATTTCAACGCTTCAAAGATCTCATCAAACCGTTTTTTTAAATTTGAAGGCTCACTTAATGGCCACAAACTGTCTTCTTGGTGGCAAAAAATTACGTACTCCAAAATGGACTTTGACACCCCTAAATAGAACGGCAACTGGGAATCCAATTCAGCATTTTTGGTGCTGATGGTTGTCTTTTCGTTATGGTTGAAAATCACTAATTGGCCTTCCAATGTTTTGAAAGTTTGTGTTGTTCTCTTCACAAGCAACTGCATTGATCTAGTACATATCATAGCGTTTCCATTACAGTTATTGAAGGCAAGCTTCACCTGAGCTTTAACTTCTTTCTCACCAGTGATTTTGGGATCATGAATAAACGCCCCACCTTTGCTGTTTGGGGGCAAGTCACCTGTGGTGGCATATTTTAGACATTCAATAATTGTGGTTTTCCCTGTACCATTTTGCCCCACAATGAGGGTCAATGGTTGTCCAAACTGGATGACTTCTTTTTCGTTTGGCGAGAATGATCTGACACCTTGAATCGAGAGCTGAGGACCTTGTTAGTTTGAGTCTTACCTTGAAGTTTACCGTCTAGAACCTGTATGTTTGACTGATTACGTACCTTAGATATGCTAGACCTATGGGACTATGTTAGTCGTTGTTGATTGAATTTCAAAAAGCAAAACAACACATAAAGACAATCTAGTACTTACATGTTCCTTTGGCCACTTCTGGTCTCAACTGCTTTGCCGCTGTGAGCTCATCGCATCAAACATTTTCCTGATTTTTCGCGCTCCAGGAATTTTACCTTATTTTTCCTATTAGGTTTTCGTTTTCCTCCGCCCGACTGCAATGTATAGGCGATAGCAGTTGAGGTAGGCGCTAACGAAGCTTCACAAAGGGTGCAACAACCTAGCTTACCAATTGACCAGATACAGCTCTTGTGGAAAGAAAAAGTGCTACAAAGATGCAAGATTGCTACAAGTTTCAAAAACAACAGTAACCGATGTCCGGTGAACACATCAATTTGACTGACCAACGTAAACGACCAACGCAAACAACCAACGCAAAACAACAAACGCTTTTTCCTTTACTCTTGTTGTTTAGAAAACAAAGGCCTTAAAGAGAATGCTTTTTGTCCATACGCAAAACCCGAATTCACATAGTTTGAATAATGGTAGCTAGCTTCGACTTATCGTACTTTATGTACTTACTACTATGTTTGCTAAATTCCCCACTGCTATACTTTTCATAAAACCGATTGTACAATGGAATGATAAAACTGATATCCTTGATGAGGCTCTGCTTCAACTGCTGGTCTTTTATATGGTAAGCTTTGAAGTTTTTAACTTGTTCGTCGAATTCGCTGTTGAAGGTTTTGAACTTTTCCTTGATTGCATCCTTGTCCTTTGAGCTGATTTTGGTCTTTTTGCCCAACCCACCCGAGGATGTTGATGAGGTACTTGACGCACCACCGGTGGCGGTACTGCCGGATATCACGGTGACGTCCATCAAGGTGCTAGCCAAGGACTTCCAGTTGGTCAAAAACATGTTTAGACCTCTCTTCCGCAATTTTTCTAGTCTCTCTGCCCCCATAGGGCCGAGAATCGCATGTATTTCTGATTTTTTGATGATTTGGTCAATTAGCGTCAAGTTGGTAATGAGGAAGTACCCAATTGTGCTGGTCCGTTGCTTGCCGGGAAGCAACTGCTTGGCCTTAATTTCCAAACTAATAAAGATCGCATCTATGCAATCGCTAAAGTAGCTGCTTAGGAGCAATTGTGGGTTTTTCTCATCTATCGGCTGGGTGGTGGAAACGCTGGAAAACACCGCTAGCCATTGCGGCTTTGGCGTAGGAATCCATGTGCCCGGCTTCATACTGCCAATGACCGCAGCACTGGCTTCTCTGTACTCAGAAAACTTGCGAAGTCTAGACATGAGCTCCACCGTGCACTCGGTGACTCCGTTATCAGAAGGCATAGCGATGATATGGTTTGTGATCCGGGTGTCAATAAATTTTAGGTACTCGCGGAACAAGTTGCCAGCCACCGATTTAACGTTGTTGAATATTGTTTCCAACTGTCCCACGTTTTTGTTATTGGAGGCAGTGGCGCTGACCTTGTCCAAGGTGGGGGCAAGCTTCAAGTAGCACTGCATTAGTTCAAACGAAAGGACCCCGTCGGTTGTGTAATTTTTGTTGACAAAATCAATGATGGTTTGCACGATTTTGACATAGTTGCTAAGCACGGTGTAGAAAAGCTTCTCAAAGATTCTGATTTTTTTGGCGGCGTTGAGAACTGCGTTTTTCAACTTGTTGTCGGTGATGTACTGGATGTTGGAGAAGATCTTGATGATCAAGTCGTTCTCAGTGAGGATGAACTTGTTCATAGCATCGGTGTAGTGGTTGATACCGTTGGAGTTCTTTTCATAGGGCACATTAGGTCCTTTGGAGTGGGGTTTTGTAGCTGGCTCCAAGTAGTTCAAGCTTTCCTTGATGTAGTAGCGCCGCTGCTCAATGTATATGTTTTCGATTTCAAGGAAGTCGTCATTTTTGCTGGACTTGTTTCTGAATTTTCTGTAGTCGGCAAAGTACTGGATGATGATCATCAAGTTGTTGATGATTTTATCGTCCAACACGGGGAACGTCAAGTTGTTGGCCATGATCTCCGTTGGATCAAAAGGTTTGGAGTACAATATGATGTTGCTTTTGGCGTAGGACAAAAGCCTGGACTCGCCGCTGGCGATGACCTTCAAGATGTTGTCAAAGATGCCTCTGAACTCGTCGATTTTCAAGCTGCGCATCTCGTTCAAGAGCAGCTTGCTGTCCTTCAAGCATTGTATGTACTTGGGGAGGTTTTTCTCCAAAGTGGCAGTATTCTGGAGCACGACTTCGTACTGGGCAATAGTGGCGGCACTGTCTTTGACCTTATCAACGAGCTTCAAGCAGTCTTTGATGTTGCGCTGATATATTTCAAGCTTGCGGCTGTTGTCAATCATGGGCTTGATCAAGGTCTCTGAGCGCTGGGAGGTATGGGAGATTTTCTTCAATCCAAGGTTGATGCCGGCAATGAGGGAACGGCTCTTGTTGAGGTTTTCCTCCAAGATGGTGACGTCTGCTTCGTCCACGTCGACAATCATGGCTGCTGATGCTGCTGGTGCTACTGGTGCTGCTGGTGCTGGTGCTGTTGTTGTTGCACTTTGGTCGCTGATGGCTGGCCATCTGTCGCCAGCTATTCATGTCTTCGACATCTGTCCGTATCTGTCTTATACCTGCCACTCTCGCTCTCTCTGCTCTGCTCTGCACTGGCCGGTACGTGGTACGCGGATCACGTGCACGGGCAGCAAAAGAAAACAACAAAAAGTGGAATTGGGCAGCGGCAGCAGCAATGAAAGCGGTCTGCCGCTTGGTCCACGGAGTGCAGAAACCAGACGGATGAGAAGAGGCAAACTGTCCTGGCTGTACCACAACAGATTCATAACAGACACACAGACACACAGACACACAGACACAGAAGTAACATACCAGCAAGCAACGTAACACAATGTCTTGGGCGGGCTTCAAAAAGGGCGTGCAGAGAGCCACCAATCAGGTAAGTACCACTCTTTCCGAGCAGCAGCGCGGCTCAGCAGCCGCCACAGCAGCTTGAGCAGCAGCTTGAGCAGCAGGCAATGGCACACATACACACACACATACACACACCCACAGAGGCCAGCGAAATACAGAGCCGCGATTACTAACGGGCTCAGGTTCTTGTCAAAGACACCGACAAGGTCAGCGACAGGGCGTTTGAAGTTGAGGAGCGCCGCTACAAAGTGCTCGAGAAGGCGGGCAAGAAGATGCAGACGGAGTCCAAGGGCTACTTGGACAGCTTGAGAGCAGTCAGCAACTCGCAGGTTGCGATGGGAGAAATCGTGGCCAGCTTCTACGAGGACGCAAAGACCAGCTCAGCGGAACGGTCCACGGGCGACTACTACAACCAGTGCGTGCAGGAGCTCGACACACAGGTCAACAGCACCATCGATGAGCCGTTCAGACAGACGGTGTTGGACCCGATCAACAAGTTCTGCAACTACTTTGTCGACGTCGACGAGGCGTTGAAGAAAAGAGAGCACAAGAAGACCGACTACGAGCAGGCCAAGGCCAAGGTCAGACGCCTAGTGGACAAGCCGGCTAAGGACGTGGCCAAGTTGCCGCGGGCCGAGAAGGAGTTGCAAGCGGCCAAGGAGATCTACGACGACTTGAACGAGCAGTTGAAGCGCGAGTTGCCGGAGTTGATTTCTCTCAGAGTGCCATACTTCGACGCGTCGTTTGAGTCGTTGGTGAAGATCCAGTTGATGTTTTGCACCGAGAGCTACACCCGCTTGGCGCAGGTGCAGAACTACTTGGACCCCGCCAGCAGGGACGAGTACGCCAACGGCGTGTTGGACCAGAGAATCGACCAGTTGTTGGGCGAGATGTGGAAGTTGAACATTTGCGCCTTGGGGGCAAAGTGACCGACCGCTTCCAGACGCTTCCAGACGCTTCCAGACGCTTCCAGGCGTTTCCAGACGTTTCCAGGCGTTTCCAGGCGCTTTCGAGCGCTTCCAGGCGCTTCCAAGCGCTTTCTGTACTCTCGTACGTAGTGTAGTGTATCCCGTTCTGCTGTCCAGCGATCCCTCCAATCCTATATACTTGCCGTGAGCGGTTGTTTTGAAAGCTGTAGTTGCTGTAGCGCTGCCGCCGGCCAACAGCCAATGGCGCGGACGGCGATCGGCTGCGTGCTGCCCGCGCAGCGTCCGAGCCCCAGTCTCGCCAGCCGCAACTCGAGCGCGGACGGGGAGGCGTCGGCCAGAGACACTGACTGCACTGCAGCACAGGGCAAAAACACCACAAAAGCGCCACAAATGCTCCGCAAAAGCACCACAGAAGCTCCACAAAAACACTGCAGTGACACTGTAAACCACAGTCCTTCCATCAACACACGACAACAGCGCCCGGATCGTTTCCCCGCTCGTTTCCAGCTCGTTTCCAGCTCGTTTCCCTCGCCACCGTCATACAGCAACAGACAAGCGACTGCTGGACCGCCGCCTCTCTCGTCGGCATCTTTCCCTGGCGCAGCACCGCATTCGCAAAATTTTCACCGCTGGATCTGCCCCATAGCAGCAGTCTGAGGAGCCCAGCCCTTTTGGCAAAACGCTTTCGAGCCTCGCAAGCGTCAAGTGTCAAGTGTCGAGCGTCGAGCGTCAAGCGTCTAGCGCCCAGTGGCAACCAAGTGTGGATACCGTCGTCTCCGTTGTCTCTCTCCGTCGTCTCTCGCCTCCAGCCTCCGGCCTCCTCCAGCCTCCTCCAGCCACCACTCTTGGGAGCACAGCACCGCCAGACAACATTGATGAGGCAGCACACCCAATAGGCCGCCGTACCGTACCTCACCGCACCGCACCGCACCGCATCGCACCATCTCCCTTTCCACTGCCGCCGCCGCCGCCGCCGCCGTCGTCGTCGTCGTCGTCGTCGTATATCGCTATTCCTCCTCAGCTCTCAGCAGCCGCCCGTTCTCAGATACAATAAACAGGCAACAGCACCAACAGCAACACCGACAGCAGTACCAGCAGCACCAGCAGCAGCTTGAATAGCAGCAGCTTGAACAGCAGCAGCATGCCCCACAACGCTTTGCGCCGCTCCTACATGGCAGCGGCCCAACACGTCGAGATTTTCTACGCCAGACTCAGCGCCTCGATCACCAGAAACCCTCGAGCCTTTATTCTTATTCCCGTCTCCATAGTGTTTTTGATCTCGTACCCGGCAGTGTACACTCTTTACACCAACCCAAGCTTGGTGTCGTTTCTCTCCAAGGGCGACTTCAAGGGAGTCAGAGTCGTTGGCGGTGCCAGCAGCGCCAGCAGCGCCAGCAGCAGCAGCAACAGCGCTCACGTTTCTGGCGCCGCTGGCGCCGCTGGCGCCACAGGCGCTGGCGCTGATGCAAACGTTCGTGTCAAACAGCTCTGGGTGCAGCCGTCAAAGACCCAGCGGCGCCCAAGTTGCAAAGAAGCTGACTTGATCCAGCCCGCCTTCTCGCCCTCGTCTTTGGCAGGCTCCAGTCGCGGCGCATTGGATAAGCAGTTCCTCCTCGAGGCCTTACAGTTCCAAAACGAGTTGCTCCGGTCCTTGAGCTTGCCGGCTGCCGGAAACAGCAACCATAGCACCGCGTTCTTGTATTCGATTTTCCAATGTTGGGACAACTCTCCAGACAAACTAAGCCTGGACCGCGCTCATGTGAAGACTGTCCAGAAGTGCCTCAGGCAGCAGCGCCAGCACCAGCGCCAACAGCAGCACCAAAACCCGGCCATCGACGTTAATGCCCCAGGGCTTTTGGCCGGCATTGGCAGAGTCAACGGCATGGTGCATTCTGCTGAAGCGCTCAAGATATCCTTGCTTTATGTCGAAAACAGCGACAGCCACGCTGCCGCTAATGGCTATGACAGCCCCGGCAAGCGCTGGAACCAAAATTTAGACAGTCTCAAACAGTCGTTCGCCACGCTCGTGGTCTTCAGCAAAAGTCCGCAGCTCAGGTCGCACAGACAGTTTCAGCTACTGCTTCTCAAGCTATCGCGTTCTGACCGGCTAATCCTCGTATTTGCTAACGCCTTAGTACTGATTTACTTCGCGCTATCTCTTTTGAACGTCCATGGCGTGCGGTCGAAGCTTGGCTTGTTGCTCGCGTTTGCCGTTGAGATGCTCTTATCCATTCTCGCCGCCATCACGTTGACGTTCTACTGGTTCCGCGATTTGGAACTATTGCAAATCCCGCTACAAGTATTGTCATTCATTGTTGTCGTCGTTGGCATAGAGAACATGTTCCGCTTGCTTGCGGCCGTATCGAAGCTCAAGGACTCAATTTTCGTGCCGTTGAAATTTGCTAGCGCCATCTCGCAAAGTAATGTTACCTCCACCACCATCGTGGGCTTGGACTTGCTCATATTGTTGCTGATTGTACCGTTTGTTTCTGATTCTGCCCAGCAGTTTTGCGTGTTTGCTGCAATTGCCTTGCTGATTGACCATGTCTTGCACTTGACCTATTTTACTGCAGTGCTCAGCGTGGATATCAGAAGACTCGAATTGGAAGACTTGTTGGAACGTTCCAGAAAATCTGCATCTCAAGAAGATAGCAATTTGGCCCACTCGAGCAACGGCTCGGGCTACTATACCAGCTTGGACAGTGGCGGTAACTCTACGATGGCGAAGCACAACTTTGCCTCTTCGTCGTCTTCTTCTTGGCTCTCCGCCGCTTTTGCCGGCTTACCGAGCCAGGCTTACCAGCACTCGCGAACTACGCCCTTCAGGCATGTTATTGGCCAATATATGCTCCGTGCGAAGCTCCCGTTTTCCAGTACCGTCACTAGTTCAATTTTAATGCTCGCCGTACTCGTGTTTGTCAATATCAATTGGGTGGCTAACGGGATCAGTTTCAATGTCTTTGAATTGATTGAATGGGGCGCCGCCGGAGCCAACAATGCATTATTCAACGCTACTAGCAGCAGCAGCAGCAGCAGCAGCAGCAACAGTAATGGGACGTTTGACCAAATCAGCTCATTGGCTAGAAATTCTACCAGCTTGGTTGACAGAAGCAGCAGCTTGGTCAATAGAACGTTGCAAAGCATCCAGCACAACATTGACGCTGACTCTAGCTATCCTTTTGTATATTTCTTGAAACCAAAATCATTGGGTGTGTTGATCAGCCAGCTTTTGTCATCCTCTTCAGCAACCAGCTCGAACTGGCTAAACTATATCTCTAGCCATGGGTTGCCACAACAAAAGCAACAACACAGCGATTCTTCAGGCGCTAATCCATTGCGTTTGCAGGTTATAGTGGAAGAACCAGCTTTCGCAGTGCCTAAAACCGCATTCACGGAAACAGAGCTTTCAGATAAGAGAAATTTCACTTTGACAGACTTTATCTCCCCCAATCCCGCCACCACTTACCAGCTCGATTTCTACTACTTGCTCGAATTCTTTGTATCTTTTGTGTTTATTCTTACCATCTCCACCATCATTTTAAAGCTTTGCTTAAAAAATTCACCACCCGACTTCACTACTGACTATGATACGAGCGGTAATGGTATTGATGGTGATCACAATGACAACAAGCAAGGATATCTGGCGTTGCTGAGTCATCGTATGCGCTCAGATATTTACGGTAAAGGCGACACGGCTGATGCATTTCAATCAAAGGACTTGATTCGCGGACATGCTTTAGATGTCGTCAAAATCAGCAGCAACAAATCCTGTCCTTTTATTGTTTCTATCGGCATGGACCACCGCGTTTTGGTTTGGTCACCAGCAGCCAAACCGGTCCCACCGCCAATGAGCTTGCCGGTAGCTAGACAAATATGGCCTATTACCCACGCAGTGCTTTCAATTCACGGTAACTTGATTGCCGTTTTTTCGAGACGGGGATACATTAAATGCTGGTCACGGCTCAACATGTCCTGGATTTGGTCGGTGGAAATTGCGGAATTGAAAGGCACTGTGCCATTAGAAGCATTTTTTAGAAAGAAAACGGTGCTTGGATCGGTGTTGAGAAAAAGACAGCAGCAGAGACAACAGCAGCAAAAACAGCAAGAAAAGGAAGAACAGGAGGAGTTGGAAAGACAAAAGCAAAAAAAAGCTTCTGCAACCACGCCAATGAGACCAGGTTTCTCAAGACAGAATAGCGCCTCTAGTATCAGATCAACCGCCAGCAACATTAAGCGGGGCCACCAACGCCATGCTTCAATTTCCAGCAACAATGCGTTCGAGGCCCCACCGCCAGATTCGTTTGTCTTGGAAAATTTGGATGCGGAATTCGAGCTATCCTTAGTATTAAAAAACGGGAAGATGTACACCATTAGTTGCGCTGACGGATCAATTTCAGAGACTCAAATTACTAAGGAAAAAATCTGCACTACTAAGCTCTTGATATCTTCAAGAGTCAATGATCGCTTAGTGTGTGGTACCCAGAGCGGTAAGATTGTGGTGGCTACCGTGGTTAATAATAAGTGGAGAGTTCGAACTTTGCTTATCCAGGAAGAACGGTACAATCGGGGTAAAGGGTTAATGACCCCTTTGGCGATGCAGCGGACAACAATGAAGATGTTGGGAAGTGGCGGTGGTATAACAGCAGCCGCAGCCGCAGCCGCAGCTGCTACAAATGTTGCAAATGTTGCTGCCCTTCCAACAGGAGCTCTGGTTGCCCACCATGGTCATAATAAACTACAAAGACAAGCTTCAATTGGCTCAATGACCAACGTGGTGGTGCCGCCAAAAGTTCCCCCAGAAGAATTTGAAAGCTCCACCATTGTTGCCGTTAGTTTTGTCGGTATGATTGTTCGAACTCATGGACTCACTGCCGAGCTCATTGACGTGCAAACTGGCACCCTAGTTAAGAGATTCCACATTGCGCAATTCAAAAAGGGAACATTCCATGTATTTCATGACCAGCCTACGCACTGTCGGTTCTGCGGGTGTGCTTCAATTTCGTCATTTTCTATAGTTTACACCGAGCTTGACACAAGTATGCTAATTATGCACACTTTTAGTAATGAAAATAGGGCTAAGAATAGTATTTGCTTGAGAGTGGAAAGAGACCCAAGAGAAACTAGATGTCTTGGGTTCAATTCTGTGGTGGAACATCAACATTGGCTTGAGAACGTGGAAGCATGGGAATTAACAGATCTTAATATGGTCCAGGGAGTAAAACGGAAAAATGTTGCCAACGATGGCGATAGCAGTAGTGGCGCTCCTGCTTTTACTTCCCCTACCTATGATAATTATTATGAATGTGGTGATAATACCAATTCAGGACTTCGTTCGAGAAAGAACAAGTTTTCATTATCCTCATCATCACCAAGTTCGTCAACTTCAAGCACTGGATTTTCAAGTGATAGCTTCTACCGTCGTCATTATTCGCGTTTGAATTCAAAAGATCACCGCGCGCCACTGCTTACAGAGATCTGGGAGGGTTTCACCATGTCAGCAACGGGGAAAGTAACCTATCATGAAATTCCTCCAACTAACTCCAACACCAGCTCAACCCCATCCCCTTCCTCTATCGCTAATAACGGTAACCATAATGCAAATACTAACAACATTGGCACCGATGGGGAGGGATTGCTAGTTAAACGAGTCTCTCAAATCACGCGGTTTGGTCATAAAGCAGTAGTGGTCCCATTTGGAAATGTGATGAAAGTTTTATACTTGGGCAATGATGGACTAATTTCAAGTAATTTGGATGAGCAAGGTAATCCGAATGAAAAAATCACGGGGCTCTCTTTTGTCAACAAGAGAAGAATGCGACAAAGTGAATTGATGCATTCTGCGAATTTTGCAGAGTTGCCTAGTCTCAAACTTCGCCAAAGTTGAGGTAGCGGTAGCATGCTAGCTATATGACTAATTAGTTAAGATGTTGCAGACAAAGTGTGCGAAGCATTTTGTGCTTCCTTTAGTGTTAAATTTCAGCTATTTATCTAAGCCATATTTAGATTGAATTCTGATCAGTGCAGCCTTATTATTCCACCTTTTTTTAATTTAATTTACTTTTTTTTTTTTTTTTTTTTTTTTTTTTTTTTTTTTTTTTTTTTTTTGAAAGGTTGTCTCATTTTTGCTTCTGCTTTTGCTGTGCGAGCTCTTGCCTATATTTTTTCATTGCCTAACTTTCATTCTTCTCGTTCGTATTCTATATTTTTTGTTTATATTATTAATTTCTCTTGTTCGTTCTTTTCTTGTTTTTCAATAGTTTTTTCCATATTTTTGTTTCTTTTTGTGTTTGCTTCTTGTTAATTTTCTTTTTTTCATATTGTTTCATATCAATTTCTCACTTCGCACACATAGTTTTGTTTCTGTTTTTATATTAGTATTATCATTATTATCATCCTTTGTTATTGTTTCTATTGGTCTTACTATACAAGTCATCAGTAGTCCCAGTTTTTCCGTTTACGACAAATATGTTTAGCAAATCAATTAAAACATTTACGCATCTGCTTTAAAAAACAAAAATATGCAAAGTATGTTACAGAGTATTAAATGGATTTGTTTGACAAAGTATGTACCACAGTCGAGAAAAAAAAAAAACAAGAAGAAAAAGTGAAGTAAAACAATGAAAACAGAAAAAGCTGGGAAAAAAAATTCATGGCTCCTCAATTTCTTAGATATGAACAGTAATCATATATATATATATATATATATATTTTTTTTTTTTTTTTTTTTTTAAGCTTTGAAAACCATTTAAGCTTTCAAGTTTCTTCTTTGCTTAACAGCATCAGCCAACATGGTCAACACAGACTCGGTGTCTTCCCATCCAATACAAGCATCAGTGATTGAACAACCGTATTTGAGAGCGTCTTTACCACCTTCTTCTTGTGGTGGAACTTTTTGGTTACCTTCAGCAATATTACTTTCAATCATCAAACCACAGATCAGCTTAGAGCCCTTTCTAATTTGATCAGCTACAGTCTTGGCAACCTTTGGCTGGTTTCTGTGATCTTTTTGGGAGTTACCATGAGAACAATCAACCATAATTCTTGGACCATCAATACCAATTTTCTTTTTTTCTAATTCAGCTTGAGCTTCTTGAACTGAAGCTTCGTCGTAATTGGTACCCTTTTTACCGCCTCTCAAAATGACAAAGGTGTCCTTGTTACCTTCAGTACCAACAATGGCAACAATACCTGGTTTGGTAACTGACAAGAAATGATGTGGATGAGCGGCAGATCCGAGAGCATCGATAGACACACCCAAACTACCGTCAGTACCATTCTTGAAACCCACTGGGAAAGAGAGACCAGAAGCCAACTCTCTGTGCAATTGGGATTCAGTAGTTCTAGCGCCAATAGCGCCAACTGAGAATAAGTCAGACAAGAACTGGGGAGAAATAGTATCCAACATTTCGCCAGCGATTGGGATTCTTTCGGTCAAGTTGCAGAATAATTCTCTTGAAATTTTCAAACCTTTGTTGATGTTGAAAGATCCATCAATATCTGGATCATTAATCAAACCTTTCCAACCAACAGTGGTTCTTGGCTTTTCTAAATAAGCTCTCATGACGATGTGTAATTCGCCTTTAACTTTTTCGTTGAATTTGGTTAATCTTTCGCAATAGTCCAACGCAGCCTTTGGGTCGTGAATCGAGCAAGGACCAATGACAATAATTAATCTGTCATCTTTACCGTTAAGAATGGCACAAGCATCTTCTCTGCCTTTTAAGATATTGGCTTGGGAAGCTTCACTCAATGGGAACTCGTGTTGCAACAAGTCTGGAGGAGTTAAAGGATCGTAACCGGTGATCCTCCAGTCTTCCAATCTGGTACGGTCACCAACGTGCTGGTTTTGTATGAACATTTTGTGGCCGGCGGACATTATGAGCGGTTAAATATGTGATTTGGGTTTCTGACTAGTTATTAATGAATAGCGGTACTATTGAGTTATGACTATTTTGTGTGTGGGATTTCGACAAGTATAGTGAGAGGAATCTGCCACTTTTGCTTTGTTTTGTAAGATATCTGCAGAGTGAGTGAATGGCTAGACAGCAATAGAAGAATTTCAGTATCCCAGGCAGAGCAGAGTTTAGCTAGAGCAGAGGGTGAGTAAGAGGTGGTGGTATCGACTGTAGATCCTGTCTCGTCGTACTGGGAGGAAGTTCGAGAAGAGCGCAAAAAAAAAAAAAAAAAAAAAAAAAAAAATTTTTTTCTCACGAAAGAATTTGAGTTTTGTCATTTGTGCATCGCCGGCAATTGTCATGCGCGGCTTAGTTGAGACTCGAGACTCTCAGCACTACAAATAAATGCTTACAGACTACTTTAGGTGGTAGATGGTACTCTTGTATTGGAGCGAAAATTCTCTGGCTGTATGGGCCCATATGCTTCAGCTTGCCCTTTGCGTAGCACCATCCAAAGTCTTCCGTAGGTTTTATCCGACGCCATCACACTAGACGTTGCAAGCAGAAGCAAACGCACACAAAACCAGCTCGCCAATCGTCGCGGGCTGTTTAGTAATAGTATTGTGTTACAGTAATTATGCCTGCAACAATAGCAGAGACTAGTGCCTTGACACTTGACAGCAGCAGAGCAGCTATTGGGGTAGCAGGCACAGTTATGCTAGCACCAGCCGTGCCCGTGGGCAGGCCGACCTGTCTTGTTAGACAGATAGATGTAGTCATTGTACTACTGTGGTAGATCACTGTTACAGAACCATCTGGACGCAAACCATGAAGAGAGAAAAAACGAAAAACAAAAAACAAAAAACAAAATACACCAGTCGGTGCTAAAGCAAATATCCACTCATGTATATATTTATCAGGACGCAAAGAACTTGTAAACTATTCACAACTTCAGATCTCTCGGGAGCTCCAACTTTCCCTCAGTTGCTAGTCTTTGCAACGCAAAACGCACCTTTCTTTCCACTCCCTTTTTATTTCTATACTGAGGAAAAACATCTCTCAAATATTTCATCACGTTCTCAGCTAAAGCACCAGAACCAGCATGATCTTTGTTTTGTGCCAAGTAGCCCAAAATCTCCTTTTGCTTTGGCAACCCAAAATGATTCAACGTATAATCCTTGGAGTCAGGGAACAATGCGTCATTTCCTTTAAATTTGTAGATGTTGCCATACGCGGCCACTTTGGTGAGCATTAGCTTATCCACATACTCATCTGGAATGTCATAAATATCTTTGAATAACCACTGCGGGTCATTGGTCTTTAAAATCAATTTTTTATAAATTCCCTCTGGCAAATCAGTCTTTTCGGCATGAAGGTTCATGTTTTTAGCTAGATTGAGCTCTGCAGAAAGCGACTCATAGTTGTTATGGGTAGCACTGTATTGCAAGATCTTGTGAGCTAACTTCACCGAAAGCAATGACCGTGAATGGAACTTTTCCAATGTCTTTTTGGCAAAGCTGTTATCTTCTTTTCTAACGAGCTCCTGCAAAAAGTCAAACACTTCTTCAATGGTATCAGTTCTATCAAACATGTCATGAATGATTTTCAAGTCTGCTTGACTGTACTGAAACTTGAACCCATCAGGGGCGTCTTCCGCATACTTTTCAATTGTCTCATTCACGCGCATATACCAATCATTATAATGTCCTGTAGCTTCATCATACTTGAATTTGTGCTCTTGAGTTCCACTGCTCAACTCGACCAACTCTTTCTCCAAAAGGGCCAATTTCCGTTCAGGCACGAAATGAGTTCCCGTCCCAGCAATCAAATTATCATATCCCACCAACACGTCCCCCGTCAAACAAACATACCATCCCAAATAGTCATCCATTCTCGAAAAGAAAAAACTTGCACCAACGTCTGGAAAAAACCCAATTGCCATCTCTGGCATTGCCAACTTTGTCAGCTCCGTAACTACTCTAAATGGTCCATGGATACTTAACCCAACGCCACCACCCATAGTGATACCGTTCATCAAGGAAACCACCGGTTTCTTGAACTTGGATAGGAAGTAGTTCAAAGAGTACTCGACCTCGAATAACCGGATGCTGTTTTCTGGATGTCCCGCATTGTCGAATTTGGCAAGCACCACAACGTCACCCCCTGCGCAGAAGGCTTTCGGGATGACGGATTTTTGAATCACCAAGTTGATTTGACTTTTGCTTTCGGTTAAATAAAATTGAAATAGTTTGTCAATCATTGAGATGTTTAGAGAATTTAGCTTTTTAGGGCGGTTTAATTGAATAATGGCGGTATGGTGGTTAGCATAGTTAAATAATACGTCATCTTCCACAATGTGAATTTCCACATCGCTAGGATGGCTAGGAAACTTCTTCAGCATTTTAATTCGTTTTAATATTCTCTAATGTATTGTAAAGACTATGGTATTGTTCCCCTATACAGCTAATGTCTCGTCAGTTGACAGCTCGCCATATACTTGATAGAGTATATGCAATAAAGCCTTGACTGACAGGCTAACGGCCTCCCCTTTTATAGCCCCAACAGCCAATCTCTACAAACTGCCGTTTTGAGCACTCAGAATCCCCGCGCTTCACCTTGCAGCAGCGATGCGAAGCCGATAATAACTATACTCAAATCAGTTATATTATCCTACAACAATGCTCTCGCCTCTTAGTTTACGTCGCGCACACCATCCCTCTTCTTCCCTCGAGAAAACGAAATGGACAAACTTCAAGGACAAAGCTTTGTCCAGTTATACAAAACAAGTTGCCAACATTAAAATCAATATATAGGGAAAACCAATAGGGAAAAACACTAAAAAAAAAAAAAAAAAAAGAAAAAAAAAACAATAATTAACAGTTAATAATTATATATTAGAGTAGAATACCTAGAAAGTTTTGTTTCTTTTTTCCTTTAATCATTTCAAAAACCTCTTCTCACTCAAACTACTTAGTTAGTAGCTTCAGTAGCTGGAGCAGCAGCAGCAGCAGCAGCAGCACCGGCTTCTTCAGTAGTAGAGTTCTTGTATTCTTCATAAGCAGCAAAAGCGTCAGCAAATCTGGATTTGAAAACTTCTTCATCATCCAACATTTGAAGAATTTCTTGATTGTCCAAGTCCAAAATCATACCAGTGATTTTACCAGCAGCTTCAGAATCTTGGTTCAATTTTTGGTTAGAAAAGATCTTTGGGTATAATTCTTCACCCAACAATCTCTTTTGTTGTTCAACAGTGTAGTTTGGCAAAACTGCAGCTAATTGAGCAACGTTGGAGACCGGAGCTTCACCAGCAGCACCTTGTGGACCTCTTGGTCTTTGGTTTCTGTTGTTTTGGAAGAAACGGTTGTTTGGAGCACCACCTCTGATGTTACCTTGTGGGCCGCCAACAAATGGTGGAATACCATAAACTGGAACTGGTTGACCATTTGGACCTTGACCAGCCCATTGACCTTGTGGTGGTGGAATACCTTGACCAGGTCTTGGAATACCTTGCTGCATCAACAATGGGTTAACTGGAGCACCTCTAGCACCTGGTGGCAAGAAACCCGGTTGGCCACCTTGACCGTAAAACATTGGGTGAACAAATTGGTTTGGAACACCATGAGCAGCTTGTTGCTGCAATCTCATTTGGTTTCTAGCTTCCATTTGTTGTTGCAATTGAGCTCTTCTAACATCTTTTCTTTGTGCCAAAGCAACGTACAATGGTTTACCAGCGACCATTCTTTGGTTCATTTCAGTAACAGCCTTAGTAGCTTCTTCTGGAGAGCTGAAGCAAACAAAACCGAAACCCTTGGAGTTACCAGCATCATCGGTCATGACTCTAGCAGAAGTGATAGTACCAAAGATGGAAAATTCTTCTCTCAATTTTTCGTCATCAATAGAATCATCCAAATTCTTAATGAACAAGTTAACCCCTTGGTATTTGTTCAATTTTTCCAATTTGGCAGCTTCGTATTTCTTTTTCAACTCTTCAACTCTTTCCCATTTCTTTTGAGCTCTACCAACGTATAATTTTTTACCGTGGAATTCAACATCATTCAATTTTTCGACGGCAGAGGCTGCGTTTTCGTGATTTTCGTAATTAACGAAACCAAAACCTTTAGAGTTACCGTCTTGGTCTCTTTCAACAACAGCAGAAACAACTGGGCCTTGTTCTTCAAAGTATTTTTTGAACTCTTCGTCGGTGACTTCGCTGTCAATGAACTTGACGTAAACGTTGGTGAAGTTGTTTTTCAATTCTTCCAATTTGTACAATCTGTCTCTCTTAGAGATGTGTGGACCAACGTAAACTTCACGGTCGTTCAACAACATACCGTTAACAGATTCGATAGCATTTTTAGCAGCTTCGTCAGTTTCGTAGTGAACGAAACCAAAACCCTTGGAGACACCAAATTCATCAGTAGCAACTTTACAGGACAAGATGTTACCAAAAGCGCTAAAAGTATCGTGCAAGGCCTTGTTGTCGATAGCTGGGTGCAAGTTCTTGATGAAAATGTTACCGGTACCAGATTTTCTGGCAGATGGGTCTCTTTGAGACCACATGATACGACATGGCTTACCCTTGATTGGAGAGTAGTTCAATTCTTCTAAAGCTTTCTCACCATCCTTGTGGGAAAGAAAGTTGACGTAAGCGTAACCCAAAGAGCGCTTAGTGATAGCATCACGACAAACTCTGATGAAAGAAACTTGTCCAATTGGAGAAAAGATTTCAAACAACAAGGCTTCGTTGACAGATGGGTCTAATTCACCAACGTAAAGGGAGGCAGCGGTTTCACTGCTAGATTCGGTGGCGCTAGTAGATTCTTCACCTTCTTGCTTTTCAGCTTCTTCAGCGGCTGGTTGTTCAGTGGTTTCTTGAGGCTTTTCAGCTTCCTTGTCTTGAACAGACAAGTTGTTCAAGAGCTTTTCAGTTTCGTTGACAGACATGTTCGTATATTGTTGTTATTATGATTGACAATCTGAATTTTGTATGTTTGTGTTTGTGGTTTTAATATTCAAAAAGACTATGATATTCAAAAATGGAAAACTAAATATAAAGATATAAAAAAAGGATAAAAATGATTTTATGATTTTTATAATTTTTTTATTTTTTTTGTTAGTTTTTATTTAGTTTTTGATTTTTTTTTTTGAATTTTTTAATATTTTTCCAGATGGTTTCCCCTAGAAGAATGCTTGATGTTGGTTTGAGCTATGCAGAGGTTGCAGTATGTCGTTATGTTTGTGGAAGCTTTTGCCAGTTTTCTTGCCATAAAAGAGAACGAAAACAAAAAAAATTTTTTTTTTTCTCGTACACGATGATTATGTAAGCAAAGGAAAAATTTTCCTTCCAAATTTCAGGAGTTGCCCGGCTATGATATTTAATGCTAACAGCACTCTATGAGGTGGCCGTGATTTGACTACAAGTAATTATCATGATCATCTACAGTATTCAGCATCCTATCACACGCCCATTAAACAAACAGAATAACATAATGATTCAAAACGTATAAAAACAAACCGAAGCTAAACAAAAGCACAGTCTAGTTGTTGAGCCCATTCTTGATAGTAAAGCTTTTCACTAATTCGCCCACTCCACCCAATTGCAAGTCGTCACAAAATCCATTGATGCTAGCGCTAATCAATAAGTTTTCGTATCTGTTTGGCTCGTTTGGTAGCTTGTACAAAGACTTCCAGTCTTCTTCCAAATCAACGTCTCTTTCATCGACCTTGGCCTTTTGTTTCCATTGTTGAATCTTGGCCATTTCTTTAGCGTAAGATCTTTGAAAGTAGTTGAAATTGTTCAAGTCGTAATTGTAATCATCGATGGACTCTACCAATTTGTTGATTAATGCGGTGCTTTCACCAAATCCAGTCAAGTTCAAAGAGTTTGAAGCAGCAAACAAGTTGTCCTTGTTTTGCTTTTGTGCTTTGGCTTCTTCATCAGAGTTGTAATCAATCAAGTTGTTGGTGTCCAAATCGTTCAATAGGTAATCGCTTATTTGGTGCTTCAAGTCATGCAAGTACAAAGACACCAACTGAGAGTTGTGCACATTTACTGGCAACTCCACTAATGCGTTTTTGTAGTTTATTTGATGCTCTTCCAAATCTTTTCTGTTCAATCTGGTAGAATTATTATTGTCGATATAAGCTTTAATGAAATTTTCATGCAATCTGAAAGCTCTCAAAGACAAGATACCTTTCTTTGCTTTGGATGCATCATGGACAAGTAATATACTGTTGGCGTTAGAATTCAACTGAGATTGCAAAAGGGAGTCAATCACTTGGTGGTTGTAGAAATTAGAACTGGTGGCAGATTGGTACCAACCAACAAATTGAGCAGCGTCGCCAGTGCTTTGCAACTGTTCGATCAAGCTGTCAATGTATCTTTGATCCGGTCTAAAACGGTAACCTTCGCTGTTTTCGGAGGCCAATGGAAAAGAGTGTGATATACTCAAGACCTTGTTGGTGTCAAGACCCAATAATGGGCCCTTGACTGGCTGTGGATGGTATTGAGCAGCATGCTTGAGAATCTTCAAGACAACACTGCTTTCAATTTCGACAGTCTCCGTAGATGGAGCGGTGTATTCTTTGCTGGTAGGGTGTTAGTAAACAGTTCATACTCTACATAAACTAGCCTTTGAACAGCTTCTGCAATCACATATTCTTCCATATGGCTTCTTTCAATACGTACGACATAGTTGTGGGGCGTTTATGGTAATTACTATGCTATCAACGGCTGTTTCTCTCTAGTACACGCCTTCTATTCACTCTCCTCTGCCTAATTACTAGAACGCAACGAAAATTTTTATTTTTTGACAATTCCAGACACCCAGACACACATCCATGCACCCCATACTTGTCTCCAATACAGGGTAATACTTAATGCTTCCTAAAAAATTTTTTTTAGTGATTTTCAGTGACTAATGAAGTTTGAGATAAGCAGAAACATCAACACACTGTAAACGTTGTTATTGACTATCCAGAGTAGTAGTTCAATATCTATCACCAAAACCCACTACACATCATGTCTTCCGAAACTCCAGTTGAGAAGGTTACTGAAGAAGTTCAAAAACTTCATTTGGATGAAGTCACTGGCGAACAAGTCAGCAAAACCGAATTGAAAAAGAGACAAAAAGCTCGTCAAATTGAAGCAAAGAAAGCTCAAAAGGCTAAAGGGAAAGCTCCAGTGGCCAAACCAAAGCAAGATTCTTTGAAGGACATTACTCCAAACCAATTCCACGAATTGCGTTCTAGACAAATTAACGAATTGAGAACCACAAAGACCCCAAACCCATACCCACACAAGTTCCACAACTCTATCGATGTTCCTGAATTCATTGGTAAATATCACACTTTGAAAAAGGGTGAAGTCTTGAAAGATACTGTTATTTCTCTTTCTGGTAGAATCATGACCAAGAGGGAAGCCGGTAAAAGTTTGAGATTTTATGTTTTACAAAGTGAAGGTGTTCAAGTTCAAATCATGGCACAAGCTCAAGATGCCGATGGCGATTTTGCCGAAATGCACGATATCTTGAGAAGAGGTGATATCATTGGGGTTACTGGTTATCCAGGTAGAACTCAACCAAAGAAGGGCGGTGAAGGTGAATTATCCGTTTTCGCTCAAAAAATTCAATTATTGTCTCCATGTTTGCATATGCTTCCAGCTGAACATTACGGTTTCAAAGATCAAGAAACTAGATACAGAAAAAGATACTTGGATTTGATAATGAACAAGAATGTTAGAGACAAATTTTTGGTTAGATCTCAAATCATCACTTACATTAGAGATTTCTTGAATGCCAGAAAATATATTGAAGTTGAAACTCCAATTTTGAATGTTATTGCTGGTGGTGCTACCGCTAAGCCATTCGTTACTCATCACAACGATTTGGACATGCAAATGTACATGAGAATTGCTCCTGAATTATTCTTGAAAGAATTAGTTGTCGGCGGTATTGACAGAGTTTATGAAATTGGCAGACAATTCAGAAATGAAGGTATTGATATGACTCATAACCCAGAATTTACCACTTGTGAATTTTATCAAGCTTATGCTGATGTCTATGACTTGATGGACATGACTGAATTGATGTTCAGTGAAATGGTCAAGAAAATCACTGGTGACTACGTTATCAAATACCACCCAGATGGTCCAGACGGTAAAGAATTGTCCATTGACTTTTCTAGACCATGGAAAAGAGTTGATATGATTGAAGGCTTGGAAAAAGCTTACGACACTAAATTCCCACCAGGAGATCAATTACACACTAAGGAGACTGGCGAATTTTTGAAAAAATTGTTAATCAAATACAAATTAGATTGTCCACCGCCATTAACCAATGCTAGAATGTTAGACAAATTGGTTGGTGAATTGGAAGATGCTTGTATCAACCCAACTTTCATCTTCGGTCATCCTCAAATGATGTCTCCATTGGCCAAATACCATCGTAACATTCCTGGTCTTTGTGAAAGATTTGAGGTTTTTGTTGCCACTAAGGAAATTGCTAATGCCTACACTGAATTGAATGATCCATTTGACCAAAGAGCTAGATTTGAGGAACAAGCTAGACAAAAGGATTTGGGTGATGATGAAGCTCAATTGATAGATGAAACTTTCTGTAATGCTTTGGAATACGGTTTGCCTCCAACTGGTGGTTGGGGCTGTGGTATTGACAGACTTGCTATGTTCTTGACAGACTCTAACACCATTAGAGAAGTTTTGTTGTTCCCAACTTTGAAACCAGATGAAAAGGAAAAAGAAAAGAAATCCGATAACTAGAAAGGAAAGAAGTGTTATCTCAGCATTTTATCATGAATTATAGATTAATTTAATCCTTTTGTTTCTCCTTTTTTATCTCGAAACTCATTTCTTTTTACTGATTCTTTACGTACTATACTTTGTTTTTATATATTAACTTAAGCGTAGCGAATGCTGCGTCATGTCAAGCTATATATCATCACTAATGCACCTGCTTTAATTTTTTTTTCTCTTTTATGCTTGTAGCTCTACGATTTCTGAATATGGCAAGTCTGAAAAGCACCAATTCTGGTGATTCTGGAAATCATCGCTTCAAATTCTTCATTTTTCTTACTATTATGCTCGTTTCCATGATAACCGTTATACTGAATTACAAGCACATTTGCATTACATGCAATATTATGCTATATTCGACCGCACTAAATTAAACACACATTGCGCTTAACCTTTTTGCAGCATTATTTAATTGCTGAAATTACGACACTTACAAGGCTTACTTTCTTCGAAATCATCACTACTTTCAGCGCAATCATCACTACTAATCACTAATCTACCCGTAAATCAGAACTTTTTGATAACTATCAAGCTTCAAAAAAGTGTGACTAACTTTTACTGCATTTTGCAACCTTGAATTGCTATCCGGTTGATTTTTTGAGGATTTTTCAAATACAAGAGTGTTCATATATGCGCATGTTGAGCATCAACCAGCTAAATGTTTACTGGTTGCGAGCCCGTGCCACCAAAGTGTCAAAAAAATTCGATTTTTGAAAACTCAAAAGAAAATAAAATAAACTGTGAATGGAGTAGGCTGAAGATCAGAAAATAGAGCTGAGAGAATAGAAATATTAAACAACTAAATTCTGATAAAGCAGTTAATTCGAGGAGCTTTTCAATAATAAATAAAACCGTTTACAATGCCTCCACCAGCAACTTCAATACCAGCTTCTAATAGTCTTTGGTCGCCGTTGGACACCGTTAAGGACGCGGCAGAATCCCTCGGCATTGGTAACCTTCCCAATGATGTAGCTAATGTGTTGGCAATGGATATTGAATATCGTATTTTTCAAATCACAGAGCAAGCTCTCAAATTTATGCGACACTCAAAGCGCAAGACCCTTAGTACGCGTGATATTAATAAGGCTCTCAAGACATTAAACGTTGAGCCATTATACGGCTATAATGTTTCGCGCCCATTACAATTCAAGCAAGCATTAGTTGGTCCAGGTCAGACATTATACTATATTGACGACAATATGATTGATTTTGAAAAATTGATCAACAGCCCATTACCTAAGGTGCCTCGTTTAGTTACTTTTACCGCACATTGGCTTGCTATTGAAGGGGTCCAGCCAAGTATTCCGCAAAATCCATCACTAGCGGAAATCAAAGCATTACCACCATCAGAAAGGGGTAGTATTCAAAACTTGATTCTTAATAGTAACTCGGTACTTGAAAACCAACCAGCAAAGGATGGGGTTACTGCAGCCGCCGCCGCTGCCGCCGCCGCTAATAATAACAATAAAAACAAGACATCGTTTGATAATAATAACTTGCAAATCAAACCACTCATCAAGCATGTTATTTCCAAAGAACTACAGTTATACTTTAACAAAATCATTCAGGTGTTAACTTCGTCTCCAACTAATAATCCAGAGTTTGAATATTTGAAAAACAGCGCATTAGTATCACTTCGGTCTGATCCTGGTTTACATCAACTTGTACCTTATTTCATCCAATTTATCTCAGAGACCATTACTAACAATTTGGGCAACATTGCATTACTCCACATCATGCTTGAATCAATTTATTCATTGTTACTCAACGAACACATCTTTTTAGATCCATACATTCATTCTTTGCTTCCATGTATCTTGACTCTTTTATTGGCTAAACGTATTGGAAAAGTTCCTTCTTTGAAAAATATTGGTGCAAATGAAAATGGTAATGGGACAGGCAATGTTGATACTTTAATCGAGGACTACTTGGATGAAATATTGGCAATTAGGGAATTTGCCGCTGGATTGCTTGATCATATATTGAAACACTACGGCAGCAATTATAATACTCTCAAGCCAAGAGTAGCTAGAACGTTACTCAAAGCATTATTGCAATCCAGTATTAATGATGCATCTCTTACAAATGGAGTCGAAAATGGTAGCACTATTGGTGATGCTAATGACAGCAACAATGGTGGTAATAACAATAATGAAAATGGTAGCAGTAATGGGAACAGCAGAGAGAAAAGCAGCAACACCA
The DNA here is from genome assembly GCA_001936135.1 of Saccharomycopsis fibuligera x Saccharomycopsis cf. fibuligera. NCBI lineage: Eukaryota > Fungi > Ascomycota > Saccharomycetes > Ascoideales > Saccharomycopsidaceae > Saccharomycopsis > Saccharomycopsis fibuligera x Saccharomycopsis cf. fibuligera. Next base: position 1,193,224 of record CP012817.1, on the reverse strand, counting down.
CTCATGACGAAAACCAAAATTTGGAAAAAGCGTACAGTAAGAATTTGTATCGTAATTTTGGCAGTTATTACGGTGCTATTGTGGGGATTCGCAAGCTAGGAACAGAAATAATTAGACTAATTTTGCTAGGAAATTTGAAAATTTGGTCTGAATTTGTATATTTCGGTGAAAAGAGAACTGGTAATGACAATGCTGCCAACGGCACTAATAGCAAGACTAATAGTGATGATGACGTGGAAATGGAAGATGCGGAAACGAATGCTGATGATAACAATAACAGTAATAATGATCATGCAATAAGCACTACTACTGGTGGCGGTGCTATTGATGAGCAAGATTTGACTAAGAAAATCGTCAATAAACAAAAAACAATTTTGATAAGCGCAGTGACTGATGCACTACGTGAATTAAAGAAAGATGCTGAAAATAGTATATTGTTGAAAAAAGAAAAGAGTGTAAATGGAAATGATAAAGTCAAGCTAGAGCAAGGACAGCAGCAATTGCAATCGCAACTGCAACAACAGAAGCTTGACGAGAAAATTTATTTGAAGTTGAAAGAAAGAGTTGGAGACAATTTTGCTGCTGAGTTAGCAAAACAGCAGGATGCGCTGGCTGTAGCAGAAGGAATTTTCTTTGGAGAAGTATAGTAATTTTGCTTTTCTCATAGTGAAAGTAGAGGTTTCTGAAGGAGAAAGAAAGAAAGAAATAAAGAAATAAGAATGATTTTTTTTATTGTTAAATGATAACTAGTATCGAAATGATGCGATTTTATCATTTGTCATCGAGATAAGAAACTTTATCTGATTGTACAACAAATGGGAAAAAATTCTATCAAATAGTTTATGGATGTAGTTGTTATTATAGTTACGGTTGCCGGCGTATTAGCTCAAAATGAAGAGAAAAAGCAGGAGTTTTGGATTTATACTGTGCTGTATTTATTGTGAATGGATTAACTTTGGATGCTGAAAAGTTATTACACTTATAGTGAAAAATATTATGTAATATTAGCCTTTTATTTTGTTTTGTTTTGTTTGTTTTCACTCTTGATTTTATAAACATATAGCTACGACATGTTCCATGGCCCTCATGTGATTAGATAGACATTTCGTTTATCATTTGACTTGCAATACAATTAGGATTTAAGGATTGTCGCATATTTATTTGAAAAGTCTATTCTCTTGAACCATGCGTATACCACACAGGATTACGCCAATGTCGCAATGATGCTTGGGCTCACCAGTTAGCTGTAATCACTGACAAGCTATTACCATTACCGTCGCCATTGCCGTTGGTTTGATTATATTTAATTTGAGATAATATTCGATACTGTAACCTATATCTAAATTCATATATACAACAACAGCCCCTCCCCTCCTCGGAACTGCTTATCTGCGCTTCAATACTTCCGACCGCACTAGCTCCTCGGAGAAGCCCCCGAATCGGCAACCGCATACTGATAGAATGAGTCAGAGACTGAGATGAAATAAAAAGCCCTTCAAATCTTTCAACTTCCCATAATTTTTCACCGCTCCCTTTCCTCTTTTCCTTTTTTTCCTTTTCTTCCCTCCCTTCTGTAGCCTTTATTGCCCCTCAATTGATACGTTAGTCTCAATTGAACCTTTGCCCGCTAATTCTTGCTAACCGTTACTATCATAATGTCCAAACAAGTTCTTCTTCTCGGTTCTGGTTTTGTTGCTAAACCAACCGTTGATATTCTTTCCACTACAAATGGTATCGACGTCACTGTTGCTTGTCGTACGTTGGAAAATGCCAAGAAGCTCGCCGGCGAGCACGCTAAGGCTATTTCCCTTGACGTTACTGACGAAAAGGCTCTTGATGCTGCTGTTGGTAAAGTTGACGTTGTGATCTCTCTTATTCCATACATTTACCATCCACTTGTTGTCAAGAGTGCAATTAGAAACAAAACTAATGTTGTCACCACTTCTTACATTAGTGCTGCTTTGAAGGAACTTGAACCAGAAATTAAAAAGGCCGGAATTACCGTCATGAATGAAATTGGTTTGGATCCAGGTATTGACCACTTGTACGCTGTTAAGACCATTGATGAAGTTCATAAACAAAACGGTAAAATCAAGTCGTTTTTGAGTTATTGTGGTGGCTTGCCAGCTCCTGAAGATTCCGATAATCCATTGGGTTACAAATTCAGTTGGTCTTCAAGAGGTGTTTTGCTCGCTTTGAGAAACAATGCTCAGTACTGGAAAAATGGTAAAGTTGAAAGTATCACTGGCGAAGAATTAATGGCTAGTGCTCAACCATACTTTATCTATCCAGGTTTCGCCTTTGTTGCTTACCCAAATAGAGATTCTACACCATACAAGGAGTTGTACCAAATTCCGGAAGCAGAAACCATTATTCGTGGTACTTTGAGATACCAAGGTTTCCCAGAATTCATCAAAGTTCTTGTTGACATTGGATTTTTGAAAGAAGACCCAATTGAAGCTCTCAGTACCAAGATCCCATGGAAACAGGCTCTTGCTGCCGTGTTGGGCATCAGCTCGACTGAAAAGGCAGACTTGGTCAAAGCTATTGAATCCAAGGCTTATTTCCCTAATGACTCTGAAAAGCAAAGAATCTTGAATGGTTTCAACTGGTTGGGTCTCTTCAGTGATAAGGAAATCACCCCAAGAGGCAACCCATTGGACACTCTTTGTGCCACTTTGGAAGAACTTATGCAATATGCTGACAATGAAAGAGATTTGGTGGTGTTGCAACATAAATTTGGTATTGAATGGGCTGATGGTACTACTGAAACTAGAACTAGTACTCTTGTCGATTATGGTGTTGTTGGCGGCTACTCTTCTATGGCTAAGACTGTGGGTGTTCCTTGTGCCGTTGCTACGCAACAAGTCTTGGATGGTACTATCAGCGATGTTGGGCTTGTGGCTCCTCATAGCCCTAAGGTTGTTTACCCATTGCTTAATGCTTTGAAAGAAAAGTATGACATTTACTTAACTGAAAAGACTTTGTAAGTGGGTGCTGCCCATAAACAAATGAATAAATAGATATATGGACCAGAACAAATACATATATATACATATATACATATTATTGTTTGTATTTGTCTTTGTGCTCGATGTGTTTTGCTAAACTTGCAGTAGAATTTAAAATCATGCGATAGAGACTTTGTTTCTTCCAATAATAGCGAAGTACTTTATCATGGCAACTAAGTTCTTGAGTGGTGTTATAACATATAGAAGGGCTTGAAGGCGACTGTGTAGGCTTTCCAATTGTAGAGTGTAGTTGCCAACAAACCGCAGATATAATGCTGTTTGCGATAAGCAACGTTGGGCCAGAGTAAACATAAGCTTGAACAGTGTCACAGACAAAAAGGTATAGCGATTAAAATAGTCAATGCAATGTTTTATATTTTCTCTTCATAATATAAGGCATTACGGTTTGTAGCTTACAGGCACCCAGTGCAATAAACTATTCTATGTCTATTACCATAACAAACAAAAGCTAAACGATAAATGACAAAGATACTAATAAAGATGTTAATCTATTATATAACAAAACAAGTAAATAAGGTCAGCAAAGAAGAAGAGAAAAATACGAAATAACAACAATGAAAGAATCCCTGAAAAAAAAAAACGAAATGAAATGAAATGAAATGGAAACGAAAATGATGCTGAAAATGATGCTGAAAATGGCAATGACAATGACAATGTAAATGTAAATGAAAATGAAAATGAAAATGAAAATGAAAATGAAAATGAAAATGAAAATGAGAATAAAAAATGGAAAGAAAAACGGAAAAAATCAAATACATGACGAAAGTTGAGATAGATTAAGTATAAAATATAACGCCATGAGTGATGTAAATTTTTGCAAGGTTGATTCCAAAAATAATCAAGTATGATTTTCATGCAAAATCAAAGACAAACTCATCGTTTCCGTAACTTTTCAATTCCAGTTTCAGAGCATAAATCCCAACAGCTATTATAGCAACACCATGCCGCCTCACCTACCTTTTAACCCCCCTTAGTTCGCCTCTTCTTTTCATTTCTATTGCCTTTTTATAAGGAGGAGCAGTTGGCGACTGTACTGGATCTAAACTCATTTGAGATACTTTATGGTCCAAAGTATAAGTGGCATCAGAATCATAACTTGACAAATCGCCACAAGCAACAAATGGGGCAATCACTCTTTCTTCAAAAGGCAAGTAGTTTAGCATATCATCTCTCAATTTATTCTGTCTATTCATTATCGTAGTGTCTTCAGCAACGGCGCTATCCTGAAAAAACTCCTCTGTGGACTGATTAAGTTTTAACTGCGGCGTCCAGCCAGGTCTTGGCTTGTACCCGCGGCACACAATAAACGCTTCCAATGAAGTTCCTCTGCTGGCTCTTGGCTTTGCACAAACCACTTCTTCAAACAAGTAGCCCAACTGAGCGTACATTAGATCAATATCCCTACCACGAAAGATCTTTGCAACAAAGTCACCGCCCGGTTTAAGCAAACATGTGGTTAACTGTAATGCAGAAAGAATAAGCTGAGCTTGAATGTATTCATCCAAGTCGTGGAGTCCTGTAACGTCGGGGGCCCCATCACTGCATACAAAGTCAGCTTTCTCACCTCCAAAGATGTCCAAGATTTTGGCTAAAGTCTTTGGATGGGTAATGTCGGCTTGCAAGGTGGTGACACCATTAATAGGCGACATTGGCTGAAGATCAACAGCGACGATTTTAGGCTGGTCTTCTTCTGCTGAAGAAGACTGATTTTTTTCATAGATTTCCCGGCTTAGCACTTGGGACCATGACCCTGGTGCAGCACACAAGTCGACGACACGACGGATCCCCTTGAAGAGCTGAAACTGCTCGTTAAGTTGGAGTAGCTTGAACGCGGATCTTGCTCTCCAGCCTTCTTCTTTGGCTTTTCTATGGGGGAATGTTAGATACGTATTTCACATGTTATGACGTTTAGATGGAATTTTTTTTTTTTCCATTTTTTTTTCCATTTTTTTTTTTTTTTTTTTTTTTTTTTGTTTCTCATTCAGGTGAGCTGGACATACCTGTAGTACAAGTCACGCTTGTCTTTACTGCTTTTACCCATGGCTAGCAAGTTATTGTGTTGAGTTAGCTGGTGCCTTGGAGCGGATAGTGCACTTATAGTAGATCTGATTTAGTGATTCTGTCCATCCTTTATTTAAGTAAAACTAAATATAAAAATAAAAAAAAAGCGAGCGACGATTTGGCAGAAGGGTAACCGACAGAACGACCGGCTGGAAAAAAAAATTGAGAAAATGAAAAATCAATTATTGAGGATTTGTAGCAGCCTTAGTGGTGAGTGTGTTGATGGTGAATGTGTTGGTGAGTATTGGAACACATGCTGACCATTGAATAAAAGCACTACTTTATACCAGCCAACACACAATATGCTCAGAAACACAAGAGCCGTGCAGCGCGTGCTTGCTCCTGGCATGCGTTACTTCAGCACCGCCATGCCAGTCAGCCAGCAAAACCAAACCCAACCACAGGATCAGTCCATAAAACAGCCTCAGCAAACGCAGCAGAATCTACAAAGTCAGCCGCAGCAACATAACCAGCAGCAGCAGCAACAGCAGCAGCAACAAAAGCAGCAACAAAAGCAGCAACAAAAGCAGCAACAGCAGCTGAAGGAACTCAAGCAAGCAGCAAGAGACCTTTACAACCCACAAGTCTTCTCATCGACCTTCACTGCACAGGGCAAAGTATTGCCAGTCAACGTCGAGGCCCTTTACCACGCCCCACTTAGACACGCCATCAAACACCACGACTTGGCCGCTGAAGTCCATTTGCGTTCCTACGGGATTCAAAACATGGACTTCTTTATTGACTTTGCCCTCAGGGCGGCATACTACTTGGGCATCCCGGTCAGCGGCCCCAAGCCATTGCCTACCCGCGTGGAAAAATGGACGGTTATCAAAGCGCCATTCGTCCATGCAAAGTCCAAGGAGAATTTCGAAAGAAAGACCCACAAGAGAGTCATCAGGGCATGGGACAGCAATCCCGAAGTGGTGGATTTGTGGTTCAGTATCTTGAACAAGTACGGGTTGCCGGGCGTGGGCATCAAGACCAATGTCTACGTTAAAGAAAACGTCACCGAGGCATTGAAGGAGTTGGCAGATGTCAACTTGGAAGTTGACGATATGAGCCCATACTTGAAGAACGAGGCGGAGAACAGCGATTTGGTGGCACAACGGGTCAGCGAATTGTTGAGCGACCCGGTCTTCAAGAAGCATTTGAGCGGTAACGGCGCTGAGAAAGTTGAAGCTGGTGCTCAGTGAGACTTGTGCTGACATTTCGGCAAGCAAATAGAACATGTATATATGAATGAATGCGTATAGTTTAGCAAAAAGTTGCGTAGCAAAACGTAGTGGGTGGCTGCGGCAGGGGCGTCCAAAGGCTTGTCAGCAAGAGAGGCACTCTAGATTCTGTTTGAGTGGCCGCGCTGGATGCCCATTGCTTTCATTGTCGCCCCAGAGAGCTTGACTTCCCGAGGCAAGCGTTCCCGGATAATCGCACAACGCTACTCTACGACTACGAGCACTTTACTTGTGTCCGTGGTCGCCTCTATCCGACGCCATACGACGATTCGAACGGAATCTGGGCTGGGCTGAACCACCGACTCCGACTCGCGGAACCGCCGGGGGAATACAAAAGTTTGGCATAAAACACATATCTTTGGTAACGCGACTCTATCATAACTCTTTATATGCTGCTTACCGTGCTCAGGGTGAGCAGAGCCTGCCCACCCGAAACTGCTCAGCCATACATATCGTCGAACTCCTCTTCGTCATCACTGGGCAACTCCAACGTCCTTTTCTTTGTCACCTCGTCCCTGCAAAGCGGACAGGTGGCGTTTAGTCCCAACCACGGTCTGATGCACTCCAAGTCAAACCAGTGCTGGCAGTGGGGCAAAGCAACCACGAGCGGGAACTCGTCGCTGAGGAAGTCCGTTGTGCAGATGGGGCATGCCTGGGACGGACGCTGCTTGAGCTGCCTTTTGGAGACCCTGTCCAAGCTGTCGATGAATTCTTCGCTGGCGCCCTGCGGCTTGCCGGCGAGGGGGTCAGAGAGCGCGGACGAGAGGAGGGTCTGGATCTCAGACGCTAGCTGCGTAGGGAGGGCGCTTTCGCTCGACTGCTGGCCAAGGGCGGTTAGGGCTCTGTATTGGCGGCGTTAGTAGAGGACTCTGGAAAGCGAAGGTGGGCGGATGGACGCAGACGATACTCACTGGACCATTGCTCTGAGCTGCGCAGCGTGGGGAGCAGTATCCTCGAGGCTGTCCGGGCCGGGGAGCTGTCCCGAGGAGCCACTGTCTGCGTGGAAGAAGTTGTGAAAGACGTCATTTAGGGTCTGGTGGCTGCTGCTGCTGTTGTTGTTGTTGTTGTCGTTGTTGGGACCCGAATTGGCATTGCCACTGGAGGCGCCTGGAGTGGCGGAGGAGGGTATGTTGTGGTCCGCTGCGGAGTGTTAGTGGGAGAGCCGGCGAGTGGAACAGAAAAGCGAGTATGGCACGTACCTTCGTAGGTCGACATTGTGTGCTGTGGGTGCACAGAGTGTGGTGGTGTTGTATTGTTGTGGTAGCAGTGCAGTGTAGCAGTAGCAGTAGTAGTAGTAGTAGTCTGGCGATAGTTGTGCGCTGAACGGTTATGAGAAAGCCAGTTTTTTCGTCTCAAGCAGAGAAGACAACCACCAACACAACAGCACTACAACACTGCAACGCCACCGCAACAAGTACAACAGCCAGCACAGCCAGCACAGCCAGCACAGCAAACCAGCGACGCCATCCTATAGAACACAGCCATGAGCGACTACAAGATGTAAGTGCGTTCTACCCCCCGTTGCTTCTTCTCCCCTTCTTCTCTTCTTCTTTCCTCTCCTCCCGCATACTGACCATCGTCCAGCACCCTCAGCATTCCCTTCCAGAGCACCAGACAGGCCTCCATTGCCGAGCAGGCCATGGCTGTCGACCGCATCCTCAAGCAGAACGAGGTGCTGGTGCTCTACTCTACCCACGGCGCCAGTCTTGTGGTGCAAGTTCTGGCCGTCAGCGACAGAGTGCTCCGAACAGTCGTCAACAGCACCATTGACTCCTTGAAGAGTGTGATTGAGACCTTTGACGAGTTTGACAAGTGATGTTGGCCTTTGCGTACCGCTCTATTATGCCCTGTGCCGCTCTGTTCTACCGCCGTGTCGTCGAGCCAGAGACAGGCAGATAGACAGATATATATATATATATATATATATTGGCGTGCCCAGCGCTGCTCGCCTCCCCCCGAACCCCTCAGTTTTTCACATGCTGCGCTTGTTTGTTGAGCGCTGCTCCCTCGCTGCTTCGTCGACTATATAACAGATCCCATCCCAATACATCCAGCATTCTCTTCTCTGCCCACCGTCTGTAGCCAGTCTGCTTGCTATCCGTCTACAATGAGCTTCCTCGACAAGGTCTACACACACACCACATCCACCGTCAATGCGCTTGCCGCCGACATTGACTTCTCCAACCCTTCTCTTGTCTGTATGTCGCCATTCTCTCTGTGCTATCTCTGATGCACGCACACTTGGCTGTTGACTTGAACATGCTTTGTTTCCAGGTGTTTCGCACACGTCGCAATCCACTAACTCAGCACAGACGCATTGGCATTCATTGCCTTCAACCCAATCTTTTGGAACACCGTTGCTAGACTAGGTATGTTAAACAGCGCATCGCATTGCCGAATGGCCCAGTCCTTCGCTCTGCCACTGGCAGAGGCCTCCAGCCATTGCAGCCTACTAACACCGCAGAATACAAAACCCACTTCCTTACCAAGTTAGCCGGCTCCCCCAAAAAAGGCTGCTACTTGCTAGCATTCACCATCTTCTCCCTCGGCATCCTTAGGGACCTAACCTACGAAAACGCACTCAGGCAACAGCCAACCTCCACCTTGCTCCTCACGCAGTACCCGTACTTGACCACCTATGTTGCCGCTGCCCTATTCGCCTTTGGCAACGTCCTAGTTCTCTCGTCGATGTATGCTCTCGGCATAACGGGTACCTACTTGGGCGACTATTTTGGCATCTTGATGGACGAAAGAGTCACGGGGTTTCCTTTCAACGTTAGTGACAACCCGATGTACCACGGCTCGACATTGTGTTTTTTGGGGACAGCGTTATGGTATGGGAAACCGGCGGGGTTGTTTGCAACGTTGTTCGTGCACACAATGTACAACTTGGCTTTGGTTTTTGAAGAGTATGTATATCCGACCTGACTTTCATTTCCAATCTAAAACGAAGCGCACTGCGAAAACGTCCGTCAAACTGACTTTACTAACCGGCCCTTGTTTAGACCATTCACCGCTAAGATCTACGCTGCTAAAGAAGCTAGAGATAAGGCAAACGAGAAGAAGAGCGAGTGAGTTCCGGGCTTGTGCGATCTGTTCAACAAAGTCGATTGCCCAAGCAGTGGTTTTAATTTTCTTGTATTTATTCTCAAAGACTCGAAATGAAACATTAAAGTAAAATAAATTAGTACATATATATATATTGAAAAGTAATGGAAAGGTTTACAGTTTGCGGTTTGCGACACATATATCAACAGACAATAATGAATTTGCAATTGGTGGTTGATATTGGTATTTTGTAAGTGCTGGCTCGCGGTCTCGTCTTTATCAATGTCTATTGAAATACTGCCCACCTGTCCAACAAACATACGTATGGCTGTAATTCCAATTTCAATGCTATACCTACAGTAGATCAGGTAAATAAGCCAAAATACGTAGATAGTTGAATCAATCAAAGTAAATAATAAGATGAATAATTAAGTGCTTGCAGAAAAAAAAAAAAAAAATTATTATAAATACCAACAAAAAACAGTCCCCCCTGAAATGTATACTATTCTCCAAAAAGCCCCCAAAAAAAGACCGGCTCAAAATAAAAAATAAAAAAAAAAAATATATGATAATAATAATAAATCACGAAAAAGGATAAAAGTTTGATAATAAAGCAAAAAGTTAAAAGATCCGTTTGCATAAACCATTAAACAGTGTATAAAAGACGAGTAAAAGAAAATATAATCACCACATACTCGATAGCAGCCAATACAAACCACAACACAAACTTCGCCGCGCAGTATATAATGTACAGTGAGCAGTGTTTTTTAATGTTAGTGTTCATTTAAGAGCTAACAGGCCCTCAACTTCAGCTAACTGATTGACTCTGCGAACTGACTGGCTGGCTTGAAAGCCACTCTATTCTGGCACATAAGGGCGTCCATCAGCATCCATGATTTTATACTGTAACATTGTCATATGTATTATCTATTGCTCATGATTTGCACAAACTATGATGAAAAAAAAAAAAAAAAAAAAAAAAAAAAAAAAAAAAATTGCAGTTTTACATCATTGTGATACTCATCATATAACCTCTCCCCAACTCTCCCCATTATGCCAAAATTGAGAAGATGAAGAAATCGAAGAAGACATCACACTCAACCTTGATGAGTATAAACCTTGTGCATTGTTTTCCCAAAAAAAATCATTCTCATTGTTTTCCACTGAAACTGATCTAACCATCTCATTTACTCCATTCAAGTCGTTCAAATCTGGATTACTTTGGTGCCGATTGAAGCCCTCACTGATATCGCTAATGTTTCCATTGTTGTTACTGTTGCGAATAATGTTAACAATTGCGCTGTTTGGTAATCCAGGTACTGATCCAGATCCCGATCCTGAATTGGCATTACTGCTAACTCCCACAACGCCGCCACTGCCACCGGCACTACCTGACCCATGATCACTATATAATTGTCTGTTAATCAAGAAAGTCGACAATAGCAACGGTTTTAATAATGGGTTGGATAAAAGTGGCGATTTGTTACTAAGAGTATTTCTGAATGTATTCTCTGCAGTACCATTGGTGGCGCCAGCTATATCTTTACCTTTTGCGTCGTTTGTCAAGCTTGCAGAAAACTCCTTAGCTTTGGTTTTCACCTTGTTTAAATCGTGCTCGTTTAAACCTTTGAACAAATAATCGCCATAAAATCTAGCGGTTTTGCGAGTATTATTGTTATTATTTAGCAAGCTTTTGAAATTTTTACCATTGTTGATAACATTTCTTTTTGAGGATGCCCGCTTTTGTTTGGAAGATTCATGCAAGTCGTTCATGTTTGTAGAAGAATAAAAATGAGCATGGTTATCAATACCCCAACTTTCAGCCAATTCGTTAGTATTTGATGAAGATTCGCTTAATCTCCGTACTAATGAATGCTTCTGTCGCTCTTTCAACAAGCTGGCTGCTTGGTCTTGTTGCCAATCATTAATACGATCTTTCAATGAAGCAAATGATTTTTGATTTCTCGCAAGTAATGCATCCTGAAAAAGGCCAGATCCATCATGATGTGGAACCTGTAGTTTGAGCTTAGGACTTTTCCTAGAAGTTGTGGTGAGGTCAGGAGCACTTTTTTGACGATATTTTGAAGCTAGCAAGATATTGACTAATGACTGGTCATCTTCGTCGTCGTCAATCTTGTTTTTAGTTTGATCATGTTTGCCGATGCTGAATTGGCGATTATTGTTTTGGCCCTGTCTTTCATTATTTAATATTCTCTGGTAATAATTGTCTGCACTATCTGGCTGATCACCACCCCCACCGCCGCTCGATTTTGAAAGCTTTACATCATAATCAATGTCGTAATTGTTACTACTTTTCTCTTCATCTCCCTCTGCCGATACCGTGGCAGTCGCCCGTTGCGCAACAGCATTATTATCGCCATTACTAGATGACAATCCTCGACTATACGAAGACGACAATATATCATTTTCTTCATCAGACGAAGGATCAAAAAGCACCCATTCGGAATTTATGTTACTATTACTCAAATTGGATAAAGTGTTTGAAGACAAATCATAAGCGCTGATACTTGATAAAAGGCTCTGTTGGCGCTGGTGATGATAGTGGGAATGCTGCTGCTGTTGCTGCTCGTTAGCAGAATGGAACTGGTGCGACATAATGGGAGGTTTAAAGTGAGTTGCTGGTTTATCTGGAAAAATAAAGGTGTGATTTATGAGCTGTAGTTTATGAGTACCCCCACCAAGTGGTAATGCTATGAGTTTGAAACAGATGATATCCGCCACTAAAATGGACCCTTGATGCGCAGAACGGTCTGGCAGCTGTAGTGAGAACAGGTAGTGTGTGTCAACGCCACAAAGTAATGGAGAGCTTGTAGCAAACCAGAAGGAAAGTTCCAAAAAAGGATAATATGGCTTGCGAATCTGATTCAAAGAGCAGGCAATTATATCTGATCTATAAGTTGAAACCACCGGCGTAGATCAGAACGGTTAACGTTTATAAAAAAAAAAAAAAAAAGAAAGAAAGAAAAAAGAAGAAGGCAAATCAGGAAAAACCAGATTCAGACCGCACACTTGAATGCAAAACACGATGCTATGATGCAAGTACACTATATTAGTAGAAAGCGCAAGGCAACCAACTGTAAATAGGTAGCACTAGTGGAGGAGGAGGACAACGTTGCGCGGTTGCTGATCTGGGGGGAGCTTAATAGCGGATGTTTATTCGCTACCGCCGTATACCGAGATGAATAGAGGATGTCTGTTGGGTAAAAAGAAAAGACCCAGCAAGCTGCTTCACTTGAGATGAGCCAAGACGATTGTATTGTATTTTATCTAGTCTTCACTGTGTGATTGTGTGTAGATAGCAGAAGACTGTGGTGTGTCGTTGAGAGAGATCAGCGATGAGATAAAAGCATATATCACGTGATATTATCACAATAGTATTATGGTGCGTTTAGTAGTATATAAGTATCTGTGACGCATAGAGGTGCGATAGTGGGATGATCTATGCATTGCACTACATGGTTAGTCTGTTGATATCGCCTGCGCATCATGCTAAGCGGCGAACATGGACGTGGACAGAGCCAATGCATCTACAGAGGCCAGAGGTAGCCAAAGGGCACCAAAAGCAAAACGGCCGTTGTAGTAAAGGTTATTTTGAAAGCAGAGCAGCATTGCCAGTGCTTCCAATCGTTCAATGTCGCTTTCCCTACTAGTGAGTCAGTAGACACACAACCGCAACTTCACCGCATACCAGCGAGAAACTATCAAAAAACCAACACTCAAGAACCCGAGCATGGAAATAAACACAATAAACTTGGAATAACCACTATTGGTTGGATGCTTTCCAATAAAAAGCCCTGAAACTGGGATCCCAGCCAATACCGCAAACGCTACCACCAAATAGCAAGTAGCAAAGCGTTTACCGAAGTCTTCCACTCTTGAGATTTGGCTAACACAAAGCGAGGCTAAGCTCAACACCGCGGGAGTAAATAGGCCGTAAGCTACTGAAAAGGCATACAAGCCACCTGTATAGCGGCCAAAGGGAAGCCAAATAATCAAGCAAAACAAGCTTGCCGCAAACATCATTGCCGTCATGAGGTTAAAATTGCCTAGCTTGTCAGATGCATAACCTGCTAATGCTCTAGCAAGTATTCCCATGGCATTACAAATGGTAATAAGCAAATAGGCACTGTTTTCGGATTCGCCAGTAAATAAAGCATAAGAGCCAAGGTATGTCATGGAACACATAAGAAACATTTCAGCGAACGTTATGCCGATGGTACAGTGTAAGAACCGTGGGTCTTTGAAAGCATTGAAATCCACCATGGTGCCAAAATACACTTTTAATTGTTGTGGCAACGACGAAGACGGAATTTCTTGTTCCTCTTGGCGACGTTGTGGAGACCCATCCACTGTCGATGATGGCGTAACCCGAGGAGTAATCAACACCGCTGCGCCCAAATTCAAAATCATAAGCACAAACGCAAAAACTCTCATTGCCCAAACAAACCCGAGCCGAGAGTACAATACGCGAAGCATCACTGGAAAAATTGCCCCACCAAAAGACGCCCCCATCGTAGCAAGACCGATAGCCAATCCTCTACGCTTAAAAAAATAATGAGAAATTATCCCCACCAATGCAGTAGCTTGCACCGCGTAGCCAAGGCCAGCAATCATTGCCAACGCGATAATGAATTGATAAATTGTAGTACAATTTCCCATCGCGAATACCCCGGCGAAGGTTAACACAGTGCCAATGGCAATCAAGACTCTTGGTCCATGATGATCAAACAAAGTGCCAGCAAAGATTCCAAACACTAGAGAAACGAAAAAATAAATCGAGAATACCCAACCAACAGTAGAAGCAGAGTCGGTGGCTAATTGGTTATGGGAAATGTAAGTCTCAATGGCAGAAGTGCTGTTGACTAGGCCATACGTGGTGGTTAGACCAAGGAATGATCCAAGGACGCAAAGCCAGGCTTTGACACCGCCATCAGGGAAGGCCATCTCGGTATCAGCATTGGAAATAGAATCACCATCATCAATGTTTATAGTCAGGTTTTCTGCATCACCAGCCGCACTCAGACTTAAATTATGCACTGTCCGCTCGGTGATGTAGTTATTATCGTTGTTAACATTGGTCGCCAAATTACGGTTTGGTCTTTCGGAGTTTCTGAAGACATCAGAAGTGGAGCCTTGTGCAAAAATTCTTTTGAGTTTGATAGTGTGGTCCAGCACTAATGTTGTATTGATTAACTTTGAGTCTTTAAACACATTTCTAAAAAGAGTGTTACCTGAGCTCATGATGGAATACCTTGAAGAACAATAAGAAGAGTATCTGTCAAAAAAAAAAAAAAAAAAAAAAAAAAAAAAAAAAAAAAAAAAAAAAAGCACCGTAACTCAAATTGAACAAACACGCCCAAATTATTACAAATGTGCTCATAAACACGGATTAAATATAAAAAAGAAGGTCCAATGCGAAGTGTGAGCCGACATCTGTGGTTTGCTGGAAGGGATCATGATGCGTAATCATTCTATTAGTCTCACTACCCACCCTAGTGGAACAGTACAATGTATATGCACTGCCCTGTAACAGAAGTATAATACCAATACACCAAATCCTCTTAAGCCAAGGTCTAGCCATCATCATCATCTCGGCTTTCCGTCCCTTTCCATCTTATTCTAAGCTTCTGTCTTGTTGGTCTGATCAACGTTAGTCTCTTTTTGAGTGGTAAGTACAGAGTCACCTATTTTTTCCTCATTATTTTAGTGGGTTATTTTAACATTTTAACACTATCTGTGCTGGATATTTAAACAAAGACAATTGCTGTGAATTATTCGGCTGCGCCCTGCTTAATACGCCTTAGCTCGAAATATGTTTTAATGTATATCGAATTGTACTGTTAGTTAGTATATTAGTAAGCTGTGGTAAAGCGTTTGACATGACATAACACTAATAGTATGGTATACGCTTTGGCTTGGTCTGCATTTGCTCGATTTAGTCTATTCCATTCGTTTGCACTGTCTTTTTAAAAAGCGGGGTCGATCTATCAAACTATATATATAAATTTCATAGGCAAAGACCCATATGGGAAAATTCTATTTTCTTCTGTCTTTTGCTATTTTCTTCTGTCTTTCGCTATTTTCTTGTCTTCTTCCTTCTTTCACAGTTTTATTCCACAACTATGCTCCCAGCAACTAGATTCTTCAGTCTACCATTTACATTATTATATGACCGAAAAACGATTTAGCAGAAGGCGTAATAGCGTATTCACCACAAGAGCCCCTATTACATAAGCAGATAAGATGATCTCCTTCAAGTTATTTGACAAATAACATTGATGTACTCAACTATCTCTATTGTCCACAGCATTAATATAATACTCCTCATCAAGACAAATTGTTTTGCCGGCTCGTCAATGAAATGTTTGAATTTGGCTTTACATTTTGCTAAATCCTTAGCTAGTTTGAATCACGGTAGGTTTTGATTGATTTCGGCACCCAGACAATCCTACACCAGCACTGAATTTACAGTTTCGGTGATTCAACAAGTTCTTATCGAGACACCGAATTGTACAAAATTAGTACAATAAGATAACTATCGTCCAGTATTGCAATTCCCATATTTACACTTGCAAGTGTATAATGGATCCCCACTGCCTTTGATAATCCGTATGGAATAGTACAATGATGATATCATATCACTGCAGAAACTGAATTATGGAAGATGGAAATTGTGTTGAGTATGATATAGTATAGCATAATTTACTATATACAAGTTATAGTTTTTTATAGCCATGGGGGCAACAACTTATATCCGCGGTCTGTAGCTGCAGTAATCGGCGCTTTGCTGCAGCCTCGGATATTACCGTGAATAAAGCGTTAGAATCCGAGGCAGCAGCGAGGTGCCGATCATGGCAGTTCTTGGCAGCAAATAGGAAACGAAATTTCACTTTTTCTACTTTCCGTTCCGCAAAAGGTAATTTTCGGAAAAAGCGGTTTATGTCCGACTCTGTTTTAAACAAAGCTGACTAATTTCGTATTGTACTGGATCACCGTGTTTATTTACTCTAATTTACTTCAATCTATTTTGTTTTACTTTTTTTTTTTTTTTAATCTGATAGTCAAGTTTTTTTCTCATCTGTTCTGGGTAGCGTTTGCCAAAAACCAGTCATATACACCACTATAAGTACCACTGTTTTTCCTGACAGGTTAGTAGTTGAAATAAGAACCTACCTTGCTATCATTCGTCTTGGCTAGTAAACCCTGAATAACGACTATACAATGAGCACTGACACAGCTAACTCTGATAACGGCAAAGCCGAACAGTCCTCTGGCGACATCCGCGAATATGAAGGAAACGTTCCTGACGGATTTATTGGTGGCCAAGAAATTGCAAGAACATACAGTCAGCGTACTCAACTGCATCAAGACATTGAAAAGAGCCTATCCAAGAACAACAATTCCGACCTCAACAACGCCAACAGTGATGATGCTGATAATACTGTTCTCCCCCAAATGTCAAGGTCTTCGACCAAGGCGAGCTTCCGATCCATTCCCGGTTTTTTCTCTTCCAAAGTGGCTCCTGAACGTAAATCAGTCTTGTTTGCTTTCCTCAAAAACTGGCTAGTGATTTCGGTTTGTATATTATGCATTTTTTCCATATATTGGGGTGCATTATATGATAGACCAAAATACTTCAAAAATTTCAACTTTTTAGTAGTCAACGAAGACTCTGAAGTCATCGATGGAGTACAACCTCTTATTGGTGACTTGACTGAAAAAATTGCATTACTGTCTGAATTACAAGAAAATGGTCATTATCATGTTTACAATCGTCAAAGTTTTCAACAAAAGCACAACAGCGTTCAACAAAAAGATGGAAGTTTTAACGTTACTCAAGAAATCAATAAACTAATTCATCATCAAAAGTACTGGTTTGCCATATACGTCAAACCAAACGCTACCTACAACTTATATCAAGCATTGAAATCAGCTAATGATTCATATGATCCAAATCACGATAGTCAAGTCTCCGTCGATGCTATCTACGAAACTGGTAGAGATATCCTTGCCATGAATAGTAGTGTTCTTCCGTTGCTTCAAGTATTTGAACAATCATTCAGCCCTTCAGTAATTGCCAAAAATGTTTACGCTCCACTTGTTTCCAACTTGTCCACTTCAGAAAAACAACAGCTCCTCAATAATGCTCCTGGTTTACTTTCTAATATTCCGCAAATTCATCTAGTTGACAACTTACCAGTTACCAACTCTGTACTTACTGCCCCATCTCAAGTTGGAATGATTTTCCTCATCATTATTACATTTTTCCAGTTTAATTTCTTCTCCCCAACCCATCAAATTCTTGCTAGAAGAGTGAAAAAACGTCATTTCGTCGCGTACAGAATGATTTCTGCTCTCGTTTCCTACTTTGTCCTCTCTCTAGTCTACTCGTGGGTCTCTTTAGCGTTCCAAGTGGATTTCCAAAAAGCTTTTGGCAAAAGCGGATTCTTAGTCTATTGGATGACATGTTTCCTTACTATGTCGGCTGTCGGTGGAGCTAATGAAAATATGGCACTCTTACTCATCCCAATTTTTCCCCCAGTACTTGGATTCTGGCTCTTATTTTGGGTGATTTCTAATATTTCTCCAACTTTTTTTCCAATTGCTGGATTGAATCAGGTTTACCGATACGGTTATGCATTCCCATTGCATAATGCATCAGAAATTTTTAAAGTGATCTTTAATAATAGTTATAAGGGACAATTGGGGAGAAATTTTGGGATTTTGGTGGCTTGGATTGTTGTTAATAATTTGTTGTTTCCTTTTTCCTTGAAATTTTTTGGTACTAGAATGGCAAAAAAAGCTGCTGCTGGTAAGCAGTAGTAGTGAGCAATGTTTTACATGAGATTTTTTTGCTGTCTTGCTCTTTCATTTCTTTACTTTTTCTCTGTTTGCTTTCTTTCCTTCCTGTTTTTGTTTTTACCATTGAATACTTTAGTTCATTGTTTACTTTCCTTCTTTTAGCTATTTGATCTTTTGACCTTTTTTTTATATTGAGTGTTATTTTCGTGAAAACTAAATCATCGCTGTTATCAATCGGTGCAAACTTCATACTTCTTTTTAAAAGCATTAATTACCTTAATGCTAGTTTAATATCTCATTTCTTCTGCCTCTGTTGTCTCTTTAATCCATCCCTAATTTTTGCTTTTTTTTTTTTTTTTTTTTTTATTTATTTTCACTACAAGTTACAAGAACACATTTTAATGAAAAAGAACAGACAATTCTTTGAGCAAGAACAAGCAGATGGTTTCGCAATAACATTACATGCATAGATGTTTAGCTCAATTTTGTTGGGTGAGCTGAGCTGAGTTGAGCTCAGCAACTGCTTATTGATTTAATTGCATTTTTTTTAAATAGAATATTAATAAAAAAGAATTCCGAAAAGTTCAAAATAAAAAAATGGTCTTTATTGTCTAGTCGAGGAAAGAAAAATATTGACATTGACAGTAATACACTCAGGCACTGATAAAGCCGGTAAACCAGGTTTAGACATTGAATCAGTGTTGTTAATTTTAAGACAAACCATGCAGTATATTTTCGGATATATTGGATTTCTGTATTTAAAATAACAAACATACAACAGTTTGTCCACAGAGGCACAGCAAATGGTATGATATGTGGGATATGTAAGAGCGCTTCTAGCAATTTAAGTGCGGTGCTCATCTCATCTTCTCCAGCGCTTCAATGTTCAGAATCAAAAATTTCAAACCATTATATATTAGGGATGTCTGCATTGCCGAGTTCATTTGATTAGTAAATTATATATCGATATCTGTGTTCCAAACTATTTTTCTTTTTTAGTTCTCAGATCCTGCTATTTTTAGTGGTCAACCTGTTGATCAATTAAGAGAAGAAAGCACCAACTTACTTTAGCCACCCAAATCCAATAGTTCTACTAAACTATTCACGTATAGATTCAACTTTCAATATTATCATTTGTTTAGCTGAGTATTGATAACTACAAACAAGGCGAAGTTCAAAATTTGGGAAGCAATAAAAAATCATAAAAAGCAGAGTGCAAATATGAGTTCCAATAACAATGCAGAACTTCAATTTCAATTACAGCCGCTCTATGGCGGTGCTATCACCACATTGATCCCAACTAATTTATTGGATGCCTCACAAATCAGACAAGTCCCGGATACGCAAGAGGTTTTTGTCAATTTACTGAATTCGTTGTTGCAAAAAGAAGACTCTTTAATTTTTGATCTAATGGAAAGAGTTGACGTTGGTGATGTGGAAAATACCGGAAAAGAGGAAGATAATGATCACAAGGCAGTACAGGTCCATTTAGATGAGATTTCTGACTTGAATAATCATTTCAATGATACCGATAAATGGAAATTGATATACGAAGAAGAAATTACTTCAAGACTCAAACATTTCGGTCAAAGTGCCAACAGCAAAAACAACAGCAAGAGCAACAACAGCAACACAAGTAATGTTGCTAGCAAAGGCAGCAACTTGAAGAATAATTCTAGCGTTAGCACGGTCGGTACTGCCCAAGCTAGAGGATATTTAGCAATAGCCGTATCTCCAGTCTACAAATGGGGTCGCAAACAAACTCAAAATAAAGAAGAAGGTGAAGTTGATGAGAAATGGCTCGTTTTGGTGCTTGGGTTAATTAGACATAAAGTGGCCGAAACCGATATCGTCATTACATTAAACCTACCTGCATTGACGGCTGGATCTGTCAATGAATTGAAAAGTTTTTTGAATGGTAATGGCGAAAAAAGTGGTGACGGGAAGGTGCAGCAGAGGATAGCCAATGGGAGAGATATCGTTGAGACCGCGATGGAGAATTTTTTGATTGTTGATGAAGGATTGTTTGGGTGAGTGATCCGGTCGTAGTAAATGAATGAGGAAATGACAGTAGGTGTATGTTCTGGTGAGCTATTTGGGAAGAGAAATATAATTTTTGATTAATGTTACATCCTTTTGATTTTACTATTTTGTTTCTGACCGTCAGTAGTTTGGGGCATTTTAGCTGCTCGCAGATATTAGTCCTGAATGAATGAATGGCAGTAGGTAGCCTAGCATCAATTCGGCATGATGGCCCCTTCTTCGAAAAATGCTTGTTACAAATTTTAAGTATGTTTGAAAGGTGGCCTACAGCAAATGTAAAATTTGTAAGACAAAACGGTAATACATCTATTAAAGGCTGTTTTTTTTTCTGTATTATTTCATCCTAATATGAGTATATCCCATGCCGCATGATAATAGGCAAAACAAAAAAAAAACTAATAAAAGCAACAAAGTTCATGAATAAATGCAAAAAGCTGAGTAAAAAGATACAATATAAAAAACGAAACAGGAAAAAAGTAAGGTTGAAAAGTCATAAACGTCATAAAGGAGGGCCCGAGGTCCGCCAGCAAATGTAAAATCATAAAAAGAATCGTGAAAAAAAAATGCAAGCTCACAAAAAAATCTTTTGAGCATAAACAAAAGTCTAATAAGCAATAGGCAACTGCTCCTGCTTCAAGTATCTATTCACCTCATCAGGACCCACAGTCTGCGTGAAAATGATTGCTTGAATTTGAGCACCATCTTCACCGTTACCCTTAGCAGCTGTGAATGGCTTATTAACGGCAAGTTTGTCAGTGGCCCTGATTTTGGAGATCAAAGACGACGACTCGAAAGTCTCAATGACGCCCTCTGCATTTGCCTTTTGTCTATTGTAGATGGAGCCCGAAGAACCTGAGTGCGGAGAGTCAACAGTAAGAGTCGGGAAAGCCTTGGCTGCTGTCTGCGAACCGGCACCTGGCGGAGAAGGAGCAGTATCAACGACAACAACTGGTTCACGATTGTTGTCTTGGGCTTGTGGTGGGGCTGGGGCTGGAGCAGCCACGTTTACTGGAGATTCGTTGGCAATGTTTCTAGGCACTGCGGCTGCGGAGGCGCAGCAAGCGGAAGCGACGAGTAGCGAGACGGATATAGCGAGCTTCATTGGTGTTGCTGGTCTGTTTGTGTATCAGTAAGAGGCGTGTTGTTTGTTCGATGAAATGTTATGCCAGTGACGGTGATTGAATCTGATAAGTATCAGTAATGTGTTGTAGTGTACAGTGCCCAGTGTATAATTATGCAATGTTGGGACTGGTGCTTGGCAGCGAGAGCGGACAAAACGACTCAAAAAAATTCAAAGAGTCAAAAAGATTAAAAGCAAGCCAGGAACGGCAGCAACCAGAGACAGATGGGGAAGCAAAGCGCGGTATATATGTGTATATATAGCACGAGGCAAGGGTGAGTTGAGATGTCAGTCAGGCCTTGGGCTGTGTAATATTCTGTTGTCTTTTGCGAGTGTATAGCAGGACAGCAACAATAGGAGAGTGGCAGGGATATTGAAATTAATCGGGGTGGTGATCATAAAAGAGTGCAGCGCTCGGGAGGCAGGCAACAGTGGATGAATCCAGCAGGGGATCCTGGGTTTATATACGCAGGATAGCACCAATGTTGCCAACAACAGGCAGCAACTGCCGGTGGTCCAAGCTTGACTGGACAGCCGGTGCACTGCGGCTAAAATCTCGAGGCGCAAGCTATTACAGGCACTCTTCTAGACCGCACAACGCGCTCTGCCGTCAATATATAATCACCACCGCCTTTGTAGGCATATAATGGACAATAACAATGGCGCAATGCTGTGCCCGAAGCTATAGCTCAGCCCTTCCATGCCGTCCATACCTTCCCTCCTTCAGCTCTGTCTGCCCATATTCTAGCAGCTAGCAGTCAGCATCCACACACCCGCCAAACACGCCTCCGTCAGTTACCTTTCCGCATCGGGAAGCAAATTGCTGATCCTCGCTGCGTCCTCCTTACCAGCTGTACACTCAAATATACGCCATAACAGCTCAACCCTGCTGCTGTTTCAGCCACATTTACGGACCTGCAGTTGACGTATATAACATCTCAGGGCGTCAGCGACCATGTTACTGTGCTGAAATTGTCACATATAGTAACAAAATAGCCCCGTGTCTAGCTCCCTCATTGCGATCCCAACCGTACAGCAACTGGTCTGCATTCGGTCGAGTTTTGCTGTCATCCTGGCACGCTCGTTGCCGTCTCCATGCCAAGCAAAGTCTGACGTAGCTGGCCTTACCGTATCCGATATATGCTGAAAACCCTCGCTGCTCAAAGTTCGGTACCTCAGCAGCTCAGTGTGCGAAACCCAAACAGCAGGCGGATGGCACAGTATGCGTTGATCATATATCGAGCTCAGCATATACTTTGTATGTATTCCGGCCGTTTTTCGCAGATTTAAGGTTCGTTAAAGTTGAGCAACAACAGCAACTTCAGGAACGCCAGGAACACAATTCACAAAAATACAACAACTGCAATTGCAAGCTACACGATTGACGTTCTAGCGTGCCAATGAGCTCGCTGGTCCCATGAGCTCGCTGGTCCCGTGGGTTCATTGCGCTATACCGTTACTATACTAAGCTAATCGCTTATTGAAATACCTTGCAACTTGCAGCTTGCAATCAACAAATCCTGGCAGTAGTCCTAGAACCCAGCTTAAACTTTCAATTTGAAAATCGTTTCATTTTTCCCATCCAGACAGCTCAACCAGCGTTATCAGCTTCGTTTGCGTGCAAAGTTTAAACTGCTGATGCTGTTGTTGCAAGCAGCCCGCTCACCAGCAAGCACGATATTTTGTACCAGTTTCAAAAAGTACCCATGTATGTTGTTCAGGTTCCCATCCTACAGTCAATACTATACTGCAATTTCAATGGAAATTAAATTCTGGCCAAAAAGTGACGTCAACCTTCGAGGTCATCAATTGGACGCATTAGCAGTCGCACAGCACCCAGCACTTTGCAAAGTTTATTCAGTCCATGGCTATGCCAAACATGCAGACTTCTGTACTGTTGTAGTTTGTAGAGCCATATGTATCTCGCGAATATGTGCGATACAAGTTGGTGCTTTTCGGACATTCTTTAGCTATAGCTGGTTAGAAAACTTCAAAAGCTCGCTAATAGATTGACGTGACTTCCTATTTCTGTAATACAGCACTTTTTTTTTATATGTCACAATACCTAATAGTGTTTTTTTTTTTTTTTTTTTTTTTTTTTTTTTTAATTTCTCCATGGCTCAGCACATGTACGGATCTGTCTATTTGTCTTAATTCTACGTATTCCAGTGCTTTGTTGTTATCACTTGGCACTGGACCAACGTTTGTGAATTTTTTTTTCGTTTCCTTCGATGTGGGTCAGAAAAGGAATGCTACAAAACTTTTTGTACTACAAAACTTTTCGTAGTCAAGTTGATAATGTCTCGCGGTAGTAACTCAGCATCCCGTACTTTTGGGCTTGCATTGCTTATATAGCTACGGACCATAGGTATTCCTTAGCTATCGGGGTCTAAATAATGTCTGCTTCGATATTAACCACCAATGGTCCCGTTGAATCAACCCTAAGCCAGTGCGGATCAAGGATCCGATTACTGCTACTAACCCGACTACCAACTAGTGAACTTGGCCAGTGCTTGACATCCCATTTTAGTCCTTCAGTTGTTAGTTTGACATCACCGTAAACAGGAAGCAACCCACAATTGCAACCAAAATAGCTATTTTCTTTTGCTTTAGCTTCTTTTCCTTCGTTTTCTTCGGACGGCTTTTTTTTCAGCTCATTTCTTTTACTGCTATATTTCTCATTATCAAATTTGATGTAGTTATTACCTCTTGGCACAAGAAAAATTATATCCTGATTATTCAAGAAGACTAATTTGGTAGTGGGACTTTCTCGGTGATATTTGTATAATTGACTAAGCAGCTGGATTGTGTGATCAAACCTTCCACCAAGGCTTCCTAAGCACCGTATCACCACTTGGGTGTCATTACCATTATTACTACTATCACAATTTGCTTTGTTTTTGACTTTGTTTTTGAACTGTTGCTCAAGCTGCAATATCCCATCATAGTCATCAACCAGCTTGATCAACGTCACTAAGTCGGCTTCAGCATCTTCTTCAGCATTTGCTTCTACTTGTACTTCATTTGTGTGTGGGTCCTCATTTTCCTTCTCTTTACAAGCTTGTCCCGAGTTGCTGACACTGTAGCTTTGGTGATAGTATAGCTGAATCAAGGAAACACATTTACTAAAATCAGTAGCCCATTGAGATGCTTGCTTCTTAACTATTGTTCCATGCGATTCATAGTATTGCTTGACTTCATCACGAAGAGAATCCAAATCACCGACGATGAAATCCGGCACAAAAGAGTCATCATCAAGTTTATCGCCATCAGTGTGTTCTTGAGGTTTTTGGTATTTTCTTGTATAGTCAAATAATCGATTGCCTCCACCATCAGCACAGACTATCAAGTCTGACGAGTCCCAAATTTGCTGAAATGATTCAAAACTATACTCGATTGCTTGGTTAAGAATAAGCAATGTGTTTTTGAACGGCAATTGTTGTTGTTGTTGTTGTGGTTGTTCGGGGCTGGACGCGATTCTGCTGGCGTGGAGCATCAAGTCTAAATCGATCAAATTGACATTATTAAAATTGCTTGAGCCAAAACTATTGCCGTTACCATTATTGGCGTTATTGCTGTTGATAGTCACTTTGGTGATCGACGACGAGTTTGACGAGGTGGTAAGAGAGGTCTGCACCAAGATACTTGAAGGCACAGCAACTTGGGAGAACCCTACGTCTGGGTTTTCAATGATTTGTTCCTTGTTATCTGACATAGTTCACTGTTCTTGATTGTCAGTCGTCTGTCATTTACTCTATTGTTTGTGATATTAGTATACTGCAGGACCGTGTAGAGTAGTTTCCCTTTAGAAAAAGAACTCCTGGTTATACTTTTGCAATCGTCTCGGTAGAACCAAATGCGAAAAGAAGGAAAAAACAAGCCAATGCGGACAGAAAAGGAAATTCTTTCTGCACTCGTAGCCACCCAGTTGCTAACCCACATCAACCTCATGAAGCACAGATCACTATGATGAGGAAGAAAAAGCTCGCTTTAAGTGGGATCTATTATCAATTATAAAAAGACCAGATCTAGAAAGCAGACACAAGAGCAATAGCCCTTGGTGATAGTTCTCGAGGGTCGGCATTATCGACAGCACCGACATAGGGATGGCCTGCATCCGCTGCATCAGCAGCATCGGCAATCTGAGCGTGAATAATGACAACTTAGTAGTCTAACCCACAGGTATACAAGGATGGAAATTCTGTTATAAGTACAGTCACGTACTACTACAGTGATTATATTTTCTACTGTGTCAACCACGGAAGAGAAAATTTTTCTGGTTTTGGTGAGACGAACAAGAACATGTACAAGAATAACAGACTCAACGAGAAAAACCGATGGTTTGCTTGGTTGGATTTATCCTCGCGATAATGATGATCATACTAGCCATATAAATCCAAGAAAATAAGGATACTAAAACCACAGTCTCTTGAAATCGCCAAAAATCAGAAATTCTCAGACAACTCTTCTCACAGAATGCAACCCCTACGTGCGTCGTCAGCATGCAAGAGAACCAGCTCAAGAATCTCCAACATGATGATGATGCCATTCTTGAGTGTGGTCTAACTTGCAAAATTCGGTAATGGTGATAAATAAGATTTTAGTAGCACATTTGTCCAAATTTTTGTATAAAAGCATTGAAAGAGAATGTTTTGACGGATACTCATCAAGATAAAGCGAGTGCTACCATCGCAGCTAAGATTATTTACAATAAGGCCAAGGCGCGTTGTTGCTAATATCAAATTGATTAACTAGCTAATCACCAAAGATGCCTTTCAAGAATTATTGTTATACCGCATGCAACTCAAGAATTACAGATTGCAGTACTATAATATAAGTTAGGTAAGTACATATGCAAGAGAAATTAATACTGACAACTTGATGAAATACCGATACATAAAATTATGAAAACAATATATGACGAAACATAAAATGTAGAAAAAAAAGAGACAATGAATTATAGACTGACAAAAAAGAGACAAAAAAGAGAAGAAAATCAATGCTTGATAGAGGGATGGGGAGACGAAAAAAAGAAACAGAAAACTAGACGGATATTCGATAAACTTCAGCGTGGAAGCAAATGGCAAGCAAGTACAATCAGCTGTTAGAAACGTCAAGCTTATAAGCAATTTAGCACTATAATCATCCAGAAGAAATAAAAATAAAAGAATAAAAAATAAAAATAATGAGTGAAACAAAAAATGTGAAGGAAGCAATGAGACCGGAATAGTCAATGGTTGAAAAAGTAGTATTGATGACCAACTATGGTGAAAGTAGGTTATGGTGATTGGGGAAGTAACAGTAAGTTAGTAGGTTAAAAACAAAAGACAGAGAAAAGAGAAGAGAAAAAAAAGACGAGGTAACTGTACCTCACACCGAGGCCAACCTAAAAATAAAGAAGGGCCTATCTGCAGAATTTTTCATCCACCTACCGTTTAAGCTTTAGCTTCACCCTTCTTTTTCCAATTGCATTCAAAATAATGTCTAACGAAAGCCAATGGATCAAGCTCTTCTTTGGCACCCATACTACCAATTCCAGGGCTAAAGCTAGTAATTGGCAACACCAATACATCAGAGACCAACTTAGGAACTTCCAATTTACTAAAATCTTTCCAAGTGACTTTAGTATAAATCCCACTCAACACGTAATCGTTAAAATAGGTAAAAATCACATCAGTCCAAATTCCTGCTCCTGTCCACTTCATAATATCCAAATTAGTGTCCACAGGATCCAAAGCTAAACCTTTTTCCTTGTTACTATTACTATTAAGCAAATTTTTCTTTTTTTCAATGGTTCGTTCGGTGATTTGCGCAACAATTTCTCGAAGAATTGGATGACCTGGTTTGGCTTGAATAACCCACTGACCAAATTGCACTCTACGAGCATAGATTTTTTTCCAATCAGCATTGTCAGCATCAGCTTCAATACCCACCACCATGCCTACTTCGTTGGGAGAAACATTCTCAGGAATCCAGTTAGGCACTGCTTGTAATGGATGAGTGTCAATATCGGCATATACGCCACCCTTAGCAAGTAAAATCAAGTAACGGAAAAAGTCCATCTTGAGAATAATTGAAGGTAACAGCTCATAAGCTTCAAGGATTTCTGGAATGTTTTTGTATAAATGATGAATCATTGCTGTTGATGTGTCATCATTAAATAATTCATGCACGAATCCTGGGTTTCTAACAGCCCATGAAGTTTCACCATCTTTGAATTTTTGGTCAAAGCGATCATCATTAAGGCCGTACTTCCAACATTGCCAAATGTAAGCTGGAAACCGTTTGGAATTATCGTAAGGGTAAATAAAGGCCAATTTTTCTCGAAGAGTGGCGTCTTTTGGTGGATTTCTCAACCCAACAAGTTTCCGCTCAAGGGTTTTACGATCCTTTTCAAGCTCATGAATCCGTTCTTCTTGCTTTTTAAGCAAATTTTGTGCAATGTCCTCTAATTTTTTACTTAATTCTTCATTCTGCTTTTGTTGCTGGAGAGTTTGTTCATTGTTGCGCTGCAAACTGCTCAAGTAACTTTCAAATAAGACTTTTTGAAGGTTGTTATTAGATTTAATTGGAACAAATTTGATAAGCAACACACTTAAACTGAGAATAGTGAATATTATAATCAAGATACGTCTCACTACCGTAGCCTTCATGTTGATAGTTTATGATGTTTGTTGGTGGTGTTCAAATGACTTCCTATTTGTATGTTTTGAACAGTTTGGGAACTTGTTTTTTTACTGTTATTATTATTATTATAATAAGGTTTTTTTCTATTCCTCGTTTGAGATACTCCCTCACTGCGCTGAAGTGGTTGGTAATGTGCACTGCGACTTTGATCTAAAGGGGAAAACAGTTCCTTCAAAACTTGGCCAAAGATTGATCCACACTTTCAAATTAGTTAACTACTCGAACCAAGTAAAACTGACAGCTTTGCTTTGCTTGTTAATCAGTTGGCTATGCGAACAACGAAAACTAATGTGAAATTTTGAATGTTATCTGAAATTTGAACGCAAACGGCGATTAATAGCGTTGTTTGAATATAGAAGCAAATAACCGAGCGCTTGAACAATGCTACTGAGAAAAAAAAGCAAACCCCTGTACTCTCTAAGCTAATATGTTGGTTTAGCTTGATTAGTTGGGTGGCGGTAGTGGAGCTTGAGTGTTGCGGTGTGGTTGGTTGACTACAGCCAGTATGTGAGTACTCAGCGAATTTGGATATTATTATTATTGTTGTTATTATTATTATTATTATTATTTTTAGTTTTTCCTTTTTCCATCTCGGCCGCTCGTTCACTCACTCGCTGCTGTACTGATTCAGGGCTAGCTGGCTGAAACGCCAGTCGCTCTTTCTCCTTCTCTTTGTCACGGTGGACTCAAGACGTTCACCGGCCTTTTCTCCTATTTATACGCCGGGTTATCATACATGAGCGTTGAAGGAGACAAACCAAATAATGCTAAATGCACCTCGACTGCTGTGTGCCTTCAAGCTTGACTAACGTACTTGATACCAGAAGGATTAAAGAGCACTTGGATAACTACTAGCCTTTCACATTCTTGTGTTGCATTTCAATAGTTTTTTGAAGACTAACTTATATTCCCTGTCAAGTGGTATATTGTCATACGTGAAATATACTATCAAGTTATTTGTCGATGGCCTATGAAAAAGCGCTATTGCTTCGCTTTTATAAGCTGAGGCTTGAAATCTGATGCCAGGGACCATTTGATCTAGTCGCAGCTATGGCTTATGATGCCTGTGGTAATGTTCGCTTTGGAGCGGTTCATCAGTGGCTAGTAGCGGGCCTGCTATAAGCTCGCCTGGATAACGATATACTGTAGTACTAAGTTTTCTTCACTTTCCTGTCTGTTCACACAAACCCAATATTAATAAGGCTTACTAGGTGCACTTAGTAAGCTTATAGCTTTCCAATGTACGACTTGAATGAAAAAATGGACCAATTGTTGATGGGCAGTCAATTCTTAGAAGTAGCCTCTAGCCTTGTATCTACAGCGTTGTACATCTACTTATTTTTTTTTTACCATTGTCGATCTATAAGACATGTTAAAAAGCTCTAATGTTACGGAAAGTCTCGGTATATGATGAAATGAAGCATTGAATTATCAAGGTAATTATACAAGTGAAAAGCGAGAAAGTGAAGAATAAAGAATAAAAGGTGCAATAATCTGGCGGAAGAGAAAGAGAAGGAAACATCAATTAGACTGAATTGTCAAAATTCAGATTTGTTTGTCATGAATGAACCAAGATCAAATAATGAATGATGCAACAGTAGTCACAGCATTGAGAATTTGGCCACCATGCTTTTTAAACCAGGATCCGATAGACTTGTCCACCACACCATCAGTAGAATTACTACCATTAGCAACAATTGAAGCTTCGTGTTGCTTATATGCAATAAGACTGCTATTGAGAGTTTTCATTGCGTCTTCAAGTTCTTCGAAACTTGGTGTGGAGGATTGGGACGCTGCCGCATCGGAGCTAGTGCCATTGTCAGAATCAACATCAGTAGTAGCAGACGTAGCTTCAGCAGCAGTACCAGAAGTAAGCGTGCTGGTGGTAACCGCAACGCTCTCGGAAATTGCAATTGGCAAAGCCATTGAAGCGGTGGTGAAAGCGGTTGCTAAGATAACAATAGTGTTTGAAAGTTGCATCTTAAAAAAGATTTTATCTGAGGTACTTTGGGCTTGAGATTGAACTCGATTTTTTTCTTATCACTTAGTAAATTAAAAAAGTTTTCTGTCTTTCACAAGATGTCACTTATATTAACTGCCACATTATATTATATAAAAGAAAACTGTGAAAATCTTATAATTATTTATATATTTTCCGAATTATTAGCTCGGATCCAAGATACACAGCAGCACTGCATATCGTGATAATAGCAAAGGGCACCATTCCTCAAAGCTCTACCTTAACCTCACATTTTATCATCGGTTCCGCATAAATTCCTTTTGGTACCAAGTCCAGCTATAACTGTAATTCTGAACCCAAACAATAAGCAGTATACAGACTAACAAACAAGCACTAAAAGAGCACTAAAAAATATTAGTGAAAACCCAATTTTTTTTTTTTTTTTTTTTTCAAAAAAAAGTGGACCGGCGAGCACCATTGGGGACTTTAGCCCCATTACCATAAAATCGAATACTATTGAAAGAAATAAGAGCGTGGCTTTTAAGTTGGTGAAGACGGAATAGTCGAATCCATGGTAACGAGCTGTAGCGAGATTTAATATTGTTCTGCATTGGCCTGTTTAAATGCATAATCCTGCATGATGATGTGATGCAACTGCTTTACACGGAAATGTAAAATTAAACTTAACATGACAATATGTTAACATGAATTAACATGACACAATCTTGTTTCTTTCTCTTTTTGGTATCGCCGTTGTTCTATGTTATGGTACCAAGAGATTTAACACCACAAATACCATTGAATGCTAGTTCCAAACTTAGCGGTACAATTATTGCCAGCATGAGGGATATATGATTGTGTATCGAAAAAAGTTTCTCGAAGATCAAGCTTGACTCTAATACGTAACATAGCGAGGCCACTCAGTCTTTTTG
The DNA here is from genome assembly GCA_001936135.1 of Saccharomycopsis fibuligera x Saccharomycopsis cf. fibuligera. Classification (NCBI taxonomy): domain Eukaryota; kingdom Fungi; phylum Ascomycota; class Saccharomycetes; order Ascoideales; family Saccharomycopsidaceae; genus Saccharomycopsis; species Saccharomycopsis fibuligera x Saccharomycopsis cf. fibuligera. The sequence continues at coordinate 1,162,286 of CP012817.1, read as the reverse complement.
GGACTTGGATGTTAGTTTATACTCCTTTATTATATTACGACTGAACTTTGATAATATCCCGGATAGTCCGAAAGTACCTGCCTACCAGCCATCTGTCCTTCGCATTACTTTGGCGAAAAAAAAAAAAAAATTTTTTTGATACATCTTTGCGCCACGCAGCGCTTCTGTGCTGAAGAAAAGTAGCATACAATTATCCTATTCTATTATACAGAAAAAAAAAGATATAGCTTGAAGAAACAAAACATCCAATATAGACATCATAGTTCAAAGTTACTCTTCAACGAAGAATAGTTTGGTTTTGTGTTTTTACCCGGCGGCGGCGCCGGTTTGAACTCATTCACTGTCTTACCACTTTCCTCGCCATCTTGAGATTTTCCTGTTCCTGACTTTCCCTTACCTTGTTTATCTTTTACCGCTAGCAACTTGATCTGTTTTCTTACTACCATTCCTAACTTGGTCTGTTCCAAATTACTGGTACCCAAACTCTTCACTTTACCCCAAGTGATTCTAATCGGCACGTTTCTTATGAATATTATTCCTGGGCCTTTATAGCCGCGTGGTTTCTCCACAATGTTGGACAACTCTTCTGCGTATTTGCGTTTTTCTAAGCTAACATAACCGCATTTGGCACGATGGTTGAGTACAATAGACTTGAAGCTTATTTTCTTCTTGTCGGTTTTGAGATGGTCAATCAACTTTTGCTGAATGTATTCCGCAACCATGTTGTCGGTGATTTCGTCGTTGATGCCAAATATGAAGAATGATGTGATGGATTCGTCTTTGGGGATGGTGAGGTTGCCGTTAAAGGGTAATTTGGAGAGAATTTTGGAGATATCGACATTCTGCAATGCTTCCGCGGAGTAAGTCAGCGAGGCGCCTTGTCTGCTTTGCTGTTGTCCCGAGCTTAGCTTCTTGGAGTTGAACTTATTCTGTGCAGAATGGCTCTGCGATAATTTTCTTAAGATTTCTTCTACTTTTTGTCTTGCCTCAGCACTGTTGCTTTTAAGGCTTCCGCCCTCGCCATTCTCTGTCAACAATCTCATGTCGGGGCCGTTGGACTGCTGCTGCTCCTGTTCGATATACTTTAGATCTGCCTTTTGAGCCATATACCGTTTTGTAACATCATTGGACGAGTATGCGACCTCATGAATGTTCTCTACCCCAGCCATCTTGAAAGCAGCGTCACGTAAATGGAGCGGTATGCCATAGGTCAAATCGAGCATACAGGCCTGACAGCAATTTCGCTGCCGAGCACAAGTAAGACATATGACGGTCTTGGAAAACTTGCTTCCCTTGCTGACATTCCAGCGGAAAACTGTAAACACTCTGGTGCAAAGCCTGCATTGAGCACCCTGAGGTTCTTTGATCATCTTGAGGTATGGATTGGAACCAAGACATTTCTCGCAAATGGCGGGCACTTCCTCTGCACTCATTTTGGGCAGCTATGTATAATCAGAAATAGTTGAGATTATTTGAGAATCCTATTCACAGATGCTTGCTGGCTGGCCTTGTTGCTGGTGTATGCGTTCCCTGATCCACACATCCATCCATCTCATCTCATTCGCTTGAATATTTTATTTTATTTTTTTTTTTTTTTAATTATTATTTTTGCCATCGCCAGAGCACTTGTCACAAATTACGTAATCACAGCTTCTGCTAACTTAGCGCGGATTCTGATACACCGCTAAAGAAAAAGAACACCTGCTCACGGCATCCTCGACTAATCGCTGCAACGCTTTGGTGGTCGTGTTCTGCCCTGTTCTGCTTTTGAGTCCTCCTTTCCTGTTTATGCTGTAGAGGCTTGCGGTTGCGGTTCACGTTGTCCTCTGCTTCTAATATTAGCGTTAGCATTCTTAATCCTTTTACCACACATTCTGTTGCAACACCGATACAACAGCTGGCCGCATTTCCTCCTTTCGGACATCAGATTGAAAAACTCATTCTTTTCTCGTTTGATCTCTAAAACCCATCAAGTTACACCGGCATAAAGGTCTGAAACAAAACAGGAAAAGTTTAAAAGCAGTACGCTGAACAGCTGTTTGATCATGTCAAACTACTACAACCCAAGAAACTCGGGTCCTCATAAAGACCTTCCGCCTGTGCCTCCTCAGGCCCACTATGACACTGACTACGGTTACCAAGGTGGATTCAGTCAGCATGGCGGTGGCTATGACGGCCCCAGCATGAATGCCAACAATTTACTGAGGTCGAACAATAACGATTTCAATTTTGTGGACCCCAATGCACATATCGATAATAGTTTCAAAGACAACAGCTTTCAGCCTGCCAACCCTAATTTAAGCTTAAACAATAGGGTCATTTACGATTACGATACAGATGGAGATTCAGACAGCGGCTTCCCCCACTCTGGCCCTTCCGCTAATAATAACAGCGCCGGTGCTATAAATAACATGGGCACAAGCCTCAATCCCAATAAACAAAGAGAGTTGGCTAAAGCTCATCAAAATGATTTCTATAGCCAGCCGAATAACTCAGGCATATCCAGACACAGCAGCACCAAATCGAACCCTTTCAAAGAAGACCCATTCGCAGAAATCAGCCCTAACAAAAGAATGAGTCGGAATAACTTGAACAACGGCAGCAACAGACCGTATGTGGATAATGATGATGATACGTTTGATAATGTGCCAATAAAATCAGTGGCATATAACGCTACTCCATCGCTAACATACGAGGAAAATAACAATGCAGCCACCTCTTTGCTTAATCCGTACAGAAACAACAAATTTTACAACAACGAATCCAGAACCATAAATGGAGGTTTTAAGGTTAATGATGAATTTGGTCCCAACGAACTTCGGCCTAGATACATTCAAGATCCAGCCGCGACTGCTGCGGAACAGAAGCCTAATGGTTGGTTAGTGTGGAGAGGCAAAAGAGTGCCGATATGGTGTTACATCCTAACTCTTATTCAAACCATTGTTTTCATTGTTGAGTTGGCAAAAATGGGCTCATTAACCGGTAGTCCAGTGCAAACAAAACCGTATTTCAATCCAATGATTGGTCCATCAAACTACGTTCAAATCAATATGGGATCGCGATTTGTGCCATGCATGATTCACATTGATAATATCACCAGCATCACTAGTAACGTGTTCCCATGTCCAAACTCAACTGACACGTCCACTGGATGTACCCTTGACACTCTTTGTGGATTAGGAGGCTTAAGTCAAGACAATGATGGCTACAAACCAGGTCAGTGGTACAGAATTATTACTCCAATTTTCCTTCATGCAGGTTTTATTCACATTATTTGCAATTTGCTTTTGCAAATGATGCTTGGAGTTGACATGGAAAGAGCCATTGGATCAATAAAATTCATTCTTATCTACATGGCTGCTGGCATTTCAGGAAACATTTTTGGTGCTAACTTTGCCCAAAGTGGTCTTTCTTCAACGGGGGCTTCAGGAGCTCTTTTTGGAATCATCGGAGTCAATTTGGTTCATTTTTTATTCTTCACTAACAAATCACAAATGCATCCAAAAACGTATAGAAAAAACTTGTCATATTTGATTTTTGAAATCATTTTCACTTTGGTGTTGGGCCTTTTGCCCGGGCTTGATAATTTCAGTCACATTGGCGGGTTTATTGCTGGGGTATTGCTCAGCGTTGTTCTATTGAAGGATCCTAACTTTGTTTTCCAAGAAAGATACCGTTACCAAAGAGACCCAAAGGAGTTGAATAAATCAGCTATTCCTGCAAGAAACAGTTTGAATTCTTTCACCCCATTTGACTATGATGGAGGGGAAAATAGAGCTAATGAATCTAGCAACATTAGGGTAATAAATTCCAAATTTGGGAAATTCTTTCCAAACCTTCAAATCAGAAAAGCTCCGGTTTTCTTTGGGTGGATCGCAGTTAGATTGACTTGCGTGGTGCTTACATTTTTATGGTTTTACTTATTAAGCGTCAATTTCTTCACCAACGGTGGTGGACACTGTTCATGGTGTAAGTACTTGAGTTGCATTCCAGTAAAAGATTGGTGCACAATGGGCAAAATTCAACTTGAAAACTTGAATGGCAGCAGCAGTGCGTCAATTTTGGTTGTCAGCTATTTTATGTTTTTAATTTCTGCACATTTCAAAATAATGTCATCAAAACTTAATGCAAAGAAATCAATCAAGATAGATTGAACATGCTTATACACCTACAATCTATTTACTCATACATGCATACTTTACCTCTCTTGCATTTGGTAATCTTTTTTCTCTCTTCTTTTGTTTCGTTTGCTTGTTGTACATTTTCCCTCTCCCCACTATTTCCGGCTTTATGTTTCTCACTTCATTACGAATTCTGGCTCAAATCGTTATTTAAATAAAAATTTTACGTATAGATTATAAACTAAATGAGCATGTTCAATGCTCTTTTATTTCCCATTATTCTGTTTTATCTTTATTCGTTACAAACATAAGCGATATGTGATACATACATCAACTTGCAAAAATATATATTTATTCATTAGGGAAAAAAAAGCATGTAAGCAGATACACAATCGACATTATAGCATACAATATACAACATTGTAGTGCACAACAACAGAAATAAGTCTAAACCGGCCAATAAAATTTCAGCGTTGCCTCAAAAAACGGATCTCGGACTAAGACAAAAGTATACTCTATAATTTAAGATATTCACCATAATATCCACCATAGATACAACATTAGTGCAAATTAGCACCACCACCAATCTGTAATCCGTAAAATACTTTTCTCGAACAAACGCGAATTTATTTATTGGCATTTGTCCAGCTACGAATATTTAACGTATCCCGCGGAAGCTGAATCTCAAGTGATAGGCTGGCGGCGTCAAAAAGTGTGACGAAAAATAGCAGTAGTCAAGTGACTATAGTGTATATATACACAGTTACATTGACCATGCCTACTCTATTAACTGCACTTGAGAACTATCAAGCACCACAATCAGTTAATAGCATTCACTCTCTTGCTTGACTAGCGAGACTAATTAACGGCAGTTAGAGTTAGTCCAATTGACGTTATCTGCTGCTCTGTGGCTTGACACACATGGAACAGACGAGCGACATGAGAACTTTCCGTTTTGAGCGAGATCAATGGAGCTGGTGTAAGCTCACCGCTTTGAAAAGTTATAGCCGCTCTGAAAATTGAGAAAAAATCATCATTGTATCATACAAGTTAGGAAAAATTAATAGATTTTTTTAAAAAAAGGTGGCTGCAGGACCTGACTTTTTGCATTGACATCTAAATTACGACTTTTGCCTAACACTAATGGTCAAAATTTTATGCGACAGCTGCTAAACAATATCCTTGATGTGCCTGTTACTTGTCTGCTTCCATAAAGCCATGCCACTACATTATGAGATAATAATGGAACTTATATATAGCTTTAAAAATGGTGCTTAGTTGCTATTTAATGATGCCTATTTCAAAAATCTTGTTTTGTTTTTTGGTGAATTAGGTATCATTAACACTGTTTTGCTGTTGAACTTTGCTGGACAGACATAAGATCACTAGTAATAAATCATTAAATTTACCCAAAATGCAACATTCAATATATTCGAGCACTAGCAACACATCGACATTTCTGGACATCAAAATCTCGCCGCGCTCATCAGACGATATTTTTAGAGATCCCCCAACGAGTCAAAGCAGAGACAAAGATCAATATCAAGATCAAAATGATAACAGCCATAACAACCCATTTTCAACTAGCACTAAGAACGCAGCAAGCAGCTCTGCAGAATTAGCCTCTATCAAGAATTTGTGGGCGTTCCTTCCTGTATCAAAACTTTGGGTGCTTTTAGTAGGCATTACATTGTCAATAATTGCCGGTCTCACTCCAGCAGCCGCCAGTATTCTCGTAGGCAAAGTATTCAACGTCTTGTCATCATGGAAATCTGGCAAATACCTGAGTTTTGCCGACTATACGGATGCCACACTACTATCAACAACCTCACTATTTATTCTCGGAGCAATTCAACTCTTCATTCTCTGGGCAATGCTTTATGTATGGCTCGTTCTTGGAGAATTTCAAGTAAGAGCTGCTAGACGCAAAATTTACCAAACATACATCAACAAACCTTTCAGCTGGTACGATAGTAGTTTACAAGTGCTGGGAGATTTAAATCAGATTAATAGATGTGCAGAAGAGTTGAGAGCTGGCGTATCTGAAGCATCTGCATTTCTATTACAGACCATTACCACTATAATTTCTGCTCTTGGAGTATCGTTTTACTACTCAGCGACCTTGACTCTCGTTATGCTTGCCTCATTTCCAGTTATTGCTGTTTTATCGGTGGTATTGGATACTTTGGTTCAAAGAAGCCAAATTAGAGAAAATAATGAATCCGCTGTTTCTGGTGACATTTTGAATTGGGCTCTTATGTCCAACAAGCTTATCAAGCATGCTGGTACTCAGAATATTGAGTACGCCAAGTTCAAAGAGTCCACATTCAAGTGTGCAAAGCATTACATCAAAACATCTTTCTTGTCAGCTTTACAAGTGAGTGCAATGAAAATCATTGTCTTGATGGCATTCATTCAAGCATTTTGGTTTGGTAGCCATATGGTCAGAAAGGGTAAACTACAATCAGGTACTGTGCTAGTGTGCTTGTCGAGTTGCTTGGTGTTTGCTCAGTCAATTTCTTCAATGTCTTCCCAGTTAATATTCTTGCAAAAGGCCATAGTGGCCGCAAATACCATCGTTGAGTTTGTTAATCAGCCACCGCCGCTGCTGCCGCAACAATCTGTGAAAGATAGCTTTGATGAAGACCATGGCTCAGATGTCAATGGCACAAGATACATTGACCCAGCACATTGTGTCGGAGACATTAACTTCCAAAATGTACATTTCGCATACCCTTCTCGACCAAATGTAAAAGTTCTCAATGACGTATCTTTGCAATTCAATAAAAATAAGCTAAACTACGTGGTTGGTAAATCTGGCTCTGGAAAATCAACATTGTCTGCCTTACTTTTAAAATTTTACCTGCTTCAACAAGGCAGTGTAACCGTTGATGGTTTTTCATTAAATAACTTGAGCAAGAAGTGGCTTACTACAAACATTACACTAGTGCAACAGGACTCAATGCTTTTTTACATGACGGTGAAAGAAAACATTAAGCTTGGATCTCTTTTTGGTTCTGAGTCAATCAGCGATGAAGTAATTAATGATGCAGTTAACAAAACAGTATTAGATAAAGTGATAACCAAATTGCCTAATGGAATTGATACCATCGTTGGTTTAGAAGGCCATTCTTTAAGTGGTGGCCAGCAACAAAGAGTAGCATTAGCTAGAGCAATCATTAGAAATACTCCAGTTTTGATACTTGATGAAGCATTTTCCGCTCTAGATTCAAACGCCAGAAAGCAAGCATTGCAGAATATCAAGCTTTGGAGACGGAATAAAACGACAATTATCACCACGCATCAGTTGGAGGAAATTGATCCAGAAGATTATGTTTTCATCATGCAGGAAGGCAAAGTTGTTGAGTCAGGGTTGAAATCAATATTGGAGGATAAAGTTGGTGGTGCATTTTCTGATTTGGCCAAAAATTTGAAGCAAAATCCAATTGATAATAATGATATTGATACTGTTGACAAGCACGATGCTGATAGTTTCATTGATAGTTATTTGGTAGGTTATGAAAAGTATGACCACAAGGACAGAAGAAAAGGAACTTTGTGTTTAATGGAAAGTTCAATGAAAGCTCTTGACACACATACTATCGGCTCTGGTTTGCTGAAGCTGGATATAAGCTACTGTGATTCCTATCATTCCAAAAGAGACATACATACTGAAGCAGGCCTGCAAGTGGATGACATTGAAGCACAGACAGAGACGCCTACTTGGCGTAACTTTTTCAACAGAAAGAACAAGAACGAGAAATTTGATCAAGAAAAATGGAAAGACGTTACCTATAAACAGGAACCAGAAAAGGTTAAAGGCATTTTCGAAATACTAAGCTTTATGAGGCAAACAACCAACAGCAAGCTCACAATATTCATTGGAATTTTTTTGTCATTGATAAATGGTGCCTTAACCCCAGTTTTCTCTTACTTTCTTGCTAAACTTGTGGAAGGTATAATTCCACATGGGAATGTTGGGACGGTAGCATACAATTTGAAATGGTCAGTGGTCTTGATCGCCATTATTCTATGTGATGGTCTCACTACATTCTTGAAATTGTTTATATTGAAGTATGCTAGCGAAATTTGGGTAGTGTCGCTTCGTCAATCCATTTTCCAAAAATTGCTATACCAGGAAGCATCTTGGTTCGACAAGAACAGCTCCAAATGCGCAGAAATCACCGGGCTTCTCATGAACGATGCCAGAGACTTACGATACTTGGTATCTGAGTTTTTGAGTTTAGTGACATCGGTATCAATAATGACCCTGTTGGGTCTCATTTGGGCCATTGTCGTTGGTTGGAGGTTATCTCTTGTTGGAATTGCCATCTCTTGCTTATTTGCCATTATCACTGTCTCTTATTCAGTAGTATCTCAAAATTCTGAAAATCGTTATAAGCTGGCAGTAGCCACTTTGGAAAACTTGTGCTATGAGATCATAAATGGTATCAAGACCGTTAAATGCCTTAATTTGCAAAACTTTTTTCAGGAAAAATTTAACATCAAGCTTGAAGTTCTCAAAAGTGAAGGCAATTCCAGAGCCGCTACTGCTGGGGTCGGAATTTCTTTGGGCACCTCATTGTCTTATGTTGCCCAGATGATCTTGTTGAATTATGGGTTAAAACTTGTTGGTGACAATCTGTACAACACAGGTCAGTTGATGCAAATATATACTTTGCTAATCTTTGCTATTGTTTCTGTTGTCCAGGCTATGTCTCAATTGTCTGATATAAGTCGAGGTCAATGTGCTGGTACGCAAATTATGAAACTAGCAAATTTGGAACCTGCGTTGGTCGAAACTATTGGTGACGATCATATTGGAAGTTTCAATGAAATTACTGAGAAGGATGAAAATTTTATTGAGTTCAAAAACGTTAACTTTTCATACGATCATCAAACCCCAATTTTGAATAATGTTTCCTTCGATATATCCAAAGGCGAGGTGGCGGCCATAGTTGGAGAGTCAGGGTCTGGAAAATCCACTATTGCATCGTTAATCTCTAGACTTTATCCGGTGCTTGAAAACCAGATTTTTATTGGTGGCAAAGACATAAACACGCTCAGCATACAACACTTGCGTCGCTCAATCGCTGTGGTACTGCAAAAGGCAGTTTTTTTTCCTGGGACAATTTATGAGAATTTGGTGTATGGCTTGAAAGAAAATATTGATTACACTAATCAGGATGTTGTAGAATGCTTGCAGATGGTAAACATGTACGATTTCATAGTTCAGCAGCTACCACACGGTTTGAACACAATTATTGGTGGCACCGCTTCAAACAGTCTTGTCAGTGGTGGGCAAGCTCAAAGAATTTCAATTGCTAGAGCCATGCTAAGAAAGCCCAAGATATTAATAATGGATGAATGCACATCTGCTTTAGATCCAGAGAATACTAAAAAGATCTGTGATTTCATAAGAGAAAACTTGATAGAGAATAATTACACAAAAGTCACTACTTTGTTGATCACGCATTCACCGGAAGTTATAGATGCTGCTACTAGTGTCATTAGGCTTGGTAATGGTAGAGTTGTGTCATAACTCTTTTTTGGCTTTATTCTTTTGATTAACTTTTATTATGCTTTTTGTACTATACTTTTTCTTTTTACTTCTTGTTTGTTATTGTTAAAATTGTTACTGAAAAACTTTTACTTCTTCTTTTCACAGATTTGCAATCAATTACAGCTAACTTATTCTAGGTTCTCAATTTCATTTTGACAAATATATGTTATATTGTATCCTATCTTTGTTTAGAGTAAAGTAAGGACATATAAGCTTGTACATTAGAAAAACGAGTTTGAACGAAAAATAGTAAAATGCATAATTATGTTTCCTTATGCAAGGTCACAAAGCTGTTAAACGTGTAATTGCTATTAGGGGAAGGCAAACTTTTTTGGTGAACTATTGCCCGAATCATAGTTTTTTCAACATGGCATAAATTAAGAGACCGGCCTCGATTAACAAAAGTTTTATCATAGGACATGAATAGTCCGGTAAATTATGTAAGCTTCAGAATTTATTGAACACCACGCAACACTTCTCAGAATATTTTGCTGTAAGACATTTTCTAGAAAGCTATATATTTTGTTCTTTATTGTTTTTGATTTTTTTCGTTGAGTAATAATTTAGAGTTCATACATTTCTAAAGATTTCTGCAAGCCAGACAGTTTGTGCTAAAATCGAGAAATAGTATACATTCCCAGAATAGCAAAAGCTCATTCATCATAGCAGATACACACCACGATTATAATCTAATTTATGTGCTAAATCATAGGGTAAATCAAAGTTTTGAACTTGGCAAAAAAATCTCTCGGGGGTGATTCGAACACCCGATATCCAGATTAATGTTGACATTACAGTCTGGCGCCTTAAACCAACTTGGCCACCGAGAGGAATTATGATATTGTTGCGAACATTTTCCTTCATTGTGTTCGCATTCCTGGTCAGTCTGTATTCACTACCGTCAGAAGGTCCCTTGAAGTTGTCGAAAATCTTGTATAAAGGTCGGCGACGTGTTCCTTTTAACTTGTGTATATAGCGATGGGCGGAATAAATGACAAGCCGATATACCCATCGATAACTGACGAACATTGAGTTCTAGACCAACAAACCTGAATACAGTTAACCAATATTTATTACTGAATAACTTCGCGAATGTTGGATTTATACCAATTAACATCTTTCATACCTTCCATTTGGTATAATCTCCTTTTTGGTAAACTGCCTTTTGCGGCCGAGAACATTTGAGCGCACGCATGGTTGCTAAGGAGAACAACATCAAAGATGTGATGGAAAATTTTTCATCACCTGAGCATTATGGGTGAGGAATGAAATTATTATATATAGTCTGAAAGACAGAATGTTTTTATTAAACGATATAGTTTATAATAAGCAAGGAATATAAGTCCAATTTCATTACTAAAAAAAAAACTAATATCTCAGTAAGTGGCTATCCTTCACTACTAGAGGAGAGACTAGTCTAACCAGTGCTATTCAGAGGGGACAACCTCAGGTATGGGTAGTAGATCTAGTCACTATACTCCGACAGCGAATCTTTTATCTTGGTGCAAGATACACGTATTTAGGACTATTAATTGTGAATCACCAATATGTTTTGCATTCATTCTGATTAGTATTTATACATGGTCCAACCCAATATTTTTTATATATTTATTATTATTTAGTTATATTTGAAATACGAGGCTTTTACATCCAAAATATGAACCCTAAGATATCAGTATTCCGAAAAAGATTATCCTTGGTCATCGCACCGGTCAGATGTGTCAACAAAATCTCTTTACTAGATTTGGTTAACCATATGCCATGGCTTCCGTAGAAGTATATAGTCCACTTTGAAATACTAACCTATGAGAAATTTTAGATTCTCACTAAAGAGCTTTAGGTATGGGTGGCTTTTATCTACAAAAAGCGACGAACATTGAGTTCAAGACCAACAGATCGAGATACAGATACTTTTCATTTCTTACCTAAAACTTATGGAATACTGACATCTTAGGGTTCATATTTTTGATGTAAAAGCTTTGTATTTCCAATAACTAAATAATAATTCTAAATATATAACAATGTTGGGTTGAACCATATATAAATAATAATCTGACTGAGTAATGAATATTAGTGTTGAGCTATAAATGGTAATAGATGAAATTCTATAATTTCATATTGGTTACAAAATATGTTCATTACGTCATAGTATCTTCTGAGTATCTACTGATGGTTTTATTTTTAGAACTCAATGTTCGTCAAAACCTCTCTAGAATCTTTTACTTTGCGTACATTCTTTGTTTCAAATTTTTTGGCCTTTCCTGATTTTGAATTTCAACTCTAAGATCGATTAGTTTATAATCTTTTTTTACTCGTTCGTTTGGAATGCCGAAAAGCTGTTTTTGAGTCTCTGCTATATTTGTGGAGAAAGGAGAAATGTGCATTTTTGATTTTACATAGTTCAAAACTCCTCCCGTTATGAAACTGAAGTATTACAATTGTTTGGATCGCTGACTATACGTCCTGGTTTACATTTGCAAAAAAGATACAAGAACTTAAATTTAATGACAGGCATCTTGTAAGGGTCTATAAAAATTACCGAGCAGATCCGGCCTGCTTGGCCAAGTGGTAAGGCACCGCACTCGTAATGCGGGGATCATCGGTTCAAACCCGATAGTAGGCATTTTTTTTTTTAAAAACCGAGCTTTATATTTTTTTAATACTTGTTCAATATCCAGTCTGTGAGACAAACGCCGACTTCGAGAATAAATTACTTGCGCAATTTTTTTTATGTAGCTTCATACAACATCCGTACTTGCCTCTAAAATAACAAAAACAGCTGAAAAATCTTTAAAAGACAAAGGATGCGGTTTTGTGTGATTTCCGGCCAACAGGTACAGTTTTCGCAGAAAACTTTATGTAGGGAGCTGAAATTAAGTTTTACAAAGCGAAACTTTATATACTTTAAAAAAAGACCGAAGACTGTGCATTCCAGTTGAGAGCTGAGAAGCCTAGCTGACTGATAATACTATATAAAGTATTTTTTTAAGGTTTTGAAATTTTTGACTGTAATGATACATGTGTGGTAAAAGTTTCTGTTTGATTACGTTTCTACGGGTATCAAATTATTTGAATTTTAAAAAATATACTAGTTAAGATGCAAGAAATTGGACCTATCTAAATTACAGAAATGCCAGAGATGAGGCAAGATTCGAAGAAAACAAAATACATTGGTAATATTGGTGCAAGTAGAAAAAATGGTATGTGGGTAGTCAAAACGGATACTAAAACAATAGGTAAAAGGTCAAACAAAATAAAAGCAACTTTTATAGAATGGCACACAGAAAAATAGTGTAAAAAAACCTTAGATCTTGAAAACTTCATCGAAAAAAAAAGAACAAAACAAAAACAGTTAATCAATCACACCGGAATATGAACCAAATTCATATCGTCACTGTGCTTACTTATTCTCAAGGTCAAAATCCCTTCACTAAATGTTGTACGAATTTCCCTCTCGTTGATCCTTGGCGACTGTGGCAATGGAATATATCGTTCAAACTTCCCCATTGGTCGTTCACAGAGCCTGACATTATTTTTATAATATTCTTCAGGATATTTTTGAATAACACCTGATATAATCAAAAAATACTTATCAAAATCAAAAACCACTTCAATATCTTTTCTCAGAGCACCTGGAATGGACATGTTGATAACGTATTCGTCCATAAATTCCAAGATATCCACTGGTGGACAAACTTGAAGTTTTTTGTTCGCCACATGCTTAGGATTTATCTCGGAAAAATCATACAAATATCGTTTCCTAAAAATTTGTTTATCTCTAAGCACTTTTGGAAGAATCCGTTTAGGATCATAACTGCGAAGCACTCTATCTAATGGTTCTTCTTTCTCTGCAAGTTCTGCTCCGGCTGATGCATACTGTAATGAAGAAATACTAGATAATGAGGATTGTCTGCTTAAGCTTCTGCCTTTTCTCGTACCATTATGGCCATGGCCACTACTTTGCCTGAGGATACGATTGATCTCATCGTCGAATTCTTCATCACTGAATTGTAATGCAGAATCACTATCATCATCGTAATCGCTGTCCAAATCGCTTTCATCATTGTGATGCCTATGATTTTTTTGTTGGGTAGAAGCCTGCTGCTGGAATATTTGCGGTGGGACACCAGGTGGAGGATTTGGTGATTGGCCGGTCATGTACAAATATAACTGGAACTGTGCTTGAGGATTCAAACTGGCAAAGAGGTACTTGAGTCGTTCTGGGAGCGCTTTGAAAAAAAGGCTCATTTGATGCTGAAAAACAGTGAAATAGAAGCTATTGTTATCATTTGCGGCTCCTCCTGCATCAGGAACCTGAGGTTGAGGATGAAATGAGTGTTGCTGCTGAAACAGAGGGTTTTGACCATATGGCATCTGAGGGTTTTGCATCTGAGGGTTTTGCATCTGAGGGTTTTGCATCTGAGGGTTTTGCTGTTGTTGTTGGAATTGCGTGTACTGCTGTTGCTGTTGAAACTGAGGGTTGGCTTGTTGTTGAAATTGTGGAGGCGCGAATTGGGGATTCTGTTGTTGCTGTTGTTGCTGTTGTTGCTGTTGTTGTTTTAGATATGCTTCTTGTTGTTGTCTTTGCTGCTGCTGAAATAGAAATGCTGCTGCTGCTGCCGCTGGGTCTTGTTGCTGCTGTTGGAAATCTCCCGATAGGCCACCTGCTTGTCCTTGTCGTTGTGCACTTGGTCCAGGAGTGAATTGAGCATGTTGAGGCATTGGGGTGACTTGGGGAGCATTATAAGTAAACCCTGATGATTTCCTCAGATGGCGGCCCATTTTTTTAAAGTTTAGCAGAGTAAATCAAGGTTGTTGATTATATTACTTAATAGCCAATTCTATTTGTCCCTTTTTTGAATATAGAGGATGCTACTCTTTCCGGGGTTGACTTTTGTGACGTTGATGCTATTGATTTGGCTGACACTGAAGAAGAAACCATATGACATCTATGGAAACCAAAAGTATTGCATCAAAACAGCCAGACTTTGTACAGTAGATAACCTAAACCCCAATAATGATAGGATTCTTCTGTATACATTATAAAAAAAACTAGGATGTTCATTTCTATGGATACAAGACAGAGTCTGCCTTTCCTCTTCCGAAATGTGATGAAAATGGCTGGCAAAATACTCTCTGCAGCCCACTGCATGGAGAATACCCGTCTAAAATGTTATACAGTATTCTGGCCAGCTTGACACACGCATATACCGACTTAACAATGCACAAGTATACATTGGCTAATCGCGAATTGGTTTAATTGATCGATTGTGCGATTCAGAATTAAAGATGTCATTTAGCTACAAAGTGAACAATTACTTTTTTTTTTTTTTTTTTTTTTTTTTTTTGAATATAGTCATTGGTGGCAATATTAAGTGAAAAGTAGAAAGCAGCGCAACAAAA
This sequence comes from Saccharomycopsis fibuligera x Saccharomycopsis cf. fibuligera, assembly GCA_001936135.1. NCBI lineage: Eukaryota > Fungi > Ascomycota > Saccharomycetes > Ascoideales > Saccharomycopsidaceae > Saccharomycopsis > Saccharomycopsis fibuligera x Saccharomycopsis cf. fibuligera. The sequence goes on along the minus strand of CP012817.1, from coordinate 1,147,199 downwards.
GAACAATAATAAAAAAAAGAGAACAAGTAGGAATAAGAACCACAAAAGAAAAGGCAAATACTAAGTCGTAGTCAATGCCTCATCAGCAGAGATCAAAAATGAAACAAACAATGAAAAAAGTATTATAATGCGCAGAGAAGACAAATGCTTTCCTGTTTTTTTAATGCTGGGTATTAAACATAAAAAACTAAAGGACAAATGCTAGCTTGTAATGGCATTCTCAAGACCCAGGCAAAATCATAAATTTTGAAAGACATTGAAACCAAAAATAAAATTAACACTCATAGAAAGCAAACAAATTTTCAGAAAACCTCAAACCTCGCCGTTATTCTTTCTTGCTTCAATATCTTCTTTGGATCCAGCAACAAATTTTGAAGTGGCAAAATGCCACCCCATTTCATCGCCACTGGACAAAAAGTCTGTATTTCCAACAAAGTTCACATCCCATTTATGATTTTGCTTATTATAATGATATGAGTCCAACGAGCAAGTACTAGCGTCAATACGTGAAGTTTCACCATCACCTCCGTGTTCCGGTTTGATGTACTGACGAGTACTTTGGTATCCTAGAAGAGCCATCCCCAACGCAATCTTTGTTGCCGCATGGGATACGAGCATAATTGTTTCAACTTCTGGGAACTGCTGCTCGAATTTAGGGAGAAACTTTTTCCAAAAGAGCTGACATCTGTGGAAGATATCAGTTTCGTCTTCTCCATCCAATGAGGGCACAACCGTATCCCACTGCCATGCATCTGAAAGACTATCGCCGAAAAACTTACTGAGTTGTTTAATAGTTGGTGGGTTAGGAATGACACCTCTGTGTGGCTTATACCACTCACCTAGTCCCTTTTCTAGAAAGATTGGGATGTGTAAAGCTTGCGCTGTTGGATATGCGGTCTCAACACAGCGATAAAAAGGACTGGAAAATATCAACTGAGGCTTTGATTTTGGTTGGTTTTGTTGGTTATTGCTGCTGTTGCCTTTGTTTCCATTTCCGTTGATTGTAGTGTTTGTGGTTGTAGTGTTACTGTTGTTGCTAAAATACACTGCTAGCTCTTTAGCCTGATCCACGCCGTGAGGGGCAAGGGCAGGATCGCATTCTATACCGGTAGGATAGACAATTTCGTCCTCAGCGAGCCAGTCTGATCTGTAGCCGTGTCTGACAATGTATATAGTTTTAAGGGTCATTGGGCCTGAATATGGTCGTGCTAGCGTATGATGGCTGTGGCCAGTGAAGTGGTTGATATAAAGGCTGGAGAAGCGTCTGAGAAATAAGCGATGAGAAAGCATAGCGGAAAATGTCACTTTTTTTTCTTTTTTATTTTTTTTGTTTTTGTTTCAAAGCAGCTGTTTTTTTTTCTTTGGTGTGGGACTTTTTCGAAATCCGAGTACCAGACGAGATCTCCCCAATTACTGACTGCATCCCACGCGACGTGCCACAGAGCAATTACGGTGTTACATTGTGCTTACGTACTGGCATGGGCAAGAGGAAAAGATCGAGAGAGAAAGTGTGTGTGTGTGTGTGCGTGTGTGTGCAAGAGAGAAAGAAAGAGAGAAAGAGAGAGAGAAAGAGCAAGAACAGAACGACCACCAGCAGACCGCGTGAATGCTGTGGATGCTTCGGGGCATCTTCTCTCACCCCCAGAGCCGGTGCTCGCTTATGAACACTAACTAGCGAATGTAACCTACGAAATATTTGCTGTGCTGCTTCGCTGCTAAAGCTGAGCTACGCTAGCGAAGTGGTGGATCTGCCGGCTATCTGGGATTGTGCTAAAGTGCGCTGCTCAAAGGCTCTACGTCCCGATGAGGAAGATAAAGGGTGTATATACCCCTATAAAATACCAAAATATTACTCATAAATTAGATAATAAATTTGGCATGTGATGTGTATCAGCTGACATCTTCGCAGGTGACCACAAACTTGCGCGCAGCTGCTGCCGTTCGGAGACGTCAATTTACGTTCTCTCTCGATTATTTTGTATGCGACAGTACAGTCACCGTATACCACATAGTGCGCACTGCTTCCCGTCACCAGACGGTCGCGCCGCAGTAAACCACCCGGTGCCACGTGAGAGCTCAGCCGGGCGCCTCCAGCTTAAAACCCATTGATCCGCCGGGGATGGTTAAAGGGAGAGTTCTTCTTCCCTTAGAGTGCTTCTTCTTTTTGCTTCTTCTTTTCTAAACGCTACTATTTCAGTAACTCCCTTATACTCAATTACTATTTCGTCTACTATATATCACATAATCTATTCATAATGGTATGTCAATGGCAGTTTGCAACAACTTATTCCACTAAACATTTGTCTTAGTTGCTTGTGGTACATTGTTCTCAGCATGCTGCTCTCTCAGCGCTTAACCTAAACAAAAGCAAAGTACTAACAGCGTTACTTCAATACAGGCTAGAACCTTCTTCGTCGGTGGCAACTTCAAAATGAACGGCTCTTTGGAGTCCGTCAAACAAATTGTCGACAGATTGAACGACTCTAAGTTGTCCGAAAATGCTGAGGTCGTCATTGCTCCTCCAGCCCCATACTTGTACTGGGCTGCTCAACACAACAAAAAATCCCCACAAGTGCAAGTTGCTGCTCAAAATGCTTACGACAAGGCCAGCGGTGCTTACACTGGTGAAATCTCTGTTCAATCTTTGAAGGATGTTGGTGCTGACTGGGTTATTTTGGGTCACTCTGAAAGAAGAACCATCCTTAAAGAAACTGATGACTTTATTGCCTCCAAGACCAAATTCGCTTTGGACAACGGCGTCAAGGTCATCTTGTGTATCGGTGAAACTTTGGAAGAAAGAAAAGCTAACATCACTTTGGATGTCACTGCCAGACAGTTAGACGCTGTTTCCAAGCTCGTTAAAGACTGGACCAACATTGTCGTTGCCTACGAACCAGTCTGGGCCATCGGTACTGGTTTGGCTGCTACCCCAGAAGACGCCGAAGAAACTCACGTTGGTATCAGAAAACACTTGGCTGACACCATCGGTGCTGAACAAGCTGAAAAAACCAGAATTTTGTACGGTGGTTCCGTTAACGGTGCTAACAGCGGTTCTTTCAAAGACAAGGCTAACATTGACGGTTTCTTGGTTGGTGGTGCTTCTTTGAAACCAGAGTTTATTGACATTGTCAACTCTAGAGACTAAGTTCTTATTTGTTAGTTAACTGGGGACTTTAACTTTTAATGAATTGCGTTTTTCTTTTTATCGTTCAACACATTATGACAATAATAAATATCAAAAAATAAAAGACTAACTGTAGTTTGAGTTATGTACAAATTCTGATTATACATATTGATGAAGCAACTGCCACCGCAAGTTTTGGTGTTTAGTCGAGTAGGCAAGGGTGGTCTAGCATATCTGAGAAACTATGCAGCGTCACATGTGGAGTTGCTGCGGACGCAGTGCTATTTGGTCGCACAGAACAACCAAAGGAATACTCGTTGCTCAAGTGATATATGATGAAGCTCCTTCATGTTAAGGAGGTGCTTTAAAAAAAGGACAAAATTTTAACCTGAAATTGTTTTGAAAATCATAATCAGTCAGTTTTGGTTTAATTTTACGAGCTAAAGCTAGCAAAAGCGATTATAATTACTGGACGTAAACAGTTAAATGCCAAGTACACTGCACTACAAGAAGTTCAAACCAGTACATTGTAGTTTCTTCAGTCAGTACAATTGAACATCAACAATCTAAGTATTGCTCAATTGAGTAACTCCAAAACAGAATTATTGTTTCAATGTCAGAATTAAAAAGCTCTGAAAAGTTTTTTTCCGCATAGTTAGCTCGGCCGAAGAAATTCAACTGTTGCATTTTCTTTCATCATAAAAGAAACAATAATCTGATATCTGGAGCTTGTCAATCGAGAAAATGAAACTGTCAAACACAAATTGCTGTGACAAATCAAAACCAGTTAAATGTTAACTGGATGAGATGAATAAAAATGGGATGAATAAAAAAGATGCATTTATTGGTATGATCAACATACTTCAAATGTATAAAGACAAAGAAACGTCATCTCATTGGAAAAGATAAACAATAAAAAGTGAAAAAGGCAAAAGCAGATAATCAAGAGAAAACTTTCAAATCTCGTTAAAGAGGGAGAATAAGGAAAAAAAAAGGATGAAAAGAAGAGAAAAAATTTTTTTCAACAGGTATCCTACGCCCTTTATTTATAGTTGATTTTGGTATTACCCGCACCCAAAGCTAACTTGAATATCAAAATATGAAAATGCTTTGCGCACTTAACAAAGAGTTTCTTCAGCTTATGCAGGCCGTTAATGTAAACACTGAAAAATAAAGTAAATAAATAAACGCACTGACGATGTGAGGATGGTTGATAAGAGATTGAGTGCTACATCAGAGATATCCATACTAACTCTTGGGTACACATATTTACTAGCATAGCAAGAATAGCTATTTTAGTACGATAATGGAAACGCCGAGGAAGGAAAACTTTGGCAATGATGACGACGTCATCTTCCTTACTGCTTCTAAGCTTAAAGAGGGAATCATGAACATTCCCCCATCCCCATTATCATCAACGGCAATCCACCATCCTACAGATTCCACATGGCCAAATGGTAAGGCGTCAATTCCATTGTCGTCAAATAACCATTTTGTACCGCAGTCGCCGGAAAAGCTTCGCTCTGTTCCACCAGAAGATGAGGAAAGAGGTGTGCGGCCTTCTGCTATTAAGCGAGGAATCATCAAGATTGATCCATTATCGGGAAAAATTTCCCCATTGAGAAGCAGCCCCGGCAGGAGTAGAACACATAACTATCATTATGGTTTCAATCGTATAGCTAGAAGAAAAGCATTGCTAAGTGCCAATGCACATTTGAATCCATTGGACAGAGATCTTGAAGATTTGTCGGAGGACGACGTTGCTTTTGCGGAACGTATCATTGAAGAGTCTCGCCGGGATGAAAGCCCCTCAACATCAATTACGCCAACACCACGAATGAACAAAAGGTTGGTGAATTTTGATAATGATGGATACGATAACGATGCATTTGAAAGTATTAACGGTGAGCCGTTTGTGGAAACCCCGGTACCGTCACCGATTGAAGAGAAAAAAATTATTCAGAGGTATGGCCGTGCTCATACGTTGTTAAAAGCAGCACAAACATTGTTTATTGATGGGCCGGAAGGGTATTTCGAGCAGCATAAATATAAGGGGAAAGCTTCGGGTAATACAATGACTCAGGCACCACTGCTTGAATATGATGAATTTAATCAGCTTTTCCACTTAAATGACTTTTTACATTTCAATGAAATAACGTTGTTAAAGGACAAGTACAGAAGAATGTTTACACAGTGGTACTTTGAATTAACCCAAGGTTTCAATTTGGTATTTTATGGTATTGGCACTAAGCGAAAATTGTTGTTGGAGTTTGCTGATCGTTTTTTGCTCAACATAATAACGACACCATTGCTTGTTATCAATGGATATAATCCAGCAACGGGCATCAAGGAAATTGTGGAGCAGGTGATTTCTCTTTTGGTACCCGAGCGAAGACGAAAAAAGACCTCTTTATCGACAAAGGCCAAAGCAAAAGGAGAATCTAGCACGTCTGCTTCAGTTAAATTCCCGGCATCACCGTATGAATCAGTTCCTATATTGATGAGCTATATGGAAAAACAAAAGGACAAATCTCTCAAACTTGTGCTTCTTATTCATAATATTGACTCAGAGTCCCTTAGAAATGACAAAATTCAAACACTTTTAGCACAAATTGCATCATTACCGCATGTTTGGCTTATTTGTTCCATAGATCAAATTAATTCCCCATTGCTTTGGGATTCCGCAAAGACTTCACTTTTCAATTTCGCATGGCACGACATTACAACATATGAACCGTACTTACTAGAAAATCAGTTCAAAGATATCCTTTCCATTGGTAAATCAAGCAAAAGTCTTGGTGCCAAGGGTGCTAAATACGTTTTATCTTCACTTACGCAAAATGCAAGAAATTTGTATCGTGTTCTTGTCTCAAACCAACTTCAAGCAATGGAAGACGAGTTGCTTGATGGACAAGGACAACAGGATCGTTCCAAAACAGTGGGATCGGTTAAAAACGGTATCGAATTTAAAGTTCTTTACAATTTATGTGTGGAAGAGTTTATTGCTTCAAACGAAATTAGTTTTAGGATCATGTTGAGGGAATTTATTGAGCATGATATGGCTGGATTAGTGCGAAATAGTGCAGGAACGGAAATTGTATTTGTGCCGTTGACGGTTAATGAGTTGGAGCAGTTGCTTACGGAAGAGTTGCTTGAATGAGGAAGCTGATTAATATGTCAAAGAGTAACAAATGACATTCATCCTTTTATATAGTAATGGTAATGAAAGAATTCTCTAATGTAAGCTTGAATGACCTCGGCTTTAAAAAAAAGAAATGTTTACTTGCAGATGGCATGCATGATTTAGATTAATATTTGTATCACGTGCATTATACCGAATTATTATTTCAGAAGACTCTTTGCAAGACTCATAATCTCTTGATCTGCTTCAATCAGTTGTATAAGTTCGAAAATATTACTCAGTTATAAGTTCAAAGCTAAAGCTTAAAACTCTATAATGTTTCGCAATCCAGTATCCGATGATATTAAGAAGCTGGCAGTTAATAAGCCGTTCAAACCACCCCGATTAATAAACGCCACCAATAATCACAAACGCGACGCGTCAAATTCAACCATTAGTAGATCAAACGAGGACGTCATCAAACTTAGCACTGGTAGCTCTATTATCGTCGAAGCCAATACCAGCTTATCCAGCAATCTCACAGCAAGCAAAAGAACAAACTCTGCTCAGAAGGTGCCGCGAGCATCAACTATAAAGCGCCCAAGAGTACAGAGATCATTGTCTGTGTCCAGGCCTCAATCTAATGTTGTCAGCTGCGATGAGCTAATGATCAATGAGTCCAAGAGCCAAAGCAATAGCAATTTTGACCAGGACTATACTACAAGGTACTTTATAGTACTCTATAGAAAGAAGACTTTGAAGAAAAATAAGACCTGGGATGGTGATGGTGTGATGGTGCTAAGAAATAGTCATGTTAGCCTTAAGCGCGAACAAGCCACTGCTGATGGCTTGGCACTGTACAGTAACATTGCAAGTGGCATCAAGAAAAATCTTAACATTGAAGATATTATCAGTGTCGGGCAATATGAGGCTGAAGTAGACTATGAGGTGACAAAGAAATCAGAGATTCAAGCTTTGCTTGGTCGGCTATCGAAAGGAAACAATACTAGTAATTTGGCAATGGAGGATGTTTCCATCGATGATGATTCGCCGTATATCAAGGATGTGGAATCTAATCAAGGCTCTAATGTATCCGGAAATTCAAATCGCCCATTTAAGGCTGTTGTAAAGCAAGAATCGGTGTTACCTAAAGCATACAAAAAAGTCGAGTCTAAGTTTTTTACTACCAATTTAACCACCAAAAAACAAACGATGTTTGCTATTCAGCCTGATTCGCTTGTCATGGACAGGGTCTCAGGGGACCCTGACAAAATTATGGATGTTGTTGTGGATCCCTTGCTTTCACGACATTTGAGACCACATCAAAGAGAAGGCGTGAAATTTCTATATAACAGTGTCATGGGTATCAACGGGTCAAAAATTAGTGGTGCGCTTTTAGCAGACGCAATGGGGCTTGGTAAGACCTTGATGACGATCACGCTAGCATGGACGCTACTTAAACAAAGTCCTTACGTTGAGGAAAACTCCGTTGCTAAGAAGATATTAATTATTACCCCAGTGACGTTGATTGGGAACTGGAAAAAAGAATTTAAGAAATGGCTCAATATGAATAGGGTTGGAATATTGACCGTTGGTTCTAAGCAGAATTCTCGTAATGATATAATGAATATTAAAATGTTCGGGCAAACCAGGGTTCATCAAATTCTTTTGTTGGGTTACGAAAAGTTGGTTACCTTAAAAGACATACTAGTGCAGGCGAGGATCAAGTTTGATTTGTTGGTTTGTGATGAAGGGCATAGGTTAAAGAGTGGGTCTAGTAAAGCTTTGAAAGTATTAAATTCTTTGCATATAAAGAAAAAAGTTTTATTATCAGGCACGCCAATTCAGAATGATTTGGAGGAATTTTTTACTTTGATTAATTTCATTAACCCTGGGATCTTGGGAAGCTATGCTCTGTTTCAAAAATCTTACATGAAACCAATTTTAAGATCAAGAGATCCACATTGTTGCAACAAGGATATTTTGAAATTAGGAAGTGAAAAATCAGAAGAGTTAATTCAACTAACCAAGTCTTTTATCTTAAGAAGAACAGCCGACATCTTGACTAAATTCCTACCACCGAGAACAGATTTGGTGATTTTTACTAAACCTACGAAAGTGCAAGTAAAGCTTTTTCAAGAACTTTTGAATTCCAAGAATTTTATCAATTTTGAAGACATGTCAGCATTTGGAGACAAAAGAAGTTTTCAAGCTGAGACATTAGCAATGATTAACTTGTTCAAAAAAGTTTGTAATTCACCGTCTCTTGCGCAAGATGACAATATGTTTAAGAAGGTTCTTCTGGCTCGTATTGAAGAAGATTTTAATAGCGATTTGGAATGGTGGACCCTAGCAAGGAGAGCCGCGCCAAACACAAGCAGCAAGCTACTTTTATTGATGAAAATCTTGATTGATATCCGATCTAAAACTGATGAAAAAGTGGTTGTTATTTCTAATTACACCAAAACCCTTGATTTGATTGAACAGTTTATCGAATCTCACAATATGGCCTTTTCTAGACTTGACGGCAGCACTCCAAGCAATAAAAGAGAATCAATTGTTACTAATTTCAATAAATCATCGGCTGAATTGAATTTCATTTTTTTGCTTTCTTCAAAATCTGGTGGAGTTGGTTTAAATTTGATAGGCGCATCTAGGTTAATCCTTTTTGACAATGACTGGAATCCATCTATTGATTTACAAGCGATGGCGCGGATCCATAGAGATGGCCAAACCAGGCCAACTTTTATTTATAGACTAATGACTACCGGTTGCATTGATGAGAAAATTTTCCAAAGACAGTTAATGAAAATTAGTTTGAGTAATAAATTTTTAGATGATCAAGTTGGGTCTAAAGACGATGTTTTTGATTACGAAGACTTGAAGGAGCTTTTTAAGTTGGATTTGGAAACATCGTGCAATACTCATGATTTGATTGAGTGTCATTGTAACGGAACTGGGGAAATCCAAAGCGCGTCGGTATCTAGAAGTAATAGTTTTAAAGAAAGTAGCTTTGGTGAAGGTTCTGATGCTGTTGATTATGGGCGAGATACTGATAAAGATAATGATTCTGATGGGGATTTTGAGTCAGATAAAGAAAACAAGGGCTGGGTTTCTGCGAAGTTTGTGAAAAGCGAACAGGAGTCGTTATCAAGCCAAAGTAAAAATAAAGTAAAGATTAAAGGTTGTTTAAATGGCTATCAGCATATAGATCCAAGCAAAGTAGGCAATGAATACTTGGGTAGTTGTGGCGATGTTATCATGGACGATATTTTATTTGACGAGAAGGCAAAGTCAAGAATAACTTACATTTTTACTAAAGTCAGTCTGTGATGTGATTTATTTCAGTATCTAAAAAAATTTATTGTGAACTAAGCTTCGCCAGGACAAAGCAAATTTAAATTATTTAGGAAACAACCATCTCCGTCGGTTTAATAACAAAAGGAAATTATAACTTTGCCCCTTTCTTCTTTTGAACAAACTCATCTGCGAGCTGTACCACTTCTGCTGCAGTACCATAAGATGATTGATAACCAGTGCCACCTGCGCCGTAATTGTGAATAATATTATTTTCACGCTCTAGCCTGATACCACCTTTTCGACCAGGTCTAAAAGCAACGTATTGTGTTACCACGTCCAATTCCTTTTTGTTACCAGGGAATTTCGTATTATCGGTCAATTCAGGGACATACTTGCGAGCCCTAGCTAAAATTCTCTTTGTTAATTCCGGATCGACTTTAGTAGTGTCATAGTCTTGGTAAGTCTCTGGGTCAAGAGACTGGTATAATCCGCCAACAATGCACCCGCCTTCTTTACGAGGGAAAATATAGAATGCTTCCTTTTCCAAGACACCATCAGTTAAAGTTTCATTGACGTATTGTTGGGAAAGCGAGTTGGTTAGAATGACAATTTGACCTTTGATGGGGTACATATTCTTGTCTTCAACTCCTCCAAGGTATCTTGCAAATAATCCAGTAGCGTTGACAATCAAGTCAGGCTTAGTACCTGACGCATGAAATTTGTTGGCGTCGCTGATGTGACTAAGGTTGACTCTTTTAATTGTGCCGCCATGTTCAATGACCTTGCGGTACAAAAAACTCAAGTAATGCGAAGTAGTAATGGTGACAGTAGAAAATTGAAAGCCTCCAACAATTTTTGGGTCTGGAAATGTGTGGTTTTCAGGAGTGAGTTCTTTGTAGTTTTTGACCAAGAATCTAACCCAAGGAGGCTTATAATCTTTAATAGCACTTTTTTCAATATATCTGTCAAGTTTGACCTCATGGATGCCGGATGTTGGTTCTTCTTTAGCAAGTCGCAAAAATTCATAGTACCCCGCTTTATCCCAATTTTGAAATCGAATTTCATTTTCATTTGCAAAAGACATCCATTGAGCTCCAGCAAATGGACTGGCATAGTATGGATCGATATCCCCAGGGACATTTTTGGCAATCACGCTGACATCGTATCCACCTTTCAATAGTAAGAGAGCTGACGTTAATCCAGTGACCCCGGCGCTACAATTGCAAAGTTAATTAAAAGATCTTGTAATAATCAATTTTGCAGGAAAGGGTGCAATGATTTGTAATTTTGTGTTGATAATATATTCAAATGATTGCGATAAATATTATCTTTTTAACAGATTCTTAGTGTATCATCATATAGAATACGTACCCAACAACAACAACCTTAGCTTTTGGCTCAACCATCTTCATCTGTTTATAGTCTTCACAAATGAAAAAAGAATTATTCAAGTTTGCATTGACTGCACTTTTTGACGAGTTTGTAACATAATGATGACTTTTATACTCCCTTTTATGTCACAAAACTTGAGTTCAAAAGCTAAACGCTAAATACGAAACACCTAGATTTCCTCGTTCGAGCTAGATTATCGTATTCGTTTTCTGCGCCCCAGCCGGCAAGCCAGCTCCGTTATCGACAATAACGATGTCACGGGATCACCGCGCCCTTACACCTTACTTGAGATATTGAGATCAATGTCAATCTTACGGATAACATAATTTAGCACCTTGATATACTACCTTGACCTTGCTGATCAGAGAAGAAAAGCATTATTGAGAGACAAAAAACCTCACTATGCAATAATTTGGCACTTCAGGGACTGTTTTGCCCTACAGTTTAAGCTGTTAAGGTCTGCATGTGTTGACAAGAAAGAATTTAGAAGTACTGTACCTTTTGAACGGAAGAATTTAAGACATTGCGTCATCACTTAAACTGCAAGAACCAAAATGTGTCCATTTAACTCCGTAAAAGCCGTTACAAATAATTATTCTACATGGGTTAACAAGAATTTTGTTTATAGAAAAGAATTAATACATTCATTTACGCAACTGGAAATATCCCTTAAACAAAAATAATAAGAAAAGAACAAAAACAAAAATAATAAAAAAAAAAAAAAAAGAAATAAAGAAAGAAAGAAAAAGAAAATAATAACGCACAACTAGAAATCGCATTCATTTTAATGTTCAAAAGAGAAAAAAAAAAAAAAAAAAAAAAAAGAAAAAGAAAGAAAGAGATTAAACAATTTCCTTTTCTGTAGAAAGCATTGTTTTTAAGTCGCCACTTTTAACTGCATTCAACACATCCTGCTCATCATGATGGCTTTTGACGTGTTGCGCTGTGTGCACCACGTAGATTTCTTGGCCCTCGAGAACTTGCTCTCCTTTGTGAATAATCTCTGGCTCATTCAAATTACTTTTTGGCCCGGTGTATTTACCTTTTGCATAAACGTAGTAATAAATGATGGAAATGATCATAAACCCAGGGGTAATTACACAAGTATAATTCATGGTGTCCCTATTGACTTTCTTATTAGCAGCTGGGAACATGACGAGCAATATTATGAATGCAGCAAATGTTACAGCAATCCATCCTATAACTTGGGACATGATACGGCCAGTGTAAAACGCACCAGGTACAAATTTACTCTTGCCGCTAGTCAATCTAAGGAAAATTGGAGTAGCCCAAGAAAAATAGTTACCGGCAATGTAAAGAGAGAAAAGAGCTTGAGAAGCGGCACTTCCGATAATACACAAAAGTCCAATAATTATGGCCATAATACCACCGAAACCAACTGCATTGATTGGAGTGGAAAGTTTCTTGTTCACCACCTTAATAATCGAGGCAAACGGCAAACCTTCGTCTCTTGCAAATGCCCAAATTTGACGGGAAATAGCAACCAAAATAGAAGCACCCATCAACCATTGACAAAAGGCGATGAGTGCCATGAAAGCAACAGCCCATTTCTTTCCTAAAGCGTTGTAAAAAATTTGAGCAATTGGTGAGCCAAATTCTGAACTCAAGATTGCATTTACATCTGGACCCATGCAAGCTGCGATGCAAATGCAAATGAAAAATCCAATACTGTAACATGCAGTAACAGAACCTATGATTCCAATTGGCACGCCATGAGTAGCATTTTTGGCTTCTTCGGACATATGAACACAAGAATCAAAGGCGCCAATGGTCCACACTGCTGGCATAAAGGCTGACATTACCCAATTCCAACCAGGGGACCAATCAGTCAACGTTTGCACGTCACCAAAGATAAAATTACCGTCATTGAATGGTACTCCGTTGACTTTACATCCAACTGGTAAAGCAATGAAAAATAATACAATCAAAGTGCAATTACATGCAATAGAAAACGTCTGAAGCCTAGAAACAACATTTGAGGCAAGACAAGTCACAAGTATATGTGTAATTACACAACCTGCAAACACGCCGTAAGTTTTTGCATTGGTGATTTGAAATTTTCCATCAGTTTGCACAACCACAGCAGCAAGAACTTCCGTTGCAAAGCCATAATCCACGGAACATAAAGCGCCAATCAAGGCAATAGAATTAGTGTTGCCGATCAAGTATGACAAAAAAACCTTGAAGCTTTTTGGGGCGTAGAAGTTTGTCCAGTAGAATAATCCACCAGAAGTAGGGATTGCACTAGCCATTTCAGCCATGGAGATAGCAATCATCAACACGAAAAATGAAGCGACAAACCAACCCCACACTAATGAGGTAGCACCACCAGACAAACCATTGATTAAGACCGAAGCAATTGAGGGAAGCAAGCCCATAATACTAAAGGCCACCCCAAACACTTGTATAGTGGAGAACTTGCGCTTTAATTCTGCTTTGTAACCAATTTGTGCAAGAAGTTCGTTATCAGAATGAGCTGCTTTTGCATCAATTACGTAAGGACGGGGTATGTCCTTGTAAGCCGAGAAGGCTATTTTGAGGTCCTGACCGTCGTCACTAGACATAATATGATAAATTGAAGAATTCAAGCTCAAGTATATACTTCGATTTGGTTGAAAAGCAGATTTGGTGTTATTTGATTGCTGATCTGGATACAAGTAGGTAGTGCTTTATGCGTGAAACTGCACAAAGTTTAAGAGTATCAATTTTTGATACAGCCAGCTAGCACTTTATATACATGCGTAGCCGAACTTTGTAAGCAAAATGAAAGAAAATAGTCAGTATAAATAGATCCTGGAACTTCTCTGTGACTATTGGCAGGCTGCCAAAAGAAATTCAGGGCCAGACTGTGTCTCATTACATAATTTTTTCTAAGAAAAAAAAAAGCCAAGAAGTAATCATGGAGAGTATCCAAAGATGCAAGGCAATATTGGTAACAATATCAATCGTCATGAAAAGGCTGGAGAAGCCGCAACAAATCCGCTTCGAGGAAGGGTCTTATCGTTATCAGCGCAGTATGCTTTGCGTTGTTGCCTTGGCCGATAAACTTTTGTCATATTGTGATATGTGCATAATACCACATCTATGTGCATACATGATAAGCATCGAAATGTTTCTGTGCACGCTGCTTTAGTAATTTGGACTAGTAAGAGTGACATTCAGACAGGACCAACAATAAACTACTTGCTTCATTTGAAATTAACTTTCTTGGCCAACAATACTCTTAGTTTAGCTATTTCTGGAGAATGCCGATCGTTATTTCCAATTAAGCAGAATATTGCGAACTTGAAAATGAGACACTTGAGTTGATAATAAATGTCCTGATAGCTAGTCTTCCGGTGAACCATAGCCTTGGTTGATAAGGCAGATAAACCAAAAATAAAAAAAAAAAAAACTGTCAACAACTATAAGATATTTTTTCACACATGAAGATTTACCTATTCTACAAGTATACTTTACATCGCGTTCTGTATATCGTAATTAATATACCTTTGGCTAGGTGTGCGCTGTAGTTTTTTTTTTTTTTTTTTTTTTTTTTTTTTTTGCAAAAATTGTATTACCAACAATCTTTATAATAATTGGTTGTTGCTTTAAAAACAAAGTCAATGACCTACTTTGATGATCTAAATATTAACATAGAAAAGAATCTTTGTAGTAGATTAATTATCATGCTATGAGTTGTCGAACAGTCTCAGTGGTTTAGCGACAAAGTAAAACACGAAAATGAGAAAAGAGTAAGGTCTACTTTAAATGTATCTTTATTTTAAGTATTAATTTAAAAAATTAACGTTCATTTGTTGCAGCACCATTATTGTTAAGCATCTAAAGACGTCCATTATGACCATGAAAGCTTTGTAGTGGGACGAGTATTTTCCAAAGAAGGTTCAGTATTGCAAGACATAATTCTATGTAGCTCACTGCCACTGTGTAGTGGACGAATAACTTATTTATTTGATGCTATTCCCTAGAAAAAGGTCTCGGTGTTCTTCCTTTACGTTTCTATCTATTAAGTAGCATGTTTGTCTCTGTAGCTTGAACTATTTTATTTTTAGGCAAAAATACCTTTGGCAGCACCAACAACATTGGTGTACACACAACTTGGAGCTGTTGTAGAGTAGTAACAATTGGTTCTTTTGAGGCTTGGGATGAAAGACAGTTTAATATGGAGAAACACCACTTGTGCGATGTACTTCTGAATTTTCCATTGTTTTAGCGTTTCGGTCATGTTACTTTACTACTAAATCCTAGTTATTCAGTTTATAATCAAATTTTATTTATTCTTAGTTTTTTTTTTTTTTTTACTGTGTACTTCTGCCTGCCCTTTTATTCATTCATCTTGCTATCTTTGCAGACCAGAAAGATTTCTTGAGAAAGAGTGAGAAAGAATATTGAAACATTGTTAATTTGCCTGCAGGACATGCTATGCATCTATATGCAACCCTTCGCCTCGTGGGACAGACGTTTCGCCAAGCCAATCCCTGCTTCTGGGTGTTTACTTAGCCCGCAGGACAATGCCAGAGCTTTCTTGGCAAAGTTGTCAAAACAGTATCAGAGTGGCTGAGGGTTTTTTATTTTCGTTTTTTTGTGCTTGAACATTTTCAATATTTCTAGCTTTGAGTACAAAAAAATAGAGTCAGTTTATTTTTAACTTAAACCTCAGCATTTCTTCCAACGGTGAAGAAGTATAGCCACTTGCAAATTGAGGTGATTATATAACAATACTTTTTTTTTTTTTGCTACTATTGGTAGACGCTTTCTGCGGTATTTTGAACCACTGAATCACTAGGACAAATTGACATAATACATGCCATTGTTGACTGCTCGTTGCAACAATATTTAGTAAAAGGTTTCATGGCTTAACATAAGAAAGTACGAAATACACAGCGGATCCGCTTTTATGGCAAAGCTGTATGTAAATGCAACAACATACAACCTAAGTACTGGTGCAATTGTAAATCACTTATCAATGATTGTTATTGCACTTTTATATTTTATGTCCATCATTGGTAGAGAACATTATGAAACATGATTGTGAGTTATGAAGCACCAATCGGTTTCTAACTTTTATATCCAGCAGACAGGATAATATAACCGTCACACGATATTTCGCATAATGGTGTACTCGGATATTTGAAATATGCACCCGGCGGTATTTGAGCAGTCTCTTCCTTTTAACCCCGTCCCATTTACGGGCTATATTTGCTGAATATAATTTCTCCCGCGGAGAAAAGATATTAGAAGCCCTCCGCCCCCATCCCGGAAGGTTCTTCATTTTTGCTGCAGGTTGCCCGACTTTGAGAACGGCAGAAGCACGTTTTCTGGCTAAGACGGAGTTATGACTACCAAATGAAATTCCGCATTGCTCGCGGCACAGCTGGACAATCGACAAATAGGAAACAAGAATAAAAAAACAGAGGAGATTAGTGACTTGGCAATCTCCTGGATGGAAGTCAAACTTATAGCAACCTGGGACGAAAGCAAACGTCTATCAATATTAGCTTTGTCTAATATGCGGTTATTGATCACACATAATTTGCAACTGTGTTCTTTCAATATCTTACGATAACATTTGTAGTCAAATACAATTTCCATCTAAATGAGCAGTACTGCGTGGGGCTGGCCACGTCGAGACGGGATTTGCTTTGGTGGGTTAAGGGTCTTCTTGGCGCTGAGATTTTAACTTCTGAAGCAAATAAAGGATTTGCCAAGGCTTGATGGAGAACAGATGCAAGTCAAAAAAAATTACGCGATTTACAGACTTACTTTGTTATCCCTTCCATGCACTCACTTTTCATTAGCTCTATATACGATATTTAACTTCATCGACATATTCAGTAGCAACTACATCTAAATAACTTATACATTAGTTCTCTGCCCCGTTAAAAAAAGTATTAATATTGTTAAAAAACGGCTAGGGACATAGTAAAATTTCCCTATCTGTCTGTTATGCGTGAAAAGTCATGTGGCTATGCCTTTGCTCTCGGGGCAGTTTCCAAAGAAAAAAACAGCGAAGATTTTTGAGAAAATAATTTGAATTTTCCTAAAACGTGCGATTTTCCACTAGACAACGCGGCATTAGTTTCTTGGAACGTTCGGCTATTTAAAAAGCAGCTTCCTTCGTCTACATGTATTAAACACGAAACGTTGTGCTACACTTTGTCAAGAAAATATGACTGTACAAAATATTAGTGTCCTGGGAAACATTTGTGTTTTTTTCTATGATGCAATTGTAAGCTGAAGGAAAAAAATTTTATTGCTAATATTTCCACCTTTTCGGAACCAGAAAGTTGACGCCGATCCGGTATATGCGGGACGCTGTGGAGGGAGGGATCTGTCCCAAATAATACGCTTCGTCGCATCGCTGCGCAGCACACCTATATGATGTCCCAAAACTATGAGTTCCGCATCGAAAAAACTACAAAGAAAAGAATAAAAAAATTATTTAAATCTATATAGTCCCCTAACACAAGGTTATGAAACGCCAACTTTTTTATTTTTCTCTCGGCTTCTCTTTTGCCACATAATTTTTCCCCAGATCTTAACTACCATACAATACACATACAAATACCTTTTTTCATTAGTGTGAATGCTTTCCTAACTTTTTTTGTTTTTTGCTATTGTGGTCTTCCGTGCACGCTACTTGAACAATTTTTTATCGTTGTTTTCTAATCTCTTACATTCTACCACAGATTACGAGAGGAATCATTTTACAAAAAATTTAGAAAGCTAATTGCTTCTTTCATACCTGCACTTTGCACTTTACAAACATTGTGATTAGTTTTATCATATAGTATTTTTTTCGTTTGTTTCAAAAAGCTTTTCTTTCCTTATGACTTCTTTACACGATTTCACCTCTAATGCCCAAGCCCAAAAGCATTACAAACGGTTTAGTTTACATAATTACTCTTTAAGCCATTCGGATAATGGTACCCAACATAGTGTATTGAGTACAAAGGACTCTTCGTCAAACTACTACGCCATCAATGTCCTGGAGAATTTACAATCCGAGTCTCCAAAAAGTGATGTGGTGCTACCTCCTATTAAAAGATTACATTTTGATAATTTTTGTGACGAATCACAAAAGTTGCCTGCATTGATACCAATGAAAATATCCTCTCCTGTGAATGTTGATGAAAGAGGGTGTCTAGACTTCCAATTTCGTCCTATTACAATGACGACATCGAACACACTATTGATGTCTTCACCGATAACGCTTGCTACTCCTCCAAGAACTAATAGCACGGGTTCTATGTCACCACTTGGATGTTATATAGAGGCATCAGATACATCTAGCCAAAACTTGTCTAGAACTCCAAAACATCAAAGTCCAATATTACTACCAGGTACAGTATCAGCAACTTCAACGTCGCCTTCGACAACTACTAGCTCACCACCACCTCTTCCACCATTAAGCAGTGATGTTTCCTCTGGATTTGTGCGGCAAAGTGATGACTCAAAAGGGCAAGCAAAACAGAAGGGCACAGATGTCAAAGACTCAAAAAGATATCAGTGCAAAATATGTGACAAGTGCTTTACGACTTCAGGCCATTTAGCAAGACACACTCGTATACACACTGGAGAAAGAAAACATGTGTGTCCGTTTCCAGATTGCGATTCTAGATTTGCCAGACAAGACAATTGCATGCAACATTATAGAACACATTTGAACGCTGGTAAAAGAAAGAGAAAGGGTAGACTTCCAAAGAATAGTGCCTTGGCTACCGGTGTTGCATGAATGGTGTTTTGACTTTGGCGTTACTGTTTATTATTGTTTATTAGTTTTCTGTTGTTTTTTAATCGTTTTCATTTCAATTACTGTTTTTGTGTTATTAGTGTTTTGTCTTATTTAGTTATTCGTCGGTTTGGTTATGCTATACATGTTTTTTTATTGTCACTTTTCACTTGTTAATTTTGTATCTGTAAGCAAGTTATTTATATGATGCACGATGAGCTCATGAGCTCATTGAAAACACAAGTACAGCCCTGCCACATCTCCCGACAGTCATTCGGCTCCACTATTGTTCAATTTAGTCATCGAAAAACGCCGAGCCTTGAAGCCTTGGTATGCGTTGCGCGGTCACTGTAAAAAAGATCGCACATCTTTTTCATAATATGTAGGGTCCCATTGACCAAAGACTAAAAATGGGCAACCTTTTATTGTGGCGTATTCTAAAAGAGTGTACGCCTCTTCGGGCCAGGGTCTGCATTCTTCATCAGGAACAAGGAAGTCAAACACATTTCCTAAGCTTGAAGTGGGGCTTATATATATAATATGTAGAGCGAGGTAAAAAAATACCAAAAGAAATTTTTGAAATTACGCAATAGGGGTATTGAAAAAAGAAAAGTCCTTACAAAAGACTGAGCGGTCCGAGAATCGAACCCGGGTCCCTTGCTTGGAAGGCAAGGATGATAACCACTACACTAACCGCCCGCACGTTTCCTTGTAACACAATGATGTGTTCACATGTGTCTGTATTTAGATATGCGATTGTTTTAAAACCATTAATTCAAAGTTCACTATATACTTCTACGGAAGCCATGGGCATATGGTTATCCAAATCTAGTAGAGAGATTTTCTTGGCACATTTGATTGGGGCAAAGACCTAGGACAATCTTTACTGACAGAAAACCCAGCACAGTGTTTAACAATGACCAACACAGAAATGAACAAACTACATGAAAATAGAAAAATAAGTTGGAACATCCTCATCCTTCCATCTTGTGAAACCAGCGAATTAATCCAGATCAACAGCTATCTAATATTCTAGAAGAAGTACTCTTGCCTACGGCACGACAAGAACTTCAATTAGAAAACCCTTCCGATTTCTAGTCATGTTTATTACATCACCGCGCTATTGAATTAGATAGCACCGCTATCTTGGCGAGTGGAAGATGGTATTGAAGTGAGACCCTTTGTTTTTTGCTGTAAATACCAATAACAAAACATACTAAAACAAAAAAGCAATTGCCATCAAAGCCGCAATCTCCTCTAGTTCTATCTCAAATTCGAGAAAACCACCAAAGTTTCAATACTAATGGGATTTTTGTCTATATGAGTTTCCCCTATATGATAGCAATTGAACTATATAGTATGCGCTATATAAATAAGTTTATAACAGTCTATTGTTTATCTTTTATATATAGTTAATAAATCGATCTTGTGTAAAAAAAAATGTATGGATCAAAATTTTTAAACACCTCATTATTTACTTAATTTTGCTTATTAGCTATCATGGTCAAATATTGTAACGATTAGCATAAAATTAACTCAAGATGGACATCAATATTGAAGCTCCTCTAACTACTCAAACCAATGAGCCCCAATGCAAAAATTAGCATCAAAAGCCACGAAATAAGGTAATTCAAAAAATATTACATACACAACATTATGTTAGTATCTAGTTGTGAAAAGGGAAAAGAAGAAGCTAGGGCCCTGACAGTAGCTTGGATTAAGGTAGCCGCTACAGATGTAATACTTTATTAGGCTTTACGCTCTGTAAAAATGCACCAAATTATTCTATAACTTGTATAAGCTTATGTGATTAAGCTTGTATATCATGTGATTTTTGTAACCCGTTTCGTAGTGTTATGATCACATGATAAATATTAAAAGCAAAAAACGATGTCATTTATGTGCAGGCACAGGCACAATATATATTATTGTGTTTTTTACCCCAGTTATTTTTTTTGCTTTTTCCGAGTTTTAGCCTTATATATGTTCTCGCAAGAGCGATATTATGAGGCCGTGATGGTTGCGTTTTGAGTAACTTTTTCGACATCGATAAATTGACAAATTACTTTGCTTTACTCATATTACTTATATAAAATACTTTTTCTGTACTATAGAACCAAATAGCTAGCAAGATGGAGAAATTGTTAGACTATAACAAGAACTTTGTTAATCAAGAGCGTATGTTACTATTATGTCTTTTTAGTTTTAGCTTTGCTTTTTCTTTAAGGTTTTGTCCTTCCTGATCTGATCTCGATTGCTTGACTTTGTTTAGGGTGCAACAAAATACTAACCAATACCAATGTAGATTTGGAAGCATTCAAGGATGCCTTGGCAGAAGATGATAATGCCAGCATCAGCTTGAACTCAAGTACATCTCATTTAGATCTCTTAGAATCGGATACAATCTCTGATGAGTTATCAACTAGTAAAAAGCCAGAGAAGATCATATCAAAAAATGACTGGATACCTATACACACAAAGTTGAGAGACGATATGAATTTGAAAAGACGAGGAAAGAAAACAGAGGAAAATAGTGACAATAAACATAGGAAACATGCTGTCTTTCAGCGAGCCAAAAACAAGCGCAAAACTCCGAGAGCGGACATATTTAGTGATAGTTTATCATACAAATTTTTGCGATGGCCAATATTACTTTTTGCTCTTTGGTGGATATCGTTTTTGTTCACTTTATACTTGGCTGTCCGAATGATTGTTGCTCTTTCGGAATTTTTTTTAACGTGGAGGGGCTCAAAAAAGGATTTAAGGGAGGCGTTAAGAAATTCTAAAAATTATGATGAATGGGTAGAAAATGCTGAAAAGCTAGATAATTATCTAGGTAATAATCAATGGAAAAAGGATCCAGTTTTCTATTATTATGACTACAAAACACTATCAAAAACAATCAAAAACCTCAAGGCTTGTACCAACGAGGAGAATATCGAGAAGCTATTGATGATATTACAGAATTGCGTCAAATCAAACTTTGCTGGAATTGAGAACTCTGTAATGTACTCTCAGACATATTATGGCACAAAAAATTTGATTGAGACTTACAAAAGACAGGTTGTTGAATCATTGAAGTTTATTATAAATGACACAAAGCTACCTGTGGAAACCAAGTATAAGTTTTTCAAAATTATCAATAAAAATTTTGGCAGAAGCGCCCTCTGCCTATCGGGTGGTGCATGCTTCGCATATACCCATTTTGGTATCATTAAAGCATTAGTTGAAAATGATTTATTACCTTCAATTATTTCAGGAACGAGTGGCGGTGGTTTAGTAGCTGCTCTTGCATGCACTAGAACAAATGAAGAACTTAAAAAACTACTCATTCCCGAACTAGCCTACAAAATTACCGCCTGTGAGGATAATATTTTTACTTGGCTTCCTAGATGGTGGAAAACCGGTGCTAGATTTGATGCTATTGATTGGGCAAGTAAGTCACTGTGGTTTACACTAGGAAGTTTAACTTTCAAAGAAGCTTTTGAGCGCACAGGCAAGATCCTCAATATTTCTACAGTACCATCAGATCCATATTCGCCCGTAATTTTGTGCAATCATATTACTAGTCCTGATTGTGTTATTTGGAGCTCGTTGTTGGCATCTTCAGCGGTTCCTGGAATTTTGAATCCAGTGGTTTTGATGATGAAGGACAAGAGTGGTGAAGTTACTCCATTTAGCTTCGGTAATAAATGGAAAGATGGAAGTTTGCGTACTGACATTCCAGTGGAAGCCCTTAACACATACTTTAATGTAAACTTTCTGATTGTTTCTCAAGTTAACCCACATATTTCGTTTTTCTTCTTTGCTTCTAAAGGTTCGGTTGGCAGACCCGTATCTAGAAGAAAGGGAAGAGGTTTAAGGGGCGGGTTTCTTGGCTCTGCAATTGAAGGCTTTTTGAAGTTAGAAATTAAAAAGTGGCTTAAATTTTTGAAAGGTTTAGCACTTGTGCCTCGTTTGCTTGATCAAGACTGGTCAAATGTTTGGTTGCAAAGATTTAGCGGAACCATTACTTTATGGCCAAAAATGTCATTTTCCGATTTCTGGTACATATTATCTGATCCCACACCTGAAAGACTAGATGCAATGATTAAGAAGGGAGAAATGGTGGCATATCCAAAGCTTTTATTCATAAAAAACAGATTAGATATTGAACGAGTAATTTCGAAAGGTTTGTTGGAATTTAAGGAAGCTTATTTTAAGACACTCACCCCGGACTTGCGCAAACTTGAGGCGGAGGAAATTTCACAACATAGATTCACAAATGAACTTTACAAAAAGCAAATTGTTAATGGTATAGATCTTTCAGTAAAAGGCGGATCCGAGGATACTAGTTACAATAGTGAAGAGGATCCCAATTACAACTCGGACGAAGATCCTGACTATAATCCCGATGACTCTTATGATGACTCTTATGATGACGATGACGATGACGATGATGATGGCGATGACGATGAAGACTATGAGGACGAGGGTTATGAAGATTATGATGAAGACACTAGCAGCAATAATGAGGTTAGTAGTGAGCATTTTACTACTCCAAGGTCCGGATCGGTCCATGATATTAATGAAGTCGATGATGATAAGTTGGTTGAAAGTACTAAGTATTTTGGAAATGTTGCAAAGAAGATTTTCAAAGATTAAACCTAATTTATTGGTTTATTGCTACTATAGTTTACGTTTTTTATTTTTATTTTTATTTTTATTTTTTTATTTTTTATTGTTTTGATGTTTGTTTGAGATTGAGGGTTTTTGAGTTCGAAGTGCTCAGCATTGCTTTTTTTTTTTTTTTTCTTTATAGCATCAGAATAATTTCAGAGCTATACAAAGTGGGATTATTAGTTCGGTAGGTTAGCATTAAAATATTTCAGAGATATTGAAAGAGAGTTCATTCAGTAATTTTTTTTATTTTTTTTTTAATTTATAATATAGTTCAAATGAATGTAAATTCAGAACAAAATATAGAATATAGGAGGCCAATAGCACAGGAGGAAAGTGCTATATACTGTAGGATAACAGTGACTATAGGAATTTTAGCCTGAGAAGCAATCTAATTGGAATATAAACAAAGAATAAACAAATAAAAATTTGTGATAGTAAAATACAACAAAATACAATACCAAAACAAGATAATTTTGAAAAGAAAATTCTAGTCATCATCAGAGTCATCAAAGTTGGCTGTGTAAACGGGCAAGGAATCATCATCTCTATATCTAAAAGAAGGCTTATAATAATCTTTAAGCAAAACGAAATGAGGTCTAAGCTTTACAGTGACAGACTGTTTTGGATTGATTTCCGAGCTAAACGTAGCGCTTATGTGAAATCTATGCTCCACTTTAATGTTGCAAGTAGAAAATGAAGGCAAGAGTGCGCCAATTGGTGCATCCAATAACTCACTAGGAAGCACATACTGGTATACGTCTGCGTCTTTACTCTTGGAACGATTAGGTTTTTTTGCTCTGGTGGAGCTAGCACTACCACTTCCAGAGGACTTAACAGTAGTTTGCGCAGAAAGCGGGCCAATATTTTGGAAATCAGCGTGGCTTAAAGGA
The DNA here is from genome assembly GCA_001936135.1 of Saccharomycopsis fibuligera x Saccharomycopsis cf. fibuligera. Lineage (NCBI taxonomy): Eukaryota > Fungi > Ascomycota > Saccharomycetes > Ascoideales > Saccharomycopsidaceae > Saccharomycopsis > Saccharomycopsis fibuligera x Saccharomycopsis cf. fibuligera. Next base: position 1,122,957 of record CP012817.1, on the reverse strand, counting down.
TAATTGATATTTGGTCGATGCACGAGAACTGTCTTGAAGCTTCTAGAATCGTTGAATATCTGTGATTTGAAAATTAAATCAGTTATAAGTTTCACTTTGAAGTCGTTGAGTATGATTTTTTCTGGCTCATAGCTGAGATTTTCTACCGCAGTGCTTGCGTTTGAAGGATAAAGTTTTTTTATCAAGTTGGCATACGACGTTGTTGTTAGTAAAGATAGCTTAAGTACATCTTTCAAATTATCACCAGTTTGAACAAATTTGCCAGAATTAAATTGTGAGTTGTATGGTTCCAAGTGAGGTATGAATTGAGCATGGAGGTCAAATTCTGCAACAATCTTGTTAGACGAAAGTGCTCTTTTCAAGATGCTTTTGAATTTGCTACTGCTGCTACTTCCGCCGTTGCTGCTGCCACCATTGGCAGCAGCATTACTCATGATACTGGCTGCATCCGAAGACCCCTTCAATTCTGAATCACCTCCGGATTTGTACTTGAACTCAAAAGATTTGGTATTGGTGGTAGAATTTGAAATTTTGGAAGTGCTAAAAGTGACGGCATTGAACTTTGGCAAGAAAGTGAAAACGTATCTTCCTTCGACCGCTGGTTTAGATGCAGATGTCCTTTGAATGATGACTTCAATGCTGTACTCTATCTTAGCGTAATTGTTGATACCCTTTTCATAAATTAACGAGGGAGGCAATGTTACCGGTAAAGCAACTTGATCTTCCTTGATGTATCCACGCTTGTGCAAAAACTCCCCTTCGGATAAACATTGTAAGTTGAAATCTTCTTCAGGAAGTTGAAATTCGAATGGGTATTTATGGAGTCCCGGAGGAAAAGTATAAGCTGAGGTGGACTTGGAGTTATTTTGCAAATCAATGGAAGGGAAAACATTTTTAATGATATTCAAAAACTCATGAGTCTCCCCGTTACCTTCGAAGTTTGGGGTCGATGAAGCATCATCCAACATGGTGTAAGACGCAGCTTTCAACGCGATAGCTATTGACACGGCCGACGCATTATCTTCCTCGGGGGACACATTCAAAAAAACCTCTCCTGATATTATATCGCCATTAGTGAAGGTTTTAGCGTCATTGTCCACCTTAATCTCAAGATTATAGTGTGATTTTACCACCTTAGTTGAGAGCTTGTTCATATTATTGGCCAAAAAATTCGAGTTAAACTATGTTTATGGGTTTGGTTTCCTTTAAATTATCAAGGATTGTCTATAGCTAATAGCTGATAACGAATGTTTTAGGAAAAAAGTTCAAGAATACCTAACAAAGGCAAAGATTGAATATGCAAATAACAAGTTCAACAAGAGCTGTCGGTCTAGAAAAGTTTTTGCTCAATACGTCTTAAATGTTGTGAAATGTTATACGAGACCCGCTAGCAAGATAGAAAGTTCGGAAAAGACGCGGTACTAAATATCAAACCACGTACTGATTTTAAGATCTTCAACTTTGCGAACAGTAATTAAAAATGCTTCCCAAAAAAGACTGTGAAATAGCAGTTGCAAAAAAAAAAAACAAAAAAAAAAAAAACATATAACAATATTGCTTGAGAACGAGGTTGCAAATGTAAGTCAAAGCTGCTTGGGTATTTCCGCAAAGTATGCGGGCGACTTTCTCAAATTGGGGGGCAGGTGCCAAATTCACGAGATGGCATACTAATCATTTGCCCTATTGGGACAGGGGCATTTTTCTGTGCCGTGATACTTCTATATACCAGCCACATTGTAGATGCCTCGCTGCGCCACAAGCCACTGGGCCGTATTTATGCAAAGTATTGGTGCGGTTAGCAATGTGTGTGATTCGGCATCTTAGTACCTCGCTGAAGACTTAAAACGACAATAGTATCAAATATGCTCAGTCAATTTACAAGGTTATGCTTGAAAGATTAAACTTTTGCGCACGCTATATTATAGGAAACTTGGCTATATAACCTGCAAACAACCCTCACAGATTACATTATAAGCTTCGACAAAAGCTGCAAGACCACCAATTTGTAATAAGAATTATGATCGACCCACATCAAGAGACGAGTTACTGCTGTTCTCACCTGCTGAATCAATATTGACTGGTCGATACAACAGTGTTCCTTCTTGTTTTAAAAGCTTGTGGCCAAAGTATACGTTAATCGACGAAGTTGTTAGACATAATATATACACAATGAAAAGATAATTTGACTTGGTTTTGCTGACTATGAAAATAAGGAAAATGATATTAAGGACGTAAATTTTGAATGAGTTCCTCAAACTCTTGAAAAACTCATCAAAAGAATTAAACTGTAATGAAGATATTGGGAAAAATTCCTTATTTGTGAGGAGTTGAGAAAATAAAATTAAAACAAGCGAGTATAAAAATAGCTCATTGTTTATGTTGTCGAGAAACAAATAGATTTCTGGATTTTTTTCCATAATCTGAGGGTTGTTGTAGAAAATGTATGACGGGCTAACAATCATTTTACCAATAGTAACTAATGTAATAATCCACAATATTATTTTTATTGTCTTTTTGTTGTTTTCTTCATCCATAGAAGCTTGTAGCTCAGAGCCGCTAAGATTGAATTCTTGATCATTGTTTGCCATGTCTATTTTTTCCCGAATGAAGTTGTAATAGTACATGGTGCCATCAGTCAATATCAACAAAATAAAAAGAATGACTTCAAAAGTACCTACTAGATGCGTCAAGTAATTTGTTCTCACGTTAACCACAAATTGGATTATGGTTGAGAAAATTATGAAGCTATGGATTTTGACAAAAAAATCATTCACTTGAAAATTATCTTTTGAAAGATCAAGGGTTTTTGTGAGGAGCTTGTAACATTGTTTCGGCTGATCCATCAACCATATAGTCAATATAATAGACACATATGTGGTTCTCAAATAAAACGTGAACCAATCATAGGTTGAGTCGTAGTTACTTGGTTCATTTGCCAACATTTGAACAATCTATTCCAGAGAAGACAAACCAATGGTAACGGGCAGTAAAGTAGATGATTGGTGTGATAGAAATCAAATTAAAGAATTGCGTGTAGTTCTTTATCTGCCAATTGATATGGGCTCGCAAAGCAATTACAACGCATAACTTCTACCATATTAAACAGCATTACAATTAAATCGAACGAAAAGACCGAATTTTCAATAGATCACGTGGTAATCGAATGAGAGATTCGGAACCGAAGCTCACAGTTTCTTTAAACGAAGCGGTTTTTCAGCTTTTTCAATGTCAAGGCACGTAGACTTATATATAATAGAATATAATGACGTTGCTTATGTGTGCTAAGAGTTGGTAAAAGAATATATGCATCAAAGAAATTCAATGCCGGAAACATGCCAAGCTGTTTTGAAAGAGCCTATACACTGCAACTGACTATCTTTCCATTAAAAGCCGGGATAGGGATGCAGTTGAGAAGCATATAGCGAAACATAGAAAAATGGAATAGTGTAAATCTGTTTTATAAAGATTCTGTCTCAAGCATATTTGAATATGCTTTCAGAAATCATATAACGTTTTCTTCAAATGGCTGTTGAATCTTATGCGAATAGTTTGGCTTTGTGATTTTCATGTATGGCGTGATGATATTCAACCATTAGATTCCCTATCTGGAAACTACAGTAGATCAAGTGTACCTACGATTAACGGGCGCACGATTAACGGGTGCTTTGTATTACATATGTACAACATGTGTTGCGGACAATGAGACTATAACATAGAAGTTATGGAAATTGTTGACCATGGCGGTTAATGAGAGTAGTTTTAGTAATATTAACCCCATCTCAGCGTTGATGACCCTAGCAGAAGTGAAAGAACTTGAAAAAGTAACATTAACTTATTATCCATAATAAGGGATAGAGGAAATCATCGGGATTTTGACGAGCGCTACGATTTTGTATTTCTCGCATTTTCCTTGCCTTTTAAAAATTGAACGATTAGTTAATATTCAGAAAGTATTGTACAATTACCGAGCCATTATTTGAGCTAGCCGGGGTGGTACCAAAAAAGTCTCTATACAATGATTACTTCAGTGAACTAATAAACTATAAATAAGGGGTGGCTGACAAATTAAGCTGCCCATTTGTATTCTCACTTCCTATTGGACTTCTCATTATGACCTTTGCTCACCTTGGATCTCCATTGCGGAAACCGTAATCACGCAGATCCAGAAAATTAAGGTTTGTGTCATTCTTGTCAAAAATTTTATGTTTCTTGAAAGTTCCATCGGCATACACTCCCCCTAAAATGCTAAAACGAGCGCGGGAATAGAGGTTTGCTTTCTTTTTACAGTACTCAACCTATTTGCAAGATTTTAAATTTTTCCTTGTATAGTTGTATTCGGAATCATTCAATGGTCAATACGCCTACTTTGTTTTCGTCAAAAATGTAATGAGAAAACCGTTATAGCGATGTTTATTTGGGTGGCGCGGAAAATGCGGTTTTTTCTAATTAATGCTATTTTTTTTTTTTTTTTCTGCGTTGACGGAAATCCACAGAAATGGGTGGCATGACATCGGGACCTTGCAGAAATCGAGATGAGCAAAAAGCCCGCGCTAGCCGGACGCTCCACCACAGGTGTGGATAACCAATTTGAGAGTGGGTGCGTGATGTGTAACGAAAAATAAACACAATGGCCAATTATTTGAGTAGGGAACCTTTCCGGTTCTTGCTTTGTAATAATTAGAATGATTTTCAAGAATATTGTGTTTTTGGAACAGAGCATAACGATCGCCGAAAACAGTAGTAAAAAAAGGTTTTGTCGTGCGTCACGTTGCGCTGAATCTTCCTGAATATCCGATGTGGACTTATAACAGGTTTTTTGCAGAGCAGACCCTTTCCCATGATTACAGCTATAAATATCCACAACATCTCCCAAGTATTTGGACATGCTTTAGTTACTTATTTTTTATTTTTTATATTTGTTTGTACTCACAGTAAAAAAGTCAACCACAAATTTCTTACACATTCTATTTTTAATAAACCGTTTTATTCACGAAATATGCCTTCTGTTGTTCAAAAAGCTAATGAAGCAGTATCAATCAACTCACCGCTGGGAGTTGATATCCATCTAACCTCACATGGTTCTGACTGGTTGTGGGCTGCTTTCTCTGTATTTGCTGTTGTCGCTGTTGCTCATACTGGTTTATTCCTCTTCAAGGGTAGAAAGTCTGTTGCTCATATTGCTGCTTTGTCTTCTTCAGCCATTTTGGCATACACTTACTTTACTCTTGCTTCTGATCTTGGTTGGACAGGTGTTAAAACTGAATTCAAACATGTTACAGTTGATGATCCACAAACTGAAGGCACTTACATCAGACAAATCTTCTATGCTAGATACATTGGTTGGTTCTTGGCATGGCCTGTTGTTTTATTCTTGATCGAATTTGTTGGTAATGGCTCTTCTTTACACAATTTAAATGCTAAAATCTTCGCCACTTATGCTTTAGAAGTCGGTGGTGCTTCTGTTTATGTTTTGGGTTTGTTGATCGGTAGCTTGATACCTTCCACCTATAAATGGGGTTACTTCACCTTCGCTACTAGTGCTTTGTTGTTTATCATTTCTGTCTTGAACTACAATGTCTTTAAAACCTATGCTTTTACAACATTCAGCAAGTTATCATTGCTTTTGTTGGATTTGATCTGGATTTTATATCCAATTGCATGGGGTTTGTCTGAAGGTGGTAATGTTATTCAACCAGATTCTGAGCATGTCTTTTATGGTATTTTGGATTTAATTTTGTTTGCTTTTATTCCAGCCGCTTTGGTTTTCCAATCGAATGCCGAGGCTTCGAATATTGCTTCTGCTCCAGCCGCTCCAGTTGCTGCTGCTGGTAATCATGGTGATTCCAAAGAATTAGAACCTGAAGTTCCAAGAGCTTCTGGTGAAACTGCTGTTTAATGGGATTGGCAATTCAAAAGCAAAGTAACTGCTAATTCTCCAACTCAACTTTTCATGAGCTTAACGATCTGGAGATTCGTTCATTAATTGGTTTAAATTTTTTATTTATTTTTCAATTATTGATTTATCACGATTTTCGAGCTTTTATAACTTTTTATGTTCTTTTTGATTTTCTTTGACATCTTTTGGCCAATTATGAGAGTATTTCTCATATAATTGAAATTTTAATACTTCTAACCTTTCTTTTTAATGCTTTTTATATACCCAGATATAATTGATGATTAATGAATGATTTTACTTTAAAAATATGTAACTGAATTCCAAATTGAAAAAAATGTTATTGATACAACATGACTTTTCATGATTACGTGATCCAAAGTATGTCCTTTCCGCTCATGGGTTATATTTAGATGTAGAGTGGATATATCTTAGTTATGATAAGTTACCGTATCGGACAGTGAATGAAGCTTTACCGACAAAGTGGATTCTTAAGCTGCATATAAAAATAACGGTCATTAACAAACAAAGTCACTAAAGCCGCACAAAATCTTTTTATATTGATTCAAAAACTAAGAAGGAACCTACTTTGCAGTCTACTGATGCTAGTGAGAACAATAAAAAGATGCTATTTGAAAAGTGATTTTATTATACAAGGAAGTATACATGCTGGTGTGGGTGAGTGCCACCGCAAACACAACATTGTCAGACGTATAAATTTTTGTCGGGTGGAAGAAAGCACCAACATCGAAACCATCTTTTATATACACGTGTAAAAAATTTTTCTTCTCAATGAAGTTTTCTGTGTACCAGAGCATTGATAGTTTTACGCTCAGAAAATTCTCGTGTTTGTCCTTTACTTCTTATAATGCCCTCTTATTTGTGTTTTTCCTTCATTATGTTTCAAGAAATACGCCTCTTTTGTGCCCGCTTATGGCCGCTGATTTTACCCTCTACTCCGCACACTCAATTCCGCGCAATTTCACAATACAAAGAGACGAGGAATTTCTGGTTTCATGCAGGGAATTATTTTTACGACAATCATTAAAGAGAAAAAAAAAAAAAAGAGAAACGAGTGAAAGTTTAAAAGATTAAGAAAAATCAAAGGGTAAAAAAATTACGAGCAATATATGTGGTTCCATTATTGCTCTTGAAATCCTTTGACTTTTACTTGTAATTCATGATTCTAATTTTGATTTACAGACTAGCATACGGTTCTTGCGGGTATACCTAAATACCGCCACATCCGCAGATTTACAGCGGCCATTTAGCTTATTCAAATCAAGTTGCCGTAAACAGACATTAACACGCAGTATGCAAGCTGCTGTCGCGCCAAGAAGCACCACAAAAACAAAACAAAGAAAAGGTAATAGATAACAAAAAAAGGCAAACAGGTTATTAGATAAATATAAAGCCATTAGTCCAGAAAGCAGCAACTAAGTCAAAAGAGCAAGCAAATCGAAAAATATTGAACATTTTTTCAAAAAAAAAAGGGCAGTTTCAATATAGCTTGCTTGTATGTATTGATTATCTCTAATTTCTTTTTTTAGCTTCAAACAAGACACGCAGTAGTAGGTACTAGTGCACAAAAAGACGTGGCATTTTTTCATCTTATATGTCCTGCCATCCACAGCAAATCTTGGGGATATGTGCTTTGAACAAAAAAGCTGTATGCATTGCATGCATGCATTTTATGTAGGACTTTAGAGTTTTTGTGCACAGGATAAACAAAGATGGGCTAACGTTAGCTCAAAACAAAGTTTCTACATTTACACGCATTAAATCAAGCAGGAAGTACAATAGTCTAACAAAACTTGAAACCTTCGAATGCAAACAAAGACCGAAGAAACTACTGGAAGCCCGTCTGTAAACATGTTCAGATTTATTTTAATTTGATAAGCTCTGAGACAAAACGGTAATTAGGAGTAGTTATATATTTTGTCAGAGAATCTTTGGTGAGGTTTTTGGGCCACTAATATTGCGCCATATTGCTTCCTATGATGCCCCTTATTATATTGTCTTTTTATGCTGAACCAGTATAAGATAATTACTCACGAATGAAGTTATTTGGAATTGAATTATCATTTATGTTAAAGAAGAGATTCAAGGTTATACGCGCTTCTAATCTTCTACGCACTGTTAACACTTGTGATGAATGATACACAGCCCTAACAATAGCAGAAATAAAATGCACAAGATTGCCCTGCCTTTCCAAATGGCTTTTCTCTGCTTTCAATTTAGCAAGTTTGTTGTGAATACGTTGTAATCCTTAAGCTTTTGATCCGTTGAAAGATGGCACCTATTTTTGATAATTTCATGAGCGACTATTCCAGGTTTTATGTATTTGAACTCTGAAAAGCGAAAGAACTATTGATTCAAATCACGAGATTAGAATAGAAAAAATATTCCCATGTTCTGTGCATTGCGCATATACACACTGCAGTGCGTATTCTTACGTGGAACTAGTGAGCCAGCATAATAGTAGGTTTATGTTGTATACATGTGCATATGCAAAAAAGACAACAGGTTGACCTCTAAGCGGGAATTTTTTTCTTTCTTTGTGAATGCAACTTTTGGTTAGTGTTGTGCAGTCAAAAAATAAGCATCTTGTTCCGTTTAGGAATAATTTCTGTTACCGGAGCGCACTCAGTTTACGAATGGAAAAAGTATACCGGGGCAATAATTGCAGGTGTTGCATTTTGTAGGTAAACCTGTACTGTTTTGTATCTTTGACTACCTTTATAACTGAAAAGTTCACTTACCTATTCTTATTTTTCTTCTCTTATTTGCAAACGGTAATAGTTTAATAACTGATTTTTACTATACATGTGCACTCTTGGTGTAGCTGCTTTCAAGCACGCTAAAGTTTACTCTAATTATAATTGACTATATTCAGTAAAAGCTGCTCACAGTCTCTGTATTTTTGAGCTCTAATTTAATATTTTGAAAGCAATTACAATTTTGAAGGAAAGAAATTTTTCAGAAAATAAATGTTAATGTCAACTTTCTGATCGTATTTAAACTTTCTCAAGACCGATCAAATTCTTACTAGCCGAAAGCAACACTGTGGATGATTATTTGATAACAGCTTTCTGAAAAGCAAGTAATGTTGCATCAGTATAATTCAGCGCTCGGTTATATGTCTTTATAGCAAATTAATATAGTACTGTTTGCTTTAGATAGAATGGTTCGATGGCTTGACTGCTTTGGATAATAAGACAAGGAGTGTATAAATACAAAAAGGCCCTCCGCTCCGCTCAAATATGCTCACCCCAGTTCTTAAGGGCATAATGTTTCCAATAGTATTTCACATTAATACTTGTAGTCCTTATGAATACTTTGAGCAATTATCTAGAGAACTACTTAAAAGTTCTGTACTCATGAACTTTGCATTCTTGAGGTGATGAACATGGTCAATTTTAAACTAAAAAAAGGAGAAAATCAAATCAATTACCCTGTCCTTTTTTATTATACTGTACCAGCTTGATTAGAGCCCATTTTTACAGCATTGATGGGCAACCTGCGATGTATATAAGAACAATTATTTGAAGGCAAACTGAACAACATCTTGAAACCTTTCTCGATTATAATAGTATGATAAGGTCGATATAGCTTATAATGGTCTTCAAGTTTACAATAGATAAGGTTTTGGATAAGTATGTTCCTCCTTCTTTTGTACCATACTTGCCGCAACCATTCAAGAGACTTTTTGGTGGAACAAAACAGACCCCGAAATCAGATTACTATATATGGCTAGACATACTTATTGGGTCATTCTGTGGCATTGCTCTTATAGAAGGTGTTTTTAAGTGTCCCAATATCTTTTCAGACAATCATAATGCCCCACTTATTATTGCAAGTTATGGAGCCACTGCCATATTGTGCTTCAATGCAATTAGTGTTCCCTTGGCGCAACCAAGAAATATCTTTTTTGGTCATTTTTTTAGCTCATTGATTGGTATTTGCATTTCAAAGTTGTTCTCATTATCTACACACGGACAAAATAATTATTGGGCTGCTGGTGCCTTAAGCGTTGGTATTTCTAGTGTTTTAATGTCTATATTGAACTGTGTTCATCCTCCAGCTGGTGCTAGTGCCTTATTACCTTGTGTTGATGAAGGCATAAGGAAAATGAGTTGGTGGTATTTGCCTGTACATTTGGTGTCGTCAACATTGATAATATGTGTTAGTTTAATCACCAACAATGTATTGAGAAAGTACCCGGAATATTGGTGGTCATATACAAGCAAACCAAAGCAAACGTCAGCGGTTGCCAATACCGATAAACAGATAAATGAAACAAAAGATTCTGAGAGTATTAGCGGCAAAAATGATTATCCTCTTGCTGACATCTTTTCGGAGGTGAAAAGGTTGAACGACGAAGGTAAAAGAGAAATATTTAGGATTGTTAATTCTCAAAATTCGCTTGAAATTAGTCACCAAAATATTTCAATACCTGAAGGAAGCCAACTTACCGTCCAAGATTTGAAAGTTTTAGAGCTGATATATTACAAGTCATTTCATGATAACAATCTTGGTGCAGTGCTATGAACATTAACATTGGAGGGTCACATGTCAAAAGTTAGCTTATCCATTTATACATATTGACCTGTTGCCTTTCTATGAAAATTCATGCACTTGTTTTTAGTGCTGGTTGTATCATTACTCAGCAGACTTTTATGTACACTCATATGCCATACATACTTTTGTTGTGATACATTTGCATCCTTTGAGAGATTGGTTTCTATTGAAGAAGCAACATGGAGTAAAATTCCAGTCATGTTAAGCAATTTTGAACTCAAATGAGAAAAACTCGGTATATACTGCTAACTTCCATGTAGTTGCTGTTAAAAAATCACTGAAAGCCTAATGTGAACTCAAGACAGTAAATAACGTTCAGAATAGCTAGTTTTTTTCCTGCCTGCTCATTGGAAAATTGTAGCAGTTTTGTTGCCAAAATACTAAGAACTCAAACTGAGATAAAACCGTTGTATTGCTGTAGCTATAACTTACACGTTTTCCAAAGTGACCAGCTATTATTAGTTACGGATTTACCTATGGAAAAGGGAACTTTTCATAGCAAGGATAAAACTAAATAGTACTACTAATGCTAGAGTGGAAAGCAAAAATTAACTAAGCACTTACGGAACAACAATTGTTGGCACAACAAGCAAAAGAAACAAACAGAACCACAACATTGTCGTTTGTCTTATAAGAGTTGTATGCAGATGCAACACCCACGTAATAGAAAATTAATTTAGCGCAACGTGTAATTGAGAAAAAAAAAGTAAACAGGGCGCAGGACGCAGGTGAATGCGCCTCAAGACCAAACTATAATTTTCTGCAAAATTTAAATAAAGTTTAACTTTTGGGTTTTGGACTAAACGCGCATAAAAAAGCTCTAAACCTCGAGAAAATATGTAGAGTTTGCATGCATGAAGCAGCAGCCTCAACAAATTACATTATTTTTTGCTACATACATATTTGGGCAACTCTAATAATACATATGTGCATATATGCCGGATAATGCGAATGCAAAGCAGAACAATTTTGTCGGCTTTTTGCATCTTTGTATTCTTAGAATGGCTGAAAATCTGATTTGTTGGCTACATATGAAATGCCCCAAACCGCAGCTATTAAGTTAACGAATCTAAACATTCCAAACAAATTTCTAAGCATACCGTCTAGGTTTATTTTCATCGTGTGAATAATGTTACGTTAGAGCATTGGTTGCTACAGGAATACTTGGGTTTTTATTCAATTTTAGCAAGCATGCATGCTGTGATCCTTGTGAACAAATTGCCTTTTGGATGCCAGGGTCACCAAATCGTATACATTTCAAGTACCGTAGGAAGGAAAGCCGACAACGGGTGGTATTACTGTTATACAATCTGAGTAAAAATAGAACAGGAAAAAGACTATGATTTAATAAAGTGGTATAGTTCTAAATCACCTATCGGGGAGGGGATATCTGTGGTAATGTCACTCACAGTTTTTTAGGTGTTTTCTCAGATAATTTGAGTTTTACGGAAGTTTACTGATGGCCGGTTATGTGCTCCGAGAAAGACGTACCAGCATGGCACATAACCCATTGCCTTGATTCTCCCCGCATGGTGTATTAGGGGAAGACAACGACTTAGTAGGGAATGAATACTGTGATATTGTACGGCTAAGAACAATTACATCTGCCATTGCAACAACACTGTCAAGGCCCACCGAACATTATTTTATCAATTATCGCAGCTTATAAACTGCCAAAGTACAGGTTTTGTTGAAGCATTAATAATATTAACGTCAACTCTTATGCAATGCTGTTGGTGCGGAACACGTACACACAGCAAAGGCAGCCTCTAGTTGTGGAGACGCTTTTCAGTCCTCAAATAACTCCTGAAGATGAATGGCATGAAGATACTGTTAGTATATCTCAAGGAGCCTTTGATAGCCTTTTCACCCATGATGTGAAAACTTTTTCTGCTGGGATTATTCATTACGTGGCAGTTAGATTCCTTGGAAGTGATTCGCTCAGCGAGTTTAGAATATTCAAAGTCTCAGGCATTTCGGGCCGTTCGGCCAACCATAGTATAAGCGTGCGCTCGTCGAATATAACAAATAACATTACTGTCACCAAAGCTTTAATATTTGCCATCTCTCCAGTAAATATCGACCATTTATTAGTTTCGGTTCCAATCAAGAACTCTTTCGATGCTTTGCAAACAGACAAAAATATCAGTTACTCCAATTTAGCTCAAAATGGTCAACTCCCACTAATTCATAAAGGTGATAAACTAGTGTTAAGGTTGAACAATGGTAATGTTGTATCAGTGACTGCAATCTCTTTAGAGCCTTTGAACCAAGGGATTATACATAAAAATTCCAAGATAACCGTGGTATATGATAATAAATATAGTTTTGGAAATATTGGGAATGCAAAAAAAAACGCCAGCAATGAGCAGCTAGAAAATTTAGCAAAGGATTCACTTTCTTTTGACCAATACCTCTCATTGAGTTCAAAGAGCTTAGAAACCAAATCTGAAGATTTATCACTTGATGTGATACCCTTATCTGGTAAGCTAAGCGATTTTGCCCCATCTTCTAGCAAATCAGAAGATCCAGAAATATTTGCTTTTACAGGTTTGAATAACCTAGTTAAAATCAATCATTTTAGCGGTGACTACATTAACGTGCAGTTTTCTAAAGATAATATTATTTTTCACAAAACAATGAAAGTTTTTGCTCTTGTGGAGCCAAACAATTTTGAAGATAATGGTTTTTACATATCACCTATATTCTATTTTAATGCCGATTACCCAACAAAAGCTAATGTAAAGACAAAAATAGATAACTTCCAAAGTATCACTCAAGGTGGCAAGCCTGAAAATTATTTTGCTCTAGCTAAACAAGTAACAATTGCCAGAATAGCATCGCCATTAAGTTTGAATAGAACATATCAGCAGGTGTTTTTGGCTAATTTGAAAAATTACTTTGAACAAGCATTAAGAGTCTTATCAAGAGGAGCAATAATTCCAATTCCTATTGACACTTTACTATCTAAAAGCTTGTTTGCCTCGTATGGAGACTCTGATTATCCATCAGTGGTACCAATGGGAAAACCTGACGATGTAGTGTGGTTTATGGTCACAGATATTCTTCCTGAGAGTGATGTGCAAAAAGCAAAATTCAATACAGATCAGTTTTTAATCAATCCATTGAAAACAAAAATGGTACAGTCTGGGTTAGTGCAAGATTTCCAAGTTCCTCAAGTAACAGACTTACTAAACTGGCGGGCATATGTGGGATTGAAACCATTATTCAGATACTTGCCAGTTTTAGCTAAAAAAGATGCTAATTCCAAAGTATTCGAATTTGCAGTAAAGTTGAAAAACTTAATTAATACAGTCGTCATGAGTAATTCTTATAGTGATTTTCAATTGAAAACTTGTATTTTATTGCATTCGCTAACCCGAAACGTTGGCAAATCTACATTAGTGAGAAGCTTAGCAGCAGAATTGGGAATTAATTTATTAGAGTTAGATGGTTTTGAATTTCTCTCCCCCCCAGGTTCCGAAATGAAAACTATTGGTATTTTAAAAGGTAAACTTGATTTAAGTGTCAATAACTGCAAATCACCAACTATTGTCTTTTTCAAACATTTGGATGCTTTAGTAAGCAGCAATTCTGATGGTGGAGATAACAATGGTGAAGGTAATGATAATGGAGGATCCGGAAATGGTACTAGAAAAAACAACTTTAATGTGAAATTCATTGAGATGCTACAATCCCATTTTAAGATTAATAAAAATATTATATTCATCGGCTCTACAAATAACCTTGACAAGATTCCAAGCGATTTAAGGAACGTATTCAACTTTTCAGTAGAAGTTACAGTGCCTAATGAAACTGAACGTCAAGAGATTTTCAAATTTTGCTTAGAGGCCGACTCACATAACTCCTTTGATCTGTATGATCAAATTACAAAAAGTTTAAAGGCCAGAAATTTCAGCTATGTTTTGAGCGACGAAGTTTCCATCAGAACCTTGTCTATACAATCCGCTGGTCTAAATCCTATTGACTTGGTTTCAATAACAAAAAGTGCCAGGACTTTAGCTTTAGATAGGTATTATAGTATGCTTAAGACATATCCGGCTCTAACTCTTCACGATTTGGTTCTTAGCAATGGAGGATATATAATTCTAATAGCCGAAGACTTTGAAAGATCAATTAACAATGCCAGAAATACATTCAGCGAGTCTATTGGCGCGCCAAAAATTCCAAATGTCAAATGGGAAGATGTTGGGGGATTAGAGCTAGTCAAAGACGAGATTTTAGATACTATTGAAATGCCATTGAAGAATCCATATTTGTTCAATAACGGATTGAAAAAAAGATCAGGAATCTTGTTTTATGGGCCTCCAGGTACTGGTAAAACATTGTTGGCTAAGGCTATCGCAACAAACTTTTCTCTTAACTTTTTTTCTGTAAAAGGCCCAGAATTATTGAATATGTACATCGGTGAGTCTGAGGCTAATGTGCGGAAAGTCTTTCAAAAAGCCAGAGATGCAAGACCATGCGTGGTGTTCTTTGATGAGTTAGACTCTGTGGCCCCGAAACGTGGTAACCAAGGTGACTCTGGTGGTGTGATGGATAGGATTGTTTCCCAATTATTATCAGAGCTTGATGGCATGAGTGATGGTAATGATGGCGATGGAGTATTTGTTGTCGGTGCCACGAATCGTCCTGATTTATTAGATGAAGCATTATTGAGACCTGGAAGATTTGACAAAATGCTATATTTGGGTATCTCTGATACTCACGAAAAGCAAGCGAAAATCTTAGAAGCATTGACTAGGAAATTTAAATTCAGCAAAGATGTTGATTTGGAAAAGATTGTGAACACCCTTGGTTTTAATTATACAGGTGCTGACTTTTACGCATTATCTTCAGATGCAATGTTGAATGCTATGACACGAAAAGCACGCGAGGTGGATACGAAAATAAAGGAGTATAACCAAAGTTTAAACGAGGGTCAGAAAAAAATCAATACAAGATGGTGGTTTGATAATATTGCAACCAAAGACGATATGGAAGTGTATGTAAAGCAAGAGGACTTTGAGAAAGCCAAAAACGAATTGATACCAAGTGTTTCGGTTGAAGAGCTTCAACATTATCTTCGAGTACGCAGTAACTTTGAAGGGGGCAAGAGCCGTCAACAATGATTTATCAGGCTATAAAGCTATTGAAGCACTAAAAACTTTGATTTATAATATAGTGGACAAACAAAATTGTGAACACGCATCAACAATATTTTATTATGTAAAAGATATTGCTGTTTGACTACTTCCCATAAAATGGTCTCATTGCAAATATTGCAACTACCGCATTGATATATTACATAAAATCAGACATTCTACTAAGATCCACAATAATATGCTTAACGTAGTAATTTTATTTTTATATATCAATATGATGTAGAAATGAAGCTTACATAACAACGAGATCGCCGAATTTCTCATGGTAGCCTGGAACGTCCCATCTTGCCTTCTTGACAATTTGAGTAACTTTGTCATCAATGTCTGGTCTCGCTTTGACAACGTCGTCAACAGTCAATTCGCTGAAAGATCTAGCAGATTCAATGTTATTTAAAGTTTCGTTTAATTCTTTCAATTCTTTGGTAACAACATCCTCAGTAGCAGTTGCGTTTTCAATAGCTTTTTGCTTAAAGGCTTCAATAGTGTTCAATTGTTTGGAGATGTCATAAGTAACTGGTTTGAAAGAGTTAACATCAGCTTCAATTTTGTTGACAATGTCTTGGTTTTTCAAGACAGATTTGTAATAAGAGAAATCGACAGTAGTATTTTGAGAAGACAATTCGAAAACGGCTCTTCTAGCTTCGTCGTTTCTTTTCTTGAAAGCTTGCAAAGAAGAAGCAGTTTGGCCTTTCAAACCGAGAGAAGAAATCAATTTGGCCCAGTCTAATTTAGAAGCAGCGCGCTATAACTAGCTGTTAGTATAGTGAATTTCTCAATACATTAAAATTAAAAGATCCGAAGACATTCTTTATAGGTGTGAAAATGAATTGCTTAATCAAGAGAACAGAAGTAAAGCAGATTTGGCATAATTTTTAACCCATTTCTTTGCTTTATAGATCCAGTGCCTGAATCATTTATTCAACACCAGGAGATAATATTAATGACTTTTTGATGACCGACAGACCGACAAAGAAAACCTTTATATTACTGGTCTTCAATTATTCTGCTATTTTAGGTCATACAAACTTCGCACTCGCAAAAGAAGCTTTTATAATTGGAATTTTGTACAAAAGATTATACATACAACAGACATGTTGTTGAATATTGATGTGTTTAATTTGTTTAGTAGTTTCTTGTACACTTGAAAACAACTCACCATGAGAAGAGCCTGTAATCATTGATTTTTTGAAAGCTTACTGGCTTTTTTTCTCATATTCACCCCGTGCAAATAAACGACTTCTATTGGACAGATAAATATTACCCGGTGAAGCTGTATAATCACGCTTATATATGCATAAATCATTTAATAACGTGACATAAATAAATTTACAGTCATAGCAGATAGTGAAATTTTAATACAAATGTCCATTGAAAGTTTGAAAATAAACGGAAAATACTAAAGCAAAAATAAGGACTTGCTTGTGTCATAAATGCTTTCGTTTTCAAAGTTTTTTATGAGCAGATTTCTTGTCAGACAGTGATATGTTATGTGAGAACAGCTTAAGTCAGCTCTGTGATAATGTTACCCGATTGTAACAGAAAATACCCGGCTGTTTTGTTTATAACGAACGATGAACACTTTTACACATGGTTGCTCTGTGTGCCGTTCGTGTTAATTAGCGTGAGACATGACCACTTTGAAATAAAAGAGTTAACAAAAAAGGTATAGTTGTCGATTGTTCGATATCTGAAGTGTCATTTAACCATTAGGAGTATCAAAGCAAA
The DNA here is from genome assembly GCA_001936135.1 of Saccharomycopsis fibuligera x Saccharomycopsis cf. fibuligera. Taxonomy (NCBI): domain Eukaryota; kingdom Fungi; phylum Ascomycota; class Saccharomycetes; order Ascoideales; family Saccharomycopsidaceae; genus Saccharomycopsis; species Saccharomycopsis fibuligera x Saccharomycopsis cf. fibuligera. The sequence continues at coordinate 1,105,593 of CP012817.1, read as the reverse complement.
ATCAAAATTATATCTTGAGGACAATTTCGAGATCAAGATAGCTCTCATGCCAACATAAGTGCAAAATGAGTGTCGTTTATTTATTGTGTGGTTATCGTTACTGTTGTTATTCTTGGAACTAGAGGAAAAAGGTCAGTCGAGTATTGAGTCTTTTGTGTTGCTTTTGGTTATAACTGCGCGAGACTGATCGCTTGCGAAATAAAGTTGGATCACACTAAGCTTCTGCACTAGCATTTACTCACTCTTGGTTTAGCGTTTGGAGCTTTGCAGCAGTTTTGCCTTGCAGCGCAGATACTTTTGGCCGACAGAAAGCTTTATTGCTTCTCAACAGAGAATAATAATATTTTAAACCAAATGCATCTGCATGCATGTCTAGAAAGTTTGTACGGTAACAAGGTACGTCTTCCAATAAGTGGAGCATACAATAAAAGGTTTGTCGGTGCTTGATCGCAGCTATTTCACAGCAGCAGCAACAACTGCAACAACATCAGCAGCAGCGACAGTAACGATAATACTTTCTGCGCACGAAACGCAGATAAAGATGAAGAAACAGAATAACGTAAAAAATATAAATAAATCCGCTTATAGCATAGAGCTACTACATTCTCAAGACCAAGGATTATGACAAGTTAAATGATCACAGTATATTTGCGTAGAGTAAATGAAATGAGGCAATAGTTATAATTGTCCTCTAAGGAACGAGAAAATTTTCATCACAATTTGCAAAGGAACATCATTCCGTATGCTTACGAGGCCGTATTTTGAATGATTTGGGCTCTATGAATTATTATGGCAAAACTGTACATATATCGCGAACTTATTTCATCCTCACTATAATATGTAGCACAATAAATATAAATTTCCCGGGATATAAAGGTTTTGGCTTTGTAAGAAAGATGGACAAGATCATCAGTAATAGTATAACTCGGTAGCTATAGTCACCATGTATTTGGATGGGATCAATGATGATAACAGTAAAAGCGAAAGCATGCAGAACACAGATTATCATCGTGACGACATTGTTAAATTCATATTGTTAGCTTGGCATACTAACAGCAACAGTGTTGTAGCTCACTTAAAAAGCCTTTCAAAAGTTGAAAGTCATACACAAACTGTTCTCACCAGAGAAAATTAAAAGACGAAAAGAAGAGGAGGGAAAACGTAATTGTAGTGAAATTGCTGAATCCGCAAAAATTTTTTACTTAGTGCAAACCAGGAACAAATTGTTATTATGTGAGTGAAAGAAACAGAAAAAGAAAAAAAGACAGCGAACTTCACTCTTCTAGCTCACATACTCGCTGGTTTTAAACGCCTGTTTTTAAAGGTGATTTAGAATTTTACTCCTTTCAGTTTTTCTATATAAAGTACATATTGCTTCTAGTGATTTATTGCATTGGTATTAAGGCTTTTTGTTTCTTTTTTTAGACCTGTTGCCTTCGGGGTTTTCTTTGAAAATTGTTCCATGTTGTACACATACGCCACCAAGACGTTCTGCGAACCTGATTTAACTGCTTTTTGAAAACAAACAAAAGTACTGCAGCGTAATACATGAAGCAGCATTTGCATATTTATACGTAGAACTAAGCTTAATTTTTGCTTGCAGCTTTGTGATTTTTGAAAACCTTGCACATATTCTGCAGAAATAGAATTTTGGGTCTTCTCTACCGCAGGCATGTGACGTAAAATCGGCTTCGTGTTTTTTTTATTTTTTGTTTCTTTTTTTCTCTCTTTGAATTGCGCTCCTTTCGCAGGAATCAAGACTGTTATGTGTATATTAACTGCCAGAGAGTAAAACTTCTTTTTTTCACAAATTTGAAATCGATGCACCCAGAATCGATTCATATGGTCACTTTTATGTTATTTTCTATTTATTTATGATAATAAGCCCGTTATCAATAAGCCGTCTAAGATACCAAATGTACCAAAGGTTGCATTGTATACTGAAATGGCTGGAAAGGAAGATTTCCGTTTTCCGTCCGTATTTTCTAATGAAAAAAATTGAAGATCTATATTAGGGCGGACATGAGAATATCGGAATTACATGTCACGTGATTATTAACAAATTAATTGATCTACCCACTCACGTAGCACTACGATCAAATATATTTAAAAGCCAATTGTCTTTATTCGTGTTTTCCATAAACACTTGCAGAAGCAATGCTATAAAAGTCAATCTAATATACCCAGAGACAGACTAGTCTCAAGGTGTGAAACCGTTTCTCGAGATCGAATTCTGGACTCAAGTCATCAGTATTAATTTCAGAACGCTTTTCGAATCCGCTCGTATGGGAAGAAAATCGTTAAGAGTTTCCGGCAAAGTCCTTACTGATAAAAAATTGAATAATAAAGAGTACTATCCTTTCAGGAAAGTTCGGTTAAAGATCTTATTGCTATAAAGTTCAAAATGAATGTGAATATTAGTAGTACCATTGAGCTCGTTACTAAGCTTCCACTGATCTCGTTAGTAAGCTTCCATTTCGCAACGTATTCATAAAACTTGTTTACTTCTCTTACTCCTTCTACTAACCTGGCGCGCTTTTTTCGTATCGCATAATCCCTCTCTGAATAAGACCCCTGGGCCCATGCATATAAAACGTTTTATTGCTTGACTTAAGATTTATGTTTGTTAATGCATAATGTAATTTTAGACTAAATTTCCAAGACACCATATGCAGTGCACTATCCTGTAGAGCTAAACTTAATTTTGTCGATTGCATCTAAACTTAAATTTTTCTGCGCCTAAAAAGAGGACTTCTTTTTAGCAATTTGGAATTTGGCCAAGTTTATAAAATAAAACAATCGCCGCCAGCACTTGTTTTTGTTTTTTTGGCCGCAATTTTTTTCTTGTTTTTTTCTTGAGTTTTTCTTCTTCTTTTGCCTTCTTTTGCAAAGGTGCTTCTTTATTTTACACTAAAGATATTTATTTCTTCATAACTGTAAGATTTATCTTAATTTTAACAACACACACATACACAAATAAGCAACTTCGGAAAAATAAACACAGGAAAATTTTTTTTTTTTTATTGATACGCCTCAAACTTATCCTATTTTCAAGCATAACAACATAACAATCCATAATAACTTGTTTGACTAATACCCCTATTTGAAAAGTTATCTACAAAATGCCTCCAAAACATAGACAGCTAGATTCGCCTGTACCACAGCAACCAAGAATAAAGCGTCAAGAACTCTCCACCCCAAAAGCTCTATATCAACAGCCAACAATACACCCATTAGACGCTGATACCAGTGAGACCTGGGCAGTTTGTGCGAAATGCGCTTTGACAATTGGACACTTGGAACTTGCCTTCACGTCGTGTCAAAAAGCTATTGAAAAGAACCGTGCAAACGTGCTAGCTTTATGTACGATATCTGCCACTTACAGAGAAGACGACTTTAAGAATAAGAGTTTAAGAGGCACCGAAAATGCGTTGGCGCTTTTAAACGATGCCTTAAGAATATTCCCATCCCTTGGTAATGAATTGTCAATTCTCAAAGAAATAGCAGAATGCCAGTATGGCTTACGATATTATGATCAGGCACACGCCACTTTGGAAAGGATTTTGCAAACGTACGACAATGATCCTGAAGTTTGGTTACTAGAAGGAAAAGCCTTGATAAGGATGGGTGGCAGAGTTGGCACCAAAAACATGGCTGTAAATGCCCTCAGAAATGCATTATCAAGAGTATTAAAGCCTTTAACGTTCGAAGGCGCTGATGTTTCAAGATCTTGTCATTCAGAGTTAGCAGCCATTGCATTTTCCGAAGGGAAAACTGACGTTGCTCTTGCTGAGCTCAATAACACGTTAGCTCTTTTTTACCCAAGTGAGACACAAAAATTTGAACTTTCATGTACTTGGTGTGCATTAGCAATATCAAGAGAAAGTAATGGTGATATTCAAGGAGCTTTGCAGATTTGCGAAACCGCAGAGAAATCCTTAGGTTCATATCCAAGAATGTACTTGACTGAAGCATACTTGCTTTTGATCCAGCCAACCTATGAATCAGCTGTTAAAGCTATTGCTTTGTTGAAAAATGTTACTGAAAAGCCTGATCATTTGTATCCGGAACTTAGAGACGATTTTTTGGCATGGTATTTGATGGGTACCGCTTACGCTACCATTGATGAACCATCACTTGCCTATGAATCATTTCATATTGCTTTGGCTAAGGCTCCAACTTCTGCTTTCCCATGGTTGTCTGTTGGGTCTTTATATTTGAAGTTGAATCAATTGAGAGACTCTCTTGCTGCTTACTCGAAAGCCGCCAAATTGAAAGAAGATATTGTTGGTTATGCTACATCAGTGGTTACTTGGAAAGGGTTGGCCTGTGTTTACGAACGTTGTGATAAGCAATTTTCGGATGCTGCTAATGCGTGCGATAGAGCAGCTGGATTTGCCAGATTAGCTGGTGATTTTAGAACTAATACACAATTAGAACAGCGTTCACATGCATTGTTGGCCGCTTCTAGAGGCGAAGCACCAATTCCAAAATTGCAAGCTCCACCAGATCCTCCATTGCAATTGTTGAGAGAATTAGTTTTGATGACTCCAGAAGAAAGAGTGGAATATATTAGTCTGCAAAACATTAAGCAACAACAATTAGAGCTGCAACAGACACAACCTCAACCTCAACCTCCTGCAACCCAAGCGCCACCACAACCACAACCTCAACAAGCACCATCACAGGTACCACAGCAACCATTGGCACAGGCTCAGCCAATGCACCAACAGTCAAGTGTTCATTTCCACCCAGGTCTTCCACCTCAAGGGCCTCCACAACAATTTTCACCTCGTCAACAGGTGGCATATCAGCAGCAACCGCAACAGTTTTCCCCACGTTCTCAAGTAGCTTACCAACAGCAACAGCCTCAACCACAACTGCAACAACCGTATCAGTTAGCCCCTATCAACAGAGAGGGCCAATCAACGCCATTGCCAAGACCTAATGTCACTTTACCTTCTCCAACTAGTGCGCTACAAGCTAACGGAGGTCAACCACAATATCACTATGCTCAACAAAGATCAATTCCACCAATTTCACATCCGCAACAACAACAGCAACAACAACAAGCTGCCGCTGCCGCGGCAGCTAATGCTCATGCCGCTCATGCTCATGCTGCCGCTGCCGGAGCAGTGACTGCTGGACCCCAAATTCGCCCAGGTGGCCATTATTCCCAGTTTCCACATCCTGCCGACCAGCGTCCTCGTGAATATCTATGAACTTGACCAGCTTAAAATAATAAAGCAGAGCGAAAAAAAAATACAAATAGTAGCATTAATATTGACGAAGTGGCATAGATATCTTCATAACGATTCATTCATCTAGTTTCTAATTTTTTATTTGATTTTTATCTTTTGACACGTTCCGGGGTTATCGCATTTTTTGTTCCTTTATTGTCTACTATTTCCTTTGTTTCTAACGTTTTCTGATGTTCATATACGTATGTGTGTAACATCAAATTTTTCCCATCTACCCTTTTATTTTCGTTTCTCAGTGTACTATAAATACTGCAACTCATATTCTTCGTCATTACTGAGTGATGTTCGAACTTACATTATTTGACCACATTCACGATCAATGTATGTTAAAATACTTAATAATCTTGAAACTTGTCTGTATAAAATGCTTTAAATATTTGAACTTTTTGAGAAAACTTTGTAATATTATTAAACGAAGTCAAGCAGAAGCTGAAGAGAAAAACAGATGAAATTTAATTAACAATAAAATGTAAAGAAAAATAAAACAAAACAATTTTTTATAATACACAAATGGTCTGTATGCCATTATTAACTAAATTCGAGCGATCTCTTTGCAGTTTCCCAGTTCTTGCAACTGTTAAAGAAACCAGACCCAACTCCAAGAGCGTAGTACACGTACTTACTGATTGGCAATCCGAACAAGTCAATTGCATCGAACAACAAATCACACAGTGATTTCAAAATACCATACTGAATTCTTCTAATTTCATAGTTCAATTCATCAATATCAGCAGCATATTGCTCAACGCTAACTTTCTCATCTTCAAGCTCCTCACTTATCAATTGCGCTTTTTTGTCATGTAGTCGTTTTAAGTCCTTATATCCCAACTTTAGTTGGTGTAAAATATCAGCAAACCATACGATCTCATCACTTTTTCCGAGAAATTTCTTAACTCGAGGATGTTTTTCTGCTGCATAGAAGCGGAATTTGAACAACAAGTTCAATTCATCAACAACCCCATAAACTGTATCAATGAGATTAGTGGCAAATGCATCGGTTTTAAAATAACTGTAATCTTTGTTCATCAAGTGGTTGGTGAGCTCATTTTGTAACACCACGAGTCTGAATGGGGTTTTTCCGAATCGCAACGTGTGACGAAATAAGGACAACCCACTAACAACACCAGCGCAACGATCAATGTATTTGCGCAAAAATAAGAACTTCAAGTAGCTTATTGTGGCAATTGGGTTTCTCGCGAGAAGGCTGATTATCGTGGTTGCACTTGCATTGGTCTTTTTGCTGTTCAAGATGGTAGTATGAGCGACATTCAGGGCGTTATAAGACTGTTGACACTGAGAGGAATAATACACGAGAAGTTGCAATAGGTATTGAATAAATTTAGCAAGACTATTCTTTCCCGCGAGTTCACTGACAAGCTTATTGAAAATAGAAAACTGTGATACTGGTTTTTTAGTTGCAGTTGGTTGGGTTTTGGTGAATACTGGTGAAAAAGATGGTCTTGTGACAATATCGGACTGCGGAGCAGTGTTAACAGATTTATCGTTACTATTGTTGTCATTACCATGGTGTTTTGCAAGCTCTTCTGAAATTTTGGCGGTGGAGGGACTTTCGTGGATTTTGAAATTGCCATTGGCAGCAGTAGTTACTACTGAAGTTGAAGACATTGTGTTTGGCCTTAGCACTTTGCCAAAATAAAGCTTGAAAAGAAGAGAAGTCAAGAAAAAAGCAAGCGGAAAGATACGTTATTAAAGGGTGTGATTCCGCAGTCCACTCTTTTTTCGCCTACAAGCGATGACTAAATCCAATCAGGAAAATTTCTCTTTTTTATTTGAAGCTTCATATGCACCCACTCAATTGGTATAAGCTTCCATAACGTTTCCAAAACACCATAGTTTTAAACTAAGTGGGCCATTTAATGGCGCCGCTAGGTGAGGCCATTGTAACTAAATATGGAGTGTCTACAAGTAATGGTAGAGGTTTTGCCAAATTTATTGGTATACTAGTTTTAAAGGATAAATAAACGTATCGTATCAAGTCGTAAAGAGAGTGAATATCAGTTGGTTATAGTAATTGTCCAGCAATTTAAGAGCAATAGTTATGAAGAAGGTATCATAAGCTGAAAAAAGTATCATAATGAAAACAGAATAGAAAAACTTAGTGAGCGAGTAAAGGAAAAAGAGTGAAAGAAAAGCAGCATCTGGATAACCAAGAGAAGCGAAATCATGTTAGAGAATTGAAACCAATTCAAATTAAATCCAAGAGGACAACATTCTCCCGTTATTCCCGAACATTGATGTCTGCTCCACTTGGCTTAAAATTAAGCTAGCAAATTCGTTGGCTTCGCGCATATTACCAGAATCATACTCATCATCATAAACATGGTCACTATTTTTTTCTTTATAGTATACAGGTTCATCGTCCTTATGAACATTAGTATGGTAATTCTTAAAGCTACCACTAAAGCCATCGCTGCTGTTTACCATTGTATAAGAAGATGTGCTAATGTTGCTGTTGCTGTTGCTGTTGCTGTTGCTGTTGCTGCCACGATTGTTTGAATCATTCGAACTTGATATCCAGAATGATTCTTGCCCCTCACCAACACGGCCAAACCCACTCTTCTGACCTTCTTTCTCAGGAAAATCGTATCTTGTTGGAGAAAATAGTGTGAATTCGGGGGATTTTAAGTCATTTCTGTTAGTTCCATTGCCACAGTTATTGTTGCTGTTATTGCTGTTTGTGGCATTATTCATGTTCGGAGCATTTGTTTGAACCTTGAGCCTATTTAATGTTATTCTTGAAGATCTGTAAGTGAATGAGGCTCTCTTTATTGTGCCTGCTCTGGACGGCGTTATAGTAGATGCAGTAGAGACCCTGCGATCATTGACAAGATTAGTAGTATGATTAGTAGTACCAGCTCCAGAAACACGAGCAGAAGCAGCAGCCTTATTGTAATTATCATTACCAGCAATCAATAAATCTGACTTGCTTTTCATGCTGCCAAATCTCAAAGGCAGCACCGGTGAAGTTTCAAAGTGTGCCCCCAGTATGGTGTCAGTATTCACTTTGGAGGCACAGACAGTATTACCACGACTATGTGAATCTGATTCTGGCTCTGAGGCTGATTCAAACTCTGAAACTAGTTCATCTTCGAGCTCTGCTTCTAACCCCGAACTGTTGAAAATGACATCAAAAGGAGACATATTTACCGGCATTTCATCAGAATTAGTAAAATAAAAATCATCATTTTGATCGTCACCGTCATCTTGTATGGCCTGTTTTTGCATCTGTCTATCTCTTTGCCTTTGTTGATACATAGCTGACAAGGGTTTGTAGATATTGGTTGCTTCTTGTCTACCGTCTTTCTCTTCGTCCTCCTTGTCTTCTTTAATGGACCCATGTAAATTTGCGTTGGAGTTGCCCAGGTTATCCTCTGGCAAGGATTGCGACCGATCGTGATAGAAGTAATAATTAGTATTGTTGCGTAAGCTCTCTTCAATGTTAGAAAAGCTTCCATTCTGGGTATTGTGAAAGCAAGAATACTGTAAATCAACGGAGCCTTTTCTAATAGGAATCTCAGTAATTGGTACAGGATTAGAGATTATTCTTTTGATGCCATTACTGCTACTGCTATTGCCGTTATAATAATTACTACTATTTTTGTGAGACTTAAGACTTTTGAATCCTTTATAACTATGGCTGGCCACTGGCTCGAGATTTCTATGTGAGTGATTGTTGTTGTTGTTGCCACTGCTGTTGATACTGCTGCTGTGGCTGTGGCTATTGCTGCTGTGACTATTGTAGCTCATACTGCTGGTGACTGAATTGCTTCGAGACAATGCCTTTTTTATCTTCTTTCCCAAATGCAAGTTAATGAAGCCTGAACTTGGTTGCTTTGGGTAATGACGGTGGTGGTAATATTGGGGGTAATGTTGAAAATGATGGTCATTTTGAGAGGTCAAAGATGAGCTGCTCGAAGACAAAGAATGCTCTGAGAATAAGGAATGTTCTGAGGGCGATGACACTGGATGAAGATTGTAGTTATAAGTGGGGACAGCAAACCCGGGAGTGTTAGTGCCGTAACCGAAGGTCATTATGTTGATATTGGCTGGCCAATTATAAAGACAAAAGGCTTAGACGCTGGTTTAGTAAACTTTTCTCAAAGGAAAAGGATATTGATATTGTCAGAGAGTACAAGAGAATGATGAAGACTAAAAGCCAGCACAAAAAGTATAACTGCTCAAAAAGAGAGAAATAAAAAGACAAAGCAAAAATAAAAATAAAAATAAATAAAATAAAATTAAATAAAATAAAATAAAATAAAATAAAAAGCCCAAGAGGTCAATGTATATATAAATTATTGATAATTTTTTCACGAATAATTAATCTTCAAACAAATGTCAGACTTGCTTGACTCTCAAATTTTGTACCACCAGGCTACTGGTCCATGGAATCCTCTGCTTATGCTGGCTTTTCTGCCATGCTACTTTTGCTCAGTCGCTTTACACTTATCACTTCGGAAGTCCTTTTTTCTGGATTTGCTGTAAGGTGATGCATGTGGATGTATTCACTGAGGATCTCAAACTCGGAGAAATTGTGGGTATGTTCTACATAAATGATGAATACGGCGATTATAGTTGTGTAGTGTTATACACTATGTTGGCTAATTTTTTGAAATGTGTACAAAGTTTGTTATTCACCTTGGTTATTGACTTAAGAAACCATTTTCTGTTTAACTTTTAAGTGATAATGGAAGCGCAGCCTGCTATTGATCCTTGAATATCAGCTGTAGAGCGCACGTGCTGTGATTTCTATAATCAAGTGAGTCTCGCTTCTGATCAATCACCTTACCGTTTTAGATCATATTAAAGAAACGCAGATCAACGCATATAGATGTAGATATAATAACTATGTGATTGTAACAGGAACTTGCTTTATGTTGCGTCTTAGCACATCATCAAAGAAAACTTAGGGTCCATGCTAATCAGCTCTAGTTTTTTAGAAAGCTTTTGGTAACGATACAGCGCGGTTTTGAATTACTATTGAGCATAGATTAGTGAAGAATTTAGCTAAGACTCTTACTAGCATCTTCCATATCTTGTTTCGAAAAAACAGCCTCCAAACTAGAGCCAGTTTCATGTGTATGACGAAGAAGAATGCATTTCGTTTTCACCTACAAGATGAATATTTAAATTATATAAAACCAAACCAGCAATCTAGCTATATCATCCGGCGAGTATCCTGACTGACGTCAGCCAGTCAAACCATATTCAGTTAGCAGCAGCATCACCTTTTTTTGGTGGGAACTCAGAGTAAGACCCATCCTTGGCGGCACAAGAACACCATTGATCTCTGGAAGGATAGCTGCTCATAGCAAATGAGATATGTTGGCCACAGCCGATCCATGTTCCCTTTCCTTTAAAATGTGGGCAGTTAGTATTAATGGCCAATGGGCATTCCGTTACTGTTATACAGGCAAGAAAAAGCGGGATATTGTCCCTGTATTTTTGTTTCGAGCGCTATATGCGTATACAAGCTATAGCACAATAATCGAAGCAAATAAAGACGCTGAGACAAACATTGACAGGGTAATAAGTAACATCAACGAACATAGCCACAATGGCTGGTGATGCTTGTATATTAGTAAAGCGGTTTCATAAATCTCACAATGCTTTCCGTTTTCTTTTTCGTGTTCTAATTGAAACACAAAACAAATAGTAATATCACACACGCTGTCAATTGTCTATGTTACATATTTTTTTGTTGCGATTCAATGAACAATCAATGCTGAACAACAGCAAGCCTCTTTGTTCTTGAGCGGGTATTATTTATGCAAATTTGATAATATCCATGATGCCACAATCATTGGTTGGTTGGCGTGAAACTTCCAAATAATATTTCATCTTATTTGGTTGTTTCAAAATGGATGAATATTGCCTTATAATATAGCGTTATCCGTTAGATTCTGTGCTGAAAATCCCACACTCTCGAAACCGTATGCCGGCATCTTTGGCTGCTTCAGTCGGTTATCTCGGCTGCTTGTTAAATCTGGAACTGTGAGAATACGTACCACAAACATCACAAGATACTGGAATACACATTTTCTGATTTGATGGTCGCTTCTCTATGGAACAACTTCAAGCAGACGTGTTTTGGTCTGAAAGCTATATCAAAACTCGGAAAGAAAAAAAAAAGATTCCGGGTTGATTGCCATCAAATATTGGCCCTCAAACCAGATAAACATGGATTTATTTTGATCTCAAGTTCTGGAAAAGACGTGGGCTGGCCAACCGAGGGCTCTCAGCACGTGAACAGCTTATGCAGGCAGCGCAAACCTCGATTCCTGGAGACACGATTAGAGATTCATACATATTCACTCTGTTTGGAGTGCATAAAGTCGAACTTGTTTTGAGCAGAGAGGATAAGTGATTTGAGAACTGCACAAAAATTAATTCCACTCAAAGTATTTTGTTACTGATCATATTGGAGCTAATGGCCCCCAGGAGTGCTGTCGTAACCACCCCAGTAGTAGCAGTAGTAGTACGAGCTCTAACAGAGCGTATCGGGCACCACCATAATTGCTAAAAGGCACACGCAGTCACCAGCATTAGCCCGACTATATAGTCTACGAGCGAAAAAACTCGAATTGGGTTGTAGTCTCCGCAAGGGCTACACCGCTGGAAATTCTTTCTGCTGCTTCCATTGTGAAAAGTCATATGCATTGCCTAGAGGAGCGTCTGCTCAATGTTGAATAGGCATTTTGGCGTGCTATCCATTAGTGATACCACCAGACAACCAGCGACAGAACATCGCATACTGTGGCAGGAGGGGACGACTGACATATGTCTACCCCACACGCCCCACAACTGGCAGCACACCGGCATCAACATCGGCGATGCGTCTCTGGCGGTTAGCGATACTTCGGTGCTCGGGCGCTTAGAAGGCCCATGGAAGCATATCGATGTAGAGATATAGAGTTGTTTTTATATAAGTGTCACAATTTCCGCTGGGCTATATTGCCACAGCCACTAGTGCTGGTGCGAGCGCTGTAAATATAAGACAGCAATCTGCAGGGTTTTGAAGCAATAGCTGTACTACCGGTTCTCATAAAGCAAACACTTGGGGCGCTGCTGTTTTTTACTAGCCAATCCTTCAGTTTGTTTCTTTTTCTACTCTTGCCATGTTAGTGAAGACCTCCGTCAGAAAGACAGTTCCCACCAGCACTTTGTCCTTCTGCAAATATACTACAACGGCGATGAACTCCAGGCTTCCGGTCACTGCTAACCTGAAAAGTTTGAGCACTCTTTCTAAGTTTCCGTACCCATCCCCCGATGAAGAACAGCAATATCTAGAATCGCAAGTCCGCCAGATCAAAGCCTGGTGGGATACACCACGCTACAAAGGTATCAAACGACCATACAGCGCTGACGAAGTAGCCAAGCATCGCGGAACATTGCCAGAATTCCACCCATCGTCATTTCAGGCCGATAAGCTTTTCAATTTGCTTCGACAGCGCCAGAAACAGCAGCTTCCGGTACACACCATTGGTCTGATTGATCCGGTGCAAATGACACAGACTGTAAAAAACCAAGAAGTGATTTACGTCTCCGGTTGGGCTTGTTCCAGCACTTTGACCACTACTAATGAGGTGAGCCCAGATTTTGGCGACTATCCATACGATACGGTACCAAACCAAGTGGAGCGCTTGTTCAAGGCCCAGCAATTCCACGACAAGAAGGCATGGCACGAATGGAGTACTCTTTCTCAAGAATCAAAGGCCGAGAGAATTGCTAAAGGGAATAAAAGGGTAGATTACTTGAGGCCAATCATTGCTGATGGAGACACTGGCCATGGAGGCATTACCGCAGTAATGAAGCTTGTCAAATTGTTCGCTGAAAAAGGTGCCGCGGCAGTACATTTAGAAGATCAATTGCATGGTGGTAAGAAATGTGGCCATTTGGCTGGGAAAGTCTTGGTGCCCACCTCGACTCATGTGGCTAGACTAGTGGCTGCAAGATTACAGTGGGACATCATGGGTACTAATAATTTGCTTATCGCGAGAACAGATTCGGAATCAGGTAATTTATTGTCAAGCTCAGTAGATCCGTTTGACCATGAGTTTATCAAAGGGGTAATTGATCCAGAAGTTCGGCCGTTGCATGAAGTAGTCTGTGAAGCAAACTCTACTCAAGGAGCTTCAAATGAGGCGATTGAAAAGCTTGAAGATGACTGGTTGGCAAAGCATAAGTTGTACACCATCAAGGAAGCTGTGAAGTTGAAGTTTGACGAGCTAGGAAAGCCAGAATCTTTGTATGATGAGTTTTTGCAAGAAACATTCAACAAAAATCCAAATACTTCACTTTTTGATGTTTTGCAGTTACTCAAACAGGAAAGGTATTTAGGTATCGCAGATGCTTCCGGTTTCCATTTCGATTGGGACGCTCCACGGACCAGTGAAGGGTATTACATGACCCAACCAGGCATTGATGTTGCAGTTAAGCGAGCATTGAGATTTGCGCCATACTCGGATCTCGTTTGGCTAGAAACCAAGACCCCGGACCTCAAGTACGCTCAAAGTTTTGCTCGCAGGATCCACGCACATTACCCAAATAAGATTCTTGTTTACAATCTCAGCCCAAGTTTCAATTGGCTCAATCAAGGCTTCACCAAGCAGGATTTGCAAGAATTCATATGGCAATTAGCCAAGGCTGGGTTTACCTTACAGCTAGTATCTCTCGCTGGGTTGCATTTGAACGGACTCAAAACTTGGCAGCTTTCGAAAGCATTCAAGGAAGAAGGAATGAAGGCTTATGTAGAATTAGTCCAACAGCTTGAAAAGGATTCTGAGGCAGATATATTGACGCACCAGAAATGGAGTGGGGTTAATTATGTGGATAGCTTGGTCAATGTGGTACAGGGAACTAAGTCTAGTCAAACTAGCGCCCTGGGTAAGGATTCTACTGAGAATCAGTTCTAAGGATAGTAACGCTGATATTCGTGTGATTTGTCTTTCTTTTTTTTTTTTTTTCACTTGGCTGATATATAGTTCTTACATACAAACAGGTTCTGATACTCGTCGTTGCACAATATACAATCATTAGTTGAACGCTATTCCAGTATTGTATTTGTTCGTGAAAACAGTTGCGAAGTATTGCATTGGTCCGTTGAAATTCTTGGTTGCTGGACTAAGTGTCCAAATCTACTATGCAATCTTAATTCAACTTAGAATATCAGCAACGCCAAGTATACGCCATCCTTTCCCCATGATCAGTTTTTACTTTGCTTAAACTTAGATGTAAACAAAATCAAAAAGACTAACTCTTGTATATTTTTTTCTGTTGTATATTTTTGTAACGCTAAACTACTAAACGCTGGAAATTTATTGGCAAGCTTCCCGCTTTATCACTTACCATATAATATAAAACGAAAGAGTTTTCTTACTCTACTACAAATAAATCAACAAATTCATCGACTTCCAATTCCTCAAACTTATCACCCTTCACCACTTTTTCAATCTTTTCCACTCTTGCATCATCTCCTTTGAAAAACTCCTTCAAGTGAGTGTTAAATTTCTTATACAACAACGGCTCTCCCTCGTCTCTACGACGACGATGTCCCACTGGATACTCAACTCGAATCTCATCAAGCACAGTACCATCATTCAATGTTGCCACCAAAGCATTACCGATGCTGCGTTTTGCCGGATCGTGATAGTCTGCTGTGAATTGACTCAATTCTTCGCATTGCATTTTAGCTCTAAGCTGATCAATTTCTGGATTGGCGGCAATCTTGTCATGATAATGGTCTGCTTCCAAATTTCCGTAAAGCAATGGAATGGCCACCATGTACTGAATACAATGATCACGGTCGGCGTAATTGTAAAGCGGCCCTTTTTTATCAATAATCCGAATGGCAGCTTCTTGAGTCTTAATAGTAAGTGATTTAATATCAGAGGCCAGCTTCCCTAAAGATTGCAACTTTTGTTTGAGTACTAGTGCGGCTTCAACTGCAGTCTGCGCATGAAATTCAGCAGGGAAGGAAATCTTGAATAGCACGTTTTCCATCACGTAGGATCCATACGGTCTTTGGAATTGGAACTCTTTTCCCTTAAACAATACATCATAAAAACCCCACGTCTTTGCTGTTAATGCGGATGGCATTCCCAAGCCACCAGTCTCGCCTGGCGATTCAGTGCTGTTTTTCACATGGTATACCAAGTTGACCGCCCTATAGCATGCATCACCAGCGGCCCAAGATTTACGGGCCATAGTGTTGGGAGCGTGTCTGTAAGTTCTTAGCGCTGCGCCGTCAACAAAGGCATGCGATAATACAGCAACAGTTTGACCATAATCAAGGCCAAGCATTTTGGACACAACAGCGGCGGTGGCTACTTTGACCAAAAGAACATGGTCAAGCCCCACTTTGTTGAAACTGTTTTCGAGCGCTAAAACACCTTGGATTTCATGGGCCTTAATCATTGCTTCGAGAAGGTCTTTGACTTTAAGGGTCTTTCCGCTTGTGGTGCCAGAAGCTTTAGCTGCCCTATTCAAATGATCAGCAACTGCTAAGATGCCGCCAAGGTTGTCACTTGGATGGCCCCATTCGGCAGCAAGCCAACAGTCATTGAAATCCAACCAACGAATAATGGTGCCGATGCTGAATGCTGCTCTGATTGGGTCTTGCTGATGCGAAGTGCCAATGACTTTTGCACCATTTGGCACAATGGTTCCGGGAACAGTGGGGGCAATTATTCGTTGGACGAGTGGGTACTTCAATGCTGCGAGGCCACAACCAACAGTGTCAATGAGACACAATTTTGCAGTGCTGTATGCTAACGGTGAGTCAATCTTGTGCGAGTGAACGTAGCTGGCAATGTCTTGCAACGCTTTGTCGGCCTCAGGGCGTTCGTTGTCGGTGACGATGGACGATTTGAGGACAGCGCTAGTAGAAAACGACATATTGGGAATGGCGCTTGTGGTTGCTGAACGTGGGCTGATCTTGGATAAAGGTCTTATTGAAGCGATATTAGCTAGTTTTCTGATCATGACGGACTGCAGAAGATAAAAAAAAGTACGGTGTTGTTTACAGCTATCACCAGGTATCGCCAGATATCAACGCGTATCGCCAGATATCACCAGATATCGCCAAGTGTCACCAAGAACAGCCGCCAGCGTTTATGCTTTGAGGACCTGAGAGCATCTTATAAGCTAGGAAATGTGGGGCTTGTACCGCCAGACTGGGTTAATGCAATTGCGGTTATTGACGTTGCATCATAGAGGGCGGCCGAGGTCGGTGACGGCGGCAGATAAGTGTCAGCACAGTGAAGCTGTCAATAGCGTAACTGCTGCCCCACAAAAAAGAGGCAAGCATAATTCAGGGAAGCACCCCCACTGGGCCAGGGGAAGTGGCTGCAGCTCGATAGGCTCTGAGACCGCGAAAGTTTGCCGCTGGCAACGCTGGTGTCAACACTCCTGTCATCAACAAACTCTATTATTATCGATATTGCGGTGATGAGCTTGTGTGGTCCTCGGTGGTGTGGGAGTGCAGTTAGCGTTTGGCGTGGTTTCCCCATACAGCCAGTGCAGGCGGCGTCCAGCTGCTTCAGCATGCATGCTCTCCACCCAGCCATAATAAACTTTTAGTCAACCGCTCATTACTCTACCGATGAGCCCAGGATCATCAGCACCCAGTATCATGTTCGCAGCATAGACAGCACCAGCGGCACGCATTTGTAGGAGGGCCGCGTCAGTGGGGTACATAGATTCCGGACCACTGGTACCTCCCGCGAAACTTGACAGCATATAAGAGCTTATAGATAGCCCAGCAGCAAAAGGATTCACTAAAGTTTTTGAACTGTGTGGCCCAAACTTATACCACTGAAGACTGCAAGCACCACAGCAAGAAGATAAGATGCACTGTGTAAAGCGTCCGTGCCACAGACTTTCTAAACGCCTTTTTAGCACTAATATCGCAGCCCACACCGAACTTGATTTGAAACAGACTCTTCAAAGCGTTATCCCTAAGCGCCGCGGAGAGTTTCTCCGTGTCAAAAAACAATATGGCAACAAGCCTCTAGCACAAACCACCGTGGCCTCGACCTTGGGCGGAATGCGTGGCAGCCCTGCTCTCTACTGGGAATCCTCCAAAGTGGACCCAGATAAAGGCGTCACCTTCCATGGCCGCACCATCGAGGAGTGCCAGCAGGCTTTACCGCACTCAAGATTTGACGCTGATGACCCAAATTCGGAATTTTTGCCAGAAAGCATGTTTTGGTTTTTGCTTACGGGACAGGTCCCTTCACAGTCCCAGGTTGACCGTTTTTCTCGTACCATCGCTGAACAGGGCGAAACTCCAGAGTATATTCTCAAGATCTTGGATTCATTGCCAGCAACACTACATCCAATGAGTCAGCTTTCGATCGCGATTACCGCGCTAAATAATAGCTCTAGCTTTGCGAAAGCTTATGAGGAAGGGGTCTCGAAATACGATATCTGGGAATATGCTTTTGACGATGCTATTGACTTGATTGCCAAACTACCCCAAATAATTGGCCGCATCTACCAAAACACTTATTGCAGAGGCATCAGCAGCAGCAGTGATCCACTTGGTACCATTAACTTGGAAAAAGACTGGTCTTACAATTTAGCAAGTGCTCTTGGCTTCAACAGCGACGCTACGCACTCTCGTAACATAAGAAACTTCGATGATCGAGAAAGTAGAGATTTTGTCAACTTGGTTAGATTGTACTGTGCCTTGCATGGTGACCATGAAGGTGGTAATGTCTCTTCGCATACAACCCACCTTGTGGGATCAGCATTAAGTGACCCATATTTGTCTTATAGTGCTGGTGTCCAAGGGCTCGCCGGACCCCTACACGGTCTTGCCGCTCAAGAGGTGGTGCGTTTTATTCTTGCCTTAAAGAGAGACTTGAAACTCAAGGATGTTAGTGAGTTGCTCAGCAATGAAGTTGATGATAACATTGTTGAATATTTATGGTCAATTTTAAAATCTGGCAGAGTTATCCCGGGTTATGGGCATGCAGTGCTCCGAAAACCAGATCCGAGATTTGACGCCATGCTCCAATTTGGCCTTAAGCGCCCAGATACAATCATGAACAAAGACGTTAATTTCCATCTTGTGCACAAATTGTCACAAATAGCACCAGAGGTTCTCAAGCAACATGGCAAGACCAAGAATCCATTCCCTAATGTTGACTCAAGTAGCGGGGTGTTGTTTTACCATTATGGATTGACTCAAACGTTGTTTTTCACAGTAATTTTTGCTGGTTCTAGAGCATTGGGCCCATTAAGTCAGTTGGTGTGGGATCGTATTTTGGGTTTGCCCATTGAACGACCAAAAAGTTTGGATTTGGAAAGTATTATCAAGAGGGCAGAGTAGATGATACACTTCATTTAGTACTTATAGGGTAGATATCGTATAACTCGTGGTCCCAGTAATATATACGGAGCGTTTGAAAAATTGTAAACAATTGGAAGGATGAGATCTTTCCTTCCTGCAATTATTTGTAGCATGCATTTTATCTAGTCTAAAAAGCAAAGACAAAAAAGTTTTTAGAGAAATATTCCACAATCTGTGTTGCAAAATTGGTCTCGAAAAAAAAAAAAAAAAAAAGAAAAAAAAACAAAAAAAAAACTTTGTTATATAAAAACTTCCCTCTTATGATCTTTTTTCAGCACCATTTTTCCCTTTTGTAAAGCAACGATGATAAGCAGCTTTTAACTTGAAAGAATTTAATCTTCTGAAACTTTGAAAAAACTACATGTACATTCTGTTACTCGTTTTGGATATTGAAATAGGAAATTACTGCATGTAATATAAAGAAAAAAGAATAAAAAGCAAAAAACAAAAAAGCAACACTCATTTAAATTCCTTTATAACCTTGGCAGCATATTTCCCGCCCTCCAGCCTGTACAACAAATAGTATGGCAAGAATTTCCTCAATGCTTGGGAAGTAACTTTTCTTTGAATGTAATGGTTTGATTGAAATGCGAAACATGCATTAAGCAAGTTATCTTTCCTTTCATCAAGAACCTTTTTTTCTCGATTTCTTTCTTCCTCAATATTTTCATCAACAACAAGCCAGCCGTTATTGTTTTCAACTTTTGGTTCTGAAGTTTCAAAAAAAGATTCAACATCATGCAAGTTTTCCTTGACTTTCACTTGCGCTTCTCCTTCTTTCTGCCCAAAAACGTTATCGTAATATTCATTGAAAAACTTAATATGTTTCTGATACTGATCTTCATCAGCATAAACTTGTCTCAAGATTTGCAAAATAGTAAATTTGGCAATCTGTACGCTTTTGTAACCTTCAGCCATACGTGGCATGCACGAGCGAAAATGAGCTTCAAATCTTTTTGCCGCTTCCGCTGGAGTTCTAGAACACATGGCGAAACTATTGCGAAACTTTGGAGTACGGCGATGAAACTTGAGGATTTTTATGGCGGCAGCTTCCTCTGAAATTGTGAAATCTCTTTCGTATTGTCTTGAAATTATATTGTTGTTGCTGCTATTTCTGTTATCTTTACTGATACTATTCTTTTCATAGTTATTTTTGGTGTGGTGTGCAGTCAATATATTGCTGAAAATTGTTTGCTGGTACAAAATAAATTTGTAAAATTCATTGTCATCAGCAAATTTTTGTTCTTGTTGCTTTTGTCGTTTTCCTTTGTGATCAGGTAAAATGAAAAACCCTTCCCAAAGTTCAGCATTATCTTTATTTGAAAGCCAATCTGTAGATTCAGATTGACTTTTCTTTACATCTAACTGACAATCAAACCCTTTTATCCGATTATTTTTCCTTTTTTCATCCTTTTCAAGATCTTCCATATTGACAACATTGCGTAGCGGAGAAGATTTATGACTATGATTTCTTTTATCCACAGACTTTTTCAACTTTTTTTTACTGCCTTTTTCAAAACATACAATATACCGGTGAGTTTTATTGTTAAAAACTGGAGAACAGCAGCCATAGAGAAACTTGACACTGGTTTTTGTTTTGCTCTCAAGATATTCGCGAAAGCCGGATGGCGGTGTAGCGTTTGTGGTGTTTTTTTCATTTTTGTAAGCGACAGGCGGTGGAATTGTTTGTCTTAATCTGCTGCTACGATCACGGTAGAAAGAATTTCGAATAACCGAAGACATACTTTAGGATATGTTTGGAAAAGTGAAAATTATATGGTAAAGAAAGGCAGTGATAGAATACCCAGTTACTATGATTTATAAGATTGGCTTTCAATGATGGCAAAATGATCAGCTAGTAAATCTCAATTTTGAAATACTGATAAATCAAGGTAATGATAACAAATCTATAACTTCTTCAAGGCGTAACAAGCTTATATATGGACGTCTTCAAAGAAATCAGCTTTCATGAAATGCGCTGGAGAGATCAATTCATCAAACTAAGGGAAGGAAAGAAATTCAAAAAAAATCAATAATGCTGCATGTTGACGTTTCTGCATGCACCAAAAAAGGTAACGGGTTGCACATAAAAAACCGAAAACTGATATTATTGCTAAAAATATCGTCATTTCCTTCCCTGTCAGAGCTGCCCTTCCAGAAAGGAAAAGAAGTGAAGGAAACCTGAATATATCAAGTTTTACAGCTTAAAAGCTGTACATCTGTCAAATCTCAAGTTCCTTCGATATCCGTTGGAGTAATGAATATTTCCAAAGGGTTTTCCGTGACTTGTAGCGCCTTTAGCATTCTGAGTACAGGGGTGCGCTGTAGATCTTTGAGATAATGAAAAAAAATTAACGAGGCTCTTCAAAAGCTAGCAAGGGATAGATGACGATGGACCAAATAGCTTAATATTTTCCTAAGTCATTTCTTGTCTCATTTCCGGCCTGCGATTTCAACATACTGACAAAAATACCTCAATATGAGCATCAAATTCGAGCAGTGCATATTAGTATTGTCATTATTTGCCATAACAATACTTGCTAAAGCATCCAACAGTATCTTCGAGGCAACTAGTTCCAATTTTCCACACCATCTCAAGAACGCACAGTTCAGTATCGTTAACTTTTACTCTCATTCATGTGGCCACTGCAAGCGCCTAAAGCCTCGCTGGGAATACTTGAGTGAGCTTTACCCGTTAGACCCAAGTGATAGTAACAACAGAAAGTTGCAGTTCTTGCAAGTTGATTCCTTGAGTCATAAACAGCTCGCAGAACATTATGGTGTCAGATCATTCCCAACAATCAAGCTTCTTAATAATCAAGCTCAAGAAGTGGCACAGTTCAATGGTTTTAGAACTTTAGATAATTTGAACCGTTTCGTACTGATGCATACAGGGCTTGCACCAACTTGGCCGGATAGTCATGTGGTGGAGCTAAGAGATGTTAAGGAAGAAAACGGGTTTACCAGCTACGTTAAGGAAAATGCATTGCAAATTATTAATGGCCAGCACAGTAATAACAATGATGGCGATAAAAATGAAGGCGCTGATAGTATTGCTAAGAAAGAAGAAAACGTGATTTTAAAAGAATCGTTTATTGCATTTAGTCAGGGTTCTAACGTGCAAAAGTTCTGGGAATTCATTATTGATCAATATACCAACACTGACAATTCAATAGTGTTAAGTTTTATCGCACCTTGGCTTAGTAGTTGGAACGAAGAAAATTCATTTTATCTGCGCCTTGCTACTGAGAATTTCTTGAGTAAAAATAACAAGAAGGCAGTTTTGGCTACCATTGATATTACACTTCCGCAAAATAGTAACCTTGTGTCCTTGTTCAAAGTCAACGAGTTGCCGGTGATTGTTCATTTGTTGAGAAATCAAATTAATAAAAAAGCTGAGCCAAGTAATCTTGCCAAAATTACGGAAAATGCTGTTAAACTTGGAAATGGATTTTTACAGAATGCGCTTGCACTAATTAGCGGAAGCAATAGTACCGTCAATGCATCAAGAGACAATATTTTGGGCGTATTTTCAAAACAAAATGTTGATGAATTTATTAAAGATGCAAAGTTTCAAATTTATAACCGCCGTGACTTGTCACTTGTCTTCCCAGGAGACGAGAACGATTTGGTTTCCAAAATTGTTGAAAATGCATTTGTTCCATTCAAAACGAATCACACCGTGTTGGATATCATTCAAAACAAGTTAGTACTTAATGAGGGTACAGACGCAGAAATTCTGCAGGGAGGAAGTGGAAAGATAAAGATGAATATTGCTGGGCAGGATAATTCCAAGAAGGATATTGCCGAAGAGTTTTTTGATGACGTGGAGTTTGAGAAGGATTATTTGAAATTGAGAGAGTTATGAGTTACAATTTTTTTTCCGTTAGTTTCCCTGATATCCTTCGTATAACTTAAGTCCTTAAATATTTGAGTATGCTCATCAGAACTATATTCAAAGAGTTGGTGAACCTTGACGATATTTACAGGAAGAAAAGAAAGCACCAAAGAGTGCTAAGCTCTAATAATTTAAACAATTGGTTTAAAGAACCATGCAACAGCAGAATATTGAAAAGAAGAATGAAAAATAAGTTAATATCTGCAGCGTACCATCTTTTTAAACTCATTGGCAACAGTAGCATCATCAACAGGAAATTTTAAAGCAAAAGTAAAAGCAGTAAAAGTAGGTCAGTCTGCTAAACCTATTAGCGCGAAAGACTTTTATCCCATGACTAGTTGTCAATCAAGTGGTATTGCAAGATTAACCTTAGATGTGGTTCGGGCTGTATAGAGTAGTGTGAATGTTGTCTCGTAGCGCTTTCTTAGATCCGTGAGAAGCAGCAATAATGGAAGAAGTAAATTTCATTATCAACAGTTGGTACTTTAAAAATTGATGTTTGATAATTATTTGCTTGGTTTGTTGATTGGGTCAATTTTGAAGCATAGTGAGAACTAAGCATCTGATTTCGTCAAAAACACTATAAAATGTTGCTGCATTTATATTATCAATATTGTTCCAATTGTAAACCAAGACGTTTTATTATAGTAGAAATCATTACATTTATACACCACAGGAAAAGGAGAAACAACTTCAAATGGAAAATGCTATTGAAAAAAACATTAAGAATTAAATAAAAGGAAGATTAATAATATTGCTTATGTGGATTCTAGGACATTATTAATGGCAGACGACAAAAGGTGAATAAGAATTAAGTAATTATTTTTATGCTTCTTTAATCAGCTACTACTGCTGTTTTTTCTTCTTACACACTCCCAAACTTATGCTGGTTTTGTTGTTATTGCCATCACAACTCCAATCTTTACATGTGCACGTTATATCTTCTGCATAGTAAGTCTCTACACATTTGCAATACATCCTCATCTTTTCTTTTGTCTTTTGTATACTTCCTGAGGTAGACTATTTAGTCAGCTGACTGTGGATTTAATTTACCCGCCCTGACAGTAAGCTTGAAACTAAAAATGGAAAAAATGAAAAAAACAACAACGAAATTGACGAACAACAAAGTGAAACTTTGCCACATTTTTGGCGTTTTGTTTATATTTTCGTTTATTTTCTCTTTGTTGTATATTACTGAAATTTTTTAATAGTTCTCAGTGGCTAATACAAAAATAAGTTCATAATCAATCAATCATGTCTCACGAAGGTGAAGAAGATCTCTTAGAGTACTCTGATTCCGAGGAACTCACTCAAACCAACAACGACAACAAGGCTGCTTCTACCAATGAAGAAGCTGACAAAAAAGGTTCTTATGTTGGAATTCACGCTACTGGTTTCAAAGATTTTTTGTTGAAACCAGAATTGTTAAGAGCTATCGTCGACTGTGGTTTCGAACATCCTTCTGAAGGTTAGTATCATCACGAATGATTATCATGAACAATTTCAATTTCAATTATTGTGAAAATTAAATTATCACTACGATGATGTTCCGTTTTTTCTGATATGACAAAACGGTTTTCGTTTTCTCTCTCAATGTTTACTTGTTTGTTTTCTTGCTCATTTATATCAATGGGTTGAACGGGATTACAAAAAATGATATCAATCGAATTAAGCATTTTTAATGCTTTGAAAAGTGACTAAGTGCTAGAGGATTGTCTATGGGCAAACTTAAAGTGGCGCCTATTCTTTCTTCATCTGGCCGCGGTGGAAGCTGAGCAACTTCTTTTCAATTTTCGACATCACTTTTTTTTAAACATATGACATTAATGATGCTAATGTAATGGTCTATGATCTTTGGCGTCAATTATTAGTTTTTTTTTTTTTTTTTTTTTTTTTTTTTTTTTTTTTTTTTTGAGACGAAACGTTTTTTAATATTCTTCCAGAAATTGATAATGCGCTGTTTGACCAGATTGCAAACACCTGGTATATTTAAAATTGCAGATTTAGCGTTCCAATTTCCCTTTTTATTCTATCTTCAGTATCTTGATCAATTTACAGCCGCGCAACTTTTTATTGTCAGTTTCAAATGAACCAAAGAAGAAAATAGATTAGTTAAACATAGAGAAAACAAAACCATTGTCATACTCAGTTTTTACGTGTCAAAAATCCCTATTCCTTTATTTTTCCATTAAACAGTAATAATGCTTTTCTTTCAAGGCTCATTACATTGAAATTTCTTCCTTTTCCTTTTTGATTTTTCAAGCGGAAAAAACAAGTAAAAAACAAATAACTAACAATTACTCAATAGTCCAACAAGTTTGTATTCCACAATCTATTTTGGGTACTGATGTTTTGTGTCAAGCTAAATCTGGTTTAGGTAAAACCGCTGTGTTTGTTTTGTCATCTTTACAACAATTGGAACCAGTTGATGGTGAAGTCAGCACTTTGGTTGTCTGTCACACTAGAGAGTTGGCTTACCAAATCCGTAATGAATATTCCAGATTTTCTAAGTACACTCCAGAAATTAGAACTGAAGTCTTTTACGGTGGTACTGATATCAAAAAAGATCACGAAAAATTGAAGAATAAAGAAACTTGTCCACACATTATCGTTGCTACTCCAGGTAGATTACGTGCTTTGGTGAGAGACAAGTACCTTAGAGTTAACAATGTCAAGAATTTCATTATTGATGAATGTGATAAGGTATTGGAAGGTATTGACATGAGAAGAGATGTTCAAGAAGTTTTCAAATTGACTCCACATCAAAAACAAGTGATGATGTTTAGTGCCACCTTATCTCAAGAAATTCGTCCAATTTGCAAAAAATTTATGCAAAATCCATTGGAAATTTATGTTGATGACGAAGCTAAATTGACTTTACACGGTTTGCAACAATACTACCTCAAATTGGCTGAAAGAGAAAAGAACCGTAAGTTGTCATACTTATTGGATTCCTTAGAATTTAACCAAGTTATCATTTTTGTTAAAAGCACCGCTAGGGCCGAAGAATTGAATGAATTATTATGTTCTTGTAACTTCCCATCTATTGCTGTGCACTCCAACTTACCTCAAGAAGAAAGAATTAACAGATACAAGTCTTTCAAAGAATTTAACAAGAGAATTTGTGTTTCTACTGACGTCTTTGGTAGAGGTATTGATATTGAAAGAATCAATTTGGCCATCAATTATGACTTGCCAAATGAAGCTGATCAATACTTGCATAGAGTTGGTAGAGCTGGTAGATTTGGTACTAAAGGTTTAGCTATCAGTTTTGTGAGCACTGAAGATGATGAAAAAGTCTTGGCTAAAATCCAGGAAAGATTTGATGTTAAAATCACTGAATTTCCAGATGAAGGTGTTGACCCAAGTACTTACATGAACACTTAAGAAAGTTTGACATTTTTATACTTTAAAGTAATCAGTGCAGTTTATTAATATAGTTGTAATCAGTACATGTTGTACAGTAAAATATTATCACAAAAATATACACAAAAATATTTTATAATTACTAAGTACAAGACTTCAAAGTAAGGCATAAATTCTTTCTGTGTACCAGTTTAGTGTTTTCTCTCTCTCTTTCGCTTCTTGTGTAAAGTGCAAAATAGTATGCTGTCTTGAACTTCATTAACTTAGAGCAAATTGAAAAACATGATATGCTCAGTAATCCACAACATTCATTTGAGACTCTTGGGCACTTAGAAACTGTTTGTTTCACTCATATTAAAGCAATTTCACAATTTTCATCAGCGAGAAGAACTTACTTTTTACAGTTTAGTACAATGATAAAAGACTTGAATCATTTACTACAATAATATCCCCGCAAATGGCAAATCGGAATTATTGGGAAAAATCGACCTTCAAGAGATGATTGACACTAAGCACTTCCGAGAGATAATTTACTTTTTGTTCTTTGTTAAAAAGCAAAAGCCAACATTAGCATTGGATTGTAGTAATGATTTCAGAAACTAAAAAATTAGGGAGACTTGGTCTTTTTTCGTTACATATTCTAGTAGGTAAGATAAATAGATGCATCAAGTTCTTCCAGCCGTAAAATTAGCTTCTGAGGAGTTGAAACGCTGTAGACGAAGTTGAAAGAATATTGATTGCTATAGCATGATGAAGCTCGTGGATCCAAACCCCATATTCATTCAGCCTCATTATCAAATCCATCACTATTCTTGGATTCTTTACCACGTCCATTATCTTCATTATCTTCATTATCTTCATTATCTTCATTATCTTCATTATCTTCATCCTCTTGATCCTCTTTAACTTCATGGAATATTCCTGCAGCAGTAGGCAATTTATTAATATTTCGGTTATTGTCAATCGTGCTACTATTAGCACTAGAATCATACTTTTTATTTCGAAGTTCAAAACTACTAATGCTTGAGTCATCATCCATTTCCATATCCAAATAATCGAGAGTATATCTTCTTGCAAGTTCTTTTACCGGTGATCTCGTCAAATGAGTATTCAGCTTTGGTAATGCGAATTTTAAAGATATTGGAGGCAGCTTAAGATTGAAGGCAGCAGAGGAAGAAGTAGAGTTGAAAAACAGTTGATTTGGAGTTTTGTACGCTGAGTTAGTGTTAGTGGTAGTATTGTTAGCGTTATTATTACTATCATCAAAATTAAGTGATGATGGTAATTGCGGGATATCTAGAGTAGTTGATGATAGTGAGCCTAACGACATTTGATGTGCATCGCGAACTTTCGATGTGTCTGTATCATTATTACTGTTACGATAACGATGATCGTTATTTCCCGTATTAAAATCATAACTTTTTGTCATAGCTGGGGTCACATTCTGCCTTGGCTTATCTTCTTTGCCTTTCTTGAGTTTTATTGGTGAAAATTTGAGGTATGTTAGTTCGGGTGTCTTAGGTATATCGTCAGGAGAATCATCTAAATGAAGCTGTTCTATTATTGTGGATGATTTACGATGTTTTATTCTCTTTGGAGTTCTAAATTCCGGTGAGGATGACGCAGGTTTAGAATGCTTGATAGGCGATATTTGAATTTTGAAAGGTGAAGTAGATTGTATCATTGGGGGTACTGATGGAGTTGATGGACGCAAACGTTTCTTCTCATTGGCATCATTTTCTAACGTAAGGGTATTTTGTTCTATTATTGAGTTGTTATTGATGAAATCAAGTGTAGATGAGTTTTCCGATGGTCCTATTTTGCTTCTATTAGCAAACACATCATATATTTCTCTTTTCGTAGTTGGGGTATTTCCAGACTGTAGCTTGTTTTCATTCTCGTTGTTTTGAACAGGCGACTCATTTAATTTCTGCTTCTGACTTTGAATTGTAATTTGGTTTTGGTTTTGGTTTTGATTACTCTTTGCACTTTCGTGAATTGCCTTTTCTCTGGCCGCTTTGAAATTTTGCAACAGCTGATTTATATCAATCTTTAACTGGTTATTACTATCATTGGATAAAATTGACTCAGATAATAAACTCTCTGAATTATTGATGTTTATTTTTTTGGCAAGATCTTTCACTATAATAGCGCTACTATTATCTTGCTTTTCTGGCGCTTGTTTTTCTTTGCCCTTGGTTTCTTTCTTAATTTTATTTTTATTGTTGCTGTTGTTATTGCTATTTTTGGCGCTGCTACTCGATTTATTTTTTTGAACCTGAATGTTTACATTCAAACTATTTTCAAAAAGATTTTTGAGAAAGCGTGTACTGTTATTTATTTCTCTTGAATCATTCTTATAGTTAAGCAAAAGTGGCACGAACTTTGTGGATATTATATTGTTGCACGCGTCGATGTTGTAGTGAATCAAGGATAACGTTTTGGAGATTTCTTGATCAATTGATTCTAGCTGTAGTATTTCATCGTCGATAGAAGTTTCTGCATTCTCATTATCATTATGTGCCACCGAAGAAAATCTTTTAACGCTATCAAAAATACTCTTACGTTTGTTGGACATTGTTGGTGGAGGTAGTCAGTGAATAGAGTTGCTTTGGCGTACTGAGATGACACGGTTTTTTATCTGTTTTTATTTTTCAGAAAAGTTGATTTAAAAGGCGATGTACAGCAGGCAATGCCTATTAAAGCAAAACAAAAGAAGCAAACCAAAAAATCCGTCAAAGCTGATAGAACTTAAGGTGAAAAAAAAGATTTCAATGTTGTTTTAACGCTCTAAGCTAAACTTATGTTAATACATAAGTCTCTGTAAATATCTTTAGTTTTAGTATAAATGAGAAAACACTTCTGGTATTACATTTACTATCCTAGCTGTGCGTGGAATAACAAAAAACACCGAACCTGGGACTCGAACCCAGAATCTCCTGATTAGAAGTCAGACGCCCTAACCAATTAGGCTAGCCCGGCCAGAATGTAAGACTTTGTATATTAGTTAATATGCTTACCAGTACAGAGTTATGAATTACGTAATAAATGACGAATAATTTTTTACTTTTCTTTTGTTTCTTTTCGTTGATGATTTTTGACTTTTGCGAAGAAGGAACAAAATAACAACAGATCATCAGCATCGATTGATTGTTTCCTTTTATCTTCGGTCCTCTCATCAGGCTAACATACGCACACACTTACTTCACCTCTCCATCCTGCCAAAATGATCCGCATTTCAGGCAACAGAAACTCTCGTTTTTTACTAATCTCTTTGGGTCTTTTCGCCTTCATTTTATTCTTCTATTTGACCTCAAACAGTGCTCCATCTTGTACGTGAAATTTTCATTTATTTCTTTTTTCCTTCATGTTTCGATGCGATTTTTATCCTGTTTCACACTCGACACATTAACTAACCAGCTTCTATTTAGACCACAGTCAACTAGCTGATAATGCTTTCTTGAAAAATGCTAAGGACAAAGCCAACACGTTGGTTCAAGATACCAAAGCCTCATTCAGCAACGGGGCAGCAGATGCTAATAAAGAAATTGCAGACACTTTGAACAGTGCAACAACCACTAACATCGAAGCTAGTGCAGAAACCACTTCCAAGTCCAAGAGTAACGAACCTCCAAAACCACCATATCCTCAGTCTTCCAACAATAAACAAGACTCAAGAAATAAGGAGAAAGTTAAAGCCGATAAAGCTTTCTCTACTGAGGAACAACAAAAAGATGGAAAAACTAAAAGCTACACTGAGGGAGGAGATGCCGCTGGTGCTGCTACTGAAAAACAAGTTAGCTATGATGATGTTGATGATGCTACCATTCCAGCTAAAGAGAAAGTTGAATCCTCTGAAGAGACTTTGAATACTAAAGTCGCTTCCTCTGGTAAATGTGATGCTAAATCAAAATACGTTGTCATGATTGATGCCGGGTCCAGTGGCTCAAGAGTTCATGTTTATGAGTTTGATGTATGTTATAGTCCGCCTAAATTGTTGAGAGAAGAATTCAAAATGCTCAAGCCTGGATTATCTTCATTTGACACTGATACTGTTGGTGCTGCCAAATCCTTGGATCCATTATTGGAAGTTGCTATCAAAACTGTTCCTAAAGAATCTCAAGGTTGTACTCCAATTGCCGTTAAAGCCACTGCTGGATTGAGATTATTAGGTAAAGAAAAATCTGATGCTATTTTGAAGCAAGTAAGAAAATACTTGGAAACCGAATGGCCATTTGCAGTTGTTGAAGGCGATGGTATTTCCATCATGGATGGAGCTGATGAAGGTGTTTACGCTTGGGTAACTGCTAATTACTTGATCGGTAACATTGGTTCTAAGGAAAAAACCCCAACTGCCGCTGTCTTTGACTTAGGTGGTGGGTCTACTCAAATTGTTTTTGAACCTAAATTTCCAGTTAATGAAAAATTGCTTGATGGTGAACACAAGTACAACATCGATTTCGGTAACAGAAATTTTGAATTGTATCAAACTTCACATTTAGGTTATGGTTTAATGGAAGGTAGAAACAAAATTAACTCTTTGATTGTTGAATCTTACTTGAAAGGTAAAAATAAGCCATCTGGTTTGAAACCAGTCTCTGCTGATACCAAAGAAGCTACCGTTGATCTTATTTCTCCATGTATTGCTCCAGGAAACACTGCTAAAAACGTAAAAGTCAAATATTCCGATGATGAAACTTACATGGTCAACTTCGTTGGCCCAGAAACTGCTACTGGACCTCAATGTCGCTTTTTAGCAGAAAAAATACTTAATAAGGATGCTGAATGTTCTCAAGCTCCATGCTCCTTCAACGGTATTCATCAACCCTCATTGGTTAAAAATTTTCAACAAACCTCTGACATGTATATTTTTTCCTTTTTCTACGATAGAACTAATCCATTAGGTATGCCTTCTTCGTTCACATTGGAAGAATTGAGCGATTTAGCTAAAATCGTCTGTAATGGAAATAGTTTCTGGGAGAAAATGTTGGGTTCATTGAATGGTGCTCTCGAAGCATTAAATAATGAACCAAATTATTGTTTGGATTTATCTTTTATGGTGGCTATGTTGCATACTGGTTATGATATCCCATTACATAGAGAATTGAAAACTGCTAAAAAAATTGCTGGTAATGAATTGGGTTGGTGTTTAGGTGCTTCTTTGCCTTTATTGGATCAAAAGGGATGGAAATGTCGTATTCATGAAGAAAAATGATTCCACCTTCAATTATCATTTTGGTTCATTTTACATGAACCTTACTAGTCCAATATCGAAATTTTTTTAGTTCTGATTTCATATTTTTTTTTTTTTTTTTTTTTATCTCTTTCTTTGTCTACGCTTTTGATACTTTTCAGCATTTTTCATATTTTGTATTTCCTTACCTTTTTTATATTCACGATAAAGGGACTTTGTTATTGTACTTTGTACTCTTTACTTTCCAAACGTTTTGTTTTATCTATCTTACTTTTCAAACGATGCGTGCTAAAGAAAAACTTTATAAAAAAATTATAAATGTTATTTCAGCTTATTCGGAATTGTTTTATTTCTGTATCAATAAAGACATGTACTAAACAGTCAAGTCTGCATGTGCGTGAATACATTACAAGTCGTTCATAGATACACATAGAAAGATATGTTCTTTCATTCCCGTATATTCAAGCGGCAGCTCTCATAGGAAGTAAGTTGCTTAATTGGCGAATTGTTATCAATACTAACAAGTGTCTTACACAGAATTGGGGGCCTATTCGCATTGGAAGTATCTTGGCAATAAAAATTTGTTATCTGTAGGTCAAAAACTAAACGTGAAAACCCTCAAAGACACTTGAATGTAACACGAAAACAGAGCTATTTTTTTCTAGTGTGGGACCTTGAGTGTGGGCTGGCGAGGCGGAAATCAATGCAGGACACACACACACACACATAAGTTTCTCAAATATTTGTATCAATTTCATAACGACACATAACAGAAAATTTAGCAGATTTTTGTCCTACAAGTAAAAATCTCTAAATGAAACATTATTCAGCGATATCTCGTGAAAGTATAAGCAATAGTTAAAACCTGTATCCAATTACCCAAAAATATTAAATAAATAAAAATCAGCAAAAACGTAAACCTAACTAAAAAACAAATTAAAGGTAATATACATAATCATGAGAAGATACGAAACAATTTAAAAACTGTGAAAAAATGCAAGAATTATTATAATACCAAAAAAGCAAAAAATAAATAAATCAACCAACCATGTCCTATACATCAGCATCATCGTGAACATTAGCAAAAACATTCAAAATAGTTTCCATTTCTTGGGTTAAAGACTGAAGGTCTTTCGCACATAACTTTCCTTGCTCATCAAATACCTTATTACCCATCAAGACAAAATCTTTACCCTGAAATGTGAAGGGATTATTATTAGTAAGATAATTATTACTAAAATCAAACAAGTTTAGAATTGATGGAGATGCCTTTATCGGTGATGATGATTGAGAGTAATGGGAAGAAGATCCAGGAGATGATGATGATAGAGAAGATGTTGAAAAAATGGAAGAATGACGAACATGAGAACTACTTCCTTGATTTCCAATACTCATATTCGACTTAGGAATATTAATCACTGAGTTATAGCTGTTAATTTCTTGCTCTGGAGTAGCTCTGCCAGAACTAGTTAAGCTACTCGAACTAATTATTGGTTCTGAATGTTTATGAGTCGCAACAGAAGTGTTATATTTGCCTGGCTTATCCTGGCTATTCAGCTTTAAAACGATCTCAAACTCGTTTATTTCACGGGTAGCAAGATTGACGAAAATAGTTTTGGTAATTGATTTCTTATCCGTTCCGAAATCCAAATCAAACTCGTTCTGTGAAGCATTAGAGCCAGAAACCCACTTGTCAATGTACTCATTGTGAAACAAATCTTGCTTCATTGCTGTAATAATCAGCTGTTTAATATTTTCAGACTTTTTAACTGCTTGAATTGTGAATTCAGGAATGAAGTCCATAGATATTCCAACAAGGGGTGGTAAATCAATTTCTGATCCAGGAACAGTAATTTTCCCATATGGAGCATCATTGTTGAGATACTTTTTTGAAAGTTCTGACTCGTAATTGTCAGCAGCATCATTTTCAACATCAGCTTGATTATAAACGTAAGCGTCTTCGTACTCATTTTGAAGTAAAGACTTTGTGTCAAAAGAAACATTTAAAACTTTAGTGCGATAATCATATTTTGAGTCAATATTTTGCTTGATCATGATATCATGAATATAATTCTTCATTGACTTATTATTTTCAAGCAAAACCATTCTGTTGAGCTTATCTTCTTTGCGATTGCGTCGTGGCTTGGAAATATCTAAGATTGTTGAAAATCCTTCTTCTTGATCATTCGTCTGAAATGATTGGGCACTTACCCCATCACTGTTGTTTGTTCTAGAGTACGATGGCTTTAAGCTTCCATTATTAAAATATTTTAAATTATTCAAACAACTGTATTTTTGGAAATTGATCTTCAAAATGGCCGTTGGTGTTCTCTTGATGAGATCAATTTTCTTCGAAAAAATCTTAGCCTTATTTGCGGAGGAATTTGACGCTCTAATACTTTTCTGTGTCAAGTCAGTTACCGAAAGAGTTTTTTGTAATCTTCTTCTAGTCGGTTCATTTGCACTTCCAGAAAAGAATTTAGGTAAGCGAGTTTCATCATCGTTATGTTGCACAAAAGATGAGCTTCTAGATGAATTTAAACCCGATCTAGGATTGCTTGAAAAGTAATTATTGTTGTTAGAACTTATCGAGCCACTTCTCACAAAATAAGAGAAGTTGTCAAAGTCATTCAAACTTTTATATGAAGACGATTCAGATTGTGAAGAATATGCAGTAAATGAATCGTAGGTTGATGTTTGCGTGATTGGGATTGATTTGGGTGAGGATAACGTAAGCCCCCTATTTTTAGAAATGATTGGCGAAGGAGGAGCAAAATTGTGAAGCAAATATGGAGTGTGAGGCCTTGAACTTGATCTGGAATCCGATCTGCTATATTCACTAGCAGCTTCTGATATTCTAGACTCGGTATTAGATAAATCTAAAGGAGGTAAATTTTTTTTTCCCAAAGGTTTTATTTCAATTGAATCAGAACTTGTGTCAACCGCTTCTTCTGGAATTCCACTTTT
Source organism: Saccharomycopsis fibuligera x Saccharomycopsis cf. fibuligera (assembly GCA_001936135.1). Classification (NCBI taxonomy): domain Eukaryota; kingdom Fungi; phylum Ascomycota; class Saccharomycetes; order Ascoideales; family Saccharomycopsidaceae; genus Saccharomycopsis; species Saccharomycopsis fibuligera x Saccharomycopsis cf. fibuligera. Next base: position 1,071,529 of record CP012817.1, on the reverse strand, counting down.
CAAGTCAGTTGGCGGTGGTGCGGAGTTTACAATATGGGAATTATCATATTGACTATTTTCACTAGTAGTGGTAGAAAGCTGATGGACGCTACTTTTTGTGTTCGAATTTGATTTTGTCAGGGTATTGCCTTCTTCTTTGATAAGTGTGTCTTTTAGTCCGTTATATTCAGATTCCGATAAAATATCATACTTGAAAATAACATCTGGAAGAAAATTGCTTAATATTGATAGTAAACTGTTAATCACCACATCATTCTGAGCAGCAAAAACTACTCTAACAATCTTGGTTTTTTTATTTGCTGGCTTAGACTCAATTAAATGCTGGCGCAATGGGTAAAGCAAAGCGAGTAAGGTTGGTAAAAACTTTGCTCCAGATTTAGCAGAGTACATGGAATCATGAATTGTTAGCCAATGCCGTATCTCTTTACAAAATTGCAAAAATAAAACATTTTTTGGCGTTTTATTGCTAGCCTTGGGGCTACTAGTACTTGATGGCGTATTTGTATTTGGTGCCAAAAGATTGATTTTCAAAAGTTTTTCCAAGTTCGTTATACCTGTAATGATTCTTGGTGTATTCAAAAATATGTTAATTCTATGAAAATAATTCAAAAACACTTTTTCAGTTTCAAAATTTGTTTGCAAGAGCAATCTGTTAAAATGTATCTTATTTCTTTGTGCATTATCAACTTTAAAAAATCTAAACTTGTTCTTGGAATTCGATTTTTTGATCCTCGTTTTAGTGGAACCAGTATCCAAACTAGATTCACTTGATTCTTTCTGACATTTGGACAGTTGAGTGCCAAAAAAGGATTTTGGTATTATTGAAGATGCTAGGCCAGCTTTATTGGTTTCTTTCATGTTACCTTCCACTTGCAAGGCGTAGTACTTTTTCAAATACTTCAAGGTGAGATCTTGAATCTCGTATAGCCATTTGTCAAATTCCTGATAATTTGCACCAATTGTTTGTGTGAGCTCTTCTGAAGAAAATGGTAAAACAATACAAATACCAATCGGGGTGTTGTTTTTTGAGCTGAAATCATGATCAATTTTTGTTGCGGGCTCAGCAGTCCAGCTGTGAGCTTTCTCATTGTCTACAGCATCATCAACAGGTGAATTTCCATAATATTGCAATTTTTGAACCCTTGAGTAAGAACTAGTGCCGGAACCAGGAGAGGACTTGGTATCATCAAAAATATCCGTTCTAAATTCAGGCACAGGAACATTTGTTTTATTAATAGGGCTTGTGCTTGGAGGTGAGACAGGAGCTTGTGGCTTCTTCTTGGAAGCAAGTAGAGTATCCTCAAAATTTGCATCAAAATGGTACGTCCTCACCACTAGTGTCTTATTTTTCAAGCTTTTACTCAAATCTTCTGGCTCAGAATGTATTCTTGATGTTTGCTTCAACTCGCCTTGAAAACTTGATCCAAAAAGATACTGAGCAATCAGTTTAATTTCCTTTGTGTCGTATAAATTTTCATGAAATCTTTGCTGCTGGGCCCTTGATATTGAGGAACTCTTGCGATCCTCCAGAAATTTATTCTTTTCGATTTCAGAATCATACAAAACATAGTATCTATCGTTAGATAAAATGTTGCCAGTATCCTCGAGAACTAAAATGCGGAAATCATTTTTGTCGAAAGCAAAATGTAAGACTTCGTTGGTTCCATATAGCGGGAAGTTGTTGAGTTTCTGGTGAATTATTATATCTGACTCGGTATTTGACAAAGACAAGGGAGACACACTGTATAAGGAAGGCAGCTCTATGGGCGAGGATGATATGCTTTTATTGAACAAGTTGGCCAACATTATATGACTGAAAAGCCAACGACAAAGCCAATTGTGCGAAGATGCCAACAAAAAATTTTTTGAAGGTGGATGCTGGTACTTTGATGTACTGAAGAACTGGAGAATAAGAAAGAAATAAAAGATATAATAAAGCTCGAAGACCAAAGTGCGTCGTTGTTGTTGTTGTTGTCGTTGTTGTTGTTGTTGTCGTTGTCGTGTGCGCCTGCTCGCAGCACAGTGTTCATGAATGACCTGGGAAAATTTCCTTTTCAGTGTGCAGATACAGCGGCAGCAGAAAATAAAACAAAACAGCAACGAAAGCCAGAAAAGGGCAGAAGGCAAACCAGTGCAACGGGATACTGTATATGAAAGAATAAATCAGTATATCTTAGTAAAAGCAGTATCACCAAAACTTTATACAAGCTTTGTAACAACAGAGTACGGTAAATATTTACAGGCGACCTGTATGGGTTTAATGGGCGTAGTTCTTATGGAGGCGCACCAATAACGTTGCGAGGATTAAATTACAGGCAAAACCTAAAAAGTCCAGAAGGAACACAAAACTAAATTAGGCTCACGATAAGATCACGTGGTACGTAATCTATTTTTCCGGATTATGTAAGCGCGCATCGTTATACATCACGTTTTGACCAAAAACACCAGGTCAACATGCAGAATTGGAACGTATATAGCCAACATAAAGGGGGTCTAACGAAACTAAAAGGAAAACAAAATGAACAATATAAACACAGAAAAAAATTAAAAGAAATAAAGCTGGTTGTTAACTCAGTCCTGCTGTATGTAACTTGTCTTGACTTCGTACCTGAATGTTACTTGGTTGGAATCAATGCTGCTGTTAGGTTCTCTTACACTTTCACTGTCTTTTTTAATTTTGAGTTCTTTGCAAGCTTGCTGTGTATAGTTTTTTGAGGACAATGATGCTTCAGAATAGCTGGAGCTTGGCTTATGAGCGTGGCTCAGTTTTTGCAGTATGCAAGTGTGATCTGAAAGTGAAGAAAGCTCTATTGCTCTTATCTTTTCTTTGTGTTTGCTATGGTTGTGCTTAGTACTAGAAATACTTTCCTCTTCATCATAATCTGTAAAATCGTCGAATATGTTGGATTTGGTGTAAAAGAGCTCGTTTTGTCTTGAATTATTTTTGAATACTTTGTTGAGTGGCAGTTCTTTGTCTTCCGCGTCGTATTTTTCGTCTTTCTTGTCTTGTCTGTATTGATCATATTTTTTGACAAAGTACCCAAGACCAAGTAATCCAAGAATTTTCTTGTAAATAGGAATTGTGTTTTCCCCCAAACCAAAAATAACAAAAGACAAATAGCAAACAGAAATATAAATCCAACGAGCGTAAAATGGCTTATCGTGGGGCACAATAAGTATTTGATTCCACGTCACTGGATTATGGGTCTCACTAAAACTATAATGTTGCTGATTTCCCTTGACATTGAAAATAGAATAGATAACAAGCACTGGAACCTCAATGCAAATTGTTATAATACAAAATGTTAATGTTTTGGCAAATTTTGCCAATGTCAATCCAGAATTAGTGCAATGAAGGATATCTTTAACATCATTTCTTTTCCGGAAAAAAGCAATGATAGTTAATGAGGCAAGCCCTATAACCACAAGTGACCATAAAAATGGGAGCAAACACAAAATAATCAAATTCATGTAGCTCAGCCCATGTACTGGAGTACAACCATCAAAGCGAACCAATGCAAATCTCTGAACCAATAGAAGATAAGAAAGAGACAAAATAATTGTTGGTGAAATCAAACAAATAGCAGCGTAAATCAAGTTTCTTTTTAAAGGAGAGTAGCAAATAAAATTAGTCGTTGAAATAGTATTGTACAAGAAAAAGCAAATCCCAGCGACAGAGCAAATAAGACCCGTCATTGTTGCATCATTTAGATATACTAAAATGTCACAATAAACTTTGCCATTCCAAACTTCAAAAAAATTGGATCCTCCCCAAATAGAGCCGTTAATGACATTTTGCAAAGTTTGTAACCCCAACCAGAAGAATAAACACAAAAATGGGAATCTATGAGCATTACTGAATTGAACGATAATTGGAACGACTAGCGCACAAAGCGCAATTACCGATAGTGCTATTTGTAAGGCTTGGTAGTTGACCATATTTTTAATATTAAAAAGAACGTTCTGTAATATTTTTAACAGTTTTTTCTCCTGATGTTGTTTATGTAAAAAGTGTATATATATTGTAATTTTATATTTTCAAAGGCTTGTAGTTTCTTCTCCATGTGCCTCTATTCCTTTTTACAAAAAATCGAAAATTGGATCTTTCCAACCCCATAAGTGCTAAACGATGTTCATTTATATCCAAATTAACTAACATTTAAGGAGTTAAAAATAGTCACAAAAAGTAACCGTTGAGTATTGAGGACAGGACCTTTGATGTACAAATCGGGAAATCCTTGCTGGCCAAAAAAGGGTGTTAGAGTATATATTATCCACAAAATTGGTATATACATGTGCGACACATCTGTTTGAGGAAGTTCAAGGACTTTGAAGACAATGCTGAAATATTAAGAAAGCGCCCGATTGTGACGATGAAGGTTATCTCATTGTAGACTTTCTCTTTATTAAAGTCACCTATCATTTGAAGGATTCTGTGTTTGTTGAGTGTAATTAAGTGGGTGAGTTGAAAGAACACAAAATGAAAAATGAATTCAGCTAGTAAGAACTAAGTGGCTCTATTGGGAAACGAATACTCTGAAAGTTGCCCCAAAAAAGGACGCCTTAAAGATTATCAAAGGAACTGTGTCTGGCGATTAAATAAATTAGTAAGCCGATAATGAAATATATGCAGATCCCAAGAATCGAATAATAGCCCCATTTAGTGAAATTAGCTTCGGTTCTTGAGTGCATGTCCATTGACACCGCTAGACAATCATTAGCCATCTCTCGATAGTAATCCATAGCTGTTCTCTTGCTAACATGACTTGGGGAAATGAATCCATTATTTTTGTTTTGGAGAAATAGCTCCTCAAGCTTGGCTTTCAAGTTATGAGGCGATTGAAAGGCCCTGTTGTGGTTGCAATAGTTGACAAGAAGTAGACCTGCACTGACTATCCAAAATGGTGGCATAATAAATCCTAAGGCGAATAACTTTTGAGGTGTGGTTAGTTAACGTAAGTAGGCGCTATATTTAATAGTCTCATCAAGAGTGGATCTTGTTATCCGTTATCATGATGACATACCATTCGAATATTTTTCAATTGTTTTTCCCTAAAAGAGCAACCGCTGCAAGAGCACTTGAAGTCTTCTTTGCTTGTAATTTCAAATTGATAAAAGTTAGGCTCAATTGGTTCTTCATCCAATCCTTCGTTACTAATGTATGAGGCCATTTTTTCTTTAAATTTATGTAAGCGTGATAATACAGACGGCAGAATGTCAAAAACAACATCTTACAAAATAACATTTTTTTGTTGGCACTTTCTGCCCATAAGGGGACTTCATATTTATATAAATGGCGCAAAGTGTATTTTGCTTTTATTACTGGCAACTTTCTTAAAATTTGAGAATGCGAATAGCAGCGCTTCCAGTGCTCAAAAATTACCGAAAACGGACATCTCAATGGGCCTCCGTTACCAAAAGGCACATATGATAACCTACAACGGACCATCACATACACCAACAATTTACCAATAGTATGTTTCAGACTGGGTTCCAGAATAAGTGTTTATAGTTTTTTTTTCTTTTTTTATTTTTTGGCATTTACTGTCATAGTAACGAGACGCATTGGTCTTTACAGAAGCCTTATTATTATGAAGAAGGTAAAACGAGCTGCAGTACAGTTACAACATGCACCGTAATACAATTTTCTTTTACTGCTCTTTTCAACGAAGAGACACCAGTAGCAAAAAAAAAAGCCTGATAATATTGACTAAATGCTAAAGTGCAACACATTAAAACCAAGCCAATTTGGGTTAGCAAGTTCGCTTTACCACTAGCGTTACGTTTTAAAGGAATTTGTGTGGAAACTGTTGCTTTATTACAAATTTATGACGATATGAAATGTAAAAGTAGAATTCTGCCAAGATGAGTTGTTCGAGTTGGCATAGTTTTTTGTGCACTTGCTGTACACATATAACGTTGGAATATGTAAGTAAACTACTATACAAGCAGTTGAGCTGGTGAAAATTCGCTTTGAGCTTATATAGTAAGTACAACGCCCAACTGTCTAGTAATTACAAAAAAGGTCTTTAAAAACGATACTAAAATTCATTAAATATATTAATCAAGCAAATTGCAGTTCATCTCCAATTAGCACTAAACATCTATAACATCAACAAGTCTCACCGATGAGTTGATTTTAACCTTTAACAACCAGTACTATCAAGGTTAGTGCAATTATTGGCCAGGCATTGGTGGACCTTCTTTCAATGAAGAACGGCCAGCCTTCAACAACTCATCACATAACAACAAGTTACTAGCAATACCAACGGCACTAGTTATTCCGTTTCTCAACACTCTAAAAGAATCCCATATACCGTCGACTTCAGGATCGAATGGTTCACCAGATTCCAAATCAATACCAACAACGTTACCTTCCAAGATTTCGTCTTGACAGCTGCTAATAACGTCCAAGGCATCGTAACCGGCATTGGTGGCCAAAGTTTTTGGCACTACAAGTAATGCTTCAGCAAATGCTTGCACCCCTGTCTTGGTCTTACCCTTGGCCAACTTGGACAAGTTCTCGGTCAAGTGAGTGTTTGCAGAAAGGAAAAATGCACCGGCACCAGGCACCAAAGCTTGATCCTTTATCGTGTTGCTGACCGCTCTGAGACCGTCTCTTATAGCGTCTTGAGTTTGTTTCAAAACATGCTGAGTTGCACCCCTAATAAGAATGGAAACAGATTTTGGGTCTCTGGTTTCAGTGACAAAAGTGAATTTTTCTTCACCCAAAGTTTGTTCATAAACTTTACCGGCATAACCAAGAACTTTTGGACTCAAATCATCAACAGAATTTTGTGCCTCACCGCCAGTGACTAGCTGTAATCTCTCCATGTTACGTCTTTTAGCTCTTCTAAGGGCTAAAATGTTGTGCTTTGCCAAAACATCAAGCGACATTGGGTCAATACCCTTTTGATTTATAATGACAAACCCTTTGTCACTATCAAGACCGCAAACTTCGTTTTTCAAATCAACAATTTTTCTTAATTTATCATCAACGAATTTTCTTTCACTTTCCACCAATTTGGCTCTTTGCTCAGCGGAAGAATAGTAGAAACCTGAATTGACTTCGGTCTTTTCGTACTCCAAACTGACATTCAAGATCAACACGTAAGCATTGTTAACAATCTTTGGCATATCCGGGTGTCTGGCACCGTGATCCAAAACAAGCCCTTTCACCAACTGAGTTTGGTAAACTGTCTCGTGCTGCTGCGTCATGATTTCTACCATATGCAAGTCGACTTTCTTTGGTTCGTCTTTATCTCTCACCGATAACACAGCATCAGTGACAATTGGCGTCAAAACTTCGCTCAACTTAGCATTGACCTTAGTAGACAATGATGATCTTGCCACCTGTAAAAGCAACTCCCTGTCCAATTCCGCCACGGTTTTTTGTTTCTGGAAGCCATTCAAGTACTCCAACGTGCTTTTTCTAGCTATTTCAAACCCGTCGGTTATTATTCTAGGATGGACCCCTTCGCTAATGAACCTTTCTGCTTGCTTGAGCAACTCGCCCACAAGCAACACAACGGTGGTGGTACCGTCACCAGTGATCTCATCTTGAGCGGTGGCGGCTCTGGCAATCATCACTGCAGTTGGGTGCTGGATTTGCATCTCAGAAAGTAAAACTTTACCATCTTTGGTTAGCTTGATCGACCCAGCGCCGTCCACCAACATCTTAAGTGTACCTTTAGGACCAAGGTTGGAGGACAAGACATCTTGCAAGCCCTGGGCGGCCGCAGAATTGACCTGCAAAGCTTGAGCTCTTCTAATGGACTCAGCCTTAGGATTGAGCAATTGAATAGAGGACATTCTGCTTCAAAATTCGGTATTGATATGTCAGATAAAGATCGTCTATTCGGTGGTGATTGTCAATCTGGCAGAACGGTGGATCGCAGAACAGTCTGGCTTAACGCTTTTCCGTTTCTTTCTTTCTTTTCGTTGTCGCTTTGACATTTGTTGATACTTTTGATTCAAAGAAAAAAAAAAAATATTCGAATGCGAAAAAAGGTTACCCGCGCACCCACAAACACCCCCTTGCGACACCGTTCCCCAGCACCACAGTGTCTGCTGTAACTACATACAGTGGGGCAGTCTATAACATAAAGACGCTGTGTGATTTTACAGTGAGAAGCGGTCAAGTCACGACGTTAGACGGCATTCTGGGCAACACTGCACGGCCTGGTTTTGAGTATGAACAAAATATCGCCTGTGCTGACGTAATGGGCATTACGACTTAGGAGCACTTCTGGCACCCACTCCTGCCTTGTAGACGACGGAATGTGGAATGGCTTGGTGCTCATGTTCAAGCCCGGCAAGCCCGGCAAGCCCTGCAAGCCCTGCTGCTTTCCACCATCGCTAACCACGCCTGCGCTCAAGTGTAGCATGCTGGCACTCTGCTGGGGGCACGGTTGCGCTGCCGCACGCAGCCTTCTTTGAGCACTCGGTGCAATCTCAGAAGCTTTCTTACGGTGAAGACCGTGGTTCTTGCCGGCAAGATGGCCGGGTATGCGAAGTTTCAGTTGATCGATCGAGCGTCTTAAGAAGCGCATCGCATCCATCGGGCAACAACAACAACAACAGAAAAAAAAAAAAAAAAAAAAAAGGCAAAACACGGGAAATCTAAGTGAGGCAACGGCGAAGTGCTATATACAGTACAGCGCGACGCGAGCTATATTTGACCAAGGCCAAAAACACAAAAAGGCGGCCACCTACACTGTTGCCATTCTCATTGGGCGATAAGCGCCGACACAATAAAACCAAGGCGTCGCACTCACCATGTCGAGAAATAAAGAAAAGGCCCAGTCTTTGCTCCACCAGTTCGAAGAGCAGAAGGCCATCGACCTTGGCTATATCAACATCAACAAGCTAAGGCGCCCAAGAAACGTGAGCCTGGTAGACGACTTGAAGACCGCAGAAAGATGGCGCGGCCAGGTGATGCAGGAAATCAATTCTAAAGTGACCAAGCTCCACGACGAGATGATCTCAGATTACCAGATCCGCGACCTCAACGACGACGTGAACAAGCTCTTCAGAGAGAAAGCTGCGTGGGAGCATAGAATCAAAGAGCTTGGCGGGCCCAATTACTTGAAGTTTTCTAGTCAGACGCACGCACAGCTGGCGAGAGACCAGTTCACCATTCGCAATTACCGGTACTTTGGCAGGGCCAAAGAGTTGAAGGAAGTGAGGCAGTTGGTGGAGTTGAGGGCCAGGGAAGCCGCGGAAATGAAGCGCGACAGAAACTCGCAGAATGAGTATGCGAACAAAAGGCTTGTCTACGAGCGGATGCACAGAATCGGGGCGGATTACTACGGGTTCAACGACGAGCGTGAGACACAGGGTCCTCCTGACAGCAGGAGCCGCGATGCTGACGACGAGTTGGACGCGCAGTTCCAGCAACTTTTGCAGGCCCTAGGCGGAGAGGAGGACGCGGGTAACGGCAGAAGCCGCCCACAGTCAAGACAGCGGGTATTGGAAGCTAACGGATTGCGTCTTGGAGATGGTGGACAGCGGCAGGGTGGTCTACGGACCCCGCACCGCGGCGGCAGTGCCAACTCTCTTCTAGAGGCAGAGAGCCGGTTGTCGAGCGAGCTTGCGCAAAGACTAAACAACCAGTACGCGAGGGACCCGAACATAGAGAGCAGTGTTGACCAAGGTCGGGAGCGGGTCTTGGACATTGTTCGGCAGGGTGACCGCAGCGGCAGTCCATCCATCGAAGACGGAAAGAAGCATGTTGTGGACTGGCACAAAAAGAAAGTTGCCGAGTCCTGGGGGCTCTGACGCTGGCGCGTGCCGGTGTGCTGTAATATACGGTTCCATTAGTTTGTTCGCTGTGCGTAGTGCGATGGCGGTGGCGGCGATGGCGGCGGCGGCGGCGACGTACGGCGCCCCAGCTTGCCCGCCCGTCCGCTCGCTCGCTCGCTCGCTTGCTATGCAGCAGCGGTGGGGCAAAGCGGGGGCGAACTACGCCGACGTAGAAAGTCACCGAGCGACACCGGGTGATTGATTTTCTATTGTGTGTGTGCGTTTTCTTACTCCAACTGCAGGCGTGCCACTGCGGTGGATTGACTGCTCAGTGACGACACACGCACAGACAGACAAACCAACTGGCAGAACAGCGTTCCTGCACAGCAGGCTTCGAAGCCGTGGCCGCGACCGAGAAGTGGGGCTGGCGCTGCCTCGGCTGCTGACATCCTCAACTGATAAGACGGCAGCACGAGGCCAGCAGGGACCCAGCACCGAGGGAGGGTAGCCGCCGCCCTCAACAGAGGAGCCGCCCTCAACAGAGGAGCAGCGCGCGTGACTGCTCCGTGCGCCGCTCTGGAAAGAACCGCGCCCTTCTCGAGACTTCTCGAGACCGCCGCAGCGTAGATATATACATCTCCAGAGACTGCACACCCGCAGGAGAAGCGCCGGCCCTTGGGACCGAGACGCCGTGCCAGATAGCGGCACAACAGGGGTGCCAGTATCGCGCGGCGGTGGCGAAAGCCGCAACGCCCTATGCCGCTGGCTCGCCAGCCGCTATGGGGTCCCAGGGCCCGTGGCCTGCGCCAGCAGCGCGGTCACGTGAGACAGCAAAATTCCGAGGGCGGCCTGGGGCAGGGCGCGCGGGCGTGCGATTGGCTGGGACTGGGAGGCGGTCAGTCCGGGAGGCGGGAGTTCCGGCGGCGGGCCTGTGCGGGTTTCGAGCACTGCGTGTTTCGGGCGCTGCGGGCGCTGCGGGCCCGCGAGCACGCGAGCACGCGAGCCCCTCGGACAGCAGCTGCTGGTGCTGCTCCGCAGTGAAAATTATTTTTTGCTAGCCCTTGTAGCACTCCGACCAGAGCATCACTATTGTGTCCACACAGCGTTATCACCTCCCCGTCTTACGTTTACGGGTTCGCTACTGCTGCTTTTTTCCTTTATTGTTGGCTGGCTTTTTTTTTTTTTTTTTTTTTTTTTTTTATTGTTATTTTTTTTACTTTCTTTCTTTCTTTCTTTCTTCTTGTTCTCGCTCTGCTTCTGCTTCTGCTTCTGCTTCCCTGACTCATTGTTCGTCTTCTCACCCCAATTAAAGCCACCGCTGGTCTACAACCTCTTCCAGCTGTTATATAGCTACCCGCTCCCCGTCCCGTCCTCTTTTTGTCCTCCCCGGCTCACCCATACTTCCACTCTCGCTCCTTTCAGCTTGCCATGGATCCAAAGAAAGCTCCAGACTTTGTCCCTCCTTCTGACAAAGAGCCGTATCCTAGCCCTTCCCCGGCAGACAGAATTCCAAAGAACGACCCGATCCAGCCTTACGTTCTTGCCGACTACTTGAACTCTCTTGATGCTCCAATATCTCAGCACGAAAGATCAAAGCCAGTGAAGCTGAAAAGCAAACACTCAAAGTCTCGCGCAGGCTCCACGTCCAGTATGAAAGCCCCTCACTCAATTCCTCGGATCCACTCCCAGATGCAGAAGTCCTCTTCCAGCAGCGACGAAGACGACAGCAGCGACAGCAGCCAGCCACAACAGCACCAGCACCAGCACCAGCACTCAGCAGCACACTACACAAAACGTCATCAGCCCGCCCCGAACACGCGCTCAGCTGGCAGCGTCGATCCCAAGCAAAGTGCCGCTGCGGAAACTGGCGACGACGGTAGCGCCGGTCTTGCTTCAGCCACCGCTGCGCCGGCTGCACTCAGCCAGGCGCCAGCACTAGAACCGGCACCAAAACAGCTGGCGAAAACCGCGAGCGTCAGTGAGGCCAGTACCGCCAAAACAGACTTGAATCCGTCGTCGCTTGACACCGGTAGCGCCGACTCGAGCCACAGAAGATCAGTCCTAGGCGCCGACTTGGAGGAAGTGCCACACGGAATTGTGAGACAGGCAAACACTTTTGAGAATTACAAGTTCCCAGCGCACCGTTTGAAAGAGAAGTTGACCGACAACAACAAGTACCCGCTAGTGGTCGTTGCTTGTGGCTCTTTTTCACCCATCACGTACTTGCACTTGCGAATGTTTGAAATGGCCCTCGACGCCATTCAGGAAAACACCCGTTTTGAAGTGGTGGGCGGCTACTATTCGCCGGTGTCCGATCACTACAAGAAAAGCGGGCTAGCGCCATCCTACCATCGCGTGAGAATGTGCGAATTGGCATGCGAAAGAACCAGCAATTGGCTCATGGTGGATGCCTGGGAGTCTCTACAGCCCTCGTATACCAGAACCGCGTTGGTGTTGGACCACTTCAACGAGGAGATCAATGTGAAGAGAGGCGGCATCTACTCCGCTGATGGCAAAACCAAGAGGGGCGTGAAAATCATGTTGTTGGCAGGCGGCGATTTGATTGTCAGCATGGGCGAGCCTAACGTTTGGGCAGAAAACGATTTGCATCACATCTTGGGCTCTTACGGTTGTTTGATTGTCGAACGTACCGGGAGCGATGTTAGAAGTTTCTTGCTCAGCCATGATATCTTGTACGAGCACCGAAAAAATATTTTGGTGATCAAACAGTTGATCTACAACGACATCAGCTCGACCAAGGTGCGATTATTCATTAGAAGAGGCATGAGTGTGCAGTATTTGTTACCAAACTCGGTGATTAGATATATCCAAGAACACAGGCTATACATCAACACAACAGAACCGGTCAAACAAGTTATGGATAACGATGAGTGAACTTGACATAACACTTGCGTGCAGTGGCACCGCTGTCCCTAGTCAGGTTTGTTTGTCTGTCTCTTTTGCTCTTTGCTAAATTTCTTCAAGCTTGGGTTTTATGTTTCCATGTTGACTTGCTGGCTGATGGTTTTTTTTTTTTTTTTTTTTTTTTTTTTTTTTTTTTTTTGTTTCTTTGCCATAAAGAATAGATACGGAAAATATCTACACCGCACTAATCCTGCGTTGCCGCCATTCTTTTTGTCCCGTTATTAGACCTTTTCTACAAGCTTGGTTTCTCATTTCTTCGCGCTGGTTCTTTCTCTCTTTTTTCTCTTTTTCTGGTTTTGTTGGTTGATAGATTCTGTCTTTGTTTTCCTCAATTTGTTGATTTTTATGTACATGTTCTTTTTGCTTCTCTCCTGTTCCGCTTCTTCTAGTTATGCTGCATTTTTTCCCTACAATCTACTCACTTTCCGTATAATTTAGCATGTAAGCAACTCAAATCCATTGGTATCTTTGGCATTTTCCTTCATATAAGCACGCACAATATTGTCATAAAGAAGCAGTGTTTTGTCCTCCGTATGCGCCTACAAGTGCCCCACAGCAAGCGAACCGCCACATTGTATCGTGGGGTGCTGTTTCTTTAATGCCGAGTCGTTGTTGCTGCGTTAATCAAGCAGCGTCAAAAGGAACAAGAAGGCATCGCCAGTCCGTCCGTTTTCAGCGATAATGCTACTACGTCCACGCAAGCGCAGCGCACTCTGAACAACACTACGCACCCCGGTTAACACGCATACATGTTGCAGCGCAATATCAAGTTCGCTTGTTGCCATGCTTCTGCGCTTCTTTTTGAGTCTGCCCGCGGGTGGCTCGGCCGTTGACAGGTACCATAGGCCGGGTGGGCGTGGGCGAAACTTTTAGACTTTGGCCGGTTTATCTGATATCGAATACTTTGGTAGACGGAAGTCCCTGAACAGCGTTCTTACTGAAAACCCTATTGGGTGAGTTTTACACCCTGTAAGACTTGGTTGCACAAATCCCAGAGTCAAGCACGTTGTGAGTTTGTTTCAACTAACCCATAGAAACATAGCTTCAATAAGAAGATTGTCTAAGAAGTGTACATAAGGAAAGCTGAGCTTAGCTGAGCGAAAAGAAAAAGCGAAGCGAATTGAAGCAAGAGGGAAGGGGTAAAAAACCCATCAAGGTGAAGAGAAAGCTTTATGGCAGTCAAAGAGTAGACGGCCACTATTATATAAAGAACTTAACTGACGGATCAACGCAGAACAAAAAACCAGGTATAGTGTCCAAATACAAGTAGAGGAAAAAAAACAAAAAACAAAAAAACAAAAAACAAAAAAACAAAAAAACGAAAAAACAAAAAACAAAAAACAAAAAACACGAAAAGTCCAGAGTTTAGAACAGGCAAGGGTGAACAAATGAAAAATGAGGCAAGAGCAACAAGATAAACCAAAGCATGATAAGCAAAAAAGGTAACCCAAAAGAGGAAAACAAACAGAGCAAAAAAAAAAAAAAAAAAAAAAAAAAAAACAAGTAGAAAGTGAATATTGAGCATTGGGTACAAAACACCAAAGACGGCAGGAACCGAGAAGTAAAAAAAGAAAAAGAAAAAGAAAAAGAAAAAGAAAGGCACAAGTACAAGTAACTGTTGAGTATAAAAGCGCTGGTAGAACAATCGCTGCTTTGCGTAAGCGACCCCTCAACCAAACAATACTTCCAATGTCTTCATCAACTTCTCCTTTAAATTAGAAGAGTACGCTTTGGTTTCCTCCCAAATAATCTTGTCGTTTTCCTTACGCCCCACGTCCAACTGAATCTGGTCAATCTTCAAGATTTTGGTCCCCTTGACAAACTTATAGATAAAGTACGAGCAAATAAACAAAATCAACGCGCCATAGCTAGTGACGAAAAACTCTGCACTCCAGTAGTCCTTGAAGAAAACAGTTATGCCGGTGGACAAAACCACCACAATGCCCCCAATTAGCCCAAAATAGGCCAAGTATGGTTGCAAGGGCGCCTTGTACGGAAATGCCGGAGAACTTCTGCTAATCAAGTCGGTTCGCTGCTTCAAGCCGTAATAGTACCTAATGAAGGCCAAGCACATGCATGCCCAGACAATCTCGCCGCTTGTCGAGCAAATCGTCATTAGCCGTTGGAACACGTAGTTGGAATCGTTGTTAATGCACAAGTATGCCAACGCGCCAAATAGTCCCGAAAATAACACCGCCACATAGGGAACTCCTTGCTTAGAGCATTTGGCAAAAACCGATGGCGCCTTGCCCTCCACTGACATTTGATACAAGGTCCGGCTCGAAGCGTAAAGCTGGCTCGACCCTGCGCTCAAGGCAAACACCACGAATAGTCCGTTGAGAACCGCTGATAGCGAGCATTGCCTAGCGTTCTGCAACGCAATTATCCAGGGACTTTGATTACCGTTGTATAGCCCTTTGAACTGGGATAGCCTGTCCTGGTTACTAGCCAGCTTGGAGCACGCCTGACCTCCAAACAACTTGATTATCGAGGTTTCTATAGCGGCAGTGTTCTCCGCGGTGGGCTTGCGAACTGTTCTGTACCTTAGCAACCGCGGGTCTCCCGAGTAGAAGTTGAGACTAACGCAGAAAATCGCTGATATGTAAAAAACCAAAATGCGCCAGAAAATTCTATTGGTGGCTGAAGGTAGCGCACGACGCGGATGTTTGGCTTCACCAGCAACAATCACCACAATTTCTGTGCCAACGTACGCGTACATAGAGATACACACCGAAATCAAAAGACTGAGAAATCGGCCAGTATTGCCGCCAATCCCGTCTAGTGCGCCAGTGCCGGTGTCGGTTAAGTCAAAAGTTGGCCTGAAGAGGCCATAGGTTAGCCCTTTGGACGGCTCGCTTTGGCTGCTATCCCAGAACCTGAAGCCGTAATAGGTATGCTGTGGCGGCATGCCGCCGGTGTTGATGACAATGTTCAAAAGAATTGAAAGAAAACAAACAATTAACTTAACCAATGAGAAGAAAAACTCCAACTCGCCGTACACTCGCACGTCTAGCAAGTTCACCAATAGCGTCCAGGCTAGAAAAAAAGTTATCCACCCAGCGGCGCTTTTGCCCGGAAGCTGAATATTGTCGTAGTAGCTCAACATGATTGTTCCTGCGGTGATTTCACTAGGCAACGAAATGGTGTAGTTGATCCAGTAAATGAATCCAGCGGCAAAACCGAACGCATCGTCCACAAAACGGGACCCAATTCCCGAGACCCCTCCGACTAGGGGGATGAAAGTAACCATTTCACATAGCGAGAGCATGGTTGAGAGCACAATGCATCCAGAAATAACAAAACCCAACAACGCGCCGAAGGGGCCGCTGATGGAAAAATTCTTGGATGCGCTCAAGTACAAACCCACGCCAAAAGTTCCTGAGAGTGCAATCATCTGTAAGTGTCGTTGCGTAAGTTTTTTCTGCAACGAGCCGTTTTTGCGTTCGTTAACATTGTGATGGATTGCTTCGTCGTCGTCATCGTCATCGTCGTTACTGTTGCTGTTGCTGTTGTTGCCGCGGCCTTTCGCGACTGGACGCCCACAATTTCCAATCCTATGCTTGCAATTGCTGATTAGCGTACTCGTACCACCATGACTGCAGCAGCTAGCAATTCCCATATCCATATGCTGCGATCGAATCTCCGCGCTGCTGCTTGTACTGTTCAACTCACTGCCGTCAAACACACCACTGTTATTGTATGATCCGTAATCGTCCAACTCGATCATCTTTAATGCTGCGCCGTTACCGCGGCCGTGGCCACGGCCATGGGCCAGCCTGTCTCTTTTTTTGTTGGGAGAATGTCGGCATCCGCAATGGGGCGATGATTGTGATGTTGAAGTATGACGGCGCAACGCGGCATAATTCTCAACACTGGCGGGTTGGCAATGAGTGTTGCGTCGCTTGATGCCAAACGCGCGGCCTAATTTTTTCTTTTTTGCAAACTTCTCGCCGTGGCCATAGCCGTGGCCATAGCCGTGGCCATAGCCGTGGGCGTGGTTGCGGCCGAAACGATTGTCGGCACCATCGATATTCTGTGTCCTCGTGCTAGACGCGATTGACGACGCTGGGTAGAGGTTCATGTTGAGCGAGGAGGCGCCCGAGTTGTCAATGCTTGCGGTGTTGATTAGTGAGTTTGAACTGGCGTATAGTTTGAACTTGAACGGATTAATCTGGTTGACGGCCCTGCCCGACTCTAGATTATTACTGTTGTTGTTGGGATCATGGTGAGCAGCGTCCTGCTGCGGCTGGGAGTCCTTGCCTAACAAATTTCTCAAAAACCCAGAATCCTTGTGCTTTAGCTTTTTCCTTGATGCGGAAGACGACCCTAGGGGGGACGATAGTTTGAAGTCTGTTTGCCTGGGGCTGCTGCTGCTTTTGTTCTTCACTGAGTTGAAGCTCGCAAAACTTTTCTTGCTTAGGAAGTTCATCCTCGGTGACGCTTTTTCGCTGCCTGAAAGCATCTGGGGTTCTGCACGATGGCCGGCGCAGCCGTTATTGTAGGTGGGGCTGTTCATGTCTGATAGGTCGATTTCCCCTTCATCGTCGTCGGGAACGTAGAAGTTTTCCGCTAGATAGTTTTCATCGTTGATGACGTTGATTACGTTTTTGCGTCTGAGGTTATCATGGGTAATTCTTTTCTGCTCAAGGACCTTCTTCAACTTGGACTCAATTTTGAACTCTTTGTTGAACTCGGTGATGTATTTTTGGAAATCTGATTCTCCCTGCAGCAGCAGAGGCTCTTGCTGCAGTGGTGCTGACGCATTATCGCCAACTGCTTCTAGATCCGATGGCAGGAGCCTGGCCTTCCCGGCGCTGCCAGTTTCGACGCCACTCTGCTTGTTGCGCCTAGCCAACATGTCGTAGTAGTTTGAGTAGAAATTGCGGTTGTTGGACACATTGACGAGAGACTGGCGGACATTGTAGTCGCCGTCGAATAGGTCGTCGGCCATCTTGTTGACTATACTGGAGTCCAAAGACGACGATCCAACGGAAACGCCATCTTCGTCATTGTTGCAGTCGCTCTCGCTGGCATGGCGGCCATCATTACGACAGTCATAGCTGTCGCTTGCCGCAATGCTGGAGACGTTCTTGTTTTGCTTTTGCTTCTGGCTGAACGTTGGAAAATTGATAAAGTTGAAAGAGGGGAACAAGTTCGAAAACGTGGCATCGACGTTGTTGTCGGCGCCGCGGCTCGCGGCTGTGGTGTTCTCGCCGTGCGCTATGGTGGACGTGTCACTGGCGCTGTCCTGGGACGTCAAATCGTCTGCAGCGGCACTGGTTGTAGCAGCAGCAGTAGCCTCTTCGTGCGCTAGCGCTTGGGGATGGGGAGCATCGTGGCTGGCGCTGCTGGCGCTGCTGGCGCTGCTGGCGCTGCTGCTGGCGCTAGTCGCATGAAATGTCAAGTTTGTGGAAATGTCGTACGGTGGACCAGCGCCGTCGCTGCGAGTGGCGCTCTCGGCGACAGAAGACCTCTGGCTATGGGAATAATTAGCGTTCTCAGTTCGGGGAGTGGTGGGCGGCGTATTGGCTGACATGGATTCTTACTATTGAGCTGTGGTGGGAGGTGTAGAATGGAGAGCTCGAGAGAACAGGGACATGAAAATAGACAGGCGACAGGTATCGCGGCGGGCGTGGAGTATCGTGGATGTCGTAAACACTGCGGTGCTGGTGGCGCTGGTGGTGCTGGTGGTGGACACTGAGTGTGCTTGCTGGCAGCAGCACAAGCAGCACACTATATACACTCGAGCAGCGCCTTTTCGTGTCTCAGCGCTCTTTCTGATATCGGCGGTGGTCGGTAGCTTTTTGTCTGTTGGTGCCAGCGCGCAGCGAGCGGCGGTTATCGCTCTCCAATCACAGCCAGGGGCTACGCGCACACCAGGGCCCCGCGGCTCTCCAGATAGCTGGATCCGCGCACCACCCGGGGAGCCCGCAACGCGCAGCACGTGCAAAAGCTCACGTGCTTAATCACATGCACATTCGCGTGCTTGCTTGTGGGAGAGGGCTCGTAACGCACAATAGAATACTCACGTGATCAGCAATGTGCAGGTGCGCGTAGCAGAGGGAGGGCGGCGCCTTGCACTACGACTGCTTTCGGCGTTAGGGCCGCTCCGACGTGATGTGGCTTCAGAGACAGATTGCTAGATAGCAATAAGCGCCCGCAGCTGTCAAAGTTTAGCGCAACCGTGCGCTAGCCAGTTGAGCGAGCACCAGCTGCGCAGCGCAAGCGCGAACACAAGCTCGAGCACAAGCGCGAGCACAGCTTGGCTTGGCTTGATCTGATCCCTGGCCGTTAGCGATTAGCAATTCGGTTGCAACCGGAAGTCAGAATCCGGCAAGCCGCGGCGGTTGCGGCGGCGGTTGCGGCGGCGGCGGCGCCGCCGGCGGCATGAAGCAGCAGACACCTGAAGGGGAAACTGGTGCGAGTGGCAACATGGACAAAGTTTGAGAAGAGAGAAGAGGAAGCAGCGCAGCAGGACGCCGCGGCCGCCCAGCCCAACGGCCACGGGAGGAATAAAATTTTTCCGGGAGACTGTACCTCAGCGCCGCTCTGGACGGACCGCCAGTCAGTTGTCGCTATCGCCGCGGCCTGCGATCTCGAGACGTCCAGACGTCGCAACAGGCCATCGGGCGCACCGCGACGCACCACCGGCATCGTTCTGGCGAGAGACTCAAACACAAAAACACAGAAACAACGTTTTTCCGGAGGCTGTCAGCCGGCTAATCGACTATTCGCATACGCACTGCTGTCTGGAAAGCTGCCGCGGTGCTGTGCTCTGCGCGGGAAGCGCTGGAAACGCTGGGAGCGCTGGAAGCGCCGGCTAGCAATGTGCCACTGTGTTTCGGAAAAACTTTTTTCTCTTTTCTTTTTTTGTTTTTTGTTTGTTTGCTTCTTTTTTTCCTTTCCTTTCCTTCACAGCACACAGGGTGAGCTAACGCCCGCCCGCCGGAGTGGCTCGCCCGGAGAGGGTGGGGGTTCTTCCGGGGGTCCCACATACCGCGGACGGTGGGCGGCATACCGCCCACCGTCCGCGGTGTAGCGCCATGTATGTAGAATGTAGCGTGGTCCATGGACGCCCCAACCTACCAGTGGGGCGTTCCGTAGCAAGCAGCCGTGGGTGGAGTGGCTGCTGCTGCTGCTGCTGCTGCTGTAGCAGTCTTGCAACGTCGCGCTGTTCCGCAGTGTACCAGCAGCCGTCACCTGGTGTCACCTGGTGGCCGGTGCTGCGCGCGTGCAACGTACGAGTCTCGGATTTCGACCACTACTACATGGACATGGGCTGATAGCTGGCCACTAGGCTGCTGCTTCCTGCCTTCACAGTCTCGTGGTTGCACTGTGCCAGCGCCCAGCTAGGCGCACCCGGCCTATCACACAACGCACACTCAGGCCGCACCCCCACACCCCCTGTCCGTCCACGTCCCCTGGTGGCCCCCTCCTCTCCTGCCGCTGGCTTGCTCCGAAGTGTATATATACCCTTGCTGGCCCTCTCCCTGCTGCCAGCCAAAAACTTCTCTCTTCTTCTCTTTCTCTCGTCACCAGCTACTCAGCTAACAAACAAACAAACAACCCGCACATTCACACACACACGCGCGCTCCTCGCATCCCAGAGAAATCTCAGAAAAATCGACAATCGACACAGTCCCTTTTGGCTTTTTTTCTTTGTATATCTCCTCGCATCGCATCTCATCTCATCTCATCTCATCGCATCTCATCGCATCGCGTCTGCATCTCACCGCTTGAAAAAAATACGCTACATTTTTCACTCCTGAAAAAAAAGCAAAACAGCAAAGCTACAAAGCAGCAAAGCAACAACACAACCACACCAACAGACCAAACAGCATCCGAAAATGGCTAACTATCCTGCACAGATCTCCTTGGGCCGCTACCTCTTCGAAAGATTGAGACAGCTCGAGGTCAACACCATCTTTGGTGTTCCAGGCGACTTCAACTTGGCGCTTCTCGACTACATCTACGACGTCGAGGGCCTCAGATGGGCCGGCAACGCCAACGAGTTGAACGCCGGCTACGCGGCCGACGGGTACTCGAGAATCAAGCGTCTCTCCGCCATGGTCACCACCTTCGGTGTCGGCGAGTTGT
Organism: Saccharomycopsis fibuligera x Saccharomycopsis cf. fibuligera; assembly: GCA_001936135.1. NCBI lineage: Eukaryota > Fungi > Ascomycota > Saccharomycetes > Ascoideales > Saccharomycopsidaceae > Saccharomycopsis > Saccharomycopsis fibuligera x Saccharomycopsis cf. fibuligera. The sequence continues at coordinate 1,050,763 of CP012817.1, read as the reverse complement.
CCTGTTTGAACGCCATTGCCGGCGCCTACTCCGAGCACGTTGGCTTGCTCCACATTGTCGGCGTTCCATCCACCGAATCCCAGTCCCAGAAGTTGTTGCTCCACCACACCTTGGGTAACGGCGACTTTACCGTTTTCCAGAGAATGAGCTCCGAGATCTCTGTCGAAACCTACGACATCAACAGCATCAAGGACGCCCCAGCCGTCGTTGACAGAGCCATCAGAGCCGCCTACATCAACCAGAAGCCGGTCTACTTGGCCTTGCCAACCAACTTTGTGGACTTGCCAATCGACTCGGCCAGATTGTCCCAGACGCCGATCGACTTGAGCTTGCCAGCCAACGACGCCGACGCCGAGGAAGAAGTCTACAACGAAATCCTCAGATTGGTCGCCGACGCCAAGGACCCAATCATCCTCGTTGACGCCTGTGCCGGCAGACACAATGTTGCCGCTGAAACCAAGAAGCTCATCGACTTGACCCAGTTCCCAACTTTCGTCACCCCAATGGGTAAGTCCACCGTCGACGAAAACCACCCAAGATTTGGCGGCGTTTACGTTGGCTCTTTGACCGCTCCGGACGTCAAGGAAGTCGTCGAAAAAACCGACTTGGTCATCTCCGTTGGCGGCTTGATGTCCGACTTCAACACCGGGTCCTTCACCTACGGCTACAAGACCAACAACATTATTGAGTTCCACTCTGACTACACAAAGATCAGAAGAGCCACCTGGCAGGGTGTCCAAATGCAGCACTTGCTTAAGAAGATTGTTGAAAACAAACAATGGGCCGACAGATTGAGAGCCGCCACCAAGTCCTACGACGCTGCTGCTCACCCAGTGCCTTCCGTCAAGCTCACCAACACCGCTGCCGAAGAGCCAGAGACCATCCCATTGAACCAGAAATGGTTCTGGACCGAGTTGTCCTCCTGGTTGCAGGAAGGTGACATCATCATCACCGAAACCGGTACCTCTGCCTTCGGTATCGCCTCCACCAAATTCCCAAAGAACACCATTGGTATCTCTCAAGTCTTGTGGGGCTCTATCGGTTTCACCGTCGGCGCCACTTTGGGTGCTGCTTTTGCAAACGACGAGTTGGCCAAACCCCGCAGAGTCCTCTTGTTTGTCGGTGACGGTTCCTTGCAGTTGACTGTCCAAGAGATCAGTACCATGATCAGATGGAACTTGACTCCATACTTGTTCATCTTGAACAACAATGGTTACACCATTGAAAAGTTGATCCACGGTCCAAAGGCCGGCTACAATGAGATTCAACCATGGGACCACCAAAACTTGTTGAAGACCTTCGGTGCCTTGCCAGAAGCCTCTGAGTCCCTCAAGGCCAAGAGCGTTGGCGATGTCAAGAAGTTGTTCAACGACAAGGCCTTTGCCAAGGCTGACAAGATCAGAGTGATTGAATTGTTTTTCCCAGTCATGGACGCTCCTACCTCTTTGGTCAAGCAAGCCGAATTGACTGCTGCTACAAACAAGAAATAAGTGGCTTGCTGATGATGCAACCGTTGATGATTTTATGTTGTTTTTAGGGCTTGCGCCCCCAAAAAAAGATTCTTTTGTTTGCCTTTCTCTTTTTTTCCCTATATCTTATAGTCGATTTTATCTTGTATCCTGCTAGGTAGGTCTTAATGAATACTTTTATGTGTATTGTTTCAACTTACAGTGATTGTGTCCTGCCTTTCTATTGTAGTTTTCAGCTGCGTTTCGAAATGATGCGTAACGGCACGGTTTCCTAAACATGGTCCCCCAGCATACATACGAGGCACCGCACACCGCACGGTACATGGAACAGTGTAGCATGGCGCCAAAACACACACAGATAAAGATGAAAAGGTAGACCTCTGAGTACTGCGTGAACATATATGATACTCAAGCGTTGGCAGGCCAAGACCAGCCCACTTTTGCGCTTTTGCAACAGTATCAGCAGTATTGCGCGTATGGCAATTCAGTCCATGCTGCGGTGACCTGTGTATTCATTCGTCGCAGTTTAAGTTGGCTGTGGCTCAAGACAAAAAGACACAGGCCTGGTTCCTAAGGTGGTACAAGATGGTTGCTTGTCTTCGGGAGCATACTTTGCGGATATGGACGATGAACCATAGCTAGTGCCGCAATAGTCGATTATTCGCCGGCATTTACGCACTATATTATGACTCGCACCATATACTTGTGTATTCCAGTTTCGGGGCTCATAGGCGCTTCAGCGTGTGGCACGAGCATCGCAGTATTCCGCCGTTATCTTATCAGATCTAATCTATAGATACTGACCAAGTGACACTATTTTCATTCGACTTTGCTTCGGAGATTTGCGCAACTGAAATTCAAAAGAAAAAAAAAAAGAAATTTCTCGGAGTTCCCGTAAAAATAAGCTCAGCTTACCTTGCAATGAGTAACGAGACATGCCATCGGTAAGTATATGGCAATAGATGAAGTGATACATCTGAACGTTGACCAATGACGACGGTATTGACTTTAGTTAAATTGCTGATCATCTAGCAAGGTCTGTTGTACATACTATACATGCTATAGCAAAAACTTAGTTCGCTGTAGCTATGGCTAGCAACTTCGAAGCTTAATTTCCTCGGGGGGCAAAAAAAAAAAAAAAAAAAGACACAACAGCCAGAAAGCTAATACGCCAACCAACCGGTCAACCAACCGGCCAACCAGCAACAGTATCCACCGGCCAGTCCCCATGTTAAGTTGTTTGGTTATTATTCGTACTGCAGTATTCCATGCGCATTGTTGCCTTGCACCCGATAACTGCCTATATAAGCTGCGGCTCGCTTACTATACACCATAGTTACGAGCCCGCGCAGTGCTCTCAGCCAGTCACAGGGCGCGGATTTACAATCCGGCAACTGCCAAATGCGTAATTTTTTCTCTGCCTTTTTTTTATGTTGTTGTTTCCTGAGTTCATTTATTTTTACTGTTTTGTTTTACTTTTTTTTTTTCTTTCTTCTTTTTCACCTTTTCATTCTTTCTCCTTTTCCTCGATATCTACGTTCTATATCAACACATACATATACACATACACTACACATATCTTCTACAATGGGTGAATTCAAAAAAGGTACGTCTTCCTTGTTTGTTTGTTCCGCCTGCCCATTTTTTTGGGTTGTGGTTGGCTGGTCCGTTGAAAAGCCAAGCGTTTAATTTTTGGGCTTTGAGCTTTGAGCTTTGAGCTTTGAGCTCTGAGCTCTGAGCTCTGAGCTCTATGCGCAAGAGTTATCTGCCGCCTACCGCCCTTCCCATATCGCTTGCGATGTCATACTAACAAACCTGTAGGAAATCTCAAAAAAGGTACCAACTTGTTCAAAACTAGATGTTTGCAATGCCACACCGTTGAAAAAGGTGGTCCACACAAAGTTGGTCCAAACTTACACGGTATCTTTGACAGAATCTCTGGTCAAGCCCCAGGTTACTCTTACACCGATGCTAACATCAAAAAGGCTGTTAAATGGACTCCAGACACTATGTCTGACTACTTGACCAACCCAAAGAAGTACATCCCAGGTACCAAGATGGCTTTCGGTGGTCTTAAGAAAGACAAGGACAGAAACGACTTGATTACTTATTTGATCGATGCCACCAAATAAGCATGTTGATTGTTTAAAAATTTAGCACCTTGTCTATATTATCATTGTCATTGCTATTACTGTCACTACTGCTACTGCTGCTGCCTCTCCAAAAAAAAAAATTATTTCATTATAATACTACTCAATAAATAGAAAGAGAAAAAAAATAACTACAAAAATAGTGTTTGATTTTTTGATGTTTTGTTAGACTTTTTTGCTGGTTATGGAGGCGCGGCGTTGGTTGTTTGGCTCGTTGATGTATTTTAGCAATGCAGTGAAAAAAAAAAATCAAACTCATTTTTATTGGCTCAGCACTTTACTATTAATTAATCACTTGTTCATACTATTTTTTGTCAATACATTTTACATTTTTTACCACTACTTTTCGAGCTCCGGTTGGCTTTTTGTCACTACAACTCAGATATACTGTGCGCATTCCCTGTTACCTTGCGAGCTGTGTTAGTACAATTGTAAAAGGGTACGTATGGCATTATCCGTCTGAAATTTTACTGGCTTTTAAAACTTGCAGGCTGGCCGTGATTGGCCGTGCTTTCCGCTTTTCTCTGCAGATTTTTTTTTCCACCGAACGTTGCACCACTGTGGCGGTCACTTTGTAAAGCTGTTTCTCGAAGCTCTCGAAACTCGTGTAAAGTTTACCAAAGTCATTCATACTGTACAATCTAAATTTATCGCACTTATCGCTTTGGCTTTCTTCAGAATTAATACTCAAGAGATAAGCCGTGCTTTTCTAGCCGTTCGGACACTACAGTTAGTGATCGAGGTATGAATTAACAAGCTATCGAAAAGTGAGGTTTTACACTACAATTCTGTCAAACTTATGATGCTTCCACCGTAAAGCTACCACATCTCAAAATTTACTAGACGAAGGATTCATACAAGACGCAAAAAGAATTGCAAGCTGTTTCTCTATATAGACATCTGTAACCAACAATAGTAATAGTGGTAATAAAACTTATAAGCACATTTGAAACTATCACATAGTTATTATCATTCGTTATATTACTTCATAACGTACACATAACCAAAGCCCTCTCTTATTAGTTTCCCTGGAAAAATATTTGTAGGCGCATGCTATGTTCCATCACCTAGCCAAGATTTCTTGCCTCTTTTTAGCACCGGTGCGATTACGAGGTAACGCGCCATCGATACTAGGCACATACACTACGTCATCATCGTTGAAAAGCACTGTTTGAATCTGTTCAATCTTGTGAGCCCATTCGTTTAACGAATTCTCAATATTTTTATTTTGTGTGTTTTTTGAATAGGTAGCATTGCTGGCTGCTGCTGTTGCCGCTTCAGTAGCTTCATTTGCCTGACTGACTTTCTTTTGTTGCTCGGTGCTACTTAGTTTGAGGTTTTTTATCAATAGCCAAGATAACCTATCATTTGCAGTAGTGGAATTCAACGTCTCTTGCAAAATCAGATCAAAATTTTCATCGCCTATTGGTGTAGCTATTTTTGCTGTTGATGCGGAGCGATCTTTAGCTAACGCTGATGCTTGTTGAGTATGCGCCACTGAATTTAGTGCTGCTGGCGACTGTTCAGGCTGTGGCTGATTAGGCACAGATTGCTTTTTTATTGACCATGTTTTCTCCAACTGCACTTTCTCCTTCTGTGTCAAGTACTCGATTGATGCACTTGGGATTGCTGCTTCTAATTGCGAAACCCATTCCTCCACCGTCGCTGAAGTAATATTATGTAAACTGACATTAGAGCCCAAGAATCTCGTCACCAACGGCACTTGGCCACTGTCGGTTCTGGTGGTATTCTCGTAGTGTCTCAAGTTGGTAATGACATCAACATAAGTAAGGTCATCAGGGATAACGCTTTTGCTTTTTTGCTTATTGCTATCAATTACTAATATTAAGGAATTTACATAATCGAACTTGATATTAAAAGTCAAAATTTCTCTATTGTTCATTTCGAAAATCAATTCTTCCAACTCGTATTTTCCCTTGATTCCCAAAACTGAACACAAAAAGTTAATCTTGACGGTTTTGAAAGATTTGCAAAAGTTGGTGATTACTTTGAATTTTATGGCATTCAATATATCTTGTTTGAAAATGCTCAAAAAATTGTCATTTGCAAACACATCAGTTAAGTTTTTCTCAAAAAAGTGATTAAAACTCTCAACATCACTAGCCTCGTAAAAATTTAGCAATGCGAGTAAGCTCAAAATTATTTCGTCGCCACCATTGCCTTCTTTTGTCAAATATGGTTTAATTTCGTTTGACTGTAAAATATTAATTTCTGATTTTGAATTAAGCAAATATAAAATGATCAAGCTTTTCAAAATTCGTAGCTTGTCTATCACTGAACCAATCTCATCATAATTTTTAAAACTTTCCATCAAGGTTTCAATTGCTTGATTGTAGTTTTTGCCAATCATTGCAATTTTACCCCCAGCTTCTTTGATAACCCCCAAGATTCGTGGATGTAAAATCACGGTGTGCTCAATTTGTTTACATTTAGCATATGTTGCCTTTAATTGCCTAATTACTTTAAGTGTTTGGATATCGGGTCTAGATAGTAATAGTCTTAATTGGATAGAATATACCTCAAGCAAGTTATGCTGCTTAGTGTACTCATTTGACGACTCGGCACATTCCCTAATTACAACATCAATAAGCTTTTCTATTTCCTCAGTATTTCTGCTTTTTTTGTCTTTGGCGTGATGTTGTTGTGGGTCTGCCACCACCAAAAAATTCAATTTGTTTATGTAAAGCTTGATGAGGAGTTTACTATTAAAAAGAGCCTTGTTCTCTGGTGTTAGCGAAATATCAATAAACTTTGTTATCAAATTAGTGTTATTAGACTTGGCATAACGATCAATAATCTTGTCCAAGGACGTGAAAAAATAATTTTTGTTAGATATTGAACCATGTGAGTTGAGTAAGTCTTGATAGAGTGCTAGTAGCTTGTTTGTGTCATTGAGCTGATAACATATTTTCAAAGACTGTTTAATGGATTTGAAACGCCAAAGACTACCTTTCGCCAGCAGGGCTTCGTCTTCGTCATTCACTTGGTCAATAATTTCCTTAAATTCCTTAAGAGCCTCCTGTAAATCATCTTCTTTGATAGCTTTAGCAGAGTAATACTTGTTCTCCAAGTTGACATGCTGGTTTGCACTGTTACTATCTTGATCTTCGTCATTGGAAGCCATCACTTGATCGTCGTCGGAGTCATCATATTCAAATGGATCCTCTTCCTCATCTGACATCATAAAATCTTCGCTATCAGACATTGTGGAGTTAATATTAAGGATGAATGCTGTTGACCGCTATTGAAATGTGCTTGATCGATGATCAGGATCGTTACTAATTCGCCTTCGTGTTTATTCTGTTTGTATGTGATAATGGGCCCTCCGAGGTAAATTTGATCGATTAACAGCTAAAATTGAGTATCTTTGCTGCAGACACAATAGCAAAGAACCATTCAATGCTTTTATGAAAATACACCATACACCAAAGATCACCGTGCTCTGCTCTGCTCTGCTTCCATCATTGTACTGATCTATTGCACCGAGAAGTCCCACTTCTCCATATCACCCGCTTTACTTCTTGCTGACTTGTCAGGGTAAAAGCTAAAAATTGTGAGTGATGTAAATAAATGCATGAATCAAACACAAATATACACAAAAGAACGGGAGGTTTCTTTAATAATGCCCCAGCATGCAGCGTACTTGATTGCAATAGTAAACCAAAATGCACACTAAATATGTCTAAAAATGGTACGCACCGCTTGTGATAGTGAAGGATAATGATAGTTTGTTTAGAATAAGAGACTATTTTGGCTTCACTAAGAGATTGTGCATCGTTTGTTGTAGGAATGTGATGATTTGGTAGAGTGGTTGGCCTATGGGTATCCTATAGGGCAGTGTACTTTATTTGGACGAAAGACGTTCTCCACTTGATATATGTTTGCTTTCTCGATGCCCCCAACTATAAGGCCGATTTGCGAACACAGAAGTAGTATTTTGGTACTGAATCAAAAGCTTCGCAGTAGACCAATATTTAGCATTTTAGCTACATACGTGATAAGATTATTATTATTATTATTATTATTATTATTATTATTATTACTATTATTATTATTATTCTATATTCTCTAAGGCCTTCAAGCTGCTGTTCTCTGGTAATGGTGTTTGCAACAACTGATATTTTTTTGAGTGACAGAAATTTTTAGATTCAAACGGCAGGATACTCATGTGACCGGAGGCCGAAGTTAGTCTCTTTCGATGCGAGTCATATGGTGTCCGCGATGCCTTCAATTAGTTGCTCCTGGACATTATTTACCTGATCTATGTGTATCTCCAATAATTCTTTTTACCATCATTTAACTCAGCTAATTTGATCAGCAGGAATATTCCCATTCTCGGAAACTCAATTGACTATAGGACGCGATGTTAAGATCTGTTTCTGCTGGCTTGCTCAAGTCCGCTGCCACCGGTACTGTTGCTAGAACTTCAATCAGAGCTACTACAGCAACTACAAAGATTCACGTTCCGCTATCATCATCATCAGCGACAGTGTTGGCTAACCCTAAATTTAATGGGAAACTTCAACCCTCCAGATGTTTCAATGCTTCTTCATTATTGTCAAATTCTGGCAGACATTTTCCTGAAGATAAACTTTTCATTGAGTCTCAGGGTCCATTACAACATTTCGAATTCGATGTACATAACCCAGACCACTCATTTTTGGAAAAATCGCCAAATAATCCAAACGAGCCGGTGATCTTGTTACCAAACTTATTTTCGAATAAGAATGCCTACAGTGTAGAGGCTAATGAAATTGCCAAGACGCTAGAAACCAAAGTGTACGCCGTTAATTTGCGCAATCAGTATAGCAATGGTAGTGGCAGCGATGAGATTGTGTTTACTAAGCCATTTGATCTCGATAGTCTTGTTGACGATTTAGTTCAATTCTGCCAAAAAAACAATTTCAAAAAAGTTTTGCTCATTGGAGATGGGCTAGGCGGTCGTATTGGATTGCTTGCCAGTTTGCTTAAACAAAAGGAAATTGATATCGCTAAGCTTGTGGTAGTAGAAAACTTGCCTGGCAATCTTCCTCAACCTGCCATTGAAACTCTAAACAACTGGACTGAAGCACTTCAATATTTAGTTAACGATTCCAAAATCAAGAAGAATGATAAAGAGTTGAGAGAAAAAGCATACGAGGTGTTGGGTGAAAAATTCGGCATTGAGGACTCACAAACTAAAAAATTTCTTTTGAATAATGTGACCAATCAGTCAGTCAACCTGCAGATAACAGGACAATACCAATTTTTGGAACCCAAGGTACCATTAAATTACATCAAGGAAGAGTTTTTACCTGAATATTTCAAATGGCCTGCTGAAATTGTGTCTGGATTGACATCTGAAAGTCCTGTGTTGTTCTTGTTGGGAAGACATTCACCATTTGCCGGGAGCAAAGATATTTATAAGTCAATAGAAGCTAAGAACAAAATCGCCAAGCAGTTTCCTAATTTCGAAATTAAGACCTTTAATTCAAATAATTTTGTGATTAACAACCAGAGCAGTCATGTCACCAACGCTATTTGTCAGTTTTTAATAACTGAGCGTAATCCAGAGTACGACAGATTACGACAACAGGATCAATATGAAGACTAGAGTAGGTTAATTGCTACTCACTTTACTTTAATCCAATTTTAATTTTTTTTTTAAAAAAAAAAAAATATATGCTTGTTATCCAATATATATAGGTGTTTTAATTTTGCTTGTGTGTGCTTAGTTTTAAGAATTCATCCGTTTTTTTTGTTTTTTTCCTTTCAATGACTATGTGTTTCTGTTACTGGAAAACCAGTACACTACTACTTCTGTTTCCTTTTTTTGTTAACATGTGTTCAAAATTTTACTCATTTTTTTCTTCTTTCTTTCTTTTCTTTTCTTTCTTTTTTTTTTTTTTTTTTTTTTTTTTTTTTTTTTTTTTACTTAGTATCTTTTATAAAATGAGAAATCCGTGTATGTTCAATGTACGGTTGATGGTAGGTGCTATCAGGGATGCCATCAAGTTGATTTTGTATCATCGCCGGTTACGAGCCACAGCCCATCGCACTATCATCATATCTTGATTATCCACATCTCAGCTCACTATCTATCATGTCCTGTAAGAATTGGAAGGTCTACTGCTATCCCAAGTAAATCACCATCATTACTGTCAATCTCAAGTACGTTTACATGGCCCAACATTCATTAAATCTAGGTGACAACAGCACAGTTGTTACCAGTGGTATTCCTGAGTTACTGGTACCACCTTTACCACCAATCTTCACCTCCCTTGGAATGTTCATTATAGATGAAATACACTATCCAGACAAGCCCTCAAAGTACAATGTTTTGGGCGGTGGTGGGTTTTTTGCCCTCTTAGGATCTCGAATTGCGTTATCATTTAACAACACCCGCCTTGCTAGCTTTATAATGGACGCTGGGTCAGATTTCCCTGATGAAATCGAGGCAAAATTGGCAAAATGGCAAACTGGTATAATAATTAGAAAAGATGATACTAGGTTGACTACACGAGGTTGGAATAAGTATTATGACAATGATTATCGAGTGTTCAAATACCTTACTCCAAAGAAACGGATTGATGTGGAGGACCTAGTGGCCAATGAGCCATTAACCGAGTCTCGGTCTTTCCATTTTATTTGCTCTCCGGACAGATGCACTGAAATGGTCAAAAAATTGGAAAATGTGAAAAGGCAAAGTTTGGCTTCATCATCAGAATCATTGCCGGTGATTTGTTGGGAACCGATTCCTGACTCGTGTACCCCCGAAAACCTTGAATCGTGTTTAAAGATATTGCACAAAGTAGACATATTGTCCCCTAATGCTGAAGAAGCGGCGCATTTTCTTGGCCTCAAGGAGCCACAAACTAAACCGGAACTTGAACAAATTGCACAACGTTACATTCCATATTTAACAAAGGATACTTTGGCAGGACTTGGAGCATGCATTTTGCTTCGTTGTGGATCTTTGGGGGTTTATGTTCTCAGTAACAAGGGCTACAGTAAATGGTTCCCAGCATATCAGGCGATTAATCCAGAACCGAAAATCGTCGACTGTACGGGAGCAGGCAATACAGCTTTATCAAGCTTTGTGACGGCGCTTATGGTGAGCCGTGATTGGGAAGTGGCCGGAGTTGTTGCTAATGTTGCTGCTGGGTTGTGTCTCGAACAGTTGGCAGTTCCTGAAGTTAGTGGTAAGTCAACATGGAACGGCACGGAATTGCAAGAGAGAATTGCCAAATATTTGCAGTGGAGCAGGCTGGAATATGGCGTAGATAAGGTGGTAGAGAAGTTGTCATAGCATACATATTCATAATTATGGATATAGAGTTTAGATTTTGTAAAAACTTGATAGATAAATGATTTTATTATTTATTGACTGATAGATATTGCTTTGTTTTGAAATATTGTAGCTATGCTTGACTTCCCCATCATGTGCCAAATAAAGTTCCGCTGTGCACAGAAAAGCAAAACAAAATGAAACCAAAAGATCAAAATTGTCTAATGATAGAAATATCAAACACAAATTTACAACAGACCCATAGCAAAAGACTAAACATTCCATACACACCACAAAAATGAGCAGAAACGCCGCCGACTTCTGCCAGAAGATAAGTTTTGATATTGCTAGGCACGATGCGCGTGCTATCGTCAAAGAGCTTACTATCCTCAACAAGGCCTTCACTGTACGACAACCTCAGGTACTTCGCGGAGCCACCAACGATGGGCTTTTTCCCACCGCTGATGATCTTTCACAATTTAGCGACATTTGGAGGCCTATAATTGTTCATTTTTTCAATGTAATGTATTCAATCCGGGAAAAAAACAAAGTTGAAGCCTACATGAATAGCAATGAGTTGTTGAAGGCGATGAATCGATGCGCAGAGCGCGAAAATGATTGGATCTTGCCGATTTTGAAGACAGTTGTTAAGGATTTGAAGTTTTTGGCAATTAGTGCTGATGTTGAATTGGAAGCTAAGCAAAAAAGAGAAAGAAACCAACTATCCAAAAGAAGCATGAGCTTTGATAATGAAGATACAGATATGGAAGAAGAGAAATATATTGAACAAGCTTCACGGACGATTAACAAATCTTTTACCATTTGTCTCAATGATCGTGATTTGGATTTCGGCCATAATAAAAAGAAGGCAGTTTACTTTTTTATTGCTGAGCTATATCATATTTATTTCAAGCTTAACAAGTATGATTTGGCCAAATCAGTGCAACGTGCCCTAAATTACAAAATAAATGAATTACCAAGTATCAATGCGGTGCCAAAGGCTAGCGCGGTTGCTTACTTGTATTATTCGGGTTGCTTATACGCCAGCGATGGAAACCTTATCAAGGCACAAGAAAGTTTCAGTCAAGCGTTGCTATTGACGGGGCAGCACATGGATAAGCACCAGCAGAGTATTTTGCTTATGTTGATTCCTATAAACTTCTACATTAAAAAACTTTTGCCAAGTGAATATGTTTTCACCACTTTTCCAAAAATAAACCGGTTATACTACCAGATCTTCAAAGCTATCAAACAAGGTAATTTGAAGAAGTTCAATCGCGAAATTAAAAAAATTGAGAAGTTTTTGTTGAAGAAAAATTTGTATCTAGTGTTTCAGCAAATCAGACAGTTGCTTATATGGAGACTTTACAAAAAAACATTTCTTTTGGCCAAACAGTTGCCCGACTTGTTCACCAATGTGCACCAGTTGCCGATCAGCGCACTTGCTAAAGCTCTTGATTTCTCAACCAACCACCTGGCAGACATCAAGAAATTGGAACAGAATCACAAATTGGGTCTCAATACGCTAGATCCGGACTTGACAGAGTGCCATTTGGCCAACTTGATTTTCCTGGGCTACATTAAAGGGTATATATCGCATACTAATGGGGTGGTGGTGTTGAGTAAGAAAGATCCGTTCCCGAAGCAGGTACAGCTGTAGGAAAAGGGAAAGGCGTTTGAAGTCGTCAAGCGTCAAGAATTAGCTAGAGGTCTATAATACTAAAACTAAATTTGGCATAATCATCTGTATCACTGAGTTGATGTATAGTAGAATTCTTCGATGAGATGAGCCGGTTAGTTGCCCTGGCACGTGATGCAGCGACAACAAAATTTTTCTTTGCAAGCGTCTGAGCAAGGGCAAAAACAAAGACTAGAATCAGCAATATATAGCTTGTTACTGGTATATCATTCATCCTATACCTAAACCCACCCGCCCACACACACAAACAACAACCGTCAATTAACAATGTCTTACCGTGCTTCATTCAAAATCGCTTCTAGAACCTCAGCTTCCTTGTTGAGATCTGTTGCCAATCGCTCCCCAGCCACTTTCTCCAAACTTGCTGTCAAGGCTACCCCAATTGTCTTGAACCAGCGTTTATTCAGCAATACTTCTGTCATTAAGCAAGATGACAAAAAGAAGTCTGTTCTCAATGTTTTGCAAAGTGAAATCAGCGTTGAAAAAGAAATCAATGACCATCAAGAAAAACCAGAAGCTATTGACACGTTCTTGGAAAACTCCGGCTTCAAAGTGGTAGAAACCGCTAACCGTAACTTGGCAGAAATTGTCAAGGAAACCGACGATTCCGTGGTCCACGTTTACTTTGATGTCTCTCAAATCACCAACATTCCAGAACCAAACATTTTGGAACAAGAAGCCGAAAACTCTGAAGAGTATGAATTTGAAAAAGAACTTGGCGAAGAATTTGCCAATGTTAACATCGTGATTGAAAAAAAAGCTGACTCTTCTGCTATATCTGTTGAAGTATTGTTCAAATTAGATGATGGATCCATGTACATTGAAAGCATCACTCCATACAAGGATGCTAAATTGGCATTGAGTGAGAGCGCCGAAAGCGAAACCACTAGACAATTGACTTACCACGGTCCACCATTTAGTAACTTGGATGAACAATTGCAAACTTCTTTTGAAGAATACATCAAAGGATTGGGTCTTGACGAGTCCTTGGCTGATTTCCTTTGCGCTTACTCCGAGTACAAGGAAAACAAAGAGTACTTTAGCTGGTTGAACACTCTCAAGAGCTTTTTCTCTTAGGAGTGAGCCGGCCTTGTATTCTTGTCTGTACATAGTTTTTAGTTTGTGTTAGCCTTGAGAGCTGCCTACAATTTTACGCTTCTTGTTTTAATTATCCTTCTATTCCAATGAATGATTAGCTACTTTTGTTCTGTGAAGTGTTTCAGTGACTGATTCGTACCTATCAATGATCCTTGCGAGCCTTCTTGTTGTTTTTGTTGTCGTTGCCTTGAGCAAATGAGTTGTAGTCAGTCAACAGTTTGTCTGTGGCTGGTGCACATGCAACGCCCCATGGGGGTGCGTGGCTTGTTGGGGATAGGCAATGAAAAAAACTATAAAAAACTTTGTAAGCAATGACAAAAATTCTTAGTCACATGATTTATCACATGATATAAATCATATGATAGATCACATGGTTAATGTTACATAATCGTTAAACGTTCATTATCCCAAGCGTGAAATTCAGGTGAAACGCACATGACCCTAGTGACTGCTTTTCTCCAAACGGGAAGGCCCTTTTCTCCACACAAACGGGAAATGAACAGCTGAAGCGGCAGCCACCAGCCGCTGGCCAGTGCTCCTGGCAGACTGAGGCCACTTCCTCAATCTTGCCCACTCTAGCTAGTTAGTCTAGTTGGCTGCAGTCCCACCGCCGACAGTCAGCGCCCGGTGGGTGAAAAAATGCAAAACCAAATAGCCAAAATTCCCGAATATTAAAAATATTTTTGCTTAACTAGTAGTTACATACTTTAGGAACACATAATTAACAACAACAAACAAAATCAAAAAATGTCTGCTGACTCTTTAGTTTCTTACGCTGCCTTGATCTTGGCTGACGCTGAAGTCGATATCACCTCTGACAAATTGGCCACTTTGGTCAAGGCTGCTGGTGGTTCCGTTGACCAAGTAAGTTTATTTTGAAACATGACATCAACAGTGTGAAATGAAATGAAATGATATGATATGATATGATATGATATGATATGATATGATATGATATGATATGATATGATATGATATGATATGATATGATATGATACGATACGATACGATATGATACGATATGATACGCAATGAGATGTTACAATACTAGATGATTTTCATCAAGAGAATTCAAAGGGACAGTATTTTAGCAAAGTAGGCAAGATTTTCAATTTTTCAAAGACATGGTACTATTTGTATAGCAAGGCTCACAAAGGAAGAGTATCAACAGTTACAAATTTAAAGCAACAGATCCGATCAATTACAAACGGCGAAATTTAAAAAAGTTTATGTTTTGGGCCAGGCTCATGGTAGTCAATACATCAGTTTAAAAAGTGGTACCAAGAGGCCTATTTTTCCAACGCCAATGTGAATTTCCAGTAGTCAAAAAAGTTATTTCCTATTGAAATATTTCGTAGATTTGGCCCCAGCATTGAACAATTTTGAACAGAAGAGAATTTGGAAAATAACCTGAGTCTTGCAGTCCTAGTTCCAGTCGAATTATAAGTTATAATTGCAGAGAAAGAGTGTATTGAAATATTAAAAAACAAATATTATCATAAGATCACTTCGTTTATCAATTATGCTAAAGTATTTCTTTTTAGTATGGGAGATGGCGAGTCGATTTTATTAAGGAAGTTTTAACGTGCTCATATTTTACAATATTTAAGATTGAAAAAGCCAACATCTATCCAATGGTTTACCAAGCAGCCAAGATCTTCAACCTTCATGAGCCTCAATAGAGAATGCAAGACTCAAAAAGCTGGGAGTGACTGAATATTATTTTATTGTACTGTTGAGAAATTCTACAAATGGTATCGAGTTCTAATTTCTGTCATTTTTTGCAGATCTTTAGAATAGTTATTATGTACGGAGAAAATCATTCTAACTTTTTCAAAAATAATACAGTAAAATGAAGGGAATACATCAATTTATAAGCTCCTAACATTAACGTTTATTTATACTGATCTTTCTTACCTCTGTCCCACCTCTGTCCTGCCAGTCAAAGACTTATATCATAATCATGAGTATCATGAATATCATCATATTTAAGCCCCCAAAACACTGTTCCCCGTGCTCATTAGTCACAAATTTACTAACCTCTCTTTTTTTCTAGATCTGGACTGACATCTTTGCTCAAGCTCTTGAAGGTAAAAACTTGAAAGAACTTTTGCTTTCTGCTGCCGCTGCTGCTCCAGCCGCTGCTGCTCCAGCTGCCGGTGCCGAAGGTGCTTCTTCTGAAGGTGCTGCTGCTGAAGAAAAGGCTGCTGAAGAAGAAGAAGAATCCGATGATGACATGGGTTTCGGTTTGTTTGACTAAGCTTGTTAAAAATAAATCGTTATAAATTTATGTGTATCTTTATCCTTTTATCTGAATTAGTTCAAATTGATTAAATTTTCTAATGTCTTTTCATTTGTTTGTAGTGTGTGTTATCGTAATGTTCTATGGTTGTGACGTAAACATGCTCTTGAATAAGTGATGTACGGTCTTACTTTCCGGTATGCACTCAGATGAGGAAGTTTGATTGTGTAAGTGAGAATCAGAATTTAGATTTGTATGTTGAAGTACGTCAGAAGACTTACAAGCCTAAAAAAATGCAGAAAATAAATTAAAAATATGATAAAAATGTCTAATTATGTAAAACTTTATCTTAGTACAAAAGTGCCAGAACAACTCTTTTTACAAAAAAAAATAAAAATAAAAATAAAACAGAAAAACAAAAAAACATTAAAAGGAAAAAACAAGACAAGCAAAGAGCGAAATAACCGAAAATTTTAATAATTAATAAACTCAGAGAATGTTCAAGTTATTTTCCACTAAATCTTTCCAAATTTCAGTATACGCATACCTACCAACTTTCAAAGCCAATTGTTTTTTCCGGTCATCACTCAACTTGGTGAACTCTCTCAACACTTCAAAATCAATTATCGCTTTTGCCTGCTGTGTTGAATTACTGGTGAAGTTGCTGTTTATGTATTCGTATTTTTCTGATATCCGATTCATTCGAGGGTTTAAACCCAAATGGTGTAATTCTTTATCAATTAACTGTTGTTGAAGAACATACATCCGACGATACGAGTCTTCAGAAATTGGAGAAACAATGTATAATGACCCATCAATGTTACCCCCAAGAACTTGGAATTCGCTATGGCCGCCATTGCTGCCACCGTTGCTGCTGGAACTGCCATTACCTCGTTTGGGGAACGAACGCATACAGGTGGTGGTGGTATTTAAGTCAAATGTAGTCTTTCTGACAAGCCTTTGTCCTGAAAGCGAAGCTGGATCTTCAGGGTTATATTGCAACAAATGTAAATTATCTGAATCATCACCAATTAAAAAGTACATGTCACCCCCATAACTGATGAAATCTGCCGCATTCACATCCACGGGAATAACATCCTTTGAAATCATAATCATACGGTAAGGTTCGGCATCAAAACCAACTAGCCAAATACTTTTCATCAAATCACCCAAAATCAACAAATTGCCAAACGACTTGGCCTCGGAGACGTAGATTGAAGTATCGAGGAATGCCACCGGTACCACTGTGTTATCTTCTTGTAGATCTCTAACAATGACTTTTTGCCCCTGTGATATAAGGAATCTGCCACTAACTTCAGTCAAGGCAGTAACTGCACCTTTAGTGGCTTCTTGGAAAATTTCTTTGAACTTATGATTGTATTCAGGTTTATCGATTTCTGGAATAATCCCAATAACGTCGTATAAGTGGAATGAACCATTGGATGTCAAATCTTCCATTCTGAACTTCCCAGACCCAGCAAGCACAATTTCCTTTTGTCGTTTATTGGATGGCTGTTGCTGGTTGCCATAAACACCATTAGGACCATTCATGAAATTGTTATTGTTATTCTCATTTCCAGAGGAAGTATTCAAAAACATTGATTTCACTGTGAGTATCACTTCGTTATCTTCAAATTCAATCTCATCAATAATTTTCCAGTTCTTTGGTGACAATAGCTTCAATGACCCTTTGAAAGATCTTGCATGTGGTTTATCCTCCCAGCCAGCAATCTTTATACCATCCTCATCAACACAGTTATACTCAATGTCCTTAAATGATGAAACAATAAACATGTTGGATGTTTGATGATACGCTATGCTCTTGACAGATTCACCAATTGGAATCTTGGTGATTGGTAATTGATTGGTATAATCAGTAAAAACAGATGTGGCATTATTACTGCCACTATCGCTGTAAGGGATTGAGCAAATTCGTGCGTTTTTCAAATTATCCACAAATATGAAATTTGACCCTTCATCGCTAAAATTGAAAAAACTAGTCAACTTGTTATTTGCTTGAGGGCCCCTTTTGTTTCCACTGTTGCCATCATTCGAAAGATCCGATTTGAATGAAGCAAATGAGATAGCGGGAAATTTGGTAAACTTGTATACTCTTGGATATGAACAACTTTGCTTAATGACAAAATATGGTATAATGCCTGTGATAAACAAACATTTCAACCCATTACTGAAGTCATCAATGTGAATGAGTCTTCTTTCAACTTTTGTACCCCATGGGAATGCATTGTCTGGTGCACCGGTCACCAATGTATTTTCCTGTTTTTTGAATTTGCAAATATTGTTAATACGATCATAGAAAAGTTCATAAAAGTAAGTTTCACCACCAATGGTAAGTACTGTCAAATATTCCTTTTGAACATACTTATCACCAAGCTCAACAAGCATGATTTGTTTAATGAATGGATCAGGATAAGCATCAGTAGGCTTGAAAAAATTTAGCGTTAAAGTCTCTGTAAGCTTTTCGATATTGTCAAACTGAAACACTTTTTCACCATGATTTTTCTGGAATGCGACGACTCTATTATCACCAGTAGCGAGCAAAAACATAATGTCTCGTTGTTGATCTTCCAAAGTTTGAGGTAAAAGTTTATCTGAATCTTTGGCTGTACTACCACTGTTACCATTAACAGACCTTTTCTTGCCAATTTGTGGTAAGTTATTAACAATGCTTTTCACATTGTTTATAGAACTGAAAAGACGCGAATTTGTCACTGTACCGGTAATGATGAGTACATCAGACAATATTGACGGGATTTTGATATTTGTGAAATATTGCGTAGCACTATTATCGTTGTTAACACTACTACTTCTTTTTTCACCACGCTTAGTAGGTTGGCTAGCGGTATTGAACTCCAAAATCTTGACCCCACCTTGAGATGTGGTGACTAAGACATAGTCTTGGTAGATAAAGCCGTACACCAACTCTTCATAATCCTCAGTAACATCTTCAACTTCTCCATTAATATCAATTTCTTTTGCCTTGATTGGCTGTAAATCATTTTGTATTTCTTTGATGGTGATGGTCTTTAGTAGCTTAAAATTCAAATCATACAAATGGACATTGTTCTTGGTCACTTGAACAATATTTTTCTTATTATTGATGAAGCCAATTGTCAATATAAGCTCGTTATTCATGAAGCCAGTCTTTAACGACACGTTACGAAAATTTTCAGTGATAGAGAAACAATCAGACTTTGATTCTGAAACGTTTGTGGTAATTAAATAGTTGAAATTTTTCTCCAACCTCACTCCTTTGGCGGTAACAAATACAGACTTGTTGGTTAGAGTCCATATACGATTTACATCTGTGAATTTTAATGTTGATTTGACGGACGGTCTAATGGTGGGACTGAATGCGGAGACAGCACCCAGCTTGCCATTACCTGAGGAGGCCACTACTGAAATTTCATTTAAATTTGGATTAGTCAATCCACTGCTAAATTTTTCAGTGGATAGTGGCGCAAGAGTTACATTAGTTATAGGGCCGCAGTTCACTAAACGATCAGCAATCAAAAATTTGCTATCACTTGATTTATCTTTGTTATTTGCTTCTTTTGAGCCATTGCCACTGCCATTTGAATCTCCGTTGAATTTAGTTTTGGGGTCTGCCTCCCCATCAATGTCATAATCGTCATCAATGTCATAATCGTCATCTTTAGTCTCTTCTTTGTCTTCATCTTCTTCATCACTGTAATCAATATCATCTTCATCTTCATCTTCTTCATCCTTGTCTTCGTTATTACTTTCCTTATTCTTTTTCGTTTTCTGCAATTGTTTCTCAGACCGATTGTCATTAGCTTTCTGGTGATATTTTTTTTTTGTGTCGTCTTTCCACTCAAGCAATAATGAATCACCATCAGCACAACCAACAAAAATTAAGTCATCATTTATGGTGCTCAAAGAGCTAGGATGCAGTAACTGGATACCATCATATGCATTTTCAGGAATCTGAACCACCTGAAAACTTCGGATCAACCGACCTTCCACTCTGAAATCTATCCAATAAAATAGCCCATCCTTGCTAATCAAAAATAAACGTTTGGGCATATGCGGAAATTCTTTGATGATGCACCCTTCCAAATCCAAATCCAAATTGCTTTCATTCTTGATGAAATTTCTGTAACCGGTAATGCTTTCTGTGTACTTATTGGTAATTAGTCCTTGGGAACTTCCGGAGGAATCAACATGAAGAAGTTCATTGCATCCAATGAGCAAACATCCATTTAATGGTGTCTTTAAAGGTTTGATTTTGTATAAATCGTATGGTAGACCAGAAAGAGATATAATTGTCGTAGATGTCTTTTTATTTAAGTCCAACGATAGCACAACAAATTGTACTACGTCTTTGCGTTTTTTCAAGTTACCTGCCCAAGTATGGGTTGGAGCATAAAGAATGGCCAAAGTGGGCTCACGGTAATTATACAAGAACTTGCAATCGATGATATTGGCTATAGAGGTATCGAGCTTATTGGCCGGGACAATGAATGTAGGTTTGTATATCACTGAACGGTCGTCATCCATATCTTCCTCACCATCATCATCGTCGTCTTCTTCTTCTGCTTCTTCATCAATATCGTCATCACGCATATCCTCATCGCTGTCGTTTTTCGCTCTCTTTGTTGATACGTCCTCATCTGAATCTTTTCTGAAGGGCAAAAATGCAAGCATGTCATTAAAAACCATGCAAGCGCAATCATTGTTAGGATCAGTGATTAAATTTGCATCTGATAAGCTTTTTACTGGCGAATTGTTTTCAAAGAAATTCTCATAATAATGCAACGACACGGTCTCGATATTATGTGTGGTGAAATTCCATTTGATAATACTAAGCTTAGCGAACTTGGTAGCCACGAGCAAATAGTCCAACTTGGACGACTCCATAGTCCGAATTGGTTTGATATCAGTGATAAGGCCATGGAGTTTGTATTGTGCGACTAGCGATAATTTGTTGTCGGTGGAGCTCTCATGCTGTTGTTGGTGTTGAGCCACGGAAAAGATCTGGAGAAGAGTGCCCTTGGAGACCACAAGATTGTGGGCACCGGGGGCAGTGAAGTTGCAGGTAACGGAGTACAAAACCCTTGTAGGCTCGATGATCTGATTAAAGAGGTCCATGGTCGCCAATGGGTAAGGAGCAGTATTGCGGGCTATGCTGGTCTCTGTAACACTGATACTCTATCTCTATCTCTGGCTCTGTCTCTGTCTCTATTTATATACCTCGCTTACTTTGTTTTAAGCTGATGTTAGATTTTATTTTCTTTTCTGTTGCAATCAACGGTCAATGCGCGCATCAGAAGCGGTTACCCGCTGCAATGAGACAGATACGCAGGCGCGTCAACATGCGCTTTTTATTCATCTTCATTTACGTACTGGACTGACCCTATGAACAAGAATTACCTTTGATATCACTATACAAAAAGAGGGATTTATACAATGTGAGTATGCCAGATGTCATGCAGTTTCGCTAATATACTAGTGCAGGGTCCCAGTGTGATATTATGTGCACGGTTGATCATTTACATAGGCAAGATTTCTGTTTCTTTTGAATGTTCTAAACATTAAGCGAAACCAACTTTTTAGCAAACTCAAGCACTCTTTTATCATCACCATACTGACCAATTACTTGCACCCCAACAATTTTATCATTGTTAGCATTTTCAACATTACCATCACCACCAGCGATATTCCAAGGCACCGCAATAGATGGCAATCCAGCCAATGACGAAGGCACAAGTAATGCGTCATTGATGTACGAGTTCACTGGATTTTCGTCCACTTTAGCGGTGTAACTTAGCAAACTAGGGGCTTGTGATGTTGACACTGGGGCAAGAATGAAGTCAATGCCGTCATTATTGATTGCTCCAAATTCTTCATCTTCAACCGCTGTTTCGGCAGTATGTTTTAAAAGGATGTTAGGCAATTTAAAAATAGCGTTAAACTCGCCGGTCAACTCTTTACGTATTGCCTCTGCTTTGAGGAAATTGTTGCGGAATTTTTGTGAGCTCAAATTGTAGTTGCCAACAAGAATCCTTCTTTTTACTTCTGCACCAAAACCAACAGAGCGAGTATTGCTAATGTATTGCTTGTAGTCTTCAGAATTGTCATTTGGATCTTCGGCTGCTGAATAGCCGTATCTAACTCCATCGTAACGTGCAAGGTTGGAAGCCGCTTCAGAGTAAGCTATGGTGAAATAAGTTGGTAATGAGTATGGAAGCAATGGCAAATCAAACGGCTTGAATGAAAACTTAGCATTGAAGAGGGCTTTAGTTATTTGTTTGATGGCAGTGGTTGTGTTTTCACTCATTGACTCGGCAAGGTATTCTTTGGAAACGCCGACATTGATTTTTCCATGCAGGTTGGCTAAATGGTCACTTAGGCCTTCTTTCTCATCAATAAGATCAAATTTGGTTCTTAGTTCATCTGACAAACTAGTTGGATCCTTAGCGTCATATTTATCCAACACATTGAACACTTTCTTCACCACATCCACGTCATTAGCGAGAATACCCACTGTGTCCAAAGATTGGGCATAAGGTACAACGCCCCAGCGGCTAATACGCCCATAACTTGGCTTGAATCCAACAATCCCGCAAAATGCTGCCGGTAGTCTCGTTGAGCCACCAGTGTCTGTTCCAAGAGCAAAATCGCATACACCAGCACTAACTGCAGCGGCAGAACCACCGGAACTACCACCGGGCACGTATTGGTGTTTTTGTTTCAATTCTTCCTCGAGCAAATGCTTCTGCTTATCATGCAATGGGTTGAAAGTTTGGCCGAAGTGAGAATTAGCATTAGCATCACCCATGCCAAACTCGTCCAAATTGGTCTTTCCCACTACCACGGCACCTTGATTTTCGAGAAGCTCAACGACGGTACTGTTGAATGGAGAGTAGTAGTTCCTAAGGATTCGAGATGCGCATGTCGTGGGCTCTGCAGTGGTGACTATATTGTCTTTGATGGCGCAAAGGTAATTTTGCAATGGTTGCTGTTGATGCTTATCTTTGTTGGTTTTGTTATCAGTTAGCTTACTTTTGATGTCGTCAAGAGGCCTTAGAGAGGTGAAGATGTTGTATTTTTTGTTAGCTGCCGCAAGACGGCCAAGCTTTGCAAAGGGATTTGCTGCGGGCATAGCTGATAGTGCGGTAGTGTTGGAGTGGCAAACAACTGAGTCAGTCCCAGTGGTGGACTCAAGCGTGGCTCTGGTGTTAGATATGATGGTTTATCAGTTGTGTTTCAATTTTTTTTGTCGCTGTTTTTCACTACGATTATGTAATCGCAGAGCGAAATAGCGGGCAGCTGCTGATCTAGTAATGCTACTACTATACTGCTACTATCATACTATCACTGGTTGCTGTTATTCGACGACCATCAGTATCTAATATCTCAATAACGTCTCATAGACGCTGCTGCTGCTGCTGCTGCTATAAACAATGGCATACAGACGCCAACTCTCCCCGTGGCTTGCACTTCTACATCAAGCACAGCTTCAAGCTGCCCACCGCAGCATATCAGTAAGAGTAAGGGCAACAACAGCACTGACAATCACCAAGGCACAACAGCGTAGAGATCATCACTATTCATCAGCTAATCTCATTTCCAAGTTCCAGCGAAATATTAAGAAACGTCAGTGGATTCTTGAAGATGACGTGTCAACAACTCAGGCAAACTATCTCAACACCACTTTGGCCTCGTTAGCTCCAGGTAACATTTTCAATGCTAATAGACTCTCCAACTATAATAGCGATACAACAGCAGATAATTCGCGTCAGCTAAACGCTAGAAGTGGTACTGACGACAACGGTATGCTTTCGCCCGGTCAGAATGTTCCATTGGGGTATCACTTCATTTACTTCAATCCTATGAACGACGAGCTGCTTCTTGGTACCGATGGCTACGACAATCATCAGGCACCAACGACAGCAGGCCCAGGCGGTAATGGGAACGTAAACGACATTGGCAAGTCAAAAAAGGGAAGCGAGTTGTTTGATAGAAGACTCTGGGTTGGTGGGAGATTGCTATTCAATAACGATAACAAACTACGGCTTAGCGAGCCTGCTAGTTGTATTGAAAGAGTTGACAAAGTGAGGACCATCACTAGAACTGAAAACATGACGAACAAGAATAAACATTCTGATAGCGATAATTCCGATGATAGCAGCAACGCAACCTTCTTTCACAGTGTCACCACCAATGATAACATCTTCGTCTCTATTGATCGCAAAGTTTTCAACGGAACCGACCTCAGTATCCACGAATCACGAACATTACTCTATACAAATGAACCTTTTTCTCTTGCCAAACTTCAACAATCAGCTACTTTAGCTCAAGAGAATCCAAAGTACGGCAAATGGGACCATAATCTCAGTGTCAAAGTCAGCCAGTTGTTAGCATTCCGTTATTCTGCATTGACGTTTAATGCTCACCGTATTCATTATGATCCACAGTACGCTAAGATGGTGGAACAATATCCAGGAACCCTAGTTCAGGGGCCATTGACGGTGACCTTGCTTCTTCAGTGGTTTGAAAGCTTGCTGGTGGGAGAAGAAGAGAAAAAGTGGGTGCTGAGGTTCGGTTATAAGAATAAATATCCGTTGTTTGTTGGAGACGAGATGATGCTCAAGTGTGGGAAACGTAGAAATCAGGAAGAAGGGGAAGTACTGGAATATGATGTATGGATCGAAAATAGTGATGGTGTTGTTTGTGTGGAAGGGGTTATCTCCACCGAGCTAGGGGTTTGAATCATTGATTTAAGGAATAAATCATATGAGTCTATAGTGAGGCTGATCGAACTATCAGCAACAAACGATTTCAATATTTTTATAATCATTCAAAGTTTTTGGTTATTTCATATGTTTGAAAGCACTTCAATTGGCTTCAATTATACACTACACATCCCAAAGATATTTACTTCAAGTACCTGTAATTTTTATCTCTTTTCACTATTGAAGGATGGCTGGTTATGTTCAAGGTTCGAAGCTCTTCGGTTAGATACTCAATCCTCTCGGTTTACTTTTGAGCTGACTTTAGATTATTAAGCATTCAGCTCAATAATTGTTTAGCATAGTATTGTATATACGTACTGTATTGGCACGACTTTTTGTATCAATAATAAGGTAACCCAAATTCATTCATGAGAAAAGTGTGAATCGCAAAAGTTTAGAAATGTAGCTATACCACTCGGAACTTGAGTTGACTTTGTCCCAGAGGCTTCGCTTTGTCTCTACCTTCTCTTCTTCCTTCCTTCCTTTCTTACGTGATGAGAATATATAGTTAGCTGGTTATTATGAAAATACATCTGGATACCAAGCTGCCACCGTCAAATCCACTCAACAATCTATGCCAGTCAATTACATGACTTTGCGTCTCGGACAAATCTATTTCCCAGATAATATTCTGAGACTGTAGTGCCTAGTGAGGCTTTTTAGTGTGCTGCAATTAACCAGCTGTGCTGTGTTGCAATGAAGAACAATTCTTTCATTTGCAGTAGGGTTGCCGATCGCAGATCTTTACTCGGATCTTCTTTGTCCACATAGTCTAGACACCAAACAGCATCAGATTACTCAGACAACCAGACTATTTTCCCCCCTGACAGCCATTGGCTTTCTCTCCGGTTAACAATAACAATACATTTGCTCCTCTGCTTTTCATTACCTCAATTTCTCAAGTATCCACATTCATGGCACACCCCTCTACGGCAAGTCTCATTGATGCCGACGCGGCGGAATGGCACTATTTTGCCCAGGGCAAAGCCAATGTGCTTCTTGCTAGTGACAATCCACAATATATAGGAAAACTACTACGACTTAGGCTAGCTACTACTACTAAAAAGAAACACAGTAAACCGAGAAGCGAAAATATTTCTACCAAGAGCAACAACAATGATAATATTTTCAACATCAACAGAAAGGAACCTACGCATAATCCTACAACGGCGGTATACCAGTTTGTCGAAAGCAAGATCAGACCACTTCTAGGAGACTTCGTGGTGCCAATGGAGCTCGTCCTATTGAGCAGAACTTTTCTTGAAAATGTCAACCGCATGATTGCTGGTAGATTGCAGTCGCAGCTTGATAGTAATGATGAGGTGAAGGTAGCTTTGGACGAACAGTTTGGGCTCCTTGTGGAGTGCTGTTTACCGGTAGGCTCTCTGGCCTTGTCCACTGAGAACAAGTTCGCAAAATTATATGGAAAATTAAAAATGCCAATCAATGATAATAATAATAATAATAAAAATAATAAAAATAACAATGATGATGATGATGATGATGATGATGATGATGATGATGATGATGCGAAAAACAAGATGGAAGAATATATTCTTGAATTAAAGCCCAAGTGGTTGTACAAAGACCTAAATACCACATACTGTCGCAACTGTGCCAATGTTAAGCACCACCGCAAGATCAAAAACCGCCAGCAGCGGGTTTTTTGTCCATTAGGACTAGTTAGTAACAACCAAGACATTTTGAAAGCAAGCGTTAGTGACATAATGAGTTCATTTCCAGTGACAAAACTGTTGAAAATTGAGCTTGAGATGGTATTATTTCAATATTTGAAGGACGCCAAGCTAAAGGACAATGTATTGCAATTATTAGAAAAGTATCAAAACTTGGGCAACAACAGGGAAACAATTAAATCTTTGTCGAGTATCAGCGACGTCAATGAAGAGTTGTTGCTTGGAATGGCGCTACGTGATGTGTCAGTCTTTTTCAGCTTTGCGAAGGTTCCTATAATTTATGATTGTCTACAAAAAGGCAAAGAAGGTTGGCAAGCGCCGGTGACCAAAATTGGCGGTCTGACGTTTATCGTCAACATTGGAGACAACATACGCTACCAGCTTCACATTCGGGTGGTCGACATTGACTTGAAGTCTGGAGAGAAGTGGCAATACTGGAGGAACTCTGAGTTTGAGTTGCTCAGTAGTGGGTCATACAACAACATTGACCGCACGTTTGGCCAGCGGTGTGCCATTTGAGGTTTTAGCGATGCTGCCACAAAAGCGCAAAATGCTACCTCACTATCAGAGGCAACTGATGCAGAGATTGTCATCAGAACTTCATGATGAAGAGAATCTTAAAAGATATCATTGCCAAACAAATTAAATTAGAACGCACCCTTTCTGCCCACAAAAATGAGACTAGCAATCATTCTGTTGCTGTCGGTCTGGTCGTTTTTCGCTTCAGCATCCGCAATCACCAGTATATCAAGCACCATCATTAACAATAACAACAACAATGACAACAACAACAACAAAAACAACAAAAACAACAATGCTAACAGCTCGGTGTTATTACAAAAGCGCAACCCGCTGACTAGCATGCGCTCCAAAAACAGAGGTTGTTTCCAGCTAACTTTGCGTCGAGACATAAACAGACGACTTTACTACGCCAGTGTTGAAGTTGGTGCGTTTCGCAAGCGCTTAGATCTCCTGGTTGACGTTGCTGTGGCTGACCTAGTCATACCAGCAACGTTGTCAGCATTACCAAACCCACTTAAATTTCAAAGAACATTGTCACCCACTTACTTGCAGCTCGGTAATGATTTCAACACAAATTATCCTTCAGAAAGCCAGTTGGCTAAAATTTTTGGAGAATATGGGCTAGACAGCATTGACCTCAATGGAAATGATTTAAGTTACACAAAGATGGCATTGGATTTGTCAGGGACTTTAAGATATGGCATACTAGGATTAGGAGGTGGGGGTTCTAATGGCAATAGTGGTAGTACAGTTATTAGGGTTGGTGGCACTGACCAAATAGTTCCTGGAAGCTTATTAGCCAAACTGAAGAACAGCGGGTACATTCGCAAGATGGCGTACTCCATATATTTGGGAGAGTATTTGACAGGAACCCTAGTTTTTGGTGGTGTTGATAAAAACAGTTTTTTTGGAAGTTTAAAGTATGTTGATATGTTGAGCTACGAAGATATTAACGAAAGCTACTATATTGATGGTGATGTCAATTTTGAGTTGGCAAAAGCTAGAAAAAAGGCCAGAAATAACGGGATTCAAAAACGGTCAGAAGATGATTTCGATTTTCACTCTGAAGCTGAACTTAACGATATTCTAGAGGCTAAGTATAGCGCTGAACATGATCATCTCGAAACGTTTCAAGATGCGCCAATTATCGTTCAAGCTGTACCACCTCAACCCCAACCAGTTTCAAAGAGTTCAATACAAACTCAAGCAGAAAATGAGGCGCAAATAGCTCAAACTCTTGATTATACGAACAATCTATTTGTGTCCCTTGAAAGTATGTCAGTTGGTGATGTTAACGTCACCAGTTGTAGCCGTCCTGCTACCATCAATTCAAGAATCGATTACACCGCTGTCCCTATTGCTATTTTCAATGAACTTGGATCGCACTTTGGGAATTATGCTCCTGATTTGGGTGAATATGAGGTTAATTGCAAAGCCAATAATGGTCAGGATTTTAAATTCACATTTAGTGGCCAGACTATTACTATTAAATATAAAAACATGGTGTCTAAGGTTCCCGGAACTGAGGGCCACGAAAGATGTGTTTTGAGCATCAAACCAACCACCGAGACATTTTTCACCTTAGGTACTAATTTTTTGAGTGGTGCCTATATCATTGTGAATTATGAAGATCAAACTTTGGGAATTGCTCAAGGGAAATATGCATATATAAGCAATATACAACCAATTATGTGATATCTTTCTTCTGCTTTTTTCAGTTTTTGTAGCAGGTTGTTTATATATATTCAGACAATTAAATGATATATGTTTGCCACTCATAGATAATATTGTTCGGTTTTATACAGTTTACATGTATGTTACAAGCATAAAAGATATTTCAATGCCTTCAAAGCAGAAAG
This sequence comes from Saccharomycopsis fibuligera x Saccharomycopsis cf. fibuligera, assembly GCA_001936135.1. Classification (NCBI taxonomy): domain Eukaryota; kingdom Fungi; phylum Ascomycota; class Saccharomycetes; order Ascoideales; family Saccharomycopsidaceae; genus Saccharomycopsis; species Saccharomycopsis fibuligera x Saccharomycopsis cf. fibuligera. Next base: position 1,021,962 of record CP012817.1, on the reverse strand, counting down.
AGCTTGTTTTGAACAGAAGTTTTTAATGAACAACTATCAAAGCCTTTTTACTTCACCTTATCAAAAAAAAAAAAAAAAAAGCATGTTTGTCCATGACAAATCTTTTACTAGATACAAAGATAATGACTGTAGAACTTTACAAAGCAACGTGTATCGAAATAAGAGAAACAAATAAGCCAGAAAAAAAAAAAAAAAAAAAAAAAAAATGCCACGAAAAACTAACAGCAGTAAAAACAACAATAAAGCTTAAATAGCGTATCTAAAGTTTGGATTTTCTTTATCCGTCAAATCAGCAAACTCAATATTTTCAATATTTGTAACCACCGGGTTCTTATCTCTTTTTTTATTTTCCCATTCAAGATGGATCCAAAGCACAATTAGTGTAACTAAAGAAACAGCGCCGCATATAACAATAGCAAGCTTGGCAGAAGGATATGAAGGTTGCTCAGAAGATTTGAAAGTTTGAGGGCCAATTAAGTTCCCAACACAATATGAAATCAAATACAACGCGGCAGTTGTTTGCTTCTTGGTGGTCCCTAACACATTCGAACCAACTGAGGCCAAGACGCAAGTGAATCCAATCGGACCCAAACTGTAGATTGTGTAACCGGCCAATTTCACTTTACTGGACTTGCCGAAAGCCAACATGCATTGTGCTGCTAATGTAATCGAGGTACCCAATACGGCCCAAAACATTCTTTTCTTGTAGAATTTGTAAGCGTAAGCAAACAAGGTACACCCAATAAATTCTACCGCGCCGGATGGCATTTGCATTAAGAGAGCTTTGCTAGTAGGATAATTCAAGTCTTCATTCAACAAGATAGAACCAAAATTCGTTATTCCCCCGTTAGGAATGTTATTAGCGAAGGCAAAAATTACAAACAACCAAGTCTTAATATCAAGCAACGCTTCTTTGAATTGGTGTATTTTAAAATGTTTGTTACCGTAACCTTGGTTAGTTTCTCTGATTCTTTCAACGCACATTCTTTTCTCTTCTTCAGTTAAGAACCAAGCTTTGGCTGGGGTATTTGGAAGATAAAAAAACATGGTTATGCCTAAAGCTATAGTAAGTACCCCAGTTATAATGAACACTAACTTCCAAGGGCTGAGCGAGTATTCATCTTGGTGTTGGTAAACGGAATGAGCAATGGCACCACTTCCAAGAATCGTACCGAGTCCATTAGAAGCAAACCATAAATTTGTGATTAGAAAAACTTCATCCTTCTTGTACCAAAACGAGGTATATAAAGTGAAAGCAGGAGTAATGATACTCTCCAATGCGCCTTGAACGGTACGAATAGCAATAAAACCAGGATAGTTGGAAACACTAGCTAAGGTTAACACTACCCCCCACACGATAATGAAAAGGGAAGTGGTGGTAATAACGGGGAATTTTTGCAAAAGCATAGACGTTGGGAATTCAAAGGCAAGATAACCAATGTAGAAAGCAGAACCGGTCCATGAATACTGGTCACCTTTCATATTCATACTTGTTCGTAAACCCAATATACTGGCATATGAGTTGGAAAGCTTGTCCATGAACTGAAAACAATAAAGTAGGCAAATCAAAGGTAAAATGTACATGTTGATTTTGTAATATAGTTTTTTAGAGCTTTTTGGGTCCAATTGAACATGTTCCTCGGTGTTTTTAATGGCATATTTCATGGCTTCGTCAACATCGCCAGTGATCTTCACTTCTTTCCCGGTATTTGGTGATACTATGGAGGTGATAAGTTCACCGACACCGTGGCTTTCGATATCATCTTGAGTGAAGGAAATTACTGTCTTCAAGGTCTCTTCATTGGGGTTTTTTTCAGTGGGGTTCTTTTCGTCTATGTGCAGCATATTAATCTATAGTAGGTACCTAGCGTGCTGATATTGCTTTAAAGCCGACAAGAAGGTACCATGTGGATATTTTAGCTTGCTTATATATACAAGTTTTTGATATTGGTTCTGTCCAATCTACATGTCAATATCCAATGTCAAAAAAGAAGCAACGGCCCACAATGCATATAGCTACATAATACATCTAGGTGATTCAGGCAGTGTGCTGCTGCTGCCTGCGTGTGTCTCTTATCGATGTTATCGTCACGTTTCTGTTGCTCCGCAGATCAGCAAAATCATACACAAAAACTAGCCGAAGATGCCAGAATCAATCGAGCGATAGAACGATCGAATTATCGAAAGATCAAATAATAGATAGCCCAGCAGCTTGGTCTCTGCGTTCTGTGGAGCGCCTGTATACTTGTAATTCTAAATGTGTAGAGTGTAGCAATCAGTGGTGAAACTTATTGTCTGTTTATCTCTTATCTACGCCAGCTGATCGAGAAGATGAGGGCAATCTCGCCGGATACTCTCAGCAATCTGCCATGAAAAATAGTCCACAAAATGCTAGTAATCCAGGTGCGCGTAAGCTCATCCTTTGCCGATGTAGATAAGCGGACCGGTTGCGAGCACCGCCACTGATAGATACGGATTTGCAGGACGTGCAGATGTCCTTGACGCACGCAACATGGCAGGTATGCGAGGCGCAGGAGATAATGCCCTGCATAAGCTATATATCATCAACAGCTTCGGTTCACAAATGCTATCTAGTATCAATTCGCCAGCGAACGCTCCCACATATCACAGAATGTACGTATACAGCAGGTGGGTGTGCGGTGTGTAGTACAGTGATTCTGGAATAGTCTACCAGTGTCACTACAGTATGTAGCTAATTTTTCTGGGTTTGATTGTGAGATTATTCTAGGTGTTGTGCTGTATTTGCTTTGTCGAGGTTTGATCGTCTCTATTGTTATCATGAAAAGATTTTGACAATAACAAAGGCAATTTTAGCCAACGGAAGATTAACTTTGTGAATCATTCGAAACTCATAAACGCCTCGGGGCGGACGCTCCTATCGAATCGAGCTAGCGGATAAAACCAAGATAAGATATGATGTTGACAAAAGTAACTAAAAAAGCAGCATGAAGCCCTGAAACTTGATTAGCTTTTCTGGATGATGGCGTGCGTATGAATTTGTAGGCTTATCCCTTTTATTCTGTTTGAATGTGGGCTGGATGTCAGTTTTTCTTGTATCAGTCACACAAACTTTATACGTATCATGATGCTGAAACGGAGTTTAGCAAGCATCTTCAAGCTCACAAATGTAAAATCACTACTTCGCGTGGTTTGTGAACTCTAACGTAAGAGCGGCGCATCCCTTTTGCACATTCACATTAGCTCTTCTACTAACAGTTAAGCCACACATCTCAAATATCCACAAATTTTTTTGATATTTTACAGAACCCTTCTGTTATAATCCTTTTATTATACTATTACAATACTATTACAATACTATTACAATACTATTACAATACTATATATATATGTATATATATATATATATATCAACTCACTATTTCAAGTGAATAACAATAAATGGAACTTCGACATCCTCTCCATTTTTGTCATCTGCACAAATTTCTAAAATCATGGTCTTTTTATCACTTGGCACCTCTTTATTGGACACAAGTTTATAAACTTCTGGCAATGTCAAATTCAATCTTTCCTTCAATTTCTTAGGAGGGAAAAACGAAGCATACAATAATGAAGTCTCATATGAAATCATGGAAATTTCCAAACCTTCTTTCTCTTCAAAATGATCAATCAATTGTTGCAAAGTGATGCTCTTGTCTGGAATATCAAATCTGTCCCAAATCTTGTCAAATTCTTTATCATTGTATTTACCCTTTGGTGATTGAATCGGTTCAGAAAATCCAAAGAACGGTAATGCCAAATTAACGAATCCATTTTTGTAATCTTCAATCTTTTTGTTGGTGATAACTTTGTATAGTTCCAATTGAACCAATCCAGTGACCAATGCAGTGGTCGTGGCAATAGCAGGAATGATTCTTCCAGCAATAAACTTGGTTCTAGTTCTATCAACCGGTTGAATTTGATAGTTCAAAGCTCTACAATTAGAGCAAGCACTTATGAATTCAATATGATGGTTGCTGTCATCATCTTTTTCGAAGTCAACTGGATTCAATCTGAAACCAGCCAAACTAGATGGCGGTGGCAAGCTATCAGAAAGTTTTTTCAATTCATCTTTGTCAGTATCACCAGAATCCAACTGACTCAATTCTTCATCATTAGCAGCAATTTTAACATTTGTTTTTGGAGAAAATGGTTTAATGCTTTTCTCAGCTTCAGCGATCGCCTTAGCATATTTTTCTTTATCAGGAGTATTATTTTGGTCACCATTGAGACCGAAGTTGAACGCTCTTAAGTTGGCACCGGCAACAATAAAGTGGAAATGCTCTTCGTTGTTTATATCAAACTTTAAAGGATGAGGAACTCTCTTAGTTCCAGACCAAAATGGTTCACCATTCGAAGTCAACGAGTCCGCTGGAAAGTTATACAACAATTGATTAATTTCGTGGTTAAATTTTTTTTCAAATTCAATTCTTGCCCATTTGATACAATCATCAAATGAAACAGGTCTGTTGTTCAAATTATCACTAATGGATTCCAAGATACCTCTGATATCACCACTTTGCTTCAACGTAGCTTCAACAAAATTTGGTTGACTCAAATATAAATTCACATTATCTGGAGTTTCAGTGAAGTAGCCTTGGAACAAGCTCTTTGCCCAAGCAATTGTATGATCAATTTTACTTGGGAAGGATCTTAAAGTACACAATGGAATACCTTTTTCTGGGGGGTCTTGAGATGATGAATAACTTTCTGTTAATCTTGGTACCACAACTTGTGTGTTACCCTTAGTGCCCAAAGTACCGCTTTCCAACAACGGTTTGCTGTAGAACACACATTTTCTATCAACATATGTTCTGGCTTCCACATTATCCAAGGCATTAGTGACTAAGTCCAAATTGTTCCAGAAATTATCATTGAATATATGTTCAGTGTCAGCTCCAACCTTATCTGTTAAGCTGGTGATTTTGTTTTCCAAGTCTGGATTCATAGCAATAACTGCTTTAGCAGCAACCTCTGATTTGTCACCTCCAACATCTTTTGGTCTGAACAAAAACTGTCTATTCAAGTTTGACTTCTCAATGGAGTCATTATCGGTAACAAAAATCTTACCTTCTGGGCCTGAGCCCAAGCCTTGCAAAGCCCAGTTCTTCAACACTTCACAACCGATGGCACCAGCCCCAACGAGAAATACTTTCAAATTGGCAACTTTTTGTTGGAATTTCAAGCCAAAAACTGCAATTTGTGGATCGTATCTTGAATTAATTGGTTTGGTAGTTTCTTCAGTTCTTGGATATTCTTTTTCATCAGGCAAAGATTCCAAGGAGTCAAAGTAAAGGAATTGTTTGAGAGGAGTGAATTTACCAGAAATGGCTTTTAAAGCTTCCTGGGCAACCAAACCTCCAAAAAATGCATTAACACCTGGAATATCACCGGTAGCTTGGTATGCTAGCTCAGAAATCAACTTTTCATCAACTTCCACTCCTTCTCCTAAAATATCTGGGTTTTGAACAGCTAAATCTTTAGTAAAACTGACCAATTGTGCTGCATCTTCTTTATTTAAAGGCCTTGGTAATTGACCTTGATGTGCTTCTTGGAATTGGTATAACGCTTGGAAACCTAAATGTAATTGACCTGGTCTATCAAATTTAGCAAAATCAGAATACAAAAATTCCGGTTTTGCCAATTGTGAGGTTAATTTCTCGAATTTGATTTCAGTTGGCACTTTCACCTGAGTAAAGATACCGCCAGACTTGTATCCAGAGATTTTTCTAGTAGGCTTTATCTTGAATGCATATGGGCCTAAAACTTCAACTTTGTATGGGGTACCATCATTCAAGAAAGTAACATCTTCTGAACCTTTAATTTCAGAGAATCTTACAAATTGGCCGTCTTCTAAACCATGTCTTTCATCACCCAAAGTAGTGATGGTACCATCAGTTTCCACATCGGTAATCATGCTACTCAATGGCTCTTCTCCAGTAGGATCAATAACCGTAAAACTATCACCAAGATCAACAAAAGTTTGACCAAACAAACCTTTAGTATCAACAGAGATAAACTTGATATTATTTTCATGGGTGAAGTTATTGATTAACACTTGTTTTTCCAAGGAGATTGAACCGCTGGTGACAATGACAACTTGAAATTGTTTCAATACAAATTCCTCCAAACTATCAACAACGGAAATTGGCACGTAAGAGTTTAATTGGGAAAGTGGCTCTTTGGAAGCTTCAGCTCTCGATTTACCAATGTCATCTTTGGTCAAAAAGAATTGACTAGACAAATCACTTAATTGTACTTCATTTGGGTCGTATAAGGCCAAGGATTTGACCCCAGCCAAAGCAATATTTTTGGCAACTTCAATACCCAAACCTTTTAGACCAACAATCAATACGCTAGAGGTCTGCATTCTGAGCATTGCCTCCTTGCCTAAGACGTATAATTGACGGGAATAAAGACTCTCATCAATCTGAGGTTGATCAATTTGCATTTTAATATCCTATTTTATGTTAGTTTTTGTTTGAGTAACGCCACAAATGTAGTTTGAATATATTTGCTTTCTGGCGACTACGTCATAGATATGAAAGTCGTAGAAAAAACATACCGATGACATTGAAAAAAATGATATTCTCAATATTTAATGATACGCAATTGAGTCAATTTGGATGAGGCGCCGAAAGGAAGAGAAATAAAAGAAATGAGATACTGAATAGCGAAAGTGACGATGCTCAACCGGCGGTGGCAAGTGGTTTTTGTATGAACTGGATCACGTGCAAAATATGAAATTATTTTCTTTGAAGATACGCCTTTCGTCTTAAGCTTATACTGGACAGTATAGCCATAAGTTCATTTAGGGTCTAACGTTGGCCACAGTTATTAGAAGCAATATCAACAAGCCATGTAAATAAGACTTTCCCGCCGGATGTATCACTTGATTTGAGCCAAATGTGCGTTCCTTATAGGGTAACTAATTCATAATTATAATCTGGGAAAGCCAAATGCAACAACATTCTGGCCATATACTGGGCCCCGTTAGCAACATTAAAAGAAGATTACAGAGTTGAACGCGTAGCGATTTTGACTGCACCACCCTTTTCAATCCTTAACCCGGTACGCTTCGTTTGAACTTTGTATTCAGTGAAATCTATCTTGGTTGTATTTTGTTTATCTGCTTAGTAACATGATCTAAGTACAGCCATTTTGTCGTAAAACTATTTGTTTTTAAACATTGTATCAACAAATGAGATACATTGCACAATTTGAATATGTACTTAAAACAAAAATCTATCAAAAATTTTTATGGGGTGGAAAAGAAAAAAAAAAAAAAAAAAAAAAAAAAAAAAAAAGAAAAAGAAGAAGAAAAAAAAAAAAAAAGATTAACGAAACCAGCAAATATATACCCATACTTTTTCTTCTGACTTGCTGTTGACTTATTATATTCTAATGTACATCGAATTTGAATTTAAATTCACATATAATCACCATCGGCCCTTGATTCTTTTACTAGATACCAATTCCAAATGTTTTCTACTGTTCAGTCCAATCTGTGCTGATTGTTTGTTGGTTGCTCTTTGAACTCAGTCTCCAATACATCCTGAAATTTTCCAAATACTAATCCAGGAACAAATGTGTTATGGAAAGGCAGCGAATTCATGAAGTCGAGTCGTTCGTCAATCCACGATTTTGATCTATCCTGTGACATTTGACCCTCTGATGACATCATAAACAGGCATGAATCTTGTCCCTCAAGTTCGTCCGATTCTTTATGGGAGGTCCCTGTAGTGCATGTGGTATCACTAGCATTTTGATTAATACCGTTTTGCGTACCAGTTTCGGCACTATTGCCATTGTAATCGTAATTATCAGTGCCACCCCTATTCCCATTAGCATTGCTGTTGGTATTGCAGACTTCGTTGGGCACATCGACAAGCTCGCTTAGAATGTCGCAAAGTTCCTGAACTTCTTCGGTGCTAATACTCATGCATATAACTTCATTTGGGGCAGTTTGCATTGGATAAAACGAAGCAATTGCCTTGTCAGGGCGTGGCTTCACGCAATTCACAAAATGGAAAGCAATCAAGCTAAAAGGAACGCCTTTTTCGACGTCTAAAGAATGCTGCTTGAGCTTGTATAACACATCCTGATAAAGTCCAAGGCACTTGAGGACTTGACTGTAAAATTTGCAGACTTTTTCAAAATACGTCTTACATACAAACTCAAACATTTTCAAGCAGATGTTTTTCAACTTGATTAGAATTGAAAATCGTTCTCTGTCCTCAGAAAGTATATTATGGGCGACATTGTTGGCGTTGATCTTGCTGGCTAGTAGGAAAACAGTATTGTAAATGCGATAAGTGAGCCCCATGAAGAAATACAAGATAATACTGTTGAGCTCACCAACAATGGGCATGAGCCTGTGATTAAAATTTTTGTAGTTGCGTTGATAACTTGTATTTAAGAACCTCATATTATGCAAAAGAAACAAATCATTGACAACTTTGAAAACTTGCTTTACTGACTTAAAAACTTGCTTAAGAAAAAAAAACCAGTTTGGAAAATTTTTATTGGTTTCATAATGGTGCACAATTAGTATATTGACCTTTATTTTAATGATTTGCAAAACCAAGTATTTTTCAAACTTGAATACTTTGTTAAGCACTCTGAAGTAGACTTGCTTGGAGTAATCTTCTCTGTTGCTTTTTTCAAATTTAAAATTTTCGTCATTTTGAAAGTAAGCTTCAGGATTCTCACCATATTCCTTTGTAATCATATTCTCCACTTTGATCATTTTAGCATAGTACTCTTTAGCCTTGGGTTGTTTAGTATTGTATGTATAATTAACAATCTCCTCAAAAAGATTATTAGCCTCATCAAATAATAAATATGTATTATCAGTGAACACTGACATCAAATCCGGTGGGTGGATCCAGTCCTCCCTGATTTTTGTTGCTGGCAATTTAACCGTCTGGCTAGTGAAAATATTGCTTTGAATTTGTGAGCCTGACATGATTGCTTCCTGAGCACCAAATCGTCTAAGTAAATGCCATATTTTTCTTGTTACATACACCAAGTTGTCCTTGCAAATATTAAGCCCAGAACAATGTGTGGCAATGTACCGGACAATCACATCTCCCCAGTCTCTATATAAACCAATGCTTGTGGCCTGCGCAAACATATTACCAAACAAAATCTGCCTTTGTTCGCCAAGAAAACTATTAGAACTCTCTTCACATGTCAATAAGTAATAATATATGTATATGATAGTAGTTAACACTGTGATACTACTTTTGCGTAACGCTTTACATGGGGACAAGCAATGTGAGGCCAAATCAAAAAATTCCACTCCAATGTACTCGAGCGAGCTAGCATTAATGATTTCCTTCTCTAAAGGATGATCCGATTCTAAAAAGTCGGGATTGAGCTTCATGGATAAGTAGCTGATACGCAAAATAACTAAAAATGAAGACAATAACGCAAGATCGATAAATGTGGTGATACAGACCTTGTAGCTGTCATTTTTTAGATACTCCTCTTCCTCAACGTTGAATTTAAGTCCAACAAGAATGAGCTCAATGTCTTTTTTGAATGCCTTTAGATCAAGAATGGGCACGAAAGGATAAATATATTTCTCAAAGTTATCCCATAACAACAAAATTATCTCTAATCTTGGGAGAATAGGTTCTATTTCTTTGATTATTATTTCGCGATCGTGCTCTGAACTGGTACTAAAATTCAAGTAGCACGGTTGAGCAGTTTTGGCGCTAGAAATTGAACTAATCAAATTCAAATTCAGCTCATAATATAAATTTGTTTTGTCCAAGGTGTTATGGAAAAGCATCATAAATATATTTGGTTGAAAATGCTCATTCAAGGCTGCTGGTAAGTAGTGCGTTAGGAGTCTAACATCCGAATTAAGCTTGATTTCTTTAACTTTATCCTTAAGCGCTCGATAAAAAGAGTTCAAATGGGCAAATGTAGCAGAAACATAGATATCACTATCAAAAATTTGAAAAAGGTTTAATGGTTTGATGTCAAGGATACAGTTTGTCCGGAAAATTATGGCAGGAGTATTAGGGAAAAAATTCATGTAATCCAGATCACTGATATTTGGAGCAGTGTTGGTGCTATTATTTCCTTTTTTACTGTTTCCTTTACCTTTTGCATGTCCTTTGCCTTCACTATTTGGGTTGCTTCTCTTTATAAGGGCGTTTGACTCAAGAACACTGAGCCTATTCTGGTACTCTTCAATTTTAGTCTTAAGATATTCTATGCTGTTGTGATATTCTGAGTTATCGGATGCTGATATGATCTTGGTTATATCATATTCTATAAAAGAATCATTTCGAATTTTTGGAAAATTCTGGTTTTTATTCTGACTTTGGTTTTTATTCGTTTGAGTTGGCACCGTAGTTGTTGACTGTGATGATGGTGATCGAACCTGCTGCTGAAATTGGGAAGAGTATTGAGGATGGTTTCCCGGGACAAACAGCAGCGGTGTAGACGGCAGCGAATTCTGATTGGTTTCAATTAGCCCAAAACCTTTATCTCCAGTGATCCCATAGACATATGTCGTGTTACTGTAGTCACAGTTCAGAAAGTTGTTATGCTTGATACAGTACGAACAGGCAGGTTTCTTCTGGTCGCACTTCTTCTTTTTGCGGCGGCAAAAGGAGCAAGAAAAAGTCTTTCTTGCTCGCTTCCGGAGTGGCTGCTGCTGTTGCTGTTCCATGGTATTTGGTTCATTGAAGAGCCTGGTAAAAGAAGTTGAATTCGTATTTATTTGCAAGAGGTGTAGTTTATTCAAAGTCGCGAGCGATGAGATGAGTTTGCTGGATTTCCAATTTTTTTAAGTCTCAGTTTTTCCGTGGTTTTTCGTCATAGTGAGAAATAAACGGCGTGCTCGGTCCCCGCGGGGCGGGAATCACCGTTCTCAGGTGCGTCGACGCCAGTGCCACCTGAATCTCTGGTGGCTGATAAGTTATGTCCCTTTATTGTTTATCTTGCCAACACCGTGCACATCAATAAAATGTTACTTTGTATACTTGTGGTTGTCAATATATACTGAGTGCTAGCCAGTACTGTGTATATATATGCATGATTTGTACGACATATATAAAGATAGGGATTGTTTAAAAACAGGGGAATGTCGAAAGGGGGAACAGTGGAATTATAAAGCGACGATCCTATAAAGGAGCAAAAAGCAAAGCGAGCCTGTATATTTGTCAAAAGTTACAAAAAGCAAAATCGTTCTCAATTTAAGAAAAACTTCACTAATATTTAGCTTTAATATGTCTCGTTGTTGGTCTCGTGCACAGGCCATACATAACAAATTACAACCAATAATCTTCACATCCTGTATGATGATCTGTTGATTTGTTAAAATTTTTTCGAGACTTAGCATCAATAACAAGTTTGCCACAATATCTGGGCTTGCTTATATGGAACGCTCTAATATCGACAATTGTATCGGTACTTCGCTTTTTTGTGTTCAACAAAGTATTCTTTCACAATCCTCGATTTAATAGAAAAAAAAAAAAAATACTTCCAAACCAGCTTTTGCTAGATGATTTGGTGCGTCTAAAGTCACCAAAAAGGCATTATTCTAAAAGCTATGGGCCCCTTTGGCTGACCTGTTATATTTTCTGGTCAATTGAGTCGGACAATAATCTATGGGATCTATCTACAGTAATTAATACAATATAGCCAATCCCTATCTGGAATTCGTACAGCAACATTTTATAGCTCATTTGGAACTAAAGGTGTAAATTTCTGCTTTTTTTCATTGGATAAATTGCAGCCTTCAATACATGTATCTACCCATTAACATTGATAGTGACAGTATCTCTGGAATTGTCAATTTCGCCGAAGTACTTATCGTGGTATTTACCGCCTCCACTCCAGTGTTCACCACCTCCACCCCAGTGTTCACCAATACTTCAACATCTTATATCTTAACAAATAGTAGCCAGCTTTACTTCTCGTGCATAAACTTACATAATAAGACTTTTATGATTGGCATAAAAGCCTGAGATCACTGACATTGGTGCCATTTTCACTGGTTGGTTATTGTGGACGACTATCAAACGATCACTAGAGGTGTGATTCGCTGGCAACAGAGGTCGTACCAAGCGCTGCGGGGTCACAGGTAATCTTATCCACACACTTTTAGGAAACATACTGAGTATTGCAATCTATATTATAAACTAAAATACTGAATAGCTTTTTAGTAAGAAAACTCGATGCAGCTGGTTCAAGTAAGAGGTTTCTGCTAAGATCCATTTCAGTGATTTAGTACTGATTTAACCGTATATACCGAGGCACTTGGTAAATGACTTTACACAAGCCACACAAACCACCTTAAACAGCAAGGCTGATGTTGGAAATTTACACATGCCTTAGACAAAGCTTTTATTTGCTGATTTAGCAACACATTGACATGCTAAAATTTTCATTAGAAAAAGCTAGTGGAGAAGAGAAAAAGGGTAGGGGGATTATGTTAACTAGTAGATTTCTCTTAAGAAGAAAGCTATTTTTGAAAGCAGTAAACTTAAAGCACTAATTGCTCAGTGAATCAATAAACCTCTTCAGGGGCGATTTCTCAGGGCTATTTCTCATAGGCTCTTTCGTAAAAATTTACATTTTATGACATACACTAATGTATGTCCACTGTTGTGCATATACTCTTATTTTATCGAGTGCACAATTCAGAATCCTGGTATGTCTGTATCCTGTACCCAGAATTTCAAATGGCCAACTTGCTGTTCCAACTATTGATATATTTGGGGTGATGTTGCGGCGACTGAACGATCTCGGAAAGCACACCGGCCATTATTGAGATCGTTCATTAAACCGTCCCGCAGCAAACGACATCTGCCCCAAACAGACGTGGCGGTAGTTGCATTTGTGACTCGGAGGGTCTACATCCACGTGAGATAAAAGTATATTGAGAAAACTTTTCAGCATGTATAAAAGTTGTCAAAAATTGAAACAAACTAAATGTCTTAGACCCAAAGCAATATTGGTATGCGTTGTTGGTTTGCTTATATGTAATTGTGTTCCATACTGATTGTTGAGATCAATCAAATAAATATTGAAGGATATGTACCTACTTTTTACATATAGTTGACAAGTAGACTAAAGTAGGAGCGAGATTGAGAATAGCCAGTTGGTAAAAGATATTGTTTGAGAAGCTTCTAATTATAATCCCCATCAGTAGTCAGTTTTCCGATAATTTTGCCAGAAGTTGTCGCTCCCACGCTTATACTTTGAAATGCAAATTGCGCTACTGACTCGGACTTCGTCTGTATTTATTTGCCATTTCTTGTCAAGCTTCTGTGCGGGCTCTCAATGAAAGCCTACTTGTAAACTTATTTTTTCGCTTATATGAATATACACAGCAGTCTGAATCTGACCTTTTATAAATATTTACACAGAGAAAATTTACTAACTATTTTTGAGACATTTTGAAAAGAACATCCAAAAATAGTATTTTTTGGTTCGGCTTCATGCATGAAACGAAACGAGAAATTTGTGGAAAGTAAATACATGAATTAGTACCTTCGATAATTACTGTAAGCTTAAGACTTCACTCAACATTTCAATAATTACAAAATGTTGCGGACTCTCGCATTATATGGTGAGAGTACTGGCTTCAAAAGTGGCATATAATCACCCAACCTGAGATTTAACGACTTCTGCTTGCTAAGGCAACAATACCTTGCGCTAAAAAGGAGAAGACATGAAAACAAAAAAAAAAAACAAAAAAAAAAAAAAAAAAAAAAAAAAACAATAAAAAACCTTTGATCGAATAAAAATAGAAACTACTATAATCCCGGACAGGCAAAATCAGCGGTAATCCATAAAAAACTATTATCGTGATACCCAAATGCTGAAAAGAGAAACAACATCAGTATTTTCTTCCCTGGCTTAGAACACCGTACTCAGTAGCTGCCACAGAAGGTTCGGATTTCATTAAATCTAACGAACCATTTAGAACAATTGTTGGCCTGCTATATTCAACAAACCTCAGCCGCCAATGCAAAAGCGTATTCACAAACCAGCCTTAAATTCGGTTTAGTTTGGTTTAGATCTTTTTGACCACCGCTTTTTGCAGAGTTTTACGTAATTTACTGCGATAATTGCATAACATTCAGCTCATTCAGTTGTAAAAAAAGCCACAAGCATATTTTTAGTTGCTGTTTATTGCATACAACAGATTTATGCATGCATAAAAGAAGAAAAAGAATGCAGACTAAACGTCTGCGCAATTCTGTGGGACAGACAGGTTAACAATTGCTAGTATGCAAGCTCCACCGTTGAACAAAGGTGGTTTTTTTAGCTAAACATGTCTGTCAAATTCTCGAGATTGTGTACTAATATTATAGTGTTTGTGATTGTCATGTCATGCTGCAGCTAAGTAGCAATTTTACTGGGCTAAGTGCCAATGTTTCAACTTTTATGAAGTCGTTTAACAATATCTTCCCCCACGACTAGTTATCGTAACAGTTTAAATTTTGTTTCTATTGGATGTCTTGAAGAATGAATCCAGCTAAAACATGATTGGTGTCTTTCGTACATCTAAAAGGGTCTTTGTTGTAGAGCCAACTCCAGTGTTGCTTTCTGGGTTTTGGCCCATAAAATTGGACTAGTGTGTATTAGTGTTTACAAAAGGTTAATTTAACATGATTTTTAATGGGTGCATTTTCACTCTCTGTGAGCCTTTACAAAAAGAACTGCTGGTTCTTCACGTTCTGGTTTTTTCCTTAAGGGTAATACTATTGTTGATGTTTGAAAGTATTATCTTGACCTTTTGATAATTCACCGACCCCGGATGGCCTCTTCATTAATTTTGTTCATCGTTAGTCAAATCATACTATAATAACTTTGTCAGAAAACGGGAATTTTAAGCTACTGATGGCACCATAATGTTAGTTCAATACCATCGTTAGTCTCGATCGGCACACATTTAATAAAATCCCGGAATACGTTGTTTTCGGTCATACGTCTCTCAACTTGGACTAGTCGTCGTCAAACAAATTATCTATAGGTTACAGAATAAATGTGGTTACATTTATAGTTGGAACCGTGGCTTTTCCCTATAATTTTTACAGAGGGTTGTAGGCCCAAAGATGTACTATTTATGAGCCAGAATTTCTTGCTCATCTTGTGATTGCAAACTTAACGCCAGGCGATCTAAAATTTGGCAGGTTGATGAGTTCTTTTGTTTCTTATGGTACCAGAAAAATGTAGCGGCGAGAATTATGCCTATTGCGGTAATTTTAATGCGACGTACTTGCTCGTTTCAGCATATACAATGCTCGGTAAAATTGTAGAATTAGGGAGGAGCCAAGTATATGAACCTGCTTTTTCCTATTTGTGTTTTTTATTTTCCTAATGATCACATTTCAATAAGTAGCAATATTGGTAAATCCGTATTGTGAACAAAGAACTATCTAAAGAGGCGGCAGCGCTTTTTGCATGTGAGAAGTCCAAAGGTTTACTATTGTTGAAAATATGATGCCACGCCAATGACAATCTAGGCTTGGGACATGATATGACTAAAATGCACTATGAAACGAAGACGCCAATTTCTTGATAATCGATACCTCATAACCTAATGGGCTGTGGTATGTTTTGCTCCACACCTGTTCAAAACACTGAACGAAATCGTACCGAGAAGCCTTCTCCTAGCGATTGCTTTTCCTTTTTCGGACAAAATTTTGTTTTTCTTACTGGCATGCTTAGTATAAATTTTCAAGAAGCTTTTTTGACCGGCCGGCTGGGTGCACCCATGTGGTTTCTTCAACCGAGCTGCAGTACACACTAACTGCCACGACTGCTTCTTATTGTTTTTTTCGGAGAGCATTCGGCTAACTTCGTAGTTGGATCGGATAATACAGCATCTCTGTATGACGTCACATTCTGGACCTCTGCGCATTGTCATCAGGCCCTTTTTCTTGTGAACTTTTATTTCTTTCATGACAGTGTACATCCTTGGTACATATTTTTCTAAAAATGTAAAACTATGTTATAAGGCCGGTAAATAAAAGAAAAGACGAGATATCGTTCTGCGCCCGTCTGGCAAAGTTTTTCAAGCAAATGGAGACTTATAGACAGGAAATCTAATCCAAATAATCCAGGGGTCAGTTCGTGGCTCAGCGTGCGGTAGACAAGTGTGCCATATAGAGCGGCGCAACCATTGCACGTGCAGTTTCACTCGGCCCCAGCTACACAGCAACTGAAGTTGGCATACACAAATATACTTATCATCCTTCTTTGCCCCCTTTCTTCTCTTCGAGTAGCTCTTTTCGAATTGCCACCTTTCCTTACTTTGATCCTAAAATATTTTCCAATACTCCTCAACTTACAGCTCAATTGCCCCAAAAAAATGTCCACTGTCATTGCTTCTAACATTCCAAAGACCGTTTCCTTGGATAAAGTCAAGGAGTTTTTTGGCTTTAGCGGCAAAGTTGACTCCGTTGACGTCAAATCCTCCGATAGCTCAACCAACACTTACGCTGTCACTTTTGCCAGCAGTGACGCAGTTTCAAGTGCATTGTTGCTCAATGGTGCCGAATTGGACGGTCAACCAATTCAAATTACTGATGAAAACTCTAATGTTGCTTCTCAAGAGCCAATTCTCACTTCTGAGAAGGTAGTGCAGTCAGGCATTTCCCCAGACTCATCGAGCGCGGCTGCAGTGGCCAACGTACCATTCACCGACGCAGGTGCCGCTGCTAACTCCAAAACCACAGGTGCTGGTACTAAAAGTGATGCGCCAAATTCTGACATTGATCAAGAACTCAAACCAAAGAGTGCTATCATTGCAGAATACTTATCTCATGGCTATGTTTTGAGCGATCAAGCTTTGGAAAAAGCAGTCGCTCTAGATAAGAAGCATGGGATTTCAGAGAAATTCAAGAGCTTTTTATCTAACCTTGATTCCAAGTATCACGTTCAAGATAAGGCAGTGGAGACCGACCAAAAATACGATCTCAATAAAAGATTCGCACAAGGTAGGGATGACTTGACTAGTTATTTTGAGCAAGCGGCCAAGACTCCAGCGGGTTCCAAGATTCATTCTTTTTACTCCGGCATTGTTAGAGACAGCAAGCAGATCCACCAGGAAGCTAGAAGATTGGCTAATTTGAAATCTAGTTCTGGTGCCAGTAATGCTGGTACGGCCACTTCTACTACTGACAACAAGCAACAATTTTAATAGCAGGCAGCGGCTATACTTCTGACTTGCTCAAAAGAATTATGACTGTGTTGTATCAATGATTCGTTTATATGTTCTGTTTTAATTTTGTTCTGATTTTTATTTCTCTTGGTGATAGTCAATAATACGTCTTTTTGAATACCAAACCATGAAAGGTGTAGTTATTTGCTAATTTGTTAGTAACCTTTGATTAAAAAACCTGTTACTTGGTTTTGGAATCTTGTGCAAGACAAGAAAGGAAACAATCCAGAATCCACCGAACTGACCTCAACAAGCCGTTGTACTGCTGAATGACTCTGGCAGATGAGCGGAAGACACTCGCCAACTTTTGCCTTTATATGATTCGAGCAAAAATAACAAACTTTGCTAACCACTGTTGAATACGCACTAGTTTGGATGTGCTGTTCTTCCTCATTATCAAAGCATCGCTCGCTGGTTTGTAGTCCATCGTTGTGGACCGTCACGGTTGCCACCGTTAATGACCTACCTCAGCAACCCTAGATGTGCGTTTGCCAAGCTAGATTATAAGCTATGATGCTAATGTAACCTATAATTTTACTGGCAACAGAACTATTTTAATGCAATTTTTATGCAAATTATGCTCAAGAATTGAAAATAAACATTGTTAAGCCAAAAAGCGCAAGTTATATGTGACGTTAAACAAAGCATAAGTTTGACTTGCTCAAACCAGTGCAAACAAGTGCAAACAAGAGAATATTATCAACGACAAGAACATGATAAAATATGATCGCGACAGCGTTCCACAGATCTTTTGGTTCTGCCCTAACGCCAAAAAATGCAGCATCTGCATTTTGCAGAAACTTTGTTAAATGTACTTGCATGATCCAAATCGTTACATATTTGATGCATCTAATAAACTCGCACTCGAGATTGAGACACAAATGCGCCACCCCCACCGACCGGCTACTAGCAGTCAACAAAAACAACACAAAAACTTCTTAAGCTCATCATCCTACATCTTTCGGGGTTTATCACTCTGTTCTCTTTTGTGCTTGTCTCTTTCACCATATGGAAATTATTTACTGATTATTTGGTGTGAACGATAAAAAAAACTTAAATGGCAGGGCAATCTTTCAATGGAACACTCGATGGAAATTTTGGCTAACAATTATTTAAGATTCAAAAAGCCGACTGTTTTGTTACTTAAACAGTAGTATTATCTTGCATGAGACCGCGATGCCAGCCTAAGCGGTTGCATGCGCGGGACACTTAAAGACTGGGAAGTGGGCGACCCACCATCAACCCCGATATAATGGAAGAGCACCTAGCATGAAAATGCTAATTAGCATTGGATATCAAGGCCGGTAAATTGCCGTAGCGGCTGTAGACGCGTGACTGAGACCAACTAACTAGCGAAAAAAAAAGCAGCAACAGCATCAACATTATTTATAGATTACGATTACTAGATCTGGCTTGGATGTTATAAATATACAGCTTGATCCTGACCTAACAGGCAAAGCTTTGTCCACTGAAATTTTCTCTCTTTTTTTTTATTTTTATTTTTTTCTTTTTACCTTTCTGTTTGGTTCTTCCTCTTTTTTTCTTCTTTTTATATATATTTGTGTACAGCATACTATACTTCTACTTAGCTCATTTCTTAATAAAAGGTTTTATTATTCAAAATTCATTTATTGACTTATCGAGCGCCTATACTCATCAATCATATCCATAACCATTATATTTTCAAATATTCCCAATCTGCACAATTAGCCACAACGTTTAGCCAATTGCTTTCATGAGGTTTCTTTTCCTACCTACCATAAATATTTGCTCCAAGTTCGTGTAAGTAGTTGCTATTAAAGATTTATTCTTAATTTTGCAAAGCAAAGCAAAACAAGAGCAAAACAAGAGCAAAACAAGCAAAACTAAAAGTAAAAAATCTTCAAAGGGGAAGACAGCAAGAAGATAAGTTGGTTTATAGCAAAATCAAAAAGAAGCAAACCAACAGCAAAGTCTAAAGGGGCAAAACTCGATAAAAATAAAATTTATTTTATCGTTTACTATCATCCCCAAGGTTTCGTGCCAGAGAAAAACCGAAAACTATAAAACTCTTGCATTCATAACGAAATACACAGTTAAAATCTCTTAGATTTTTATACTCATCTGTGAACTATAAAATAAATCACTCTGCTTTTTAAGTTTCATAGACCAGTCAGTTGTTGCCCTTATTAGTACAGATAGGTTTTTGTACTTTTAATTTGATCATATTGGCCTTGTTTTTTACTCAAGAATTGTTTCTTTGGAAAAAAAATTTTTTAGTATTTATTTTGGACCTTTTCTCGTGCCATTGACACATCTTTCATTTAATTCATTACTTGGTTGCAAGCAGGCCCTCATTGTGAACTACCAAAATGTTGCCCTCAATTAACTCTTTGATCAATGATCCTCCGCTTGAAGTCACAAAGAAATATTACAGTAAAGAAAGCGGAAACGAGCTTCAAGTTCCGTTACAGCCGCAGCAGCAGCAGCAAGCACAACCACAACAACTTCAGCAGCAACAGCAGCAACAGCAACAGTCTTCAAGTTATTCTGACCCGTATTCATACACGCACCATGGCCACCACTACTATCCCCAGGAAACACAACAAACAGCCACATTTGCCTCAGAGCAACCACATTACCAGCAGGCGCCACAACCTCAACAATATCACCAGCCACAGTCACGGTCACAGTCACAGTCACAGTCACAGTCACATCAGCAACATCGCCAACAAATACATCATCCTTCAACAATCTCAACATCGCTACCATTAAGATCTTCTCCGTATGGTGGCATCTCAAGCGGCGGCATCTCGAGTGGCGGCTTGCAATTACTTCCGGGATACCCCACTCATCACAATCGAAGCCATAGTCTAACACAAAGCATGGCCCTCTACTCTAATCAATCTAGTAATTCTGGGGGTACCGGAAACTTTGATTCTTATGGAAATAATAACAACGGCTGCCTCGGAGACGCAAGTAGCAGTGGCGGTTATTTTAGCAATGGGCCACTACTTTATCCACAATTGCAACCACAGCATTCAAATAAACTCCGGAGCGCTAGTAGCGCAAGTGCCAATAGCAACACCATTACAACCGCACCAATAGTATTATCACCACCATCTTCAACATTGATCAATACTTCGAGAAATGCTCACGACGGTCTCCTGTCCAGAGAGTATTACGGACCGGGCCTTGGGCTCAGTAGCAGCAACACAGAATTACAAAATAATAAATACGAGACGGCAGAGATGAAAGAAAGAAGATTACAAAAAGAGAAAGAGAAAAGAGATCAAATCACTAATGGAATAACGCGGCTTCAGAAAATGGTACCAAAACTAAATCAGCAGCAACTAAAAAAGGGCAAAGTCGGCAACGATCTCAGAACTAGTGGCTCATTGAAGCTGAAGGGAAGGGGCTTGGAAAATAGTAGAAAAAGCAAAAGATCCGCAGGAAACAATAGTAAAGATACCGATGCCAATGCAATTCCCAAGAGAACATCAAAAGCAGCAATTTTACTGTCTAGCGCTCAATATATTAAAGACTTGAAGAAAGAAATTGAAGAACTAAAATTGAAAATTAATCAGTACGAGGAAAGAGGGAAAAAGCTCAGTTCATCGCAAATTAGAGGGCACTTAAAGGATATTGAGCTGTACAGGGGCAAACTCGACGAGTATGAAAAGTATAAACAGGAGCATACTAATACTACACCTGAGCATATTTCAAACAAAAAGCCAGATTTTTCGTTTATTAAGTCAGAATATAATCCACAAACTACACTACCTAATCGAAAGACTGCGATTGCCAGCGTCGGTGCTGCTCACTTGCGAATGTCGTCTCCTTTGCCTTTTTCTTCTGCATATAACGAAAGCTCTTTTCAGCCTCCACCATCCACTCATTCACAGCCATCACAGCCACCAAAAAGTCTTCAAATATCGCATTCGCAACCAAAACACCATCAAAAACTTCCGCCTACCCTTCCACCAATTCTTCCACCTCAACAACGCAACCTGAGTTCAACAATGTACCACATTAACAGTACAATTGCCGAAAATTCGAGTGTGCCGAGCTCTAGCTCGCAAAACAGCTATACTCATAATTATTCTGGATACTATCCTTCTCCACCATCTGCTTCACCGGCTACAGCGGCAAATATGCATCTGAATGGTTCTCAACAAAATCCAGCTCAGCAACTTTCTCGACAGCGACATCAACAACAGCAAGAACGGCTTCAACAGCAATACTATGCAAGCCTGGAAAATTTGGGAAATCCATTGTTGAGACGTCCTTCTGGTCTAATACAGCCCAATGGCCAGTTAGGAAGTACCAATACACCAGCACAAGGATATTATGGGTATTATCATGATAACAATGATGAATCTGCGGAAAAGAAAGGAACAACTAGCCTTTCACAATACAAGATTTAGTCGAATTAAGCGCTTCGTTATTTGTCAGTTTTTATCTTTGTTTTTATGTATTTTTAGAAAGCGAGAATGCCCCGTTGTTTAATGTTTATTCTTTTCTTTCGCTTTGTATGGTTTGAGTTAGCCTCTTTTGTCAATTTTCCCACCCCAAATTGTCTTATTTTATTATTTTGTGAATTAACAGCTCGAAGAAGCATTAAGTTTACTATTTTACAGATATTCACTTTACTTGCTGTTATGTTTCAAATGTTCGTTTTTAATTTGAAAGTGTTCATTAAAATGAATTTTTTTTTTTTTTTTTTTTTTTTTTTTTTTTTTTTTTTATCTTTCACCTAAAAAACAAATTTGGGAAAGGTTTTTTTCTATCTTTATTCAATTTTTAGCTATTACTACTCATTTATTTAGCTTCACGATTTGGTCAAACCTTCGGTTCTGCAGACCCTTTTTTTCCTTAGTGTTTCACTGTGTTCGGCGGGCCCGACTAGCGCACTATTTGAAAACCTATACGGTGGCCGGTTTTCATGTCAAACTCATGCCATCAAATTTTGTACGCTTATATTATATACGTCTACTACGTAAATTGTTTACATTAACAACTTTAAAAACAGTGTAAGTCTGTGTTGAGCAACAAATATATAGTACAATTAAGTTCATGTTTATACAGGACTTTAAAACGGCAATAATAATGCAAATGAGAAATCTTTATAAGGAATAAAAGGGAAAAATACAGAAGACGCTATCTATAGATATTAAGTAAATTCATTGATCAACCCATTCATAAGCTCAATCAACTTATCCACATTATGCTTCTTGATAGCACAAACTGGAACCACAGACACTTTGTCACCCATGATTTGCGCTACATGGTTTCTAAAATCAATAAACTTTTTCTTGTTTTTAGTTAAATCAGCTTTGGTGCTCACTACTAGAACTTTCTTTTGCCTTAATCTATCTTTACCAAACTTAAGCTCATTGATCAAAATTTCAAAGTCTTTGATTGGCTCATTTTCCAAACTCACCACAAACATCAAAATCTTGGATCGTTCAATGTGCCTGAGAAACTCCACACCCATCCCTTTGGGCTTCTCAACACAAGTAGCGGCACCTTTGATAATCCCAGGAATATCAGCAACAGTGAAGTTGTCAAGATGGAGCTGATTAGACTTGTGGTCTGCAGGCAGGATAGTGCCAATGGTGGGCTGCAACGTGGTGAATTCCCAATGTCCAATTTTGGAATTAGCATTACTGATAGCATTAAGAAGTGTTGACTTACCACTGTTTGGAAGCCCAACAAGGCCAAAATCAGCAAGCATTTTAAGTTCAAATAATAAGTTGCATTCTAATCCTGGACGACCCTGTTTGCAAAAACGTGGGTTTCTGATGTCTTTAGTAAGAAAATGCATGTTTCCCAAGCCACCTTTACCACCTTTCAAAAGTAGGATGGGGGTTTCTGAAGGTTTGCTAAGATCAAGTCCTTGGAACGGGAAAATATCGCTCGAAAGTTCTTCATTGATAACATTGGCATCATATTTCTTAACTTTACGATTAAGATCATGAAACCATGATTTGCTGTAATGGTAAGCTCTGTCCTTTTCTTTAAAAATCCAAGTATCAGGGGCTTCACCTTCAGCAGCTTCACCTTCGCGCGGGACCTGTTTTCTAAAAAGCTGAATATAGTCAATATTCTTCTCATTATAACCAATTGCTTTGACCTCAATATCTTTCAATGGTTCTAGGAACTCGCCAGACTCACCATCAACTACTAGCTGCTGTCCCTGATCTTCCAATTCTGCTTGCTTTAGAATATCGGTTGGAGGAAGCCATCTAATTGTGGTGCCTACCGGCACAGTGATTACCACATCTTTGCCCTTAGCTCCATCTAACTGTCTAGCAGCCCCATGGCCACCATCTGTGGCAACATATTTGACTCTGAGTTTGTGCAATGAGTTTATTCCAGCAACAGCTTGCACGTAAACTGAACCACCATCACCACCGTCACCGCCATCTGGCGGTCCAATGGCACGGCCAGCATCACGAAAAAATGCAACGCTACCATCACCGCCCAGGCCTGAGCGTAAGTTAACCACTCGCAAATCGCTAAAGCTTTGGTTATTGCTGGTGGATTTTGGTCTGCGCTTACTACTAAGATTGGAATAAGGAGAGGAACGAATTGCGCGGAACTGATCAAGTGGGATTCGAATGTTGAAAAAATTGTCACTATCGAGACCCTGAAAATGATACTTCATGTGGCCATCGAGGATATTCCTATATGGTAAGTCCACCACTGCTTGGGCAAAACCAGTGCTTGCAGGTTGATTAGCATCTTCGTGGCTTATTTTCGGGGATATGTCATCTGCTTTGTCAACTCGAGCAAATCTTTCGTCTTTGGAAGATGTATCTGCTACGCTTACTTGAACATTAGCATGGGAGATCTCGTCCAACCACTGATCATTTTCCGGGGCAGTAGGAGACCAGTCGGGTGTATTTGGGAGAGTGGCATAGCTCCTAGTGGGGATTCTTCTAGATAATTGAGACACTACTGGCCTAAGCCGCTGAAAATTGAACATTACCTTTGCTTTATGTTATTATAGGCCAACGTACAGTGTATATAGTCACTGTTGACTCCTCATCATGGCATCCTCATCATTCTTATCTTCCTAATCTTCCTCACCAGTAGTACTGAGATGTTTATAAAAGAGCAAAAAAATTTCAATGATAGTCACGTGATATACCAGATGACCTTCATGATGCGACTATAAGCGTACACAAGTATATATATGCATATATCATACATAGACAGTTGACGTGAAGAAGTGACGCGTGCTGCTGCTGCGTTGTGCTGCGTTATTTTTTCTTTTTCTACTTCTTCTCACCAAATTTCTCCTTTTCACCAAATTTCTCCATTTACGGTACTAGGCTGTTAAAAATCGAGGTTTGAATCCCGCTCAGAAACAGAAGAAAAAAGAAAAAAGAAAAAGAAAAAAGAAAAAAGAAAAAAGAAATAGAAAAAGAAAAAGAAGAATAGAAATTTCTTCGAACAAGGAAAAATTATTATAACAAAGTAAAAGACGGTCCTAACGTGGTTTCGTTATTCTTCCCTGCCGGAGATTCCCTGCCGGATATTCACTAACAGATTTCCAATATTCATTAGACACTAACCCCCAAAGCCATGTCTACTCCAGATAAACAACCAAAAAAACGTCAAAGAGTCACTTCTTCCTGCTCAGTTTGCCGAGCCCGCAAGACAAAGGTATGTCTTCTGCTTTCTTTATGGTTCTATAATTATGTCCCCTAGCTGCTGACATTTGCACTGGCGGCTCAGCGCACGCTATCTCATTTATTATTTTTATGCACACTCCACTAACATTCTGCTATTTTAGTGTGATAAGCGCCGGCCGGTATGCTCCAGCTGTATCAAATCAAATCTTGAAGAGAGCTGTGTTTATGAGATCCCGCACTGGGTATACTCTACCATCACTGAAGACCAGTCCAGTATAGTTACGCTCAAGCCAACCGAATCTGTATTTGCTGTCTCACCGAGCACTGCAGCATCACCGATTTCAAAACAGCCCAGATTCAAACAGCAAACTATACCAAAGAGCAAATCCCTAAAGAAGAATGCCACCTTTTCAAAGAAATCATCTTCGCTATCAGTGAATCCTTCTACACATCATTCTCAGACACAGATACAGCAGCAGCAGCAGCAGCAGCAGCAGCAGCAGCGATCACCGCTACTATCGACTCCTGCTCAGACTCCAGTTATATCCGAGAATGGCCATTTCACGACAGTAATTCCTCAAGTGCCAACGGCAGTGCAGCAACAACAGCAAATAGTACCTAATGGGGGACTTCTGGGACCATCGCAGATACCGTCCTACTCGCCAGCGTCACAGCCGCCAATGGTATCTACAATAAAGTCAGAACATGGGCCCTGTCAACATTTTAAAGCAAGCGTCCCTCCCCCGCCACCTATGGTGCATGTTTCGCAAACTCCTTGTGATGCTTCTTTGAATAGTGTCAGTTCAGTAACAACTCCAGCATTCAGCGGCGCTTCGCCATCACCAATGTATTCAATGGCGGAATCTCCAGACAGGAAAGCACTAGCGGAATCATTGAAAACGACTGAGAAGTTGAATGGCGAAGTTGGACAGTTGCATCAGCGCATTAGACAGCTAGAAGAGGCCTTAAATAAACAGCGGTATCAACACGAAGAACATGTGAAACAGAATAAACAGAAACAGGAGCAGAAAAAACAGCAGCTGCAGCAGCAGCTGCAACAACAACAACAACAACAACAACAACAACAACAACAACAACAACAACAACAACCTCATCAAAATCCACAATACAGAGATCTCCCATATCGAACCAGTGGTTACACAACAATAAATGATATAAATGATAATGGCAACGGAAACAGCAAATGTTATGAGCAAGAAAATGTTTATGGTAGTGAAAAACTTAGTACTGATATTCATGTGGCTGCCAAATTTATAAGCGGCAGACTACCTGTGATTGACGAACGCGAGTATCACAATTTTTCAAACACTTACTATTCCTACATTTTTAAAAGAAATTCTCTTACTGATGTCAAAGCGCTTTCTCACAATTCGCTCATTGCAAGAGACAAGTTCTTGATGAATTTTTTTGTGAAGTTTTTGCTAGATTATAATTCTGTTAAAAGTATGATTTCTACAATGTTCAAAAACCGCCAAGCCAACGAAAATAAATCTTTGAGTAATGGGAATGATAAATTGCTGTCCAATGTTATCATGCCTGAAGATCAAAAGACTGCAATAAAAAGTGTGGTGATGAAAATTGCCAAGAAAAATGAGTTTGCTACATTGATTTATAATATGATGAAAGCAAGGACCACATATAAGGACAAGCGATTAGCATTTCGTCATGATGTGGCAACGTTGCAGTTATCTGGCCCTAATGACAAACAAACAATGTTCAGCAACATTCTTAATAATGAGTTCTACTCCGCGAACCGAATATTGGCTGGCGGTAATGAGCTAGTATTTGACTTTATATTGAAAGCGCTACCAAGAATAAAAATTTTAAGATATTTATGGAAAATGTTTGTGCTTTATATTCACCCATTTATTCCTATTCTTGACATTAGAGATTTTTCAATGGAAATAAACAAAATCTTGGAAGGTTTAGAGTTGCACGAAATGTTTCACAAAGAAAAACAAACAGTGGACGAAGAAAAAAGAATTGAGAAAATAAAAATCAGGGAAAAGATGGATTATGGTACATTGGCAGTGTTTTTAATCATTCTTAGATTAGCGTACTTAGCCATTAAGTTTAATATTAACAACATAAAGATTATGTGCGATATTGAACAAGAAATGCTTAGTTATGATCCAATGGTTGATAAAGAACCAATACCTCCAGAGTTTGTTGAACTTGCTCAAATGTGTTTGAATTTTCTCAAGACAACGAAAAAAGCCAGCTATATTGTGGTTATTGCATTGATTTTCTTATACAATTATACTGAGCTTAGAGAAGAAGGAAGAATAGGGTTTGGATTGCAACAAAATCATTTGATGTTTTCCAAAATAATTTCTAAGGCTAAACATATTGGGTTGCATAAAGATTGGAAAAATGATGAAATTATTGAATTTCACAAATCTTTGGGCGCATACTTAGGCTTATTGAATCATTTCCGTGGATCTAATCATTTTCACGGTACTGATAAAGAAGTATATCGTTGTCGGAAATTATGGTACTATCTAGTGAATTTGGATAGTTCAACATCGATTTCGCACGGAAAGTTGTTGTACGTTAGTAGTGATGAAGAATATGATACTAGGTTTCCGAATCTTGATGATTCTACTTATAAGCTGTCGGATTTTCCTGAAGTGATGATGATTCCTGAGTACGTGCCTATTGATAACAAGCATGAATCAATTATTGATTTCGAAAAAGTGGAGCATATTGTGTTGCAGAATATGAAACTTGAGTATGAAGTGAACAAAGTTTTTATTCAAATTTCTAAGCTTTTCAATAATTTGAAAACTCCGGTGAAGTTAACAGTGGTTATGCAAATGATTTTGAAAGTTGAGCAGCTTTTGATTACTGATGAACTTTGCGAAGATCGATTCATCAATTATTGCAAGCCTACCGCAAAGCAAGAAAATGAACAAAACAAAAAGACTCAAAGAGTAAAAGTCAAAGAAAACTATTATAAAATTGTGGGTTACCTTTACAAGTTGAAAATGCACTACAATTTGAAACTTTGTTGTTTTATTCTAACTTTCATCATGTTTCTTCATTATGATACCAGCAAGGACTCCATTCATGGAGTTAACAATACCCTTTTCTTTTTGAAAAAGTCATTCATGTATGCTCTTGATATCATTAAACTATCTAAAGAATTCTTATGTCATAACGAAGATAAACTTAACATTTCTGTTGATTTTTCTAAAACTGCAGAAAATGACCAAAAAGGCTTATGCTATGGTTTCAAAAATTTCAATTTTATCATTTTACCAACCATTGACACTATGTGCTACCGCGCAATGTTGATGGTTGAAACTCTTTTGCTTAGACTTGCACATTGTTTATCGATGATTGATGGGTTGATTAAAAAGCGAAATTCGTCAAATTTTTTGCTAGTGACAATCAGCATTGATGAATATCAGCGGAAAAGAGATTTTTTCAGGGACATGTACCTCAAATTATATCGATTCCATTACAAGTTGGTGAAATTGTTGGTGGAGAAATTTGCCAAATTTTACAGTCACTCATTCAAAGAAACTTTGATTTTTCAATACTATTTGGTTTGTTTTAAGAACCCAACCATTATTGCTAATTGGTTCAAGAAGAGAGACGCGTATTTTGATTCTACTAACAATCTTATCAATCTCTCCATAAATGATATTATTGAATTGAGTCAGTTCATTGATACTTTGATTGACTTTGATGAAGAACGATTCCCAGACAATATTTCTGATAATTTGATGAACAATCATTTTGGACAAGTTGTGGCTGATGAACCAGAAGGGCCAATAGCAGCAGCAGCAGCATCAAAGGTCCCAGAGCTGTTGAACAACAAAAATCATAATGGAGATGCTGACATTTCTAAAAAGGATTTATTTGAGTCAACGGCCACTACTAATTCTAGTGCTAATATTACTGCTAACACTAGTCCAGACGCTGTTACCGCCGCCAGTAGCGCTGATCTGGATTCATTCCCTGAACGGTCACCGATGTCGAGCAACGGTGGTGCTACTAGTCCAAGCATGCCGGATCTCAATGATAATATCAACAACGCTGATATCAACACCGTTAATAGTGGCAAAAATGGTTTATTGAATGTGAATATGGATAAGGGAGTAGCTGATGCGTTCAAGAAACTTATGGAAGAGTTTTTTGGTGGTAACAATAACAGCGACATTAACAGTAGAAGCAGTGAAAATGGCAATAGCAATAACAATAGAGTAGATGGGTCCAGCAAAAGCATGAATGATAGTTATAGCTACAGCAACACCGCCAGCCACAGCAATGGTGTGGTGGATGATTCTGAATTTAGTTTTTACAATCTTGATTTAAACAATTACTTATCTGGTAACCCAACTTTGCAAACCGAGGGAATTTATCTGAATAGAGAAAACTTTCCAAAATAAATGGTGAATGGTGCTGAGTTAACAACGTTATGAAAAAGCAGTGGTGCTCGCGACATTCGAATCCTTATAGTCTATTCGATTCACCCTATTACAAAAAACCTGGTTTAGCTGTCTTGACACCACTCGGACTGTTGAGCTAGCCGGATAATATAATAGGAAAAAAAGGTGAGTAAGGTTACCATGAACATAATATTGCAGAAAAGCGCCAAGCTGCTAGAGAGCAGAACAGGCGGGTGCGCAGGCAGGTTCTGCCACTAAGTTGGTTAGTGTGTTAGTTAGTCCATGATACGCAGACAACGAAAACACTATTTTTGGAAAAATTTTCCTTTTTCCTTTGAAAAATTTTTTCAAAAAAACACTAGGATTAAATAATTTTGATTTTTAGATACATCTTTTTGTTGCCTCACTAGTATTACTCTGTGTTCACAAATGGTCTGATAAATATATATGGACAGTTAATCATAAGTATACTTTCTATCAGGATTTTATCCTTTTGTCAATATCAGTGTCTTTTTGTTAATTATTTATTTTGTTTTAGAAGTAGCCCTGTGTACATTCATAGCTGCAAATCACGATATTAATATTATATCAACAGGCAACTGAATACGTTTTGAATGTATGATTGCAGTAAGGAACCTCTAAATTAGTTTACCTTAAGCTAATTTAACTCCGGTTTGTTGATTTTCAAATATCATCACAGACCGTAGATAAAATTTTGCGCCTTGATTTGTAAATTCTAATGAGTCAATATTGGCCTATAAACATATCTATAGATTGCATGAGCTTGGCAGGGATCCGCGGCCAAGGGAATTAAGGGAAAAGATTGATAATTGAGAGACAAATTCTTAACTCGAGGGAAAGCGAAAAAAAAAGTTAAAGAAATGTGAAGGTTTGCGAGTATCGAGTTGAGATCTAAACAGGGTTTCTGAATCTGGACATTGAATACATTGAATGCAGCACAGTGCTTTAAGAGAAATTTATGGGGCCCCTTAGCACAGATTCAATAGCCTCTATGAGTCCATAGACTCAAACTATAGAATATAGGCATTTTGGACAAGATATTAAAATATCACTATAGTAGATCAGTAGACTTGTCATTAAAATTTTAATTATGTTTCAGTTTGTGAATAAGTGCTACAGTAAGACCCATGAGCATTTCTTCGGGTGCCATATCCATTACGCTTATAATAAGAAATACTACAAGACACTCCATTAACTAATAAATAGCAAAGATGCTTGGATAACAGTCAATTGTGATTAAACTGAATATTTTTTAATTAGAGCTGATTGAAAAATGACATGATTGTGGGCTTATTAACATAGATTGAGCCTTCCTGATTGCAATTATTACTAGCAAGAGAGCAGCAGATATTGTCTTAAAGATGGGGCAAGAAACGGTTTTTTGTAGTTAAAAACATCTCAGCGGTGCAGCAGAGTTGTTTTAGCAGAATGGAAATAGTATGATGTTCAATTATAGTTCAGAGATATCACATATACGCGCATATGCGCAACCTGTATAGGGGCTGCATGGTGAAGCCTGCATTTTGCAGACGCAAAATTTCTTCAGCACTAACGCAGACGCGACTAAGCTTTATGTTATTGAGATCTGCGCACAACAGTAAAAAGTCAATGTCTGCACAAGTGTTGGCGATGCAGTAGGTTTCCAAAAATTGCAGCTCAGCACAGAAATTAGCGTTTTTGCAAGCATGATAGCTGCAACTACATCGATGGGCAGAAAACGATCTTCGTAACGCCTGCCAGTCAGGCTGTAAAGTATGGTGGGGATATTTGAGTAGCAATGTGCTGGCTGCTTTCGTAACACCAAGTTTAAATGCTGTTTTTTTTTATTTTTTTATTTTTCGTTTCGTTTGTATTTTTTTTGTTTTGTCTTTTTGTTTTGTTTTATTTTCATTTATTTTGGAAATAAAAGAGATAGTTGCAGAGACAATCAGCGTAAAAGTGAAGACATAAAAACAAAAAACAAGTGTGCACATAATTTGGTATACAAAAAAAAAATTTAATCAGCCAATCCGGTCGGCCATCAATCGTTAGCGGAATCAATCAAACATTTAATAAGCGGGAGATTCTGAAGTCCTGTTATTTAACCTTACTATTAAATTTGCGTGGACTCTGACAGACAGACAATAGCAGGGTTTGTGCCACTTTCGGCACGTTAATGCGCTGCACCAAGCATGTTCTGCAGAACTTTGGACATAAACAATTTGCAAATAAAAGAAAAAATAACGGTGAGTTGACGCCAATCAAAAGGAAAAAGAAAATTTTCATGAAAAAAATTTTTTTTTTTTTTTTTTTTTTAATTGCAGAGAGCCCTCTTAAAGTCACAAACAAGACTGCAGTCTGTCTAGCAACAAACCTCGTTTATACGGTAGGTCGGTCACATTTTGCTCAGCAGGCCAATACAGACAGCACAAAAAAAAAAAAAACGAAAACTGCCATTTGGTTCGGACCATAAAGCAAAATAGATCAAGACCTTCCCGCAATTTACCTAGAAACAAGAAATTTAGTTTATTGAAGAGTTTTTGAATTTGCTGCTAAGCAAATCCTCGTCAGATTTAGAGGAAAATGAGTTCTCCGGCTAAATGTCTCCTTTATTGGTGCTCGTAGTTTCCGTAATATGCTTTCAAGTCCTTGATGGAACTATACTAAAACTACTCTTGAGGAAAAACCTCCTAAAATAGGGCTGCCACCAATAAGGTTTGCGGTACCTAATGTCTGATGCTTCAGATGGTAGCCGATGACTTCTACATTATCCCCGGTTGATGATTTGTATTTCATCTGTCCCCAATGAGAAATTTCTCCTCGACGTTTCACTTCCTATAACAGCGCTATGCAGCACGTCATACTCTAACCGTACCGCATCGGTACAAGTCAAACAATATATCCATTATCGCCTGTGTTTTCTAGATTTGACCTTTGACCTTTCATCGAGAAGCGCAACTTCTCTCTAGAAAAACGGTTAGTGGTAACCAGCCAAAGCACGCCGCGTACCCTTTTTTTTTCTCTCTTTCTTTCTGTCAGATCCCAGTTCGGGCTTTTTCGTAGTTTTTCAGATTTTTTTGTTTTTCTGTCTCGTTTCTTTTTCTACTACGCTTTTTCTATTTTTCCTATTATCTGCTTTTATGCTTCACCTTTTACTTTTATTTATTTTTCTTAATCCTGTTTTAGACTTTCACTTTTATTCTATTTTATTTTTTTTTTTTTTTTTATTTTTTTTTTATTTTTTATTTTTTGTCCTTCGACTTTGTGACTTCTACTTTTCTCTTCCAGCTTCGCGAGGAGAAGCCTGTATTCATTGTCACTAAGCCGCTGAAGCTTGTTAACTCCATAGTTTGCTTTCCTCTTTTTTTGCTCTTTTTTTTTTTTTTTTTTTTTTTTTTTTTTTTTTTTGAAAGGTCAATAAAAAAGAGGTCATGTCAAATAACACAAACAATGATCACAATTCAAAGCAGCCGTCTCGCTCAGAATCAAAAGTCTCCAGTGAACCTACAAATAGCAGCAAGAATATCACTAAAAGTGACAATACTACAGCGATTAATAGTAATGCCAAAAACACTATGACTCTGAATAATTCAAAATCTTCGTTGTCAAACGATCAACAGAAACAGCAACAACAGGTGCTGCTGCTGCATTCAACGAAAAAAGTTGCGTTTGTCCATAAGCTTTATGCTATGCTATCAGACCCTAAACTTACTCATTTGTTATGGTGGACTGAAGATGGCGAGGAAGGAACTTTTGCTTTAAATCCTTGCACAGAGTTTTCAGGTGCTTTGACCAAATATTTCAAGCATGGAAATGTTTCTAGTTTCGTTAGACAGTTGCATATGTACGGTTTCCATAAAGTCAGTGACAAATCCAACAGTGATAAATCTGGTCATAGTAAAAATAACAGCATCCACGAAAGCAATAAAAAAGAATCTACAAAGTCTAGTAACAGTCATTTAGAGACAGCCAGTGTTTGGGAGTTTCGACATGCTTCAGGAATGTTCAAAAAGGGCGATGTGACGGCTTTATCATCAATCAAAAGACGTCAACCAGCGAGTAGTGCCAAAAATAATAGTGTTCTGCACTCACTTCACCATGATATCACCACAGAGTTGCCTTTAAGATCTCAGAGTATTTACAATTCACCAATGAATACCATGATGCAACCACTGCATCCTGTATATTATCAGCCACAACATAGTCTTCCTGCTCAAGGGCAATACAATAACCAATTTTATCATCCAGTGCCGCAAGGTGTGCAACCTCCACTTCCACAACAACATCCGCAACCTCTTCAAGCATACAGTTCTGAGCAGGCTTCATCTCCGGAGGCTCTCACCTTACCTTCCTCAGGACATCAGCAGCAACAGCAGCAACAGCAGCATCAACAGCATCAACAGCATCAACAGCAGCCACAGCATCAACAGCATCAACAACAACAGCAGCCACAGCAGCAGCCACATTATTATCAATATCAATCTCAGCAGGTTATCCCTCCTAATTTGCCTGGCCCTCCTGAGTCACACCATCAGGTTGGGACTCCAGCGTCTCCCGTACGTTATGGACAAGAACATCGTTCTCAATATGCTTCTACGAAATCTCCACGCAATCAGCAGTATGCTCCACTACAGCATCAACAACAACAACAACAACAACAACAACAACAACAACAACAACAACAACAACAACAACAACAATCACAACAGCAACAACCACAACAACAACAAAATCAACAAAATCAACAACAACAACAACAAAATCAACAACAAAAACAAAATCATAACGAACAACCTCAACAACCTCAACAACCTCATCAGTATCAACCACAGCATCAAGCTCA
The DNA here is from genome assembly GCA_001936135.1 of Saccharomycopsis fibuligera x Saccharomycopsis cf. fibuligera. NCBI lineage: Eukaryota > Fungi > Ascomycota > Saccharomycetes > Ascoideales > Saccharomycopsidaceae > Saccharomycopsis > Saccharomycopsis fibuligera x Saccharomycopsis cf. fibuligera. The sequence goes on along the minus strand of CP012817.1, from coordinate 987,861 downwards.
TCAGCAACGACATAAACATAATATTTTTTTACCTCCACCAGGGACACCACGTTTGCAAAGAGAGCATATCCAAGGAGAACTATCAGCCCCTGTTCATCATCAGCATCAGCAATATTATCGACCTGAGAACCTTGAATATCAAGTGCCTGACTCTAGTCAGCATGGTGTATCAATACAAAACGTTGCTGAGATTTCTCATGATATCAATAATTCACAATCAGAACTTTCTAGAAGATCAGCTCATCTATCTCAAGGAGTTACTCATGCCACTATGGACGTTTTAAAGTTTTCTGATTCATTACCAAAGTTAGAACCAATAATTCAGAGAATAGATCAGGAAAATTATCAACGGATCCGTGATTTGCAATCTAGTTTTCAAAGTAGGGCAGTTGGCCAATCATATAATCAGTACCCGCCAACATCGTTACCTTCTGTTAATTCTCCATCTGCTCGTATCCAACAAGAGCTGCAACTTGATAGTAGAACACATAAAGGCTCGGTTATTTCAATCTCTAATCAAAAAACGTCTTTAGCTTCTTCGTCTTCTCATTTACCTAGCGTGGCTCATCACGATACTCATAACCAGTATCATCATTCTCAGCCTCAGCTACCATTTTTCACTCCTCGGTACGGAAGTTCTGACAATTTCAACGAAAGCGATGATGACCAAAGTTCCATCAATGGCTCATTAAGAAACTCAGAAGGTCTTGGTAAAATCAGAAGTGGGTCTCTTGTGGATCCATTATCATCTGTTCCTTCTGCGGCAAATACTAACAATCCACTGCCTGTCCCTGGTGCACCTTTCATGGATCGTGGCGGAAACGGCAATTATAATCCATTAACACAAAGAACTTCTAGCGTTTTGTCAGATATCAAATTAGACTCGACCTATTTACAACATTTTGACCGTCCTAGAGAGGCTAGTACGTCTTCAAGGATTTTCAACTCGCCATACACATCATCTCCCAGATTCCATCAGCCACAGGAGACGGTTGACGTGGAAGCCTTCACCCCACCATCACACACTGGTCACACTGCTCCGCTGTCCCAAAATATCTACGGCGCAAGCACTGGCTCTTCAATCAAGACTTTACCGGAAAAATTCAGAAGAAGCGAACCAGGGCCAAGCAGGCCTTCGCTGCTGCTGCTGCTGCTGCTGTTGGGGGTTGACCCAACAAGTAACAGTAAAAAGTCGTCATTATCTCACATTACTGACATGCCTAACCGCCCACAAATAAGAAATTCTATTCTTGCCTTGCATAAATATGATTCAGCAAATGGTGGCCATAACAGTTCTGTTGACTCTGGTCGCAAATCCAGTGGACCAGTGAATGTTTCCTCATTGTCTTCTGGATCTAGCACTGGTTCGCTTTTTTCACCATCCTCATCTATAAGCTCGGTAGGTAGCATCAGAAATTCTATGGGTAGCATGTCATCGATTTCTCATTTATTGAATCTGAGGCCGGATTACAAGCCGGCAGTTAAAAGCTCATTAAGCAAAGAGTCCGCTACGCCTGGGCCAATGGTCGAAGAAGATCATCGGCATTACCATCATAATCAGCATCATCAGCCTACTGCGTCGCCAGGCCAGCAGTATCACAGCTTATTGGCAGTTCCCAATACCTCGACTTTCGAGTCTAGTGCATTGTCAACTGTTGCGGAGAATTCGCCTGGTTCGGCGGCTAGCAGTAGCCGACTTCCGCCAATAAGTTTTGGTTCCAACGACCAACATTCGGCGTTGTCGTCAAAAGCTGGCACGCCGTTGCTTACACCCTTACCCAAAGAAGACGAAGGAGCAGAGGGCACTAATGATGATTTTATTGGGACATATTCTGCCAGTCAGGGAAAAAAAGTCTTGTCAGTTTCGTCGTTGCTTGACACATCACCAAAGACTGCGTCTGAAGGCAATATTCACAGGTTAGAAAGTAGCTCTCTGCTCGGAAAAGAAGGCGCTGGAAAAGCAGGCGAAGGCTGTCATCGCGACAATGACGGCGGCGGCGACGACGACAGCCAGCACCAGCACCAGCACCAGCACCAGCACCACGATAATGATAATGATCATGATCATGATGATAGCGGGGACAGAGGAGTTCAAACGGAAGACTCCACTTCAAGAAAGAGAGTCTACTCGGGATCTTCGACGTCCAACTCTTCCGAAGAAGGTGGCAACAACGACAAGAATGACCCGCTTTCCAGTGGCGGTGCTAGCGCCAGTGCTCTCAAAGCCGGAAACGACGGCACCAAAGGTGCTAGCGCTGGCAACGATCAAAGCAAGGGCGAAGGTTTCCTACAACTGAAGAAGGGCAGCGAAAAAGCTGAAGACAAAAAGAGATCCAAGGTTTGACGCGCTGCCTACATGAGATGCTGCTGTAAAACCAAAGTCTGTCGCTGCTGACGCTGACAGTCTGCTCTTCTCTCCAGAGACGAACACAAGAGCTTCCAGTTCTGCTCCTTTTTGTTTTTTTTGTTTTTTGTTTTTTTTTGTTTTTTTTGTCTTTTTTGTCTTTTACGCTTCTGCTTGCCATTTCGTGTTACAATTATGATTAGTTTACTTTGCCTCCCCAGCTGTTTTCCATGTTTTCTCTTGTTCTTTTTTGCATACTGGCCGAAGCGCTGGCCCATGGTGCCGGCTGTTTAATTTTTACACTTTTTGTTCCGTTTTTATACTCAGCGTCCTGTTCTACTGCTTTGCTCCATACTAGCTGGCTGACGTTTTCTCTCTATGCCTCTCTCGCTGATTGTCTTTGCTGCCTGTCGTTGTTTGTGATCTCGTTTTCTGTTTCCATTTCTGTTTCCGTTTTTGTTTCCGTCTGTGCCACTTTCTTTACACCACTTTCTTTCTTCTTGGCTAACGGCTGCCTTGGCACGCTGTGCAAGCTGTTAGCGTCGCTCGTTTCTTTTTTTCTCTCGGACGTCCGTCTCTTATCTGCTTCCCAGCGTTTTGAATTTTTTCTAGATCTCTATTTGTTTGTTTGTCTCGCCTGTCTTGCTAGCTTCGAACCGTGCTATAGCTCCGAAAGATAGATACATAAAGCTAAACAACGCCCTTAACAGCTACGTTTTCCCTTTTTTTTTCTTGTTTCTTCTTGTGTTTTTGAGGACGGCAGGAAAGACGGCAGGAAAGACGGCAGGAATGACAGCAATAAACACGTCCTGGACTTATCCTGCGTTTCCCTGGTGTTCCTGTCCGGCTCGTCACAGAAACATGTTGGCCTTTTGGCCCCAGCCGCCGCCGCGCGCCCAAGGTCATGCATGCCCTCTATTCCTGATATCCGGAAGTCATGTACGCCGGACCTGGTCAGGTGGACCTGGTCAGGTGGACCTGGCCGGGTGCACCCAGCGGTGCACCGCTGGGTGGGTGCATCGCCGCTGACCAGCCACCCGGCCTGCCGGCTCTGGCACGTGCCATACCACATGAGGAGGGTGGGCAGAATGTGGGCGGGCGGCGTAGCTCGAGACCCTGCAAAAGGTGCGCGCTGGCATGCATGCCAATGCATTGGCCGCTGGGCGCTACTTCGGCCTGCAGCACCAGCAGCAGGCTGCTGCGTGCGGCTGCGTGCTGCTGCAGCCCCGCGGTCCACGATGTGGATGAGGAACGGCATATTCAGCCGGCGTCTCTGTGGCGGCTGGATGAGCGGCGTTGTAAGGGCGGGAGAATGGATGGGCGCGGGCACAAGCGCGAGCACGGTGCGTGCGATGGCAGCGACGATGACGACGCCTTTTGCCTTTTGCCTTTTGCCTTGCTTTTTTGCCTGGCAGCACCGAGCACAGCCAAGGACGTACGTAAGTAAGGGCGCCAGCCAGCGTGTGCGGTGGTGGTTGTGTGCCGGGGCGCTCCGAACGCCATCGCGAACGTCATCGCGCCTGCGCCGGAATACGGGAGTCTGCTTACGTAACCGCTGAGTAGCCTGCCAGCTGGCCTGCCAGCTGGCCGTCACCAGATGGCGCCGCCGCTCCTCGCCCGCCAAAAGCCACTCCACGAAAACTGCCCCCATCCTCTGGCTCCCACTGGCTCCCACTGGCTAGCGCTGGCTATCACTGGCTACCGCTGGCTCTCGCCCGTTGGGCGATCGCCAGCACAGCACGGGCATGGCAGCCTGCCGGAGACCATCGCACGCTCCTCCTCCTCCTCCTCCTCCTTTCTTCCTCCCCCAGACAATCCACCCATCCCGCCAACCATCCGCGCTCCGCGCTCCGCGCTCCGTCTTTCCTGGCTACGGCGTCCCTCTTGCTTCCTCTTTCCCTGGGGCTCTCTTCTATTTTACTCTCCTCTTTTCCTTTTCACACTCTCCCATTCCTCTTTTTCACACTCCCCCTCACCATCAGCCCCTCCCTCGCACACTTCTTTTTCTCCCTGGTGTTCGTTACACTTCGCACAACACACTTCCAGTCGCAATGTTTTCTAGATACGCATATTCTTCTTTCAGATCTGTGGCCAAGGTACGTACCTGCTCTTGTTCCTCTTCTTGTGGGTCTGTCTTTGCAGAGCCCCGTGCGCTCAGGCCTCGAGACTGAGCCCACAACAGAAGCCTCACGGGAAGCCTCACGGGAAGCCTCACGGGAAGCCTCACGAATACAGCCTACTAACGCCCTTCTCTAGCAGGCCGTCGCCAAAAGATCGTTGTCTGTCCACGAGTACAGATCCGCCAACTTGTTGAGATCCTACAACGTCGGCGTTCCGGCCGGCAACGCTGCCACCACTCCGGACGAAGCATACAGCTTGGCCAAGGACATTGCCGCCAAGTCTGACGGCATCGTCATCAAGGCCCAGTCTCTTACCGGTGGCCGTGGCAAGGGCCACTTGACGTCCGGCTTGCAGTCCGGCGTCCACATCGTCAAGTCGCCTGAGGAAATCAAAGACTTGGCCAGCAAGATGTTGGGCTACAACATTGTCACCAAGCAGACCGGCGCTGCCGGCCGCTTGGTGAGTGCCGTTTACGTGGTCGAAAAGGCTGCCGCTGACAAGGAGGCGTACTTGTCCATCTTGTTGGACAGAGAAAGAAAGGTGCCAATCATCGTTGCTTCTGCCCAGGGCGGCATGGACATCGAGGGCGTTGCCAAGAAGGACCCTTCTGCCATCAAGCAGTTCCCAATCGACTTGCATGCCGGCGTCACCGACGAGGTCGCTTCCAAAATTGCCGCTGCCTTGGGCTTCTCCAGCGAGGCGCAAAAGGAGGCCGCCGAAACTGTGCAGAAGTTGTACAAGATCTTCATGGAGAAAGACGCCACCCAGATCGAAATCAACCCGTTGTCCGAAACCAAAGACCACCGCGTGTTGGCTATGGACGCCAAGTTCGGTTTCGACAACAGCGCTGAGTTCAGACAAAAGGAGATTTTCTCCTGGAGAGACTTCACTCAAGAAGACGCCGACGAGGTCAAAGCTTCTAAGTTTGGCTTGAACTTCATCAAGTTGGATGGCAGCATTGGCTGCTTGGTCAACGGCGCCGGGTTGGCCATGGCCACCATGGACATCATCAAGTTGTACGGCGGCGAGCCAGCCAACTTCTTGGACTGCGGTGGCGGTGCAACCCCAGAAACCATCGAAGAGGCCTTCAAGTTAATTTTGAGTGAACAAAAAGTCAACGCTATTCTCGTCAACATCTTTGGCGGTATTGTTAGATGCGACTATGTCGCCGAAGGTTTGATTGCCGCTACCAAGAACTTGGGCGTTGAAATCCCAATCATTGCTAGATTGCAAGGCACCAACTTGGAGAAAGCCCAAGAGTTGATTGCCAACTCCGGTTTGAAGATCTTTGCTGTTCCTGAGTTGGATGACGCTGCTGAAAAGGCCGTCAAGTTGGCCGACATTGTCAACAAGGGCAAAGAAATCGGCGTCAAGGTTTCTTTTGAATTCAAAAACTAAGCGACCTAAAAAAATAAAAGGTAAAAATAAGCCAAAACGAAACAAGATAAACTGAAATAGCCATCTTGTTTTTCTGCTAGTAGATATGGTGTGTGTGTGTGAAGTTTATGTTTAATGAAATAGATTTATTACTTTTCAATAGTCTTTTTGTTTTGTGTAGATGGCCAAGCGCAAAGTGCAACATTACGAGCACTTGCTGTTACTTACCATAGCAGCGGCTATATAAGTGAACAGCACGACTCACTAGTGATGGTGGTCCTACAGGCAAGTATGGTGCACAAGTTGCAAGATAAAAACAATGCATGCAGACGTCCAACTCCGACTGCTTTGTTCAGCAGATTCGCCAAAGTTATGCTGAAGATCCGTGATAAACAGACTCGATCCCACGTCGACTCGATCCCTGTGCACAAAGTGTCAAAACGTTACATATACCACAAGTTTATTCACTAGAACGGCGACAGTCACTATATCTGCACATGTCAGAAAAAAAAAAAAAAAATGGGGGATGCCCGGCATTAGTTGTAGAAAGTAAGGCCGGGAACCCGGCCAAACTCACGCCTGCCTGTGCAGGCGCTTAGAGAAAGTGCCAGGGCATCGAAATCCGGTTTGCTGTACAGTACATACATACTATTATTATTTAGATGCCATACAGATATTACTGATGATGTATTTCTAATAAGCGAATAACATTGTACAAAGTGCAAGGCAAAAGTGGATAGAGAAATTTCAGGTGTGTTGCTTTGTTTGTGCTCAGCGATTGTAATAAAAAAAAAAAAAAAAATAATAGTAATAATAATAATAATAATAATTGGAGCGTCGTCTAATATCTTCTGACACAAGACAGGATTGTATCTTTGGCTGTCATTATCATTATCATTATCTAATTGTCAGATAATAGCAATAATAACAGTGTACGCTGCTATTTATACATTTTCAACAGCACGTACACCAGTGTTGGTACAACAGCTGCCCAAGCGCCACAATTGATCACAAAGAAATCGCACTATCAAGAACTTACCAAAATGGCCCCAACGGCGACTAAGACCTTATCTCAAGAGGAGCAAACCATCCTTGTTAATGAGTCCCTCAGCAACATCAAACAGCAAGCTATCCAAATGCGCAAATGCTTGGACACCAAGGGCAAACTAATGGATGCTCTCAAGCATGCAAGCACGTTCCTTTCTGAGCTTCGCACCAATAACCTATCCCCCAAGAACTACTATGAGCTTTACATTGCCATATACGATTCATTGGAAATCTTGGCGTACCACTTGAAAGAAGGCCATCCTCGCAATCACTTGAGCAACTTGTACGAGTTGGTTCAATATGCGGGCAACATTGTGCCTAGATTGTATTTGATGATTACGGTGGGCACAGTGTACATGAGTGTTGATGGTGCTCCGGTGAAAGAAATCATGAAGGATATGATTGAAATGTGTCGCGGGGTGCAACATCCAGTTAGGGGATTGTTTTTGAGGTACTACTTGTCTCAGCGGACCAAGTCATTGTTGCCGGAGAGTGCTGTGAGCCCTCCTCCCTCAAGTGACAGTGGCAATGGTATTGGTGGTTCTAATGGAACATTGCAGGATTCTGTGCAGTTTATCATCACCAATTTTATTGAAATGAATAAATTGTGGGTCAGATTGCAACATCAAGGACACTCCAAAGAACGCCGCAAGAGGATTCAGGAAAGACAAGAATTACAAATTTTGGTTGGTTCCAACTTGGTTAGACTATCACAATTGGATGGGGTGGATAAAAATTACTACAAATCGTACATCTTGCCTGCTATATTGGAGCAAATTATTCAATGTCGTGATGTGATTGCTCAGGAGTACTTGCTAGATGTGATTATTCAAGTTTTTCCTGATGAATTCCATTTGGCTACTTTGAAACAGTTTTTGGATTCAACGGTGAATTTGATTCCGCAAGTTAGTTTGAAGAAAATCTTGATTACTTTGCTCGATAGATTGACTAATTATGTTGATAGAGAGAACTTGGAAGAATTCAAGAATTTGACAATAAACGATGCCGAAAAAGTGGACCAAGAGAAATCAAAAGAAAATGTGGGAAGTGATGTCGAAGATGGTAATAACAAAGGCAAAGAGAAATCTCAAGAAGTTAAACAAAAAGAACATCAGGAAGGCGAACGGGAATCTCATGATGATAATGGAGTATTCAAGCACAATACAGCCAATTATAATAATCTTTTTGACATTTTCTATCAACACTTCAAGCATCTTAATAAAGTTAGACCAGATTTGACCATTGATGACTTAACTGCATTATACTTTGCCCTTCTGAAACTTTCTCTTTCTTTTTATCCTGATAATTTCGAAAACATTGACTTGATATACATAGAAACGTTAAACAGATACAATGATTTCAAAGAGACAATCGAATCTTCCAATGATCAAACTGAAGAAAATTTGAGAAACATTTTGCTTATTCCGCTTAATTTCTCCTCAATTGGAAACAACAATAACAATAACAATAACAATAACAACAACAATAATAATAATAATAGCTCTGGTAGCCCTGCTCCTAATGGGCCAAGTAGTACCAGAACTAGTGGTGACAGATTAAGTAGAAGCAGCATCAGCAGCGGCAATAATTCCAAAAAAAATAAAATCAACTTAAAACTTTTGTTGAAGTTACAGAATTATCAAGCATTATTAAGTGCCCAGTCTTTGAAGGTTCAAGTATCCATTTCTACAGAAATTCTCAACACCTTGCTATATTATAGATTTACGCTTGAAAATGAAGAAGAAATAGCTAAGGTGTTCCAAGTATTGCTGCCAATTATCTTGAACAAGAGCCCAAAAACAACTGCTGAAGATTTACAAGTTGATCGTTTAGCTACTGTTGGCGTTGGCGAAAACTCTGCTGCCGAACTAGGTGAATCAACGCATTTCAAAGCTGACCATGAGTATCCATATGAAACGTTAGTTAAGCAGGAGAACGTGGCAAAATTGATCCACTTAATTTATAGTAGAGATGCAATCACCAACGGTAAATTATTATCAGCTGCGTATTCGCACTTGAACAAGAATAAAAAATTCATCAAATTCTTATATCCATCATTGGTGTTTGCTTACTTAAAGACTATTAGACGTCTTCATACTACAGAAAGGAAATTCTTACAAAACAAAAGCGCTGCTCTTGGCGGTGGCAAAGTCCCATTATCTCAACAAGACATCGCTCAAGGCACCAAAATTCTTGAGTCAGAAATCAAGACGAATTTCGGCAAGATCTCCAAGCTTGCTGATGAGCTTGTTGATCAAGGAGAACTAGAACTCGCTTTGAAACTTCTTGTTTCCGTTGCGGAGATTTCCAATCAAATTGGTAAAAATGAATTCACTAATGAGTTTTTTATCAAGATTTTCTCCATTTATGAAGAATTACTCAGTTCAAAACAGCAATACCAAATTATTATGCAATTGATTTCTACCTTAATTGGCTTTTACAAAAACTTTCATCATCCAGTGATTGCAACAGCAGCGGATCGTGATAATTATGAATCATTAATCACAAAAACTGTACTCTACTCCGCAAAGTTGTTGAAGAAATCAGACCAATGCCGCGCAGTATTTTCTGCTTCCCATTTATGGTTTCAATCTAATGTATTAGCTTTGCAGAGTAGTGCTACTGCTAGCACGACCAACCAAAATAGTGAAGCTACCACAGGAGATGAAGTGGATAAGGTTACCAAGAGCAGTGATAGTGGCAATAGCACCAGCACCTCAGTCAGCGACAATAGAAGAGTATTGGAATGCTTGCAAAAATCATTAAGAATTGCGGATAGCTGTATTGAAAGTTCAGTATCGGTGGAGTTGTTTGTGGAGATTCTTAATGAGTGCATATATTATTACATTCATGGAAATTTGATCAGCGCTAATTATATTAATAGTTTGATTGAATTGATTAACAATAATTTGGCCAGTGTGGATGAATTACCAATAAACCATTTCAAGAGAACATTGGAATATGTTAATAGGCAAAAGGTCATTGATGATCGGTTTCAATTGATCAAGTACTGAGATTAGTCAATTTAGCAAAGTTGCTAAAGTTACTAGCTGATGTTATTCAGGTGTCTACATTATAAAGTACGCTTCAAGACTCTGTCTTTTGATTTGGCTTCACTTTTTCCAAAATTTTGTTTCCTTTTTTTTATTTATTTTATTTTTTTTTTTTTGAGTATTCTGTTGGAATACTACAATTTATCTATACTGCAAGTTTATGGGATAATTTTTATTTTCATAAAACTATGCTACACTTCTAAAATAATGTGTTTTACAGTTCATTTTTGAGTATTTTTCGTAGTTGTAGGATTTTTCATTCTTCTACTTGGCTAGTTGGCTAAGGCAGACTGATTCTTTCAGCAACGGCAACAAAATGAAATAAAAGACTGATTACATTATTTTGTATATCTTATCTAAGTATGATTGTATAATGAAACTTGGTGTTTAATGCATTTTTGAACTTTTCTTAAAAACTAATAAATGAACCACTTCTAAATGAGTGAGCCAAATAGAAATAGACAATGCGGAGTATAGTGTATTCAATGTGTAAATACAGGAATAAGAACAGTAAAAATACTGTGTTGCTTTTTTTTTTTTTTTTTTTTTTTTTTTTTTTTTTTTTTTAACTGCTTGCAATTTGTCTTTTCGGCTGCGGCCAATATTTTTTATGTTTCATTATCCATGGATGTATCATCACTTCCTCCAAACTTATTCTCTTATCAGCATCATGCCTTAACAATTTCTTAATTAAATCACCGGCTTCAGTGCTAATAAATTTCGGCAACACCAAATCAACTTTAGCAATTCTCTTATACGTAGCACTCTTATATTCTTCTTCAAAAGGCGGTGCCCCTACTAATAATTCATACATTAGAATCCCAAGAGCCCAAACGTCGATTTTTTCATTATAGTGATCCTTTGCTTCAACCATTTCAGGAGGCAAGTAATCTAAAGTTCCGCACATTGTCGTTCTTTTCGAAGATGGAGCATGCACACTCCATCCAAAATCCGAGATCTTGATAACATTGTCAAATCCAAGTAGAATATTTTCTGGTTTAATATCTCTATGTATAATGTGCTTTTTATGCAAATACTGTAAAGCATTAGCCATTTGATAGATGTAATGTGATCCATAAACATCATTGAAACGGCCCTTTTGCTTTAGAAACTTGTAAAGCTCTCCATTGATTACGTATTCTAAAATTAAATATACCCTTTTCTCATCATGAAAATAGCCATAAAGCCTTAGCACATTAGGATGTCTCAAGTTTGACTGAATTTCAATTTCTCTTCTAAATTGTTTTTCCACTTTGTAATCAATTATCTCTTTCTTTTCCATTACTTTTAAAGCACAAACAAATCCAGTTTTCTTGTCGCGCACACAGTACACTTTACCAAACTTCCCCTTGCCTAATTTCTTACCAACTTCAAAATCATCGAGAGTGTATTGTCTCAAATGAGGAATACCTTCCAAGTCATCAGCGTTGCTGCTGTTGCTACTAGTAGTATAATGTAATGAACTGCGGGATTTGTTAAATATCGAGGATCGATGTGGATGGAGACGATGAGCGCTTGGCGATATTGGAGGGCCCATGTTGCTGTTGCTGGTATTTCCAGTATTACCATGATTACCGGTATTCATGCTGTTGATATGATTTGTACTGGTATTGTTGTTATTATTGCTACTGCTATTGTTGTAGTTTTTTGTTCCTAATGGATCCCACGTTGTTGAGATTTTTTGGAAGTTTGAGTTACGAAGCAAATCACCGTTGGGATTCTGGCTATTTTTAGTGATCTTTTGATGTCCATTTAGTTGAAGTTTCACTAATGGATTTCGTACAACAAGGCCGGATTTGACGGTTTTGCTGAATGGCTAGAGTTTTTTGTAGTTAGCATCAGTACCTTTAATCATCTCTGAAAGACAGCTGAGTCTTTCATGATAGAAGTGCAAGTAGATACCTACTTTACGTCCATCCCCAACATTTTCTGAAGAGTGTGACATGTTTTGAGAGAACATAGTGGCTGATTTATCAAGCTTGTTACTAATAAACGTGAAAACAAAAAGTGATGAGCTAGGGCTATCGATGCTGGCTTTTCATTTGTTTTCTCGATGATTTCTGTAAATAAAAACAAAACAGAGCAATTTATTTACATATTTCCTTATATAGCATTTGACAACAAACAAAAAACTCAATATATAGCATGTGACTAGAGTGGTGTATCTAAGTATTTGTGGTTTGTGAAAGTGCGCAGTAGGCCGTTTAGCATTTTATCACTATTAGATCTAACCAAACATGTTGTTCTTGCAACTGTTATATTCATTTTGTAGTCAAATTTTAACCAAACACATCGCCGATTATAAAGAAAACCTGTAATTAAAAAAATTAAAAGATTACCAAAAATTGGCTCTCAACTTCGAAGAAGACCAGCAAAATACAAGTTCTCAAGACAAAAATACTGCCATGTTGTATGCACTTTTATGCGCAAGTATGCTCTATCAAGGCGATGAGGGCTTACCCTGGGCATGGGCATTGGAAAAAAAAAATTTTTTCTTCTAATTTTCACTGCGCAGAAAAAAATCAAAGCCAAAAAAGAAAGTAAAAAAAAAAAAAAAAAAAAAAATATTTTTCATTGCAATTTTGTATCAAGAGCAGCCATTTCTCGTACAAGTTTCAATCTTCATTGAATCTAGTTTATCATTCTCATCAAACGATAAAGATTTCGTGTCAGAAAGGCAGCAGCAGGTTTACATTAACAGTCTTTTGCAAACATCTTTTCGTTTTGACTGCAAATATCTTGGAAACGAGAAATCTCAATAACCAAAAACAAAAAAATCTTATACATATAGTTAATAATGGCTTTCGGTGCTCCAAGAGGTGGATCCAGAGGTGGCCGTGGTGGTAAAGCTGGTGGCTTCGGTGGTAGAGGCGGCGGTAGAGGCGGTGCCAGAGGTGGTCGTGGCGGCAGTTTTGGTGGCCGTGGAGGTGGCCGTGGAGGTGCTAGAGGTGGTGCCAGAGGTGGTCGCGGTGGTGCCAGAGGTGGCCGTGGAGGTGCCAGAGGTGGTGCCAAAGGGGGACAAAAAACTATCATCGAACCTCATCGTCATGCAGGTGTCTTTATTGCCAGAGGCAAAGAAGATTTATTAGTCACGAAGAACATTGCTCCAGGTGAAAGTGTTTACGGTGAAAAGAGAGTTTCTATTGAAGAACCATCCAAGGAAGATGGTGTCCCACCAACTAAGGTTGAATACAGAGTCTGGAATCCTTTCAGATCTAAGTTGGCTGCTGGTATTATGGGCGGTCTTGATGAATTGTTTATTGCTCCAGGTAAGAAAGTTCTCTATCTTGGTGCTGCTTCCGGAACTTCTGTATCTCACGTTGCTGATGTTGTTGGCCCAGAAGGTGTTGTTTACGCTGTGGAGTTTGCCCACAGGCCAGGTAGAGAATTGATCGGTATGGCCAAGAAGAGACCAAATGTCATTCCAATTATTGAGGATGCTCGTCATCCACAAAAATACAGAATGTTGATAGGTATGGTCGATGCTGTGTTTGCTGATGTTGCCCAACCTGATCAAGCTCGTATTATTGCTTTGAATTCTCACATGTTCTTGAAGGACCAAGGTGGTGTGGTTATCTCTATTAAGGCTAACTGTATTGACTCTACTGTTGATGCTGAAACCGTTTTCGCTAGAGAAGTGCAAAAATTGAGAGAAGAACGTATCAAGCCATTAGAACAATTGACTTTGGAACCATATGAAAGAGACCATTGTATTGTTGTTGGCCGTTACGTGCGTGCTGGTCTCAAATAAAATTTTTGAAGTTAAGATTGACTAATTGTGTTTTTTCTTTTTTCAAAAAAAACTTTATCTCCTTTTTTCTACTTTCTCTTTGTACTATTGTGGGCTATAAAAAATAAAAATTACTGAAAAAAATATAAAATTTGTTCAAAAAAGGTCTTTGTTTTCAAGTATTCTTTCATAAAATCAAGCATGCAACATCATTGACTGTCTTTATTGTTAGTCTCAAATATATTTCATTGTCATGCAGTACCACTTGTGCCTTCTAGTATCATTCAAATTGTCGTCATCAGCCGCTATATTTTCCTCAAATTCTGACATTGTACTTCTGGTTCTTTTGTTTTTTATCCTAAAAAGAAAATTGAAAAGGGAAAGTTCTTGCGTTACGTTATTCATCTCATTTTTCTTTTGTTATATTTTTTTTTCTTTTACCTTTTCATTCTTATCATATTGTATAATAAAATGGTATCTTACAATCATCAAAAGTTTTAAATTGTAGAAAACTTCATATTCGTTTCACAACTAAGCCTTCCACACTTCATTATTTTGTTAACTTAATTATAAGGATTTACTCTGCAGCTTTTCCTAGTTTTAATGAGTCGATGATTGAGAACACAGATCGTGTACTAGCTGTGGTTTACTAAAAACAACATGAACTACGAATACGGGAAATGTAAAATACTAAAATGCCAGTCTGCATAGCTCTTAATGGAAGTTGTATTGATCGAAAAAAAAGTTAAGAGCTGTCGATTAACCAATGCTGAAGATTCAAAGTTGACATTCTATGTCATTGCTAAACTACCCGAAGCGTCAAACCTCATTTTGTTGTTGTCATCATAAATATGAAGTATATCAAGAAAATTGATATCTCTCATAATTGTTTATTCATATTGCAAGACGGCCACTCCCTCTATCTATTTGGCTGGTAGCTTGAGGGTAAAATATTTTGTATTTTAACCTTAGCTATTGTGGTTGGATACCTTCAGTTTCTTGGTAATGCAAAATTTGAAAAATAAATTACTGAAAACTTGTTGTTTATCATTCAAAACACTTCTTAAATAACATTACAAATAATCTTTTATTTTTTCCTTGCTTTTTGGTGTCTGTTGGTAAATTTGAACTCAAAGTATAGCAGTGCTGATCACACGATTTCAAGGCTTGGTGTGCAGCAATAGTTTACAATAAACACTAATAGTATAAAATTTTTGTAGTACAGCTAACTAACTAGTCAAAAAAATTGTGACCTTTTTTCCATATCAAAGACAACATTGATACATCTAATTCAAATTGATCAATCTTTCCACAGAATACACCGGCACTTTTTCTTCAAAGTACTCTTTGCTAGCACTTGTAGCAGCTTCCCTGGTGCCAATAATAGATGACAATTTCTCATCAATCTTGTGATTCTTCACAGATACAATCTTTGGCTCATTACCATAAGCAACTGTTTTTATCACAGCCTGTTGTTGTTGTTGCTGCTGCTGTTGCTGCTGCTGCAATTGTTGCTGTTGTTTCTGTAATGAATCCTCACAATCTTCTACAATCTCATCGATGAGCAAACCCACAGGTTCAAATCTAAGAATTTCTTGAGACTTCACTTCACAGAACTTGATTAGCTGTGTCATCTTGTGTTCATTATTTGTGAATTTGAAGTTTAAAATCCCAATACCGTCAATAAGTAAATTGAGCAATTTGATACCGTGATTTAATGCAATGATTTTAAATATTAAATTATCAACATTGTCATTGAAAGAAGCTGAACTGCCGGCAGAAATGCATGCTGATGGTTGTTGGTTTTCTTGACCATCATCAGCAATCGATGAGGATGAAGAAGAAGAGTTGAGTAAATTTTTAACAGTCTTGATAATCTCCAAGTCAGATTTGGTGGCTAAAAGAAGGGAAATCAAACTCTTGATCAACTCATCCTTCAAGTTGTCGTCACTGTTTTTAGCATTAACTTCACCATTACCCTCATCATTATTCATTTCAACATCACCATCGACATCGTTAATTCTACTATTACCATCGCTATTCGAAGCAATACCAGCGGCTTTCTTCAACGTAGCACTGATGTCGTCAGTCTCAAAATCTTGTGTCAATTCCGACAAAAGCAATAATATGTCTTCAGCTGACAACTGCAAGTCACGATTAGCAATAACATATCTTAGCACAAGCCAATCTTGCTTGAAATGTTGCAAGAAATGACCCAAAGTATATTTCAATGGGAACAAGTTGTGTTGTGCAAAATAAATCAACGTCAACTTGGGCACAAAGTTCAAACAATATGTATCATCGTTGGTTTTAGTTTCTTGTTCTTTTTGCTGGTGTTGTTGATTTTGTTTCTTTGTTGTTTTCGTCGTTGATGGTTGTAGTTTTGCAAAGACCAAGCTCAAAATATATTCCAAAGCCTCACTTGATAATTCAAAATCTTTTCTAGAATCCTTAAAAAGTAATTTTTGAACTTTGTTGACTTGCTCATCAAGAGTATCAGAGTTATCTTTGACACTCTTAGTATAAGCTGCCTCAGTGACTTTTTCAAGACTCACTTCTCTTCTTTTCACAAAGCTTATAAAAGCTGAATCAAATTCTTTTGGGCTATTAATACCAATATTGGCCAAATTCACCAAGAATAACTTAACCTTTGCAACTTCCGCATCATGCACTATACCAACTTGACTAGCTATGAAACTAGCACCTGTTATTGAAGATGCAAACCTTGTTCTGCTTTTATTGAAAATTGCGCTATTCTTCTCAGTTTCATTTTCAGAAGCAAAAGCAGCAACACAAGAGCCAGTAGTTATCAAATACTCACTTACTAATTTACCTTCATCAACTGAAGTTGCCCTACTATCATCAGTAGAAACGCCAATGTTCAGTTTTCTTTTAGCTTTGCTCTTTTTTAAAGGAGAACCAGTCACGAATGACGAAGCAACTTTTTGTCTCTTGTTGCAGTATAATTCAATACCTTTTCCTAAAGACTCCACAAGACTATTATTACCGACATTCACTGCCATATTGTTCAAACTGTAATTATTATCAGCATTACTGAGCATCAATAAATTCAATGAGGTGATGGAATTATGGGCGGAAGTGCCTTTAACTTCCCCAACGTCCAATAATAAACAATCAGGTTGCTGTTGTTGTTGTTGAGAGTTTGTGCTATTAGAATTAACAGAATCCGTCGTTGGCAAATTGTAATCTGCTAAGATAGCCCCAAATTTGGAGTTTATGAGGAAGATTTTGCTGCCGATGTTCAAAATGACACGATCAGCAGCTGGTGAAAGTAGTCTGACGTCTTCCTTACTTTGAGCCACAGCCGCAGCTCCAGCACCAACAACAATACTGAAAAGGGACGACAATGGAATTTGTTTAGTTAAATGGACATCAGGCAAGCTATACAAGGACAAAATCTGTGACTTGAGGTTTAGTTCATACAAAGTGCCAGAATTATAACTAAAAATCAACTCATCACTATCTTCTTCGTTGTGAGCAACATTAGTTATTTGTGGCATTGGCACCAGGGACACTTCGTGTACTTCACCATTATTGAGCAAGATCATCTGCAAAATTGATTTAGCGTTGGATTTTTGTTTCTTTGCCGTAGTAGAGTCATTGTTTTTGACTAATAGCAAAAATCCATCATTATTATTAGCAAGCAAGCCAGCAGTCTTAGAAGTGCTCAACGATGAAGCATTATCAGTAACAGAAATGTATTTGCTGAACTTAACGAGGTGTGACCCAGTACTGCCTTCAGTGGCACTAATGCTAGTATTGACTCTCAAATTTCTCTTTCTAGTGACTTGCGTAGCAGATGTTGTATCCTGGTTGAGTTTGAATATTGGACTTTCATAATCTTCTATCTTGGTTGAAAACTTGTAGGATTGAACATCACCATTAGATAAAAGCAAGTACAAAAACTTCCCGTTTTTGCTAAACTTGATATTTTTAATCTCATGAGAAAACTCCACGTCCAAAATTTGTAATTCGGGGCTAAAACTATCACTACTTTCACTATATTCTTTTTCATCATCGATTTTGGAAGAGGTCGCGAAGGTCGCGTTACTGCCACCCTTTAGTAATGATGCATTCACAATGAGCTTCAAAAAATGCTTCTTAGTGCTATAGTTGTATACACTGGCTGCAAAATATGTGCTACCACCAGTCTGTTCTTCAAACACTGTTAAAGCATTTATAATAATAGATGGTGACAATGAATGAGACCAGATAAGTCTTGGTGATGGAGTTAGCACGTAACTGGATATGCTCGACGATGAAATTGCCAAGTGCAAGAAATCCAGGCTGCTTTTGCTTTTGCTGGCAGAAAAAGCGTTTATAGTGGTAGAAGTATCACTATTGAAAGATTCATTGTTCTGGGCAACAACACACCTATTGGTGATTGGGATGTTCGATATTCTAGGAAGCTTAAAAATCTGATACAAGTCAGACAATAAAGGGGCCATTTTGCGAATCTTAGATGTTCTGGATTCTAGAATGCAACAAATCTCTTATTCTCTATCTATTTTAGCCAAATATTGAGATTATCGTACCCGGAAAAAAAAAAAGATGCAGCCTTTTATGAATGCCGAAAATAATTTATATATTCAAAGATTGCTGACTCTCCGCAATATCGAATTCCCTGGAATTGTATTCTGGTTTGTTCTGTCTAGATTTGTAAAACTTTTCGTCCTGTATATTCAAACAATTTTTCAACTCCATCTTCTCTAGGAGAAAAAAAAAATTTTAGGGCTGCAGACGGGTAAGTGATGGATCAGCAATGTACCCTTTTTGAAGGTATATACGTACTACATATGGCATGGTTGTAAATACCGAACTCAGTTAGTATCAAATAAATTTACTCAACCTAGCAGTATAGTACAGTATATATTAGACATATTAGAAATAAATAGATTAATGGGTTAAACCAAGCATCTCCACCTTCAACGCTAATCAACTTTCTGCAACTTGTTCATCACACTCAATTCATCCTCATCAATCTTTCTCTTGTATCTGCTCAAATCGTTCTTGTTCGTTGTTTCCAATTGTGCTTCTAATACATCGTTGCCTGCAGTAATTACTTGCTTGTAGCTGACGTTTCTTAACTTTCCATTCAAGAGCACTTTTGCTGGAGTTTGGTTTATTATAATGGGGATCTGGTGATGTGACACATTAACTAGCTTTAACAAATTGACAAGATCAAATTGAGTCTTGACATGCAATGCAGAGCTAGCTCCACTAGAAATAAAAATCCCTACTGACCTTGATGCCCTAACGACATGCTTGGTTACCGAAAGGAAATTTTTTCTGGTCTCAGGGTCCAATAAAGAATGGTACACTATTTCAAATTTACGACCTTTAGCAATACCACTGTGCACTGCTTTGTTTCGTAGCCAGAAACGCAAATTGTCAGCGTAATTGAATGTTATAATGTCTACTTCCAAATTAGTGATAGCCATAGAAAGAGACTTGTCATTAGTGGGCTGAATGGCAATAATGTCGAAACTATCATTGAAGTGTTTCAACCCAGGGAAGTCAGCTGGATCAGTCAAAGTAATGGTTATACGAGAGTATATCTTAATTCTTCCTTCAAATTCTTTGAAAAGAGTTAAATCTATTGGGTTGGGGCTTGCGTGGTCAAAGTCCTTTTTGGTAATTCTGAGAGTTGGATCTAACTGGAAGTTAAAGGCCACATGAGAGTAGTGAAGCTGCTCTAGCACTAAGAGAATACTTTTAAGACGACGAATATCATTTTCCAGAGGTTTGCTCTTATAGCTTGTGACTGGCCAGGGTATGTTCAAATCAAAAAGCATCGTAATTGGTGTGAAGAATATTTCTAGTTTATACTACTTATCCAACTTCTCATGAGTCTAGTGTTGATGTTGAGCTATTCCTGTTTTTGATATTTTTTTCCCGACGCAGATGTGTGAAAGAGGATACCCGGCTTTGTTATTATACCAAATATGCCGACACATATGAATTATTACCATTTGATTATTACAATAAAGAGCTCTTATCTTCCTCCTGCCATCATAGAATTAAAGCAGTAGAAAGTAGTTGTGTCAAGTGAGTTAGCCGTAGCTTTCTAATGTACTTATTCCTGATAAGAAATTCTAACATTTTTACTTGATCCATTTTGGAAAATATAAATACAGAAGTACAATAGTCAACAGATCGGAACGAGCGAAAAGACAAAAAACAAAAAATGAATAAATTCTTCAAACTATAAAACGTTTCTGATAGTTTATTTCCTTCATAAAATTTAATCCTTCTCGTTGTAAGAACCAATTTTTTTTTTTTTTTTTTTTTTTTTGAAAAGTTATTTTCAGTTTGTTACTCTTTTTCTTTTTTTTTTTTTTTTTTTTTGCATGAAGTTTAAGGAACACTAAAGGTTCTCTAGCTGCATATAATACAAATAATAAATAGACAAAAACGCCTCCTAAAAGCACTGTTACAAAGAGAGAGAAAAAGATTCTAATCATGATAAATAGCTCAGAAATATGAATATGGTATAATATAGATGGCATTAAATACCACAAATTTAGGAAAATAAGTTACCTAGCACCCCATCACCTTCTTCGGATAAA
Source organism: Saccharomycopsis fibuligera x Saccharomycopsis cf. fibuligera (assembly GCA_001936135.1). NCBI lineage: Eukaryota > Fungi > Ascomycota > Saccharomycetes > Ascoideales > Saccharomycopsidaceae > Saccharomycopsis > Saccharomycopsis fibuligera x Saccharomycopsis cf. fibuligera. The sequence goes on along the minus strand of CP012817.1, from coordinate 967,599 downwards.
GACTGGCTAATCAAATCAGTTTCTGCCTTTTTTTTACGATTAATGGCTCTTGTTCTTCTGTCTTCCTGAAATTGCTCGTTTTGTTTGCTAGTTATAGCTTGCACAAGACAGTTTCTTTGTTGTCTTAAACTTTTGCTGCTCATGAGCATTTTTTCCATGTTCGCCATTGCCTTGTCTGTCAAATTCAACATATTTTGCAAAAATAACCTAGGAGCACTATATTTGGTTCTCAAAGTAATATAGATTTCACAAAGCAAGTATCCTGCTTCACTGTGTGCGTCCAAAAAGTAATTGTCTAAAAGCATATTAACCAAAATAGTGAATGTTTCCTGACATAGCCACTTATCAATTTCTTCATTTTTCAACAAAATGTCCTTCAAAATTCCTCGCAATATCAAGATAGCATTATAAGAGCATTTAGTATCTTTAAACGAGATAATATGTATCACTAGTCTCAAAAAGTATTCCAAGAGCTGTGAATCGTTAAGTATAAGGTCTCTTGCAGCTAGCTGTAAGTCAGAATAAGCTGATGCGCCCCTACTAGAGAATTGGCCAACAAAATCTATTAAAAATCTATCAACCACCGCAGTTAGTTGTCTCAATAAATGTTCTTCCATCATTTCTTCTGATAAATCATCATCAGTCTCACCATTCATTTGAATACCTTTACTGATAATTTTACCCCACTTGTCCATTAACAAGGAATCAATTGTTGGTAAACAAAGTGTTAACAACTCTTTCAAAAAAGGATCAACATATTTCACTGGACAATTCTTAACAACTGATCTTAGCATAATATGAATCATATGCTTCCAAGAATGAGTAGAAACTCCAGTTATATCACCGGCAACAGAACTCCATAATAACGCAGGCATTTGGGGTATTTCGTATACAGAATCTCCCAAGCAGGATATCGAAGCAATGGTCAAAAATGCGTATTCTCTAGTGTATCTAACAATATGGCCGACCGAATCAGCAAAATCTCTAAGGGTATGGGTAGCCTTAACACTTTCTTCAACAAACATATCTCTAGTTTGTGATGATACACCAATGTGCCAAAATCTTTCAGCGCAACTGTATTTGACAAAAGCTTGAACTTCAACTGGTAAATCTGCCCATTGGTTTGGATTATGGTATGATTGGATCTGAGCTATTAATCTTAGAATATATGGTAAAATCGGTACAACTCTAGGTTTCCACAATTCTAACAACAGCTTAAATTCTGGTGAATCATGTGGGAGCTTTTCGATTGAATATTGAATGTAAATTCTTGTGGCTCTTATTGGGAAAACCGTAGACCAATGGTTCTTTAAATCAATTTTCAACTGTCGACCTTCTTCATCCATTTGAGTTTCCAACAAGTTGGTTTGTGCGGTTATGCCTCTGCTTTTGAAATAATTAGCAATTCTTACTATACCTAATCTTTCCATGAACCAATGCAAATCACTAAGACCTTTCATTGTTGCCGGGTCTGACCAAGCACTCAAATCAGGATCAACAATTTGCATGAATCGTTCGGTTCTACTACCCAAACTTGACCTCTGAGAAACAATCAATAAGAAAGATTTGAACGCCACAGATTCATGGATAGATACCTTGTTGGACAGCAATATACTTTCGATTGCTGGTTCAAGTTGGTCAAATCTTTCTCCGAGAGCTTCCGGAGTCATGTATGCGAGTCTATTCAATTCTGTGCCGCTGCTTGATCTTAAATCTCTAATAGATTCCATATCTTCATCAGATGCGTCACTAGGAAACTCGAAAGTGCAATGAGTAAGAATTTTTTCAAGCATATTGAAAATTAAAGCAGTATTATCTTTCAATAATGGGCCAAATTGTACAAGGGTTTGCACTTGTTTTTTGCACAACATTGGATCTTGCAATTGAAGCTGAACTAACTGTTGAAATAGAGTCTCTACAAGATGATTCAACTCTTCTTGTTTTGCTTCTTTATCAGATTCGTCAGTATACCAAAGATGCCATCTTGTAATACCTTTGATGCAGGCTTCTATGATGACAAACTGAGATATACCATAAAGAAAAGCTTCATCAGCGCCTTTATCGTACTTGAATTTTTTCTGATTCAATACAGTTTGACCAAGTTCAGAACCGAAAAACATTGAGAGCCTATTTTCAAGCCATAATAATCCATCTTTCGGAATTTTGCAAATCGAGATTCTAATTATATCTTCCAAATATTTTTTGTAGCTGGAAAGAAAAGCCATACTTTCTGGCTGGGAATCAAAATCCACTTCGAGGTATTTTTGAGAAACATTCTCGGAATCCAACGACTCATAATTAATCAATCTATTTGCCACGACTTCTAATAAATCAGGCAACACTTTGAAAAAATCAGATTGTTCATTAGATAATTCATCAATTCTCAATACTGTAACCCAGAAACTCAAGGACAATCCACTAACAATTAAACTTTCATTGCATGTAGTTTCAAGAATGAATTTCAAATAACCAACAATGTCGGAATTTTCTGGTAATGGGTATGGATTAATTGTATTTTTCAGCGCCGGGTTGATTGGATTTAAATAAGCACTCAAGCCGACGCCCATTTCCACCAATTTCTTAAGCAAAGAATATTCCTCGGCATCAATGTCATCAGGATCTATTTTAATGATTCTATAAACATTGAGTAACATATTTATGCCCTCGGTACGAAATACTGAACCAACAATGGCAACAAAATCTTCCTCCCTGCCATATTGTCTAGTGAAAAGTGCATGCAAACAGTCAATGGTTAAAATCTTAACTCTGACATTATCAACAAGTAATGTCTGGCTCAACTTAGTCAAGATATCTGCAGATATTAACACCTCAGGTAGTATCCAATGGAAACATGTTTTCAAAGTTGCTAGTAAACGAATAGCAAAGTTGGCACTTTCTTTGTCCAGGCAGCCATTTTCAAGGCATTGTCCCAAAAATGCAGACCACTTAAGTACCCATCCTTCATTACTTGATCTGCTTTCAAACAAATCATCGTTTCTTGAATAGTATTGTGACAATATATCATGAGGTGTCAACACTTCAGTACAGAGCATTGTTAAGACAGAGGAACGTTTTGTGGCTAATGGGTCATCAAGAATATAGACATCCTCAAATAGCGTTCTAAAAATGATAAGGGACAATTCTCTGGTAGCCAAATTCTTTTCCCAAAGCTGCAATAAATCTTTGTCCATAGAAATCCACCCTTCCAATTTACGCTGCTGGTCTGAAGGTTGATCCTGCTGTTGATTTGGTTGCGTTTCCAGACTACTACCATTATTATTTTCGTTATCCTGATGGAATTTTTTTTCACTGACATCTTCATTGACCTCCAAATAAGAGCCCCATATTCTTTTGGCGATATCAACCCATAAAGACGCTAGTTTTTCTTTAATGAAGACGGGGTCTATTGGAGAAATTTTGGAACAAAGTTCAATAATCCATTCGCGAATGGCCATGGCTTTTTCAATGTCAAAGCTATCGTAATCATGCTTAATTGAGCGTTCTAAAAGAATCAAACCAAAATGACGCACAATAGCATTACTGCTAGCGTCGGTATTTTCGCCGTCGGGCAAGGATAACTGATAGCCCCAAAACGGCGATTCTGGTTCCTGCTCCACTATATTCAAAAACTATAAGTGAACATGTTAGTTGAGAATTTCATGTGACATTTGGTAAATTGCCTTTAAAAGCTCGTCTTGGAAAGCTCTAATTCCAAGAGCAACACATCAAAGAAACTGATAGAAATAATGACGATAAAAATCAAGAGTCAAAATACTCACTTCTTGGGCTTGACGGCGCTCGTCATTGGTGGACCGCGGGTTATGAATGACCCCAAGGGCAGCTATAATTTGGCTTACACCATTGGAATCCATACTGCTGCCTTATTTATATTGACGATAGTTATGGCTGATAGTTTATTTCGCTCCAGTAATTGAACGTGGGCCTTATTGAAGTTTGATGTCTTGCTTTTTGTTTTCTGCGCAGATGACTGATACAGTGATTTGACGTGAACAAATAGATTTTTATAATTTGCTCAATAACAACTATATGCTGTTTAAAAACAATTAGAATATCAAGAAATGAAATGATGAGATGATGAAAGGTAAAATTTAGCAAAAACAAAACAAAAAACCGAATAATAAATATGGTGATCTGCTATTTTTGAAAAGTGAAAGCGGCGACTTTTTTGGTCAGCTTATAATTGCGTGTTATAAGATGGCAAAATTTGTAATTTGAATGTAATTGGAAAGCCTTCTTTAGCGATGATTGATGATTTGTGTATTTACACCAAAAGAAAGTCAGTAACTAGCAAATAGGGACAACAATAAACGGGGGCGGATTGCAAATGGAATTGTGCGAACTGAAAAGCCAACTATGTGAACGCTTTGATACTTGAAGGCCTCTGCTGCCGAGGGAATACAAATTGATGAAGCAAAGCTAGTGAGAAAGGCAAAGCACAGAAGACACGCTCTCTTGGTAACGGCTATCGAGTTTAGCAAAGTGGCGGGACTTTCAGACGAAGCAAATGAGGAAAGGAAAACAAAATCGTGAAGGCGCGGAACTGGCTGAATTAGTCGGTCGGTCTTTCTGCTGCTCGTGAGCGGTTTTTGTTTTTCTGTTTTTTTTGTTTTTGTTTTCTGTTTTTGTTTCGTCGCTGCCTAGCGCACCACTAGCCACAGCTATAGCACGCGCAAGCAATTTAATTTTTAGTAGCAGCACCGCCCCACCCTTTATCAGCCACAGGAGCCGACAAAAAATCATATTAAGATTACACAAGCCACTTACTTAATAAATTTGTAATTTGAAGATCTCACCAGTCACATCAACGCTCCGCAGCAGTTGAAGTGAGCGCTTCATACACATTTTGGGGATGAATGTATGAAGTTAATCCACTCTATAGATAAGTCCAACCCTCCTCACGCAAGAGCTGTTGTGTAAACATCGAGCTTTACGTTATACCCAAAAAACGCTATTCTTCCTCTTTTTCTATTAAACACATATATTTATTGTAAAATTCAGCATATATCTATATAGTAGTAAGGGTAGTAGTCTGCGGGAAAACCAGATAGTTGAAATCAACATTAGCGAGAGCAACAATAGTACCATTTGGTTATGTTCTTGCTCTGTATGAATACCCTTCTATTCGGTTTAGTGAGAGCAAGAGTCACAACCAGAACAATTGGAATTACAGCTGTCAGAACAGCTGGAGCAGGAACCACAGCAGTCTGGACCTTGGGAGTTGATCATTTGGTTGTGGTTGCAAGAGCAGGCACCAGATTCACAAGCACAGGTTTGGGTACAGTCACAAGGCAGCATATTAGGTAAAGTAGAAGTATTGTCAAAAAAAAAGTAGATTAAAGTTAAATATTGCTAAGAGTATAACTAATGAATATAAAAATGAAATAAAAAATTGTGGCTCTTTATCAAGGAATTATGCCTCTATTTATGCTATTTTTTAGTGCCCTAATATTAAAGATCGAGTCCAACTTTCTAGGGATCTACAGTGAGTGTTGGCAATGTTTCTCAGCCCATAAGATCACTATTGCCCCTAGCCAATCATATCCGAGCCGGTTAGTCCAAACTATCCCGAGTAAGCCAAACGGCACAAGATAAACATAGAGTAGAACAGCAGACTGCACAATCTGCAGAATACGATTGGGCCACTTGATTAGTTAACGGAAAAGCAGCTTTGATTTCTTGTGATGTTACTCCATTATTGCTGACTACTCCGGTGTCTCTTCAATTTGCTCAAACATATTTGTTTCTTAACTGTCTACGAGCAGACGGCAATGCCCTATCTGCATGTAATAACAATGCACGCATGTCCGCCAAGGGTACTGCATACAGATCTAAAACTGATCGCATCAACGAGAACAAAAATATGTCTCCTTCGTGGCGCTGCTAATCAACTAGCGCGTGTTTATTCTTTACAAGATTGCTAAAATAATAACTCGATTAATAACCCGCCTCTCTCTCTATCTGTTGCCTCAAAAATAGTCAATTTCCTCTGCTACCTCAGAACTAATTCTTTGTTCTGGTTTAGTGTGATAGAAAGTGGAGTAATCATTGTCATCGGAATCTTCTTCCTCTTCATATGCTTTAGTTGAGCTGGCAGCGCTACCACTAGTCTGGTCCAGATCATCACTAGGCTCGTCATAGTCTAAATTGTTGACATACTTTGCGTTGAAGAGCTCTTCAAGTTTGATGAGATCGTCTTCATGCTCGTTGAAATCGTCGTGTCCCTCTCGGCTTCCATTTCCAGTTCCATATAGCAATTTCTTCATACAATAAAGATCGAACTCACTAACCCCGTATGCTTTTACTTTGAACAAGTTTGTTGCATATGCATCGCCGTAATTATCCTCGATCGAAAAAAAAATTGACTCTATGCTTAGCTTCAAATTTTTGAAGCTTGCGTTTACCAAGGGGAACTTTTGGTTAATTGATGGAGAGTGTAAATCATAGTTCATAGACCCAATTTTCAAGTAATTTTGCTTGAACAAATGGAAGTTTGTTTCGTAAAATTTCTCATAGACAATTTCCTCCTCACTTTTTAATCGCTTTATAGGGATATTGCTGGTGCCATAGCCATTATCATTTATATCGCCGCTGCTAACATCTTCTTCGCCGTCGTGGTTCTTGCTTTTCTGACTATGGCCACTCAATGACCCACTGCGAGTACCACCACGGTGTCCCGCTATTAGTTTCTTGTTCCAGGAACTCTTTTCATCTATAACATCTTGAGAGAATTTTTCCAAATTGATCACATATTTATCCCCGTATTTGTCTTTAGTAGCTTCATATAGGTAGTTTTTTAATTTTGGCAAACCAGTATCAGGATTTTTGAGTTTAATCCACACACTGATTTTTTTTGGCGCTGAGTAAACAGCCCCTGCATTTTTCTCAAATCTAGGATAAGAGATCAATAGGTTTGTCAAATAAATTGGCTGTGCAAACTTGATTGCAAATGTTTTGACCCCTGTTTTATGGCCACTAAGATTAGGGAAATTATCTTTTGCAATTACTGTACTAGGAAGTATCGCCTGGTATGTATTAAGCACCATATTTTTCCCCTTTGCCTTGTTGTATACAGCATTTTCGTTGTTTCCATAGCCAAACACTCTTTTGAGCTTTTTGAAGACTTTGTACTGCTGTTGCTGATTGTATAATTCAGTGATGTTGAAAGAGTCAAAAGATGATACTAATTCAGGCACAATCCTTGCGCCGTTTTCATAATCTGCGTAATTGTATTTTGCCATATACTTGGATTCGTTGCTATTGTATATTTTTTTAATAAGTTTGGATAAAATAAGCTCGGTGGTAGAGTCAATTATAAGTCTATCATTTTCGTCTTTGTTGATTCTAGTTGTACTTTCTTCGTATCCCTTTAGTCTCTGCTTCACAATTTCATTAAGATTTTGCAATATTTCATCTTTAATAAATTTTGACAATGAGGAAGACCTATTTTTCAAATCGATCAAATTTAGTACATCATTATTTTGTACAAAGTCGCTTAAATATTTTTCAATTTGTTCCTTTCTTATTATTTCTTCAGTTTCAAATTTTGGAATTGTCTTGTTAAAATTCAATCCTCGGGATATATATTCACCAATTATGTTAGTTATTTGATTTTCAAACTCAGGCATGAGCTTGATTTGACCATCTTTGGTCTGCATAGTTAGCACGTATTTTGGAAATTTATCATGTATAAAAGAGTCAAAGCTCTGTTTTGAATCATTTAACTGCTCCTTCAAATTTTCCAACGATTGATTAACATGCCGCTTGAACTCTTTAAATTCGCTTAAAGTGCTATCTATCTCTTCAAAGCGCTTATCAGCCAGTGCAAATTTCTCGTCAATTTTCCTCTGTTTCATCATAAATTCTTTATTTATGTCCTCAATACCTTGCTGATTCTCAGTTTTGAATCCCTGTATTAGACTGTTGATCTCGCTTAACCTAGCATTTAACTCTTTAATATAATCGTTTTGTTTTTGTGAATATTCCAAAGAAGATTGCTCGTTAGCTTCAATTCTGGTATGCAATCCTTCTAAATCTTTGGAAACTTGATCAAAATTGTTACTCAAGTAGCTTTTGATCTCATGCGATAACGGTAGCGTTGAAGGTATTGTGGTATTAAATCTGAATATGCTATGTGTACCTGAAATACGGCTGACAAAAGAGCTCTTATATTGAGCTAGAAATATTAATGCTGAAGCGCTCAAGACCAAGAGCAATAGCAAAATATATGTTGAGCGCTTAAGAAACGGCGCCAAGTGGCTGATGCTCCCAGAGCGTTTGGAATCTCCAGTTCGCAGCACAACGTTATTCTTGCTATTCTTCTCTTTGTCTTGTAGCTGTGTTCCTGAAGTTTTTTCCTTTTTCTTGGAGGATCCAGTTTCTTTATTGTTGTCAATTGTATTGTCTTCGTCGTCACTACCACTTATATCTTGTACTATCTGTGTATCCTTTTGGTGAAATTCCTGAAAACCTGCCAATTTGTGCTTCAAAAGGTTGTACTGTTGATTCAACAAATATCCATCTTCTTCACTTAAATTTATATTAGAGTGTATTTGGCTATTGTCTTCCAAGATCAGCAAATCGTCGTCATCATCATTCAGGTCATTATCATCATCGTTTCTGGCTATCACATCTTCTTTGTTTATGGCGCTATGGAAAATTCGCTGCCATTCTGGATCATCGAGCTCAGCGTCGGTAAGCCGATGCTGAGATATAGATTCTCTCAATGCTTTCACTGACGAGAGGGTATTATGATCCTTGATTGCCATTGTATGTGTGTTTGGGTGTACTTGTGTGTAGGCGCTTATTCTTTATGATTGACTTATAGACTTCGAAGTCTTGTTTTTCGCTCGCGCATTGTACTTAGTAAATTTTTCGTGTCTTTTTTTTTTATTTTTTATTTATTTTTATTTGTTTTTGTTTTGCTATATGCAGCGATACTACGTGCTATGGTTGTTGACATCCGCTTGTGCCAGCTCACAATTTCCGTATCTTGTACGGTAGACCGTACAAGATACGGTCTACCGTACCGCACTCTATCCTGAGCAACATGCCGGAAAACGTGGAATTCCATCCATGGGCCGCATCCACCGATAAGGATTTTCACAGTATGTGGTTATGTGGCTGTCCCTCTATGCAATATCTGCACAGTTTGCGTTGAGACACCTCCTTCTGCAACTGCCTGCTTCGTGGCGCAACCGCAGGTACCTAAGACGCGGCCGTAGGCTGTGACAATTGCCAAATAGCAAAAACAATCGGAAATAATACAGCAGAATCATGGTTATAGTGCCCTGGCTATACAGACGCTAATTCTCAAACTACGTGGATTTACTTTTCTTCTAGACTCACCCATAGTTAATTTTTTTTTTTAAAACAATACTGCCGGTGATTCGTGCTCCTGTTTTTATTCTTTATTTCTGCTTGATAGCTTCCTCTTGCAAACATTTCTATCTTTTCCTTCTTGTTTTCATTGTACATTATCCTTCCTTCTCAAGAAGCTTTATCCCAGATAAATTTTTTGGTGTTCACCATTGACAGGTAGATCCATTTGCTTCCTTTCAATTTGATTTCTTGATTTTGCCGTACTGTCACTGTCAAAATAGAAAAAAAAGGTTTCGCAAAGTCAATTGCAAAGAAAACCAAAAGCTATATCATCGCACACTATAGCTCCATATCGTACCACTCAGAAGATTGTCTTTTGCTCCTAATTATCTTATTTAATTCGATATTATTCATCTTTGACTTCTAGAATCTTTGGATCAGGTGAATAAAATTTTACGTATCGATAGCATCATTCGTTTTAAGTTAAAAACACACCAAATTCAAAAGAGAAAGTCTATAAATCTTATTGGTACCACCAATCTTATTACCGCAACGAAGCCAGGCGCTTATTATTCCACAACTGTAATATAGAAACAAATAACATTTCAAAAAAAAAAAACGAGAAAAATTATCTATTGATAGCATAGTTTCAATCGACTTACTAAATCAGACATTTTATAGTATCAATACCGGTTCATAGCACAATCAATATGTTCTTGAGTCAGTTCTCAATTCCAGTGCTTCTTCTTTGTGCAAATATATTATACTCGGTGCCTTCTTCGGCTGCCAGTTCTAAGTGTTACTCGTCCATTCCGTCATCTTATGGTTCAGGAAAAAGTTACACCTATCAATCCAGTGGTTATTGTGAAAGTCAATGTTCATCTTATTCATACTATGCTTTGCACAATGGTAACCTTTGCTATTGTGGTAATGATGCTCCAAGTTCTGATGATGAAACAGATGATTCTAACTGTGACTCGCCATGCTCAGGGTATGACAAGGAAGATTGTGGTGGTAGTTCTGCTTACCAAGTTTATACTTTAAAATCGAGTTCTTCAGATAGTAGCTCTACAACTTCTTCTACAAGTTCATCAGATGGCAGTTCCTCAACTTCTGCGACTGCCACCACTACCAATAGCAAAACTAGCTCGTCTAGTCAATCCACATATGTCCAATTAGTAACTCTGATGGCTACTCAATCTGGAGGGGGCACGCATGTGGTGACGGTCACAGCCGCACACACTGCGGTTGCCACTTCAGTAGTTTCTGGAAATTCGGACTCAGGTAATTCACAAAACAAGGCAAAACTTATTGGCCCTATTGTTGGGGGCGTTATTGGTGGTTTGGCTGCATTATCGATTTTGGCCTTGGTAATATTCTTTATTAGAAGACAAAGGCAGAAAGATCGTGATTTATTGGATGCTGATGCCAATATCATTGCTACTATGAAAAGAAACGAAAACTCTACCCATGCTAGACAATTATCAAATCCATTTGCTGATGACTTTGTTGATCCTTCTCAAGGTAGAAGCAACTCCTACATGGAAGCATCTGGATACGACGGATCAACAACAAGGGCAAGTATAGATGCTGGGCACGATTTTTACAATCCTAACAATAATGCTGCAAGACCAAAATTGGCTGTGGTGAATCCTGATAAAGACTGATATATCGGGGTAATTCATTCATGCTTGATTTTTTTACGTCTTTTTTTTTTTTTTTTTTTTTTTTTTTTGTTTATAAATTTGATGCTTTTTTTGGTTCACTGTTTATGAGTGTCAGATAACCCAGTCATATTTCTATTCTCCAAAGTTCCAAATCGGTTAGTCACTCTTGCGTTCTCTTTACCTCACCAAATTTGCCTTACCTTATTCACTATTCATAACCATTTCCATTATCAGTTCTTACGTGTGTCCATTAGTCGATTTTTTAGATTGGTTTCCTTCCAAATTTTTTGCTCTGTTGTTTTTTGTCTTTTTTGTTTTTTTTTTTTTTAAAAAAAAAAGGTCTTAGAAGAAACCTCTTTTGTTGCATCTTCTATTGATTTCTTTTTTTCATTTGTCTAACTTTGTGTGTTATCTCTATTTGTTTTACTTTGCTATCTTTTGAGCATACCTAATATTATAACGATTTTACAGATCAATGTTGTCTTGGTTGGAAGTGCCAAAAACATTGAGATCATTTACTCTCTTTTTTTTTTCCTATTATTATCATGAAAACTGATCATATATGATCATCAATACTTCACCCATTTAGTTCTTTTACTTTGATTATTGCCTATTTTCCATTGAGTTTTATACGTTTTTTAACTTTTTTTTTATTTTATCATATATTAACTTACTTGGTTATTTATATTTTAACTACTGAGCTGCTCTAACTATCAGAAATGTAACTTTATGACATTATAAACTCGTTTCACTGTTCGTTAAAAGTTCGAGTTTTCTATAACTTTTGTAAGTACCTTTGTGCTTGTGCATACAATGTGGTACTGTTATATTTCTATTTAACGGCCTATCACACAAATATGTTTACTTAAGGTAAATATACCACATAGTATTATTTTTGTTTCAAAAATCTTTGAAGTACCAGTTGGTTACATTTATATTTATTACGATAGTATAATATATCTGCTACTGCGCTGCGATCCTGGCAAATGGTTGAGAATTGGAGTTCCGCAGACACTTCCCGCTATCAGGAATGACATACATAGATGTAAATACTTATACTTGCCCAAAAAGCCAGCTTAACACCTTAAATTATAATTGTCGAGATATTCTAAACAAGACGGTTATATTACAGAAATTAAAAACGAGTCAGGATTCTTTAGGTTAAAATTAGAGCAAATTAAAAACCTAGAAACCCCCTCAGCAAAAATTTTCGAGGCATTCTGAGTGACCTTGCGACTAAACATGAGAGCTCCTCATATTTATTTAATTTTATAATTTATTTTTGATTTTTCGAAATCTATACTTCACTGATCTTCATTCTGCTTATGAACATGCGTTCAGATTAGCTGATGCAGTAAGAGCTTCAGAAGAAGAGGAAGTAAATGATTGTGAAGTATATATTTATAATATTAACGGAGATGAAGAACAAACTACAAGTTGTCTAATTTCTTCTTCAGCATCACTACCGCCACCTATACAGTAACTACATCATCAATATTAGATAATCGGACATGGCTTAAATTGAAGCCACTTCAAAACAAAAAAGTCCTAGACCAGTCTCCATCGAGGAGCCGTCCATGCATGCATTTCCACTCATGAACCGAACTGATCTGCTCGAACTGAGCTGAGCTAAGCTTAGCAACGGCAGAATACTGCTGTTATACAGCCATTTGATGTACACCTTGTGCATCATGATCAGCTTAAGCATCTCTCAGAGAAAATAGACACAAAGGGGGAAGGGGGCGATTCTAGAACACGCGTGGCACAACGCGTTTTTCTTTAAAAAGTTGAACGCAACCAATTTTCCGTCCCGGTAGCTGCTCCGCTACGGATTATTTATAGTGTTTTTATTAGTTGTGATGGTGTCCGGTGGTTCCCGCAGTGCGGTACCGTGTCATGGGGGTGTGAACCATCCTCCTTTCCATGTATTGCAAAGGACGTTCTATACAGCCTTACTTGGTCAATAATACACAACACAATTATTGATCATTAAGATAATCTAATTGTGCAAAATGCACAATTGAATTGTAGGTATTAACTTGAAGTAACAAAATAACAAAGTTAGTTTTTCGAGCAGTTTACAAAGATTTTCTTTTGTCGTCAGGATGAAGGTTGAATGACTAATTCGCAATATAGATTTCGCATCAGTTGTGAAGAATACTACTGTAGTATCAGAATAATGAATTGGAAACGATCTCTTGCTTATCAAATTTTCAGCTCATCGTAAAAATTGATGTATGTCGAATCACCACGATGAGTCCTTTGGCATCGCGTTGAAGATGTACATCTGCACAAAAAAGAAGACGCTTCATTCTTTGAAGTAGTGACCCAGACGTCAGAACAAAAATGTCTTTAAAACATTCACCTGTCGCAGAAGTGAATATTTGCGAAATTACGTGCATTGATTGGCAATAATAGGCAACAGGCATGAAGCAAAGTAGCGAAAGTTTAACTAGAAAAAACGGTTCTGGTCTATCAGAAATTTTTTATACGCCAATAGAAAGAATCCATAAGATGCCTAGTAAATGAAATCACTGCGAAATTATTATATACATATGGCAACTAAGGCTAATGATGCGCAAGGGAATAGGAGCTTATCATCATACCATTCACACATAATATTGCAGAATTATGCATATAGACATCATTTGGGTGAAAAAAAGTAGCCTGTCCATAATGAAAATGCGTATTATGATTTCAATTAACGGGCAATAGGTCATCGACTCACGCAAAGCGTTATAAAATTTGAGAGCACCGGTGTTTGAAATATCATCCGACCCGTTAACGCATATATCATTAAACTAGGTTTAACGGAAAGAAGAGAGGGGCCTTTAAAATGCTTGATGATAGTGAATTAAAAGAGATTATTCACGGAGTGCAACAGTTGTCTGCTGAAGATTCACTTGATGCACCAATTGATCCATTATTCGAATCAACATACGAAGAACCAAATCCATCAGATCAGCAGATCAACAATGAATTGAAGAAAAATTATTTAACTCCAAGCAACAATATTCCTTGGAGCATATTGGATTTGATCCAAAACAAACCTGATTTTGCCAAAGTGCAATTTTATGATGGTTTGTTAAGCGCCCCGGAGGCCACCGATAACATGCTTTTGAAATTCAAAAGACGAGGCATTGAAGGCCGTATTGACCAATATGTTGAAGAAGTAGATTTAACCAGAGTTGAAAACAGTAATTCTAGTAATTCGTTATCTTTGAATAGACAATTCACTTCTAAGAGTTCAGCAGTTAGAGGAAACACTACATTTTTGCCATTTGCTCCAGGTGGAATTGCTATGAATAACGAATCAGAAAGATCAGCTAAAGCTTTAAAATTATTGCATCGTGATAAAGACGGATTATACGATATGCCAGAAGGGCTTCCTAGAGGTTTGAAATTGGATGATAATTTAGGAGTAGGTGGTTTAATTGAGTTGGAAGGCGAATTACAATCAATCAATGAACAAGAAACCAAAAAGGAAAAAGACGGTGATGTAGATGAAGGAGAAGAGCCCCTCGAGGACGAAAGTGAAGAAGATTTGCGTAATGTTCTTGGAGATGGTGCTATGGTTGATGGTGATGCTTCTTTAACTGATAAAGCAGGTATTGATCAATACCTTCCAAGCGAAATCCAGATTCAGAAATCGCGTACTACAAACTCTTTATTAAGAAAAAAAGAATGGGCTCATATGATCGATTTAAACCATACCATTGAAAATTTCAGAGATTTGGTGCCTAATATGGCTAGAGATTGGCCTTTTGAGTTAGATACGTTCCAAAAAGAAGCAATCTACCATTTAGAACAAAATGACTCGGTGTTTGTTGCTGCTCATACATCTGCAGGTAAAACCGTTGTGGCTGAATATGCAATTTCTATGGCCAATAGAAATATGACAAAGGCCATTTATACATCCCCAATCAAAGCATTATCTAATCAAAAGTTTAGAGATTTTAAAGAAGATTTTGAAGATATTGATGTTGGGTTAATAACCGGCGATGTTCAAATCAACCCAACTGCCAATTGTTTAATAATGACCACGGAAATTCTTAGATCTATGCTTTATAGAGGCGCTGATTTGATCAGAGATGTTGAATTTGTTATATTTGATGAAGTTCATTATGTCAATGATGTTGATAGAGGAGTGGTTTGGGAAGAAGTTATCATCATGTTACCACCACATGTTAAATTTATTTTGCTAAGTGCTACGGTTCCTAACACCTATGAATTCGCTAATTGGGTTGGTAGAACCAAGCAAAAAGATATCTATGTCATTAGCACTCCAAAAAGACCTGTTCCTTTGGAGATTTTTGCTTGGGCTAAAGGCGATTTATTCAAACTTATTGATGCTCAGCGAAACTTTTTGGAGGACGGGTTCAAGAAACACAAGGCGAAATTAGAAGGAAAGCCTACTAAGATTTTACCAAATCAAAGTGATAGAGGCGGTCGAGGTGGTAGAGGTGGTAGAGGCGGTCGCGGTGGTGGCCTTGGAGGCCGTGGCGGTGGTGCAATGACTCGTGGTAGAGGCGGTTTCTCAAATAATCACGGTAACACAAGAAAGCAATTCATAAACCGTGATGGGCCAAATAAAAGAACTTGGATTGAATTAGTTCAATATTTGCATAAGCAAGAATTATTACCTGCTGTCGTGTTCGTCTTTAGCAAGAAGAGATGTGAAGAATATGTGGAAACATTATCGTCAATTGACTATACCACTGCCAAGGAAAAGTCAGAAATTCACCGTTTCATTGAAGGGGCAATTTCCAGATTGAAGAAAGAAGATCGTACATTGCCACAGATCTTAAAAGTCAAAGAAATGTTAAAAAGAGGTATTGCCATGCATCATGGGGGATTATTACCAATCATTAAAGAAATTATCGAGATCCTTTTTGCCAAATCATTAGTTAAGGTACTTTTTGCTACTGAAACGTTTGCCATGGGTTTGAACTTGCCTACTAAAACTGTGATATTTAGTGAGTTACGAAAGCATGATGGGAAAAGTTTTAGAAACTTGCTTCCTGGTGAATTTACACAGATGTCTGGTAGAGCAGGTAGAAGAGGTTTAGATAAGATTGGTACAGTTATTGTCATGGCATATAATCAACCATTGGAATCATTAACATTCAAAGAAGTCACCTTAGGGGCCTCGACTAAATTGCAGTCTCAGTTTAGGCTAACTTACAATATGATTTTGAATTTGTTAAGAATTGAAGCTTTGAAAGTTGAAGAAATGATCAAGCATTCTTTTGGAGAGAATTCATCACAGCTGATGATGTCCGACCATATGGAAAATGCTAAAAAGTTGGAGACAAAAATTACTGGATTGAGAATTGATGATCAAGATTTTGATGAAACTGAGTCTTTATTACTTCAAGATTTGCACTCCAAATTTACAGAATATAAATTGCTTATTAGAGAGATTCTTGAATCTGCTGCGGAAAACCCAATTATGAGAAAGAAATTGTCCGGTGGTAGATTAATTGTCTTCCGTGATAAAAATAGCAAAGCTAGACCAGCATTTATTGTCCAAGCAAACAACAAATCATTAACGGTGTTGCAGTTCAACATGGGCGACAAAAAGGAATCGTTCCATGAAAAAAATTACAGCGGTATACCGTATCTATCAATGATTCCTGGATTTATTAATGCTTTAAACTTGCCATCAATAGAATTTAATGGCAGACTTAAGCGTGTTGAAGTGCCATTTGAAGATGTTGAATTAGTTACAAGAAACGTGTTAGCTAAGGATGACGAATCAGTGGGCTCTAAACTTAGGTTATTACTTAAGTACCAAACTGAATGGCAAGAATTGAATTGGGATGGATTTTTGACTCTTGGGGTGCATAGTTTGGAAAAACGTAAACGAGCAATTGTCAATGAAATCATCGAAAATCCAAAGTATCTTGAATTAATGCATCATGAAAAATTTTTGAAAAATTTTAATATTCTTGAACAAAAGGCTAGATTGAAGGAAAAGCTTAGAGATATGCAAACAATTATCTCGGGAGAGAATTTGGAATTGTTGCCTGATTACGAATCTAGATTATCAGTTTTGAAAGATTTGGAATTTGTTGATTTTAACTTGAATGTTTTACTCAAAGGTAGGGTTGCTTGTGAAGTGAACAGCGGCTGGGAATTAATTGTCACTGAGTTAATTTTGGATAACTTTTTGGGTGATTTTGAACCAGAAGAAATAGTTGCGTTATTGTCATGTTTTGTTTATGAAGGTCGGGCCCATATTGATGAAGAAGATCCTTTTTTGACTCCAAGATTAGAGAAGGGGGCTACACGCATCAAGGAAATTGTGGGCACAGTGTTAGCCACATACCAGAAACATCAAGTTGGTTTAAGTGCTGAAGAAGAAGACTTTTTAGAACGTAAACGTTTTGCCTTGGTGAACGTGGTGTACGAATGGGCTAGAGGAATGTCATTTAGTAAAATCATGGAAATTAGCCCAGAATCAGAAGGGACAATCGTTAGAGTTATCACTAGACTTGATGAAGTTTGTCGTGAAGTTAAAAATGCAGCAGCAATTATTGGTAATTCAGCATTACATGCGAAAATGTCAGAATCTCAAGAAAAAATCAAAAGAGATATTGTGTTTTGTGCTAGTTTGTATCTTTAGATGGCTTTCTTATCTAGGAAATTTATTTTGTAAGACCGATCGAGTCGAGCTGCAAAAATAAATTTCATAAAGTGCACAGGCTCTACAACAACAATGGCTACGATTTTCTTTGGAAGAAAGAATTCTTTTAACTGTTTTATCTCAAGTTTGTTCTTTGGTACCGCAGATCCGTTTCTATCTTGTATTTAACTTTTCTTGTGTATCCTTTTTTTTTCTAAAAGACGTCAAAATTTCGTGTCTTTGAAAATGCGTAGAGTAGTTAGTTGGGTTAATCAAGCATCACAACACGAGACTTTTCGTGAAGAAACCGTTTACGCTCTACAAGCTAACAGCAAATATAAGTGTCAATGAATAGAAGGATGAAAAAGAAAACACCAAAATTTGGGATACAGTAAAGCTGTCATAGAAGGAGCTAAGCAACATGATTAAAAGACGGTCTTATGAAAATTTAAACAGGCTTCGAGAGCTCTTGGAAAAATTTGCGTACTGCAAGAATATCATTCTTTTTCAGCATATCATATCTTTACTTAACAAAAAAGCGGGAACTGCTTTGAAGTTCGGGAAGTTAGGAAAATGGGCCTGGCGGATAATCGTCAAATACAGGCGGTTTTTGGTGGTGCGGTTTTTCTATTGATTGATATCCGAATTTCCATGCATGTAACGATCCCTATGAGCCGGATAAACGACCAGTAAATTCAACGGTATACGGTGCTACATGTAGTACGGAATTCCTTAGTTGGCCGGTTAAGGATGACGGATACGACTGCACGGATATGATATAACATGCATGAAAGACGAACTTCACTAATGTAATTCACAAGTTCTAATAAGAATGAATGGTGAAACGTCTTTATAAAAGAGTGCTTAAGGCCCATTAAATGGTCTTATGCTGTTATTTTTGAAGAAAAAGCCTTTATTGTCGAGCAAATTAGCGAAAAAGTTTCTACAAAAACACAAAATGGACCAAAAAAATACAGTCCCTTTGATTTCATTTCATTCTATTTGGCAAAAAAAATGTCTTACGGCATCCTTGCTTTCTCTAAATTTGTTCTCTTTGACTAAAGCTTTTGAAGTCTAGCTAATATAGATTGAGAGTTCCTCACAGCATTCGCAAATATATAATTCTCTTAATAAACATTACCAACTCTTTTTCGTACAACTCCAACCAACGATACCATCTACGCAGGTGTTTGGAGAAATTAACTTTCCTTAGTGCCAACCAAGCACATTGTAATCCATTAACATCAAGTTAGGGAAAATATTATTTGAAATGTTTCTGCTGTAAACCATTGCTAAATACTTTGGTTATAGAAACATGTTACCATTGCGACTAGTTGTTAAAGATGAAATAAAGAAATTCAAATAGAAGAAAATATACACAATAATACAAAGTACATCCGACACTCTTTAGGTCTGGAGTACAGAATAGTTATCACACTGAGAGTCTCCTGACGTTGTTGCAACCTCATATATTCTATACAGTATGGAAGCTGTAAGCGAAATTACGGTTTAATAACGTGATATATCACATGATCATCACAAAATACTGACCGGAATGGGTAGGCGAGAAAGACAGGAAAATAGCGAGGCGTGGAAATAACAAAAGAAAGCAACAGAAACATTGAAAACGGTTGAACATCAACGGCTTGCAACATCATCCATCACCAACTGGTGGCTGTTTCCCAGAAAAGAATGCTCACCGCTACAAACTTTACCCACTAACATACACAAAAACACTCTCTAAGTGAACGGCGCATCTCTCCAATGGAGGCAGTGGCAGATTCACATCCTCCTCCTCCTCCTCCTCCTCCGGAGCATAGCCCTAGCCGTCCTCTTCTTCCGCTAGGGTTCCGCCTCGATAGCTCAGCCAATGCCACATCCAACGATGGCAACATTGCCAATGACACTGGTGCTGGTGCTGGCGCTGGTGCTTCTACTACTGCTAATGCTTCTGTAAGCATTGAAGGTTCTTTCAACACAAGGAAACTTGCTATTTCGAAGCCTCTCACGTCTCTTCAACCACCCGAAAACTTTTCCAATGTGGCCGGCCTCATTTATCGGTCCTCTTTCCCCAGACCAGAAAACTTCGCGTTTCTACAAAGACTCCGCTTAAAGTCAATTGTGGTATTAATCCCCGAACCATATCCGAAGGAAAACGCTGATTTTTTGATTGAAAATAATATTAACTTTCATCAAGTACCTATTTCCGGAAATAAGGAACCTTTCATAAATATTCCACAGCAGTCAATAACTGAAATTCTCAAGATTGTGCTAAATCCCGAGAACCATCCTTTACTCATACACTGTAATCGAGGCAAGCATAGAACTGGATGCTTGGTTGGCTGTATTAGAAAATTACAAAATTGGTCATTGTCAATGATCTTTGATGAGTACCGTCGTTTTGCTCAGCCCAAGGTTAGAGCTTTGGACCAACAGTTCATTGAATTATATGAAGATAACGAAATTATTAACCTTGCATCTAAAAATAATTGGTTACCTATCAGCTGGTAATCTTTCTTTTGACTTTTTTTTTTAACTTTCTAATTTTTAAATTTTTAAGTTTCCTTCTACTATTTGATTTTCTGGTGTAAATGACACTAACGCGGTTTACATTGCATTGCTATTATATTATTATTTTCTCTTCTCATTCAGTTACTGTCCACCCATTTATTTTCGCATTTTAGTCCTAAACGCAATGTAGTCTATATTCCCTATCTTTTTCTTAATCACTTTTTACATACTTCTTAGATGCTTGTGCCTTGATTTTTTGTGCTTGTGTATTCTTGTTCATAAATGCTCTTCTTTTCTATATGGGTTGGCCGTTGTTTATGAAATAGAGATTTTTGTGGGTAGACGCGACATTGGTAATGGAATGTACTCACAATTTGGTTCATATATGCGCCGCAGATATGGCAGTACCCACTTTACGCTATGCGCACTCCTCTATTATCAAAAAATTTCGAAAAACGAAGACAGAAATAAATATGTAGAGCGAATTGGTTATATATTGGTCAGAGTGAACTGATACCCATATCAAATCTCACTATTGTGATATAGGGTAGGTAATGTTTTCAGCAGATTTTGACTACGATGATTATGAGTTTGATGAGAATTCTCCAGAGGCAATAATTAGTTCAATTCCAGAATTTCCTCCGGTCAATGGGTTTTCTACACCGCTCAAATCAACAAACTTTGGCAACAGTATAAACAATTGGATATCATCGCTGCCCATAGCGTCTGCAACGCCGAATAAAAGCTTGCGATTTGATCGGTCAAAACATGAAGCAGAATTTGATTTGTCAAAATATGGAACAGAAGATAAAGGTATAAGTAGAAAAAGCAATAATACCAGAGACAGCAGTCAAGGAGTATTACAAAAGACCAAGAAAGATGATACTTATCTTCTTAAATTTGACAAATCGTTCAAGTCGGTAGTTAATGATCTCCTCAATGATAAGGGAATTAGAGAAAGATTACAAATGATACAGAATGAAGCAGATTTAGCTTATTATGCACCCAACTTTTCTAATATAGTGCAGCGAAAGTCACAAGATACGACTAATCCATTGTCTAGTACAAACCAACAATTTGAGACCAAGGCTAAAGACTGGAACGTCAAGTTTCAGGACTATGTTATTGATAAAGAAAAGCAAGATCACGAAGAAACGGAAACTCAATATTCGAGACTTGATCAAGAATACAAACATGCAAAAAATCAAATAATTCAGAACATCTCAAGTAGACTCAGTGCAAGAGATAATGAGACTAAAATGATTGTTACAAAACTACAGAAAATCAAAAACGAAAAGATAGAAAGGGAAAGGCAGCGCCAGCTCGAGATTGAAAGGCAGCGTAAAGAGGAAGAAGAAAAACAAAGAAAAGCTGAGGCAGCCGAAAGAAAAAGAAGGGAAGAAGAGGCAGAAAGAAAACGTAAAGAGGAGGAAGAGCGAAAGAGACATGCTCAAGAAGAAGCGAAACGCCAGCGTATACTAGCAGAAAAGAAAGCTGAAGAAGAACGAGAGAAAGCTGAAAAAGAGCAGAAGAAAGCTGAAGAGGAAAAGAAGCAAAAAGAAGCTAATGCAGCTCAAGAAGCTCAAAAGAAAGCAGAGGAAAGACAAAACAATGACATGGCATTTTCTTCACAAAGTAAGATAGAAACCAAACTTTTGAAATATCGCGAAACTTGTTTGAATTATCGTGTGAATGTTAAAGAAGAAATGAAAAAACCAGAAAACAAAGATTTGAGAAACTCAACGTCGAAATTGAAAAGAAAATTGAATCCAAAATTAGGACAACTTACAAATAGTATATCGAAGCTCAATGAAATTACGTTGGAAGTAATACAAATCATTGAAGAAGCGCGAACTATTGCCTCTTCAAATTCTAATGATCCGGCCAACATCTTGGCATATAAATGGATCTTGTACATTTTCACAAAGTTGATTATTAGTCAAGCGGAATCAGAAGTTGCTGTTTCTTCAAAGGCTGGCCTTCCTTTGTCTCGACTTGTAGTATATGTATTGGTCAGATACCCACATTTGAAAGAAATTCTTTTTGCCAAATTTATGAAAAAGTGTCCATTTATACTTGGGTACACCTGCTCAATAGATACTGTTGAAGGTAGAATAAGAATGGGATGGAAGTATACTAACAAAAACGCTGTCAACAAAACATTCGAAGCTGATACGAACTACGCTGAAAGACTTGGTGGCACATTCACTCTTTGGTCACTAATGTCTACAGTTAAACTTGGTGACAATCAAGCAGTTGTGGAAAGATTAGGGGTTCCTCAGCAGCAACTAGTCCAGCCACTAGGCATTTCCAAATCTTGGATCATGGTTTCACGGCTCTTGAATGTCGATAGATCATTGATTACGAACGCCCATTTTTATTTACTTTGTAACTGGGTTCAAGCGGCAGGCAGTCAGTTTCTTCAAGCGTACGGAAATCAAGGCTCGAAATTATTAGCTTATTTATTTACTGATTACACACAAGGGTTTACTGGTAAAGATTTTACAGCAGCGGTTAAATTAATTGCCTTGGGCGAAGAATGGAGAAATACTGGGAAGCTTAGCTCGTTGGATCCTATGGAGCCATAATAGAAACTGCTCATACTTATGAAACTAGTTAAATGTACAATGCTTTATTTTCTATTTACAAAAATATCGTTGAATAGGAAAAAAGAAGTGAAATAGTAGTTGTAAACGAATAAATAGTTATTTGGAAACAAAAAAATTTATTCGTGTCTTTCAGTGCCGTGGAATGGCAAATTAAAAGCGCTCAATAAAGTCTTTGCCTGTGAATCTTTTTGAGCAGTAGTATTGAAAATAATGTGTATACCAAAAGTCTTTGGCCATAAATCTTGGTTAGATGAAATTTCTGGGAAAAGCTTAACTTGCTCATTGGTCAAACCAAAGGCCAAGTTACCATAATGATCACCGCTTTGATTTTTCAAACCTTTAAATTCAGGAATCTTTGGCAACACCAACTCTGTCAAGGTCAAAAGGAAATCATGCATTGGCTTACCTTTCAACTCAACTTTACCGCCCACTCTTCTAGATCTTCTCAATTTCCATTCCAAGACATCGCTCTTAGAGTATATTGCTCTTGGCTTTTCCCCAGTTATCTGCTGCACTTGAAGCATAGCACTGATTGCATGGTGTGGAAATTCAGAAGCACTAGCAGCGTAACAGTTCACATGTATGGACGACAACTCAGGCACATTCTTATTAGTGATCTTTTTAACATCAGGTTGCTGATTAACAAATCCTCTTGGTTTTTTCAAACCTCTATTAATATGAAATGGAGAAGTACCATCCCATGCTCTTCTTTTTTCTCCAATAATTTTCTCTGGAGCATCATGCTCATAGTTCACATACAACATATCCGATTTGAGCACGTTCAAGTAGTGCTGTTTTAAACGGTCCGGCGCAACGTTGACTGGCTTGAATTTTGGTGATCTGATATCATTTTTTGGTAACTTCAACTCTGGGAATCTAGGAGACAAAACCGTCTTGTCTATCTTCACGGTATGATGCACCGGTGCTTTTATGGAGGCCCCTGGTCTACCACTCGCTATGGCTGATGACGAAAATGCACGAGCTCCTGCTGCTGCTGCGTTCCAGGCCTTCATTATTGTAGTGTGATTGTGATTTGTGTCAAGATAACTCGATTGTAAAAGCCTTGGGTAACTAAACTAATGAATATATATATTGGCCAATTGCTCCGTAATACTTATATAACGTATCAATGTACTGAAAAATATTTTTTTTTTCTTTTTAGTTCACAGTTTTTTTTGACGATACGCTGGTGTAAAGATGTTTTGCGCATTATGCATATCTCCAGCATCTAGCGGATCCTAAACAGTAAGCAAAAAGCACACTATAATGCAGTGACAGAAACAAGAATAACAGACTACGGATAATCTCAGCTGGCATAACAGCAGCAACACAAATTGCATATTTTTTTAAAGAATTTTTGAAAAACTAAAATATAATACAGGTGAAAAATGACTTGCTATAGGAATTGGCAAGTTTCCTTACCAAAAAGGGAGCCAACCAAAATACATTTGGCACAAGTGTTCACTGGAAGTAGCTTCTTGAATCAAATAATTTACTTGACCAGATGTACTCATAGGTAATGCTTCTTTTTCAAGTATACCCCTGATTTTAGCCCTGATTTTAGCAAGGGTAGTTTCCGGTGATCCTAGTTTACTGTTTTTCCATTCCATTATAGGATCATGAATAAAAGCTTCCAAAATATTTAAAAGAATTGCTTCATTGCCTCGGAGTAACTGCATCGTGACTTCTGAAGATTGTCTAAATGTGCCCTCTACACCGCTGATACCGCAAGCATCAACAATATTATGGGTTAATCTAAACGGCACTCTTTCAGGAATTCTTAAAATCAATCCTTTTTCAAACAAACAGTCAAAATCAACATGTAATACATCACCATTGGTTTGGGAAATAAGAATATTTTCACCGTGTCTATCACCTACCCCTAAGACATAGCCCACCATGGACATAACTGCTGAAGTTCGAACAAAAGCATTTCTGCTAGCATACCAAGCGCTAGGAGTAGGAAAATACTCAATGAACCAACTGTACAATACTGGCTTAAAATATTTGAGCAAATACTTGAAAAAAGCTAGCTTTTCACTAAGTGTCTTCTTTGCATCATATTGTTTTTTAATATGCAAAAGAGGTTCTTTACCTTCATACTTTTTGTCCAAAATGCTTTTTGTAGTGACGTGATTTTGAACCCATTCAATAATGCCATACGATTCATTAAGTGGAACTACCGCAAATGTATTGATATGGAGATTTCTTTTTTTTGACTCATAATTTCTTTGCAAAAGATGATCAATCATGCTGGTCAAGTCCATGAATTTTGCATCTTTACGTAAATCATCATTCAACTTAAAGAGCAAAGAGTATGTTTTCCCATCACTGCCAATGACTTCAATTCTTCTTGGTCTTTGCAAACTTGACATGATTTTCACTTTATCCTCAAATTTAACTAAAGTGACATTGTTGTAATTGAAACCAGAGGATGATAGCGAAGCAATACCAAAATTTTGTTTGCATGGAACCACAACGGGTGCTGGTACAACACTATGATCAAATCGAAAGTCTTCACTTAAGGAACATTCTCTCATACCATGAACTTTATCAACTTTAGTCATTCTCTTAAAAGCATTGAACACATTACTAGCAGAGGAATAAATTAATTTGTTACTGCTGTATTTTTCAATACGACATTCGGATTTGATGAAACGTTGAATGATTTTCTTTGCCGCTGCGCTTCTTTTCGAGTCATCAGAATTAAATTGGGCAAATACTGACCAAAGAGCCTGTTCTGGGTAATATTGTGTCACTATGCAGCAAATATCAATAACTGCTTTAAAAGTGTTACCTTGTGTACTAGGTAAACGAGACAATAATTGAGAAAAAACAGAAAACCAGTAATATTTCGGTAATGCTCTAGAAAACTTGCTGACTTCTTTTTCAATGTTTGTTAAATTTTGAAAACTTTCAGCACTTGAAGAGCTATCTGTCTTTGAAGAAAAATCTAACCATAAAGTAATAACCTTAGGCAATATTTCTTGAAGGTATTTTGCACCAGTGCCAATAGAATTAAGATAATTATGTATTATTTTGGCTTCGTGATCTCCAGTGGATCCAGAGTGATCAGTTTTGGAACCCAAATCTCTCGACTCCAACATTTTGATATAGTATTTGCCCAAGAAATAGTGCGGGTCTTCCCATTTCCCATCAAGTTGAATGGCTGTTTCAAATTCTTGGATAATCTCGCTACTAAGACCATTGTTTGAAGATTCCAACCAATTAGCATACTTTAATTGCACAACTGACTTCTGATGCGCATCGTTGCTTTCCAAATTTCTTAATGTTTTAACCATTTTTAGAGCTTTCATATAATCGCCCTGAGACCATAAAATCTCTGCATATTTGAGTTCTGCATTATGGTTCTCGGAGGCGATATACGACAGTATTGCTGACTTAGATGCTAAATCGAGTCTGTTGTGATCAATTTCAATTTTTGATTTTTCTAACCAAAGATTGCTAATGTCTTCATTTGCCAGCAAGACTGACGGCAACTCATGAAGTACTTGTTCGCCAGTTTTTCTCATTGTTAAGATATACCATGGTGATTCGAAATCCGAACCAGAGTTTTCAAAT
Organism: Saccharomycopsis fibuligera x Saccharomycopsis cf. fibuligera; assembly: GCA_001936135.1. Classification (NCBI taxonomy): domain Eukaryota; kingdom Fungi; phylum Ascomycota; class Saccharomycetes; order Ascoideales; family Saccharomycopsidaceae; genus Saccharomycopsis; species Saccharomycopsis fibuligera x Saccharomycopsis cf. fibuligera. The sequence goes on along the minus strand of CP012817.1, from coordinate 941,263 downwards.
CGAGATTTGAATATGTTAGCGTTCTTTTGAAAATCATCGGATGTTTTAACATCACTTAGTTGTTTTAAATCCTCAAGCACGTGTAGTTTATTTATGATTTCCCTGTTTCTTGACAATGAAGAAGTTGGAGATAAAGATAAAGACGAACCAATAAGCTCAAAGCCTTGGTTCACCTCATAATTAAAACTTTCCAAATTTCCATCGCGTAATGACAAAAGCGCTTTGGAGATATAGAGGTTGATTAAAAGCTCGCTGTCATTGATAGGCGATGCAATATCTGACACTGTTACCCATTTTCTCAAATTTTTGACATCACACTCAAGCATGCTGGATGCTAACGCAACATTGATTATTTCACTTGGGATATTTCGACAACTTAACTTATTTTCTTTAGTAATCATACTAGCGTTCTTGTTAAGTCTTACCAATGCTTCAGAATGCAAGTTTTTTTTGTTGAGATATTGCAAATATTTGATATTCATTTCATCATTATTGAGTGATAACGAGCTATCAGACATTGTTTCAAATGTGCCCAATGTTGTTTTCCAATTATCTTCATACTGTAGCTGTAAAACGGCTGATTCAATATTGACCAGGGAAAATTTTCTCAAGGTACCAGTCAACGCATCATAATCATCCAACTTATCGTACATTTCACGAAGCTGGGATAAGACTTGTTCATTTTCAAAAACTCCTTCGTCATCTTCTCCATTCAAGTGAGCTCTGTATCCTTGCTCCAAATAAAGAACTGCTCGTTCATAAGATGCGCATTGTGAGGATCTTTTTGAAATCAACAAGTCTGGAATATTTTCCAAAAATTCTTCCACAATCTTGATTGCTTCCTCATTTGAAACATTAAACAAGTTTTTGCGTTTTCGCCTGCCATTTTGTTTTTGCCTTTTATTGGCAATCCATTCTCTCAAGTAATCTAAAATTTTGAAAATGGTTTGATAAAAAAGCTTGACGTTTTTCGAAATCTCATGACTAAAAGTTTCAGAATCGCAGTCAGTGTTCAAGATTTCCATGAATTCATTCTGAACTACCGTTCTATAGTCTTCATAGTTTTTTATAATCATGTTCAATGCCACGTACGGAAGAATCGATAAACTAATGGCAATATCCTGACCTTTAATAATAGTTTCATAGATTGAATAAAAACTTATCTCATAATGATCAGCATTTGGATTCGTACAACTAAGTCGGCTCTTTTGAAGCAAATCTAAAGTAAAATCCCTCACCCATTCCGCATGATTTTTTGTTAACTTAAACAATGGATAATTAAATTTTCTATTACCTATTGAGTTAAGCTCATATCTGGATGTCACTAATGGGATCAATGTAGAAATAGTAAGATCATTGAAAAATCCTACTGAGGAGATATCTTTAATACCACATAGTTGAATGAACTCTTGCATTCCATAAGCTAAAAATATTTGCTTACCTGGATCTTCAGACGCCCAAAACGCTTTAACAAGCAAATTTAATAATTGTGCACTGAAACGTACTAATTCTTTAGCACTGCTGATTTGACAAACTAATTCTTCGTCTTCATCGTTGAACTCAAACTTGTTTGGGTCAAGTGACCCAATCAACCCCAAGCATTCAGTGCATTCTCTTGGAATATTGAGACTTTCTCCGCCGCCAAGCTCATCATCATCATCATCAGAACCAACACTGCTACTGGTGCCAATGGAAGACTTAAACTTTGAGCAGTTTTTCAACAAAATATCAATTAGAATAGGTACAAATTTGATGAAATGATTTTTTTGCAAGAAACTACTATGAAACTCTTGCTTGAATTTATTGAGAAAATTTTTCAAATCCACTAACGCTTGTTGCACCACATACTTGTTATCATTTTGGCATCTTCTGGTGATGTCATAAAGAAGATTAAGTACCATTGATTGTTCATTATTTTGAGAATTTGTATGTGGACTCTTTTTGCTTTGTAAAATCTTATTAGCTTTGTAATATACTTCCACAAGTTCATCGCTAAACGAAAGAGTAAAATAATAATTAAAAAATTTTTCTTTAATTAAATCTTCCTTGTTAAATAATTCAATCAAGATTTCTTTAGCAATTTTTTGCGATTTTTCGGCGAAATGCTTCCATCTTTGTAAAATTATGGCAATAATCAAATCAAAGCAAGTGCTTAAATGTATATCTTTCAAATTCAAAATCAAAATTTTCCAACAGCGCAAACTGTGAAACTCAAGCAACGGGTCAGAAATTGATTTTTGCAAAGATATACAAATTTGCGGAAGAGCAGTAACAATCTCTACCCCAGAAATTTGTACCAAAAATTCAATAGCGGTTAAGGATTTCAATTTTTCCACGTATGGCGTTCTGCCTCTTGCGTCTTTTACCACATCGGAAAAAAGTTGAACAATGCCTAAAAGGGAACCTTTGAAGCAATCATGAAGTACTTTTTCGTCGTCCTCGTTATAAGATTGGCTCAAATTATATCGATTATTGACACCTGATTTCACCGCAGTTTTAGATTTAGTATTTTTCTTAATTTTCTCTATTTTGATAAGATAGATGATAGCATTTTTAATTCTTAATTCGTTCTCCTCTTCGATTGAGTACATTTTACAGATTTCCCAAATGTTTTGCACCGGTTCAATCAAATCGCTGAGAGTCTTTGCTCTAAAATATGGATCCACAATAGACAAAATCTCCATAATTTTATCCTGGTTGATCCAAAAATTACTGTTGACATCATCAATCTCCAAGTACTCCGGTGACGTAAGCAAAACCGCTAGTACCCTAGGTAATTCTTGCATAATTAGCTTATACTTGGGCACTTTGGCAATTTTGGCAATTTCCTTAATGATATCTTTAGAGTAATAAGTTAGCAAATAAGGTACTGTGTAAGTAATAGTACGGAAAAGGATATCATTGCTTGAAACATTTAAAAATTCTGGAATGATGGTGCCAAACATTGATTTATTGACAATTTGTTTCACCATTGTTAAACTCAAGTTGGGCAAAAAGGGGCTCACCAACTGCCAACAAGTTTGGTGTTTCAAACTAGCAACATTGACCAATGTAGTGTAAGCCGCACAAGTGTAGAAAGAATTAGCCGAGCTAAAAAAATCGAACAATTTCACTAAAACCACGTTCAAGATCTCGCCTTCTAGAACAAATATCAACTCACCCCACAAGAGAATCTTGGATTCGGCAAGATAGCTAACGTTGTCATCAAGTACTAAGCTGTTGTCTAAAAATTGGAAAATGTGAGAGCAGTTATTACTCAATTCATTTTTGTTGTCTTCGGAGATGAGATAAAGTGGGAATATCTTGCCTGCAAATACTCTAATATCGCGGTTCTTAGAGTAAAGACATTTGCATAGAAAAGAAAATATGGTATCTTTGGGAGGATTTATATCAGGAAGAGTGTACTTAAGAAAAATACGTTTGAGAGCAATAAGCAATTCGATAATCAAAATATCACTATCCAACTGTCCCGAAAGAAAATGCTTTTGCAAAATGCTGACAAGTTTAGACGCTGAAGAAGATTCCACAAGGCGTTTTCTGTTTCGCTTTACTAATTTGACATTATTGGCATTTTCGCAAATTTCACATTCCTCATTGATGAAATTATAATGACCCGCTAATAAACATGCATATTTTCCCATTGAAGTAATTAGCTTCAATATGGATAACTTTGAACCAAAAATTTGCATTCGGTCATTATCAAGTAGCGAATCCAAATTTTGAACCCATTGCTTTAGGTAGTCATCTTTGTCATAATCGCACACCGACAATTCAGTCACTTTTATACTATCGGTATTCGTGGCGGTTACCAAGTTGAGCAATTTTGGAATCTTGTGCATACTATACTGTATATGTGCAAGTTCTAAAATCCGTCTTTTCAAATCATCCAAATAAGCATTTTCTTCAAAAGGGGTATCCAACACATCACCGAAATTTATTTCGAAGGATTCCATCAAGTTGAGAGTAATGTTAGCACCATGGGTGTCTAAACTTAAGAGCAAGTAAACGGAACGTATCAAGGTATTGCTGATATGAGGGGTTTTAGCGTTAATCACTAGTAAGCTGTCAAAGCTCAAATTAGCGTACAAAAAACTCGACATATTTCGCTTCAAGCATTCGTAAAATAGTTCTAATAATGTTGTTGATAATGTGTTTTGAACAAGTATAGAGACGGAAGATGATACTGTTAATTGATGCCATATATCTTTGACAAACTCCAAGCATATAATTAATTTAGAAAATGAAATTGAGTCCCCAGCAAAGATACAATAGTTGAATGAATTGTTGAGAAAAGTTGCTTTATACTGATCAAGAAGTTTGGTAAGGTGTTCATTTGAGTGCGTTATGTTGTTTAGCAAGAACCATATCTGTCTTGAAAATTTATTGATTTTTAGTTCAAGAGATCCATTTAATAAGAGCAAGCTAGTAATGCGATAATTGTTGACAATGTCGAAACAATGTATGGCAATAACTAAGGCAGATATACTATCATTTCGTATGTTATTGAGACTTTTGGCCAAGTAGTTGGAGATGAGATGGTTGATCAAAAAATCTGTTAGCGCTTTTCTGACTTTGAACGAGCGCACTTTGGTGGATAACAAGTTTATTACTTTTACAATTAGGTTTATTATAAGGCTATTCAAAGGTGCATTTGCAAACTTGAAGAACTTAACCAAGTTGGTAATGAGGACTTTGTAACGAGGAAACTGTGGTGAGGTGCTGATCAGATTCTGTTGTTGTTGTTGTTGTTGTTGTTGTTGTTGTTGTTGTTGTTGTTGTTGTGGATTTTGCTGTCGCTGTTTTTGCTGAACCAAGGATTGGGCAACCAGCTTTTGTCCATTGAAAACATCGTTGGTTAAAATGTTGGGCTGATTGACACAAACTACATCTATTGCCTTGATACAATTGAAAACCCCATAGTCTATTTCCGATGGCGCTCCAAGTTGCTGATGACGCTTAACGTTTAATTGAGACAAGTAAGGAATCAATCCAGACTGGATCAACGCATCTAATATGGAAACATTGTTGCTCAAATCTTTGTCTAAGAAGCTCTGGTCTTGCAAGATGCTTTCCGAGAGTTTGTTAATAAGCTTGAAAGGATCTTTAGCCATACTTCATGCTTTACACCTGGTGGTCGGATTGGTGATTTGGGCTAGCGCTTAGATCAAGGGCATCATCGCGTTTTGAATTTTTAATTTTTTTTTTTTTTATTTTTTTTTTCTGCGTTGCGTGTTTACGATCTTTCTGAATGGCGACGACAGAAGCTCTGCGCGCGCATATTTCAAAGGTTTTACTCTGGTTTATCAGCTAAGGCTGGGCTCTCGAGATTCATCATCATATTTAACATTTCAAATTATGATATCTCTGTCTTGCGATTACTTTTCGTAGAATAATAGCATAAGTCATCGTGTTGAACTGGAACCTCGTGAAATCAATCACCGCGCACGTGAACTACCACAGAACAATCGATATATGCAGCGGATCAAAGAGAAAAAAAATTCCTGGAGAGACAGGCTACATTGTTATGGCTATTGTGGGCTTTTGATTAGCTAGGCCAAGCCTCCAATTATAGAAAGAAAGAAAGAAAAAAGATAACACACACTCCGATAATGAGCAGCAAAATAGACAAGGATGAGCTCCGCAGATTTCACAACTACTTGGTGCAATGCAAGAACATCATTGTGCTTATAGGCTCGGGGCTATCTGCCTCATCGGGACTAGAAACGTTTCAACACAGCAGTGGCTACTGGCGAGAATTTCATTCAATTGATGTGTCTACCCCCGATGCATTTTTAGATAATCCGGGGCTCGTATGGCAGTTTTATTCTTGGAGAAGACGAAAAGCTTTGAAAGCTAAGCCGAACAAGGGCCACTACGCTATAGCTGAGCTAGCCGCAAGATTCAATGATAACAATCGTGATCGCGGCAAAAAGAAGCAATGTTTGACAATTAACCAAAATGTGGACGGCCTTAATGTAAGAGCGGGCCACGATAGGCGAAACTTGCTTGAATTGCACGGTAATTTGTTTTCGTTGAAGTGTACTGATTTTTTTTGCAATTACACTGAGAGTAACAATTTCGAGCACCCATTAACCAGGGCATTGCACGTATATGACAGTGACAATGAGAGCAGCAACAATTATGATGACAACGGCGGCGACGGCGACGACAGCAACGACAGTGATGACCAACTAGAGAAAAATTCACATGATCGTAATAAGAACAGCAAGAAAAGAAAGAAACGGAAGGTGGACGAAAGCGCCAAGCAGGAAATCAACTTGAATCTAAGCAAAGACGAGCTTCCCAGATGTCCCGCATGTGGCGGCTTGTTACGGCCAGGTGTAGTATGGTTTGGGGAATCAATACCTTTACGGACAATTGACCGAATTGACGACTTTTACCTTCAGAACAAAGTCGACTTGGTGTTGGTGGTGGGCACCAGTGGACAAATGTGGCCAGCGGTAGGCTACGTGGAGCGTGCCAGGCTCCAGGGACTGAAGATTGCGGTTTTTAACACTACGATAAACCAAGCAGAGATAGCAAAGGACAAGGACCACTGCTGGGGGTTTGAAGGGGATGCTGCCGAAACGTTGCCCCAGGCGTTGGAGCCCATTATTGGCAGAAACTACGTACCGCGCGACTATCGCAGGCGATGATAGTAATAGCAGCACTTGGAGCCGCTGCTTTAGAGTGATTAATGTATAATGTATTATAGAAGAAGAGATCTGTAGCGAAAAGGGAAAACGAAAACGAAAACTAAAACGAAAAATAAAACTAAAAAAATGTACAACAGCAACGAGAAATAAAAACTTAACGGAGCCAGCAGAGCAGAGCCAGAGGTCTTGCGATGGACGGCGGCGGACTAAGTGATGGCGATGGTACGCACTGCGACCAGGAGAAGCGTGCCGCTGCCTGCACAGCTACGAAGCCCCGCAGGCAGGGGCACGGACAGAGAAAACTGGAGTTTTGAGGGGTTCGACACCCTCTTTTGCGCGGTGTTATGCACGGAGAGGCTCTATAACGCAGACTGTAGGCCAGGTCATGCGAGATGGAGATGAGATGAAGCCGCGTATAAATAGCGAAGCTCCTCCGCCACGCGCCTGGATTGTGTTTGTTTTCCCTTTTTCTCTTTTGCTGCTTCTTTTCTCTTTCCTTTTGCTCTTCTCTTGATTCTTGAGTTTTGTTTCTCATCCAGTATACCACATACCACATACCAGTTATCACATATACCACATATCAATCATTTACAATGGCTAAAGCCGCCGCCGCAAGTTCCACCGCTTCGACCACCAAGAAGTCCGATCACCCTTCCTACAAGGATATGATCAAAGAGGCCATCACCGTTTTGAAAGAACGTAAAGGCTCTAGTCGTCAAGCAATCAAGAAGTTTGTCCAAGCAAACCACAGCATTACCGCTTCCAACTTTGACTCCCAATTCAACTTGGCATTGAGAAGAGGTGTTGAAAAAGGTGACTTTGTCCAACCAAAAGGTCCTTCCGGCCCAGTCAAATTAGCAAAGAAAGAGCCAGTCAAGAAGACTGCTGAAAAGAAGGACAAGGTTGCTAAGAAACCGGCTGCCAAAAAGCCTGCTGCTAAGAAACCGGCCGCTGCTAAGAAAACTACCAAGGCCACCACTACTGCCAAATCTGCACCAAAAGCCACTGCCTCAAAGAAAGATAAGGTATCGAAACCCGCTGCTATCAAAAAGGCTTCGACCACAACCGGTGCCACAAAGAAAGCCGCCACTGCTCCAAAGAAGACTGCTGCTCCAAAGAAAGCTGCCGCTGCTCCAAAGAAAGCTGCCGCTAAGAAATAATCAGTTAAAAATTTTATCAAAGAATCCCAAGCCCTCCTTCTCGCGGATATTCCCCCGTCGCGCTTCACTTATTCGTCACATCCTTTCCCTCAAGTTCATCCTCTTCGTTGTGCAGACTGCACTAAGCTACGTGTATTTTTAACAGAAACATAAAATTCTTTCCAAGTCAGTGTCTTATGGTATGGTGTTTATTTTTGAGAATTTTTTAATTTTTTTTCTATTAACATTTTTGCTTGTTTTATTTTTTTCTTCTGGTATTGTTGGTTTAATTTGATCAATCTTTTGTGTTATCTTTTTTTTATCTATTCCCCCCTTTTTTGGAATCTATATTTGTATGTTATCTCTTTTATCCTACAATGTACATTATCTCCCTGTTGAAATTATAATTGCATAGTACGTAAGCTAAAGTTTTCAATAATATGGTGCGATTTTCTACAAAAAAAAAAAAGATGTTGGGAGGATGTTGACTGCGAACAAGAAAAGATGCCGATGAAACAGCACCGTCAAGCAAGCTTTTTGAAAATCCAAAATAACAATGAGCTGATCAGAAAACTATCCCAACAAATTTAATTGTTCCAAGTTAAACAAACACATTCTAACTCATTCCAAGACTTCCAGTCTGTTTTTGCTTCTTTCTTCTCTCTTGCTATTGTCCTTCTACATAGACAGTTAAAATGTTGACCAATAAAACAAAAAAAAAAGAGAAAGCATTTTTTTTTTTTGCGGATTTGATTTTCTCCCCCGTTTTTTGTTTTCGTTTTTTTTCTCGTCTTTTTTTTTTTCATATGCGGGTGCGTTTCTTGCAAACCGATTTTTCTTTGACTTTACGCTGTTTTCTAGTAATGCTAATTATTGTGATAATAATTAACTTCGCTCGTTTTACAAATTAAATTGCTCTGGGGACACCGTTGTACCGTTCAATTTTGTTTTATTTGATTTCGCTTGCTTTACATTGGTGCCACACAGGCTTATCGTGGCCGTAGCTATAGGTATTCTGGCACATGAGAGCACTCAATTAAATGCATAGTTTTTTGGAAGAGGCGGCCTTAGCTTGCCCAAGTTCCTGTGCTATAAGTGCATGACAGTTGTAGTGGTGTTGCAACCATGTGTTTGCAGTTTCTTACTATAGTTTGTAATTGTACACGTCCGCAGAAACGCAGAAAAAATAAAAAACGGAAGGAAGACACAGCCGCTGGAGCATGTCTCGCGCTTTCTAATTGGTGGGTTTTCTAATGGTTTTAAACTGCCATTTGGTATGCTTACAAACCCAAGCGGTCAGTTTTAACGTAAAGCTGGGTAAAGGACCAACATTTGATTTGCTTTTGAGAAAGGTTTGAGTCGGTTTGTTGTTTGCTTTTATAGGACTTTGTTTTGTATTGTTTTGTTTTGTTGTTTTTTTCTCTGGTTGTATATGAATAGGCAAAAAAAAATAATAGCTTAGTTTTTCTGGTAAAACTTTCGAGCTTTGGAGCGAGTAAAAATGTAACGCTATAACAGGTAAATGCTTGTGTCTAGTAAACCATGGCTACTTGTTTGCGGTGCTTGAACTGAATTCATTACTCATGTAGAATTTTTAGAGAAAAAAAAAACATTAGAATTTGCCTTTTGTACAATTTTTTTTAAAAAAATAAAGCTCTGTTCCTTGTAAAGTTCCTTTTAAGCTAGGGATGATATCTTGCAACATATCATATTTTAATACACCTGTCGGCTGTTTATAGATCTCAAACGAAAACATATAATCAAACATAAATTCTACTTTTCTATTTTTAGGTTGTTTTGGTTACTTGCAACAATAACAAGATCTTTTTGTTATTCGTGACACATCAAGTAACTATACTAAGATTGTAGTATTGGCTCGAATGCGGTTTGTTTATTGTTAACTATATTTATACACTACATAAAATCCTTAAACAAATTATTGGCAACCTTCACAGGAACAGAGTTAATTGCGTTTTTTATAAGATTCATGTCCTTTAATTTTATATTTTTCTTTTCCGGTATATTCATAGTCTCTACACTTTTCTTATTCTTAGCTCTATAAAAAGAAGAAAAAACCTTTTATTTACTTCTCGTCAATTCGGTGTCACTAAAAAAACAAAAAACTGAAACAAAAAAAAAACCAAGAACAACAAAAACACAAAAAATTAAAACACTCTCATAGACAAAAATCAACAAGTACATCTCTGTCTCTCTTCTACTACCATCGTCAATATATATTCCGCTAACCCAAAAAACCAGCACCACGGTTGGAAATGCAATGTTATGCATAGTGATCATATTACAACACATTCCGCTGCAGTATATCGCACCATGATATACCATAATAGCGGTGCTAAACCGATAATAATGTTATTACTGGTCATCGCTGCGTTGAACGGTGGCTCAAGATGACTCAAGCCGGGTACCGTGTTTTATATGCATGCAAACGAAATCTCTGCCTCAGCTATTAGTAATTCAAATATTGGCTTCTGTCGATTGGTGGGAAATCTAACCTTTTTCAAAAGAAAATATAGAAAAGAAAAGAAAAAAAAAGTAAAACAAAATAAAAGATAAGGCATAAATCTTTATAAGACAGTGTCTGCCAAAACAACTTGTACACTTCTTTTGTGATCCAGACTTTATAGACATCTTGACTGTCTTGAGTGTTGTTATCGCTACTTTCCTATTGATCAATCACTCAATAACTTTTGTTAGCATTAAGCGCACCCATTTATCAACGCACCCCGTACGAAACTACAAGAATACAAGCAAACTTATATACACGCCACACACCACGACGATGCTCAGTAGAATAATAACCGCCAGAGGTGGCGCCCCTACTACGAGCAGGGCAAGCAGAGCTTTACTAAGCAAATACAATAACTACATGGCAGCACCGGCATCAAGAAGAGCTTATTCAATTTTGCCAACATTGAGCAGCGTCAGTCCGATACAACAACTACGCAGATCAAATAATAATATTAGTAATAATCATGGTAGTAATAATAATGGTAGTAATGTCAAATCACAACAACTACAACAAGTTAATGTGATAAATGCCAAGAGAACGTTATTCATCAGAACTACCGAAACTCCAAATGAAGATGCTTTGAAATTCCTACCATCAGTGAAAATTTTGCCTGATGATAAGACCATAGAGTATCTCTCCGGTAGAGACGCTTTCAACTCACCATTAGTACGCAAACTATTTACTATTGATGGTGTTTCAGCAGTGATGTTGGGACCTGACTTTTTAACTATTGAAAAAAATATTGACCTAGATTGGTCGATTTTGAAACCGGAGATTTTTAGCATGTTGTCGGATTTCTTATCTACTGGAGAACCAGTTATTGATGCTAACGCCGAGCTTGAGTCAGATGTTGAATTTTGTGATGATGATGATGAGGTGGTTTCAATGATCAAGGAGTTGATTTTCACCAGAATCAGACCAGCTATACAGGAAGATGGCGGGGATATCGAGTTCGTTGATTTCAAAGAAAATGGTACGGTAATCATACGATTAAGAGGGGCATGCAGAAGTTGTGACTCAAGCTCTATAACATTGAAGAACGGAATTGAAGCAATGTTGAAGCATTACATTGAAGAAGTTACAGCGGTTGAACAAGTGGAAGAAGCTGCTGCTGAAGAAGCTGCTGCCGATGCTGATGTAAGTGCAGATGCAGGTGACAAAAACGATGCTAATGCTAACAAAAAGCAACCAGAGACCCAAAAACTGTCAGCACTAAATGAAGAAAACCTCAACATTCAGCCAGCCAAGAGAGGTGGTAGAGCAGCCGTTACCGAAGAAGAAGTGCCACCAATGTTGTAATAAATATCGGTGTTCTCTTTGAAAAATGTTTATCTGTTTGTCGTTTTGATTTTGATATTGATATTGATTTTGATATGTCTTATCCATGAACTATTACGAATTACCCAAGGCGGTTTGTCATTGATGGATGTCTGCAAAAGAGGGAAATACTATGTAATTATTAAATCCGGGCTTCATGCACTTAGCTTTTTTTTTCCCGCTATATAATACATACACGTACATTTCACGCTCATAGTTTTATTCTATTATTTTTTCTGCTAAATTGTTTTGTTTTATTATTTTTGTCCTTAAAAAAAAAAAAAAAAAAAAAAAAAAACTGACTTCAAAGTCGGAACCGCAGTTGCAAACTATATTTTTCTCGTAAACTCCAGCCGCTTTGGACATGGCGATACCTGTACGACAATTCAAATAATTTTATGAGTCCTGTAAAATTTGCGAGTTGTGAAAGCAAAAGAATAAAATTGTCTCTATAGTATCCCCAGGCAACCCCACGGTGACTAATATGTACGTCTCTGGTGGCATGAAGTGCACTTGATTGAGGATTTTTGCGCGGCGGACATTCGCTCAAACTCTTGAATGTTGAAGTCAGCGTCTACCTCAGGCATGTTGCTGCTAGCTGCTGCATGTTGCTCCCCCGGAGCACTTCGCCAGAAATCACACATTAGATTCTAGGCTTAAATACTTTAGGATCTATGTCGATACCTCATCTCACTAACTGTTGAGTCTCTTCTATCTATCTATCTATCTATCTATCTATATATATATATATATATTTTTTTCTTTCCGCACTAAGGAAATCATTTTCAATAACTGTCAATAAGGTGCTATTCAATATATTCAACGTCTCATAAAGGAAAAAGCCTCCCTTAGACTGTCGATGTCAAATCGCCGGCGTTTGAGCATTCTGCGGCAATGGTGACATAATTCTGCGCCTCAATTACCCGACGCGTTCTCCGGTGAAATTTTTTTTTTTTTTTCTGATTTTTGCTAACAAACTGGGTGGATTTGGTGTCATCGGGGGAAAAAAAAAAATTAACTGAAAATTTTTTATTTCACGTATTGCCAGTGCAGTGCAGTCATAGCATTTTGTCCTGTTTCTTTTTCCTATATCTTTCCCTGCTCTTCCTCCTTCCCTTTCCTGTTCTTCTTTCTTTTTCCTCCTTTTCTCTCTTATTTCTCTCTTTCTCCTTTCTTATTTTCTCTCTCTTTTATTATTTTTTATTTTTTTTCTCTTGTCTCTTTCTTTTTTCTCTTATTCTCTCTCTCTCTCTCTCTCTTTCTCTCTCTTTCTCTCTCCTTCTAGTAATCATCTCTGTGCTTGAAGACAAGGCAAGTGCTCGGAATAATTATTAGAAAAAGGAGATTGCAAGGAGCTTTTATAGCATCTTCTATATATTATAATAAAAAAGTTTTTCATTTTTTATCTTTCAGTCAAAAGTTTACCTCAAAACAAAAAGTATTATCATTTATTATTATTATTATTAATTGATCTTTTTTCCAATAATTATGTCCGTTGCAACTCCTGTTTCGTCTCCATCAGAGCCAGCCCCTTTGATGGTTCTTCAATTGAAGGATAACCTTACCATTTCTGGTTACTCCTTCGGGGCCCCAACTTCTGTCTCCGGTGAGTTGGTGTTCCAAACCGGGATGGTGGGCTACCCAGAATCCATTACCGATCCTTCTTATGAGGGTCAGATCTTGGTCATCACTTATCCAATCGTTGGTAATTATGGTGTTCCTGACACCGAGGCCATGGATGAGTTATTGAAAGATGTGCCAAAATATTTCGAATCTCATCGTATCCACGTTGCTGGTTTGGTGGTGGCCAATTATACCGAGGAATATTCTCACTATTTGGCCAAATCATCTCTAGGTGATTGGTTGAAGAAAGAGAACATTCCTGCTATTTGTGGTGTTGATACTAGACATTTGACTAAACATTTGAGAAACAAAGGTTCTACTTTGGGTAGACTTTGCTTGCAATCTGACTTGAATGCAACCTACTCCTCTTTGACCGGTGATTTCTTTGTTGATTGGGAATCTAAATTCAATATTCCTGAATGGGTTGATCCAAATTTGAAAAACTTGGTTGCTAAAGTGTCCATTAAGGAACCAAAATTATATAAACCAGATTCTCAAGTTGCTATAAAAAAGGCTAATGGTGAAACTGTCAGAATTCTTGCTATTGATGTTGGTATGAAATTTAACCAAATCAGGTGTTTTGTTAATAGAGGTGTCGAGTTGAAAATTGTTCCATGGAATTACGATTTTTTGCAAGAAAAATACGACGGTCTCTTTATTTCTAACGGTCCAGGTGATCCATCGGTGCTTAGTGAAGTTGTCGCCAAGTTGCGTATTGCTTTAAAAGAAGCAAAAACTCCAATTTTTGGTATTTGTCTTGGTCATCAATTGATTGCTAGAGCTTCTGGTGCTTCTACTTTGAAATTGAAATTCGGTAACAGAGGTCATAACATTCCAGCCACATCTACCATTTCTGGTAGATGTTATATCACCTCTCAAAATCACGGTTATGCAGTGGATACAAACACTTTGCAAAATAACTGGAAAGAGTTGTTTGTGAATGCTAATGATGGTTCCAATGAAGGTATTTATCATACTGATTTACCGTTCTTCTCGGTGCAATTCCATCCTGAATCTACTCCAGGTCCAAAGGATACTGAGTTCCTCTTTGACACTTTTATCGACACTATTTTGAAATTTGATGCTACTAAGAAATTGGCTCCAGTTCATTTCCCAGGCGGTACTTTGGCTGAAAACAGAGCTGCTCATCCTCAAGTTAAAGTTAAGAAAGTTTTGATTTTGGGTTCTGGTGGGTTATCCATTGGTCAAGCTGGTGAATTCGATTATTCTGGTTCTCAAGCCATTAAGGCACTTAAAGAAGAAGGCATTTATACCATTTTGATCAACCCGAATATTGCCACTATTCAAACTTCCAAAGGTTTGGCTGATAAAGTTTACTTTTTGCCGGTTAACGCTGAATTCGTTAGAAAAGTTATCAAGGAAGAGAAACCAGATGGTATTTATGTTACTTTCGGTGGTCAAACAGCATTGTCCGTTGGTATTGAATTGAAGGACGAGTTTGAAAGCTTAGGTGTTAAAGTTCTTGGTACCCCAGTTGACACTGTTATCACCACCGAAGACAGAGAATTGTTTGCCGCCGCTATGGATGAAATCAATGAAAAATGTGCCAAATCTCATGCTACTTCAAACATTGAAGAGAGTATTATTGCTGCTAAAGATATCGGTTTCCCAGTCATTGTCCGTGCTGCTTTTGCTCTTGGTGGGTTAGGCTCTGGTTTTGCTGATAATGAAGAACAATTGGTGGACTTGTGTAACAAGGCCTTTGCTACTTCTCCACAAGTCTTGATTGAAAGATCCATGAAAGGCTGGAAAGAGATTGAATATGAAGTTGTTAGAGATGCTTTTGACAATTGTATTACTGTGTGTAATATGGAAAATTTCGATCCTTTGGGCATTCATACTGGTGACTCTATTGTTGTTGCTCCTTCTCAAACTTTAAGTGACGATGATTACAACATGTTGAGAACTACTGCTATTAACGTCATTAGACATTTGGGTGTTGTTGGTGAATGTAACATTCAATATGCTTTGAATCCGTTTTCTAAGGAATACTGCATCATTGAAGTTAATGCTAGATTGTCTAGATCTTCTGCTTTGGCTTCTAAGGCAACTGGGTACCCATTGGCTTACACTGCTGCTAAATTGGGTTTGAACATCCCATTGAATGAAATTACTAATGAAGTCACTAAGTCTACTTGTTCTTGTTTCGAACCATCCTTGGATTACATTGTCACTAAGATTCCAAGATGGGATTTGAAAAAATTCACCAGAGTGTCTACTACTCTATCCTCATCCATGAAGTCTGTTGGTGAGGTTATGGCCATTGGTAGATCTTTTGAAGAATGTATTCAAAAGGCCATTAGAGAATCCGATTATCAAAACTTGGGTTTTAACCCAATTGACGGTGCTTTGATGTCTATTGACAATGAATTGCAAACTCCTAGTGATCAAAGATTGTTTGCTATTGCTAATGCCCTTTCTGAAGGTTATACCGTTGACAAAATTTGGGAGTTGACTAAGATTGACAAATGGTTTTTGAACAAATTGGCAAGATTGATCAATATCGGTAGAGAAGTCTCCAAATATGGTCAAGATAACAAAAGAGATCAGTTTCCAGTTGACTTATTGCGTAAAGTCAAACAATTGGGATTTGATGATAGACAAGTAGCCAAGTTCTTGAATTCTAATGAAAGTGCCGTGAGAAACATCAGAAAAGAACATGGTATTTTCCCAAGCATTAAGCAAATTGATACTGTCGCTGCTGAATTTCCATCTTATACTAATTACTTGTACTTGACTTACAATGCTGATTCTCATGATGTTTCCTTTGAAGGCGAAAATGCTGGTTCAATCATTGTTTTGGGTTCCGGGGTCTACAGAATTGGTTCTTCTGTTGAATTTGATTATTGTTCTGTTACCACCGTCAGAACTTTGCGTAAAGAAGGTTTCAAAACAATTATTATCAACTATAATCCAGAAACCGTTTCTACTGATTTTGATGAATCTGATTCCTTGTTTTTTGAAAACATCAATAATGAAACCGTTTTGGACATTTATGACTTGACTAATTCTGGAGGTGTGGTTGTTTCTATGGGTGGACAAACTTCTAACAATATTGCTTTGAACTTGTATAGACAAAACGTTAAAATTTTAGGTACTTCACCAGAAATGATTGATGGTGCTGAAAATAGATACAAGTTTTCCAGAATGTTGGATTCTATTGGCATTGATCAACCAGCATGGAAAGAATTGACTTCTATCAATGAAGCTCAGGAATTTGCCAACAGAGTTTCTTATCCAGTTTTGGTTAGACCTTCATATGTGTTGTCTGGTGCTGCTATGAATGTTTGTTACTCTGACCATGAATTGAAGAAGTATCTTAATGAAGCAGTTGCCGTGTCTAGAGATTATCCAGTGGTTATCACCAAATTCATTCAAGATGCTAAAGAAATTGAAATGGATGCCGTATCAAGAGACGGTAAATTGGTCATGCATGTTGTTTCTGAACATGTGGAAAATGCTGGTGTGCATTCCGGTGATGCTACTTTGGTTGTCCCACCTCAAGATTTGTCCAAACACACTGTGTCGAAGATCGTTTATGCTACTGCTAAGATTGCTGAAGCTTTGAACATTACAGGCCCATTAAACATTCAATTTATTGCTAAAGACGAAGATATCAAGGTTATCGAATGTAACGTTAGAGCTTCTAGATCTTTCCCATTTGTCTCTAAGATCGTTGGTACCGACTTAATTGATTTGGCCACTAAAGCCATTGCTGGCGTTCCATTTAAAGCTTATCCAAACAAAAAATTGCCAGAACAGTACGTTGGTATTAAAGTACCACAATTTTCTTTTGCTAGATTGTTGGGCGCTGATCCTGTGTTGGGCGTGGAAATGGCTTCTACAGGTGAGGTTGCTGCTATTGGTAAAGACAAGTATGATGCTTATTTGAAAGCATACATGGCTAGTGGATTGACAATTCCAAAGAAAAATATCTTGCTTAGTATTGGTTCTTACAGAGAAAAACAAGAGTTGCTTCCAGCAATCAAGAAATTGATTAAATTGGGCTACAACCTTTATGGTACTAGTGGTACTTTCAACTTTTACCAAGAACATGGTGTTGCTATTCAATTCTTGGAAGTTTTGGATGATAATGTTGAAAGTGACCATAGTTTGAACCATTACTTGGCTCAAAACTTGATTGACCTTTACATCAACATTCCATCTAACAACAAGGTTAGAAGACCAGCCACTTACGTCTCCAAGGGTTATGTTTCTAGAAGAATGGCCATTGATTATGCTGTTCCGTTAGTTACTAATAACAAGGTTGCTAAATTGTTGATCAATGCTATTGCTAGAAAACCAGCAGATATCCCAGTTGGTGATGTTGATACCTTGAGATCTTTCCCAGAACAAGCTGCTAACGATAATGATGACTATTCTTCTCCATTATCTGCTATTACTTCTCCACCTTACAGAAAATTCTCCTTCAACAGAACTAGACCTACTGATGATGCTTTTGAACAATCTTTTGAAAGACTTGAACAAGCTATTGATGATTCTGATCTTGTTTCTCAACCATTGCCAAAAGAAATCAAAATTACTGGTCCATTGGAACAATACATTAGAAGCAACAATCCATTTTTGAGAAGATCTGTTACTTCTGTCAAACAATTTTCTCGTTCTGATTTGCATATTTTGTTTACCATTGCAGCTGAAATGAGATTAGCTGTGCAAAGGCAGGGAGTTCTTGATTTATTAAAAGGTCGTGTTTTGACGACTATGTTTTACGAGCCATCTACTAGAACCTCTACTTCTTTCAATGCTGCTATGCAAAGACTCGGTGGTAGAGTTGTTGAAGTTAAAGCTGATACTTCGTCTGTCAAGAAGGGTGAAACTTTGAAAGATACTATTATGACTTTGGCTGCTTACTCTGATGCTATCGTCTTAAGACATCCAGAAACTAGTTCTATTACTACTGCTGCTAAAGTTTCTCCAATTCCAGTCATTAATGCTGGTAACGGTAGTTATGAACACCCAACTCAAGCGTTCTTGGACCTTTTTACAATTCGTGAGGAATTGGGTACTGTTAATGGTATCACTGTTACTTTTGTTGGTGATTTGAAATACGGTAGAACTGTTCACTCTTTAGTTACTTTGTTGAAACACTATCATGTCAAGATCAACTTGGTTTCTCCAGACGAACTACAATTGCCTGAAGAGATCAGATCAAGTATGATCTCCAATAACCAATTGGGAACTGAGTCTGAACAATTGACCAAGGATATCATTGCTGAAACTGATGTGTTATACGTCACCAGAGTGCAGCAAGAAAGATTTTCTACTGTCGAAGAATACGAACGTCTTAAGGATTCTTTTATTATTGATAACAAGGTTTTGTCTCATGCTAAACAACACATGTGCGTTTTGCATCCGTTGCCTCGTGTCAATGAAATAAAGGAAGAAGTTGATTTTGATCACAGAGCCGCTTATTTCAGACAAATGAGATACGGCTTGTTTGTTCGTATGGCTTTGTTGGCTTTGGTTGTTGGTGTTGACTTTTGGTAAATTTGGATGATTCATTGTGCTTTAAAAAGTGCTTGCTTTTAAGTTTTTTTCTTAGATATTTGTTTTTGTTATTTTTTTGTTTTCTTGTTTCCATTTAAAGTAATTTGTTAAAATTTTCAAAACATAGTTTTTGTTTGATTTCATAAAGTATCTAGCGAAAACAGCTAAAAAAATGTAGTTAGTGGAATTGAAGTGCTCGATAACTACTTTTAGAAAAGTTGTGAATCGTTAGCATTTTTGCTTATATGCATGCGGATGGTTATGTGCACGCCACAGAAAATTTTCGCGATGAGGCCAAAAAAATTTTTTTTCTTTACATACGTACATAATATAATGCTGACTTAGATAGTAAGTTAAGATCAAAAATATCATAATCAAAACTTGATTATCTTCATCTGACTATTTTTGTTGTTTCTGTTCCAATAGCTACTCCTATAACATCATGGATCAACAGTCAAACAAGCCTCATAGAACGGGCGGCAGGAAGACTGCCAAAGATAGAATGAAGAATGCTTCGGCTCAAGGCAGAAACCCAAAGGCTTTTGCCGTCAGTGCACCAGGCAAAATGATGAAAAATATTCAAAGAGGTGCAGATGTCACTGAAAAGAAGTACCATGTTCCTATGGTGACGAGGCTTCCTGATGAAGAAGAACCTCCCGTCATTGTTGGTGTTGTAGGGCCAAGCGGAGTGGGGAAAACTACATTGGTCAAATCCTTAGTTAAGAGATTTACTAAAACTTCGATCTCTGAGGTTAAAGGCCCAATTACTTTGGTTTCTGGTAAGAGAAGAAGGATTACAATAATTGAAGTTAAACCAGATTTGAATAGTATGATTGATGCAGCTAAGATTTTGGATTTGGTGTTAATTATGATTGATGGTAATTTTGGCTTGGAAATGGAAACTTTTGAATTTTTAAACATTGCACAACATCACGGTATGCCTAAGGTTATTGGCTGTGTGACACATTGTGATTTATTCAAAAATCAAAGCACTTTGAGAGCACAAAAAAAGGTTTTGAAACATAGATTTTGGACCGAGGTCTACAAAGGGGCTAAGTTATTTTATCTTTCAGGTATCATCAATGGTAGATACCCAGATCGTGAAATTCTCAACTTGTCAAGATTCATTTCTGTTATGAAATTCCGTCCATTGAAATGGAGAAACGATCACCCGTATTTACTCGTTGATAGAGTCAACGATTTAACCAATCCAATGACAATCACCAACAATCCAAAATGTGACCGTAAAGTAGCAATGTATGGCTATGTTCATGGCCTTAATTTAAAGGAGACTCATACAGTCCATATTGCTGGCCTTGGTGACTATAAGATCAATACTATAGAAAAACTACCAGATCCAGTTCCAACTCCATATTTTGAGCAAAAACTCAACGAATTTGAAATTGAACAAGCTAAAGCTGCTGCTGCAAATGGTGAGACCATTGCTCCTAGAAAACACAGAAGAAAAAGATTAGAAGAAAAGCAAAAAATTATTTACGCCCCAATGTCGGATGTCGGCGGTGTTTTGATTGATAAAGATACTGTGTATATTGATGTGGGTGCCAAACATCATGGCGAAGGCCGTTTAATAGATAACACCAAAGATAAAGAATTGGAGTCCAAATTAATTAAAGATTTGGCCAACAAGAAAACTGTTACCACGGATAGCGATCAGGAAGAAGAACCTGAAAATAATTTTGGTTTACAATTGTTTGCTGACTCTAAGGTACTTAAAGATAACGATGACCTTAGTGCGGACGAGTATGAAAACAATGAAGGAAGTGAGAGTGAAGAAGACAGATTATTGAGTGATTTGGATGATGAATTATCTGATAATGATGACGATATTGAAAGGGGTAATGTTGGTAGAACCTCTCTTAGAAAAATCAATAAAGGTTTGAGAGCTTTTGCTGATGATGATCAAATTAATGGTAAAGATGAGTATGAATTTCAAGAAGATACCAAATTTGACCTTTCGGACGAAGAAGATAAAGAAGCTGACGGTTGGAGAAACACTGCTTCCAAGTTGAAGGGGTCAATGGGTAGAAAAACTTGGGACATTAACAAGTTGATTTACGCTGATGAATTTTCTCCAGAAGAGGTTATCAATAAATGGATTGGACAAGAACAAGGAAGTGAAGAAGAAGGTGATGAAATTGAAAAAGAAGATGATGATGAATTTTTTTCTAAAAAAGTTGCTTCTCAGTTAGATGACAATTTAGATGTTTCTAAGCCTAAATACGATTCTATTGAAGAGCTTGAAAAAGTATGGGATGTGGCAAGCGCTGATTTCAAGCAGCTCAAAGACAAGTTTTTCTTTGTGTCACCAAGAGAAAGATTGAAAATGCAAAAGCAACTTGACAATGAAGAAAATTTTGAAGACGAAACTGGGGATTTTGAAGATGTTGAACATGAGCAGCCAACAAAGGAAACCCAAAAGGATGGCGATGATTTTGCCGACTTTGAAGCT
The DNA here is from genome assembly GCA_001936135.1 of Saccharomycopsis fibuligera x Saccharomycopsis cf. fibuligera. Classification (NCBI taxonomy): domain Eukaryota; kingdom Fungi; phylum Ascomycota; class Saccharomycetes; order Ascoideales; family Saccharomycopsidaceae; genus Saccharomycopsis; species Saccharomycopsis fibuligera x Saccharomycopsis cf. fibuligera. The sequence goes on along the minus strand of CP012817.1, from coordinate 919,999 downwards.
GAAGAAACAAAATCTGACAATGAAGACGAAGGTAATGAATCAGACGATGAGGAAAATTTGTCAGTGTCAGAAAGAAGAGCTAGACTTGCTAAAAAGAAAGAACAATTGCGTCTTCAATTCGAAGCAGAAGATGAAGAATTTGGTGGAAAATACAAAGAAAATGAGGAGCTTAATGAGTACGAATCTTGGTATGAGTTCCAAAAGGCAAAAATGGCCAAACAGTTGGAAATAAATAAACTTGAGTTGGAAAATTTGGATGAAGAAACTAGAACTAAGATTGATGGCTACAAAGCTGGCTCTTATGTGAAAGTTATCTTCAATGATTTGCCTTGTGAATTTATTGAAAATTTTGACCCAGTGTACCCCGTCATTCTTGGTGGGTTATTACCAACTGAAATGAATTTTGGTATGTTAAATGTTAGAATTAGAAAACATCGTTGGCATAAAAAGATTCTTAAATCTAATGATCCATTTATTTTGTCGTTGGGTTGGAGAAGATTTCAAACTTTACCAATATACACAACATCAGATTCGAGAACCAGAACAAGAATGTTGAAGTATACTCCAGAGCATGCTTATTGTCAAGCTACATTTTACGGGCCATTAGTGACTCCAAACACAACTTTTTGTGCTTCTCAAATTGTTGCCAATAGTGAAACTGGTGGTGGCTTTAGAATTGCTGCTTCTGGTGTGGTTGAAGAAGTTAATAGCACTGTTGAGATCGTAAAGAAATTAAAGTTGGTTGGTTATCCATACAAGGTTTTTAAGAATACTGCGTTTATCAAAGATATGTTCTCTACTGCATTGGAAGTTGTGAAGTTTGAAGGTGCTTCCATCAAGACGGTAAGTGGTATTAGAGGTGAAATCAAGAGAGCCCTTTCCCAGCCAGACGGTCATTTTAGAGCTACTTTTGAAGATAAAATTTTGCTTAGTGATATTGTGTTTTTGAAAACATGGTACCCAGTGAAGGTTAAAAAATTTTATAATCCGGTAACATCACTTTTAATGAAGGATAAGAATGAATGGACAGGAATGAGACTTACCGGTAAGATTCGTGCTGACCAAAACATAGAAACTCCATCGAACACAAACAGCGCTTATACCAAAATTGAAAGAGCACCAGTAAAATTTAACCCATTGTATGTTCCAAAGCAAATCAAGAGCGACTTACCGTTCAAGTCACAAATTGCCCAAATGAAGCCACAAAAGAAACAAACTTACTTGCAAAAGAGAGCAGTTATTTTGAATGGTGAAGAAAAGAAAACTAGAACGTTGGTGCAACAATTGAACACTATTAAGAGGGAAAAGGATCTCAAAAAGAAGATGAAGAAGGAAGAAAAGAATAAGGAAAGAGCAAAGAAGCACAGCAAAGAGCAAACTGAGAAGAGTGAGAAAGTCAGAGAGCGTAAAAAGGAGTTTTTTGCTAAAAACAGCAAAAGATTTGCTCCTCAAGATGGTGAACCTAACAAGAGAAGACGTTAGTAGCATTTTACGAGATTGTGTCTATATGTGCATTTGTGTAACTATAATTTTGAATCAAGGCATTTTATTTTAAGTTAAGGATAGTTTTTGTAAATTAATAGCCAAAGAAAGACATACTTTTGATTGGTTAACAATCTGATGAAATAAGAAGCTCTAAAATGTTGAATAATTATGAAGCTTACATTGAAAATTATAATTTATAAATGTGGGGTATTTAAAATAGCGAATGTCTAGCGAAAGAGTCAAGACCAAGATGGAAGGCAAAAAGAAATAAAGAAGAAAAGGAAAATACTATAAAAGTGAATTTTGACAAGAAAAACCATATAATGTTGATAATATTTCAAAGCTTAGACAGTAACAATGTTGCTGTTGGTATTATCATAGACAGCCTGAGCAATACCAACTTCGGCATTGTCAATGTCGTAGTAAACATAAGCAGATCTCAAGAACTCATCACCGAGAATGTAGTAGTTGGATCCAGAATCCAAGACACCAACCAAACAGGTATCCGAGCTACCCTTGGCCTCACCATTGAGATTATACAACAAATTGCTGAAAGGAACTTTGATAGTTTTGTCTTCGAAAGTGAATTCAAAATCATCACCTTTAGTGGAGCAGGACGCAGTATAACCACCTTGTGAGGAATCATAAGTACCATATTTGGAACCAATGCTCTTGGCAATGCTGCTTGGAGCATAGATCAAAGTGGTACCTGAATCCAACAAAGCTGGGTAAGTTTTGGAAGCAAATTTGTTACTTCCAGCATTAATACTGTCCAAGTTCACAAAAAATGCCACAGGTTCATTGGTTGGTTCACCGGAATCGTCGATGTTTTGAACAGATAAAGTTTTCAAGTCGCCATCAAACTTGGATTTGTCGATAGCACCAAATAAGATGGAACCAGAAGTGGCTTCCAATGAGTTCAAATACAAGGAATAAGCAGCCTTACTTATGATACCTTGGTTTTTCAATTGTAGAGGTAAGTTGTCATAAGTGAAAGAAGAAGAGCTTTGGGCAGAAGCTTCATTGCCCTTGAACCCAACACCAAATATACCTTGCCCAGCGTCTTGAGTAGTAGCATCACCAAACTCTAAGTCTTTAACAGAAGCGCTGCCAACCTTGACAGTTTCTTTAGCCCAGTCACCAGAAGCACCGGAACCATCACCGTAACTTATTTTGAATCCGTCTTGAACTTTCTTGTAAGTTGAAGATTTACTGTGATCATAAGTACCATAGTCGCTTTGAGTGCCAGCGCCTGGAACCCACAAATCAGAAGAACCAGTGTCGACATCAATCTGGATCTTTTGGCCTGGGGTGCCGATTTCAATATCAGCCAAGTATAATGCATATTCGTTTTCCAACGGAAGGTTCACGCCAGCAGCAGCAGCAGATCTGGTACCTTTTGGAGTGAAAGCACTAATATTATGAGTGTTATGTTTACCACCAAATCTAACAACTTGAAAGTCTATTTGTGGTGGTTGTTGACCTCTTTTCTCAATTGGAAAAGCAGAGGAGAATGAGCATAAAGCAGTAAGAACTGAAAAAAGAACAGAGTGGGAAAATTGCATTTTTTAGGTGACAGAACAAAAGAGGAGTGAGAGGATAATAGAACAAAAAGGGAAATTAGCAAATATTGATATAGCTAGAATAAATATTTGACGTTGAATTCGAGAAGCTTTTGCTCCATATTTATAGGCCTATAGCCAGTGCCTTTTTATGTTTGAAATTTTAGATATGCACAATTCTGGCAAAAAGAGGACTAACTTTTGATCCATTGCATTGTTAAAAGGGACCTTTCAATAATGTGGCTTATACTACTATGTCAAAAATGGGAAACTGCATTGTCTGCATTATCACTTGAATTCAAATATCGCTATTATACTATGATATGTGTGGTAGTTCTTAAATTAAAAAAAAAAATGATTGACCATTGTCAATAGCCACTGCATTTATGGCCTGGAACCTTATGCATGATTTTTTTGGACAGATTCACAAGTGTGACAATTTGCAAATTCTGCTCCCGCATCCGTAAAAATTTCTGTGTTATTAGTGTTGTAGTTGAGCTTCAGGAACCAGGCACAAACAAGAAATGTCTAGTGTCTAGGCGCTGGTGCCCAGCCTTTAACATACTCTGAGCAGATTTAGTATCCTCTGGTGCAAAGACACCAGCAAGCAAACATTGTGATCACTGAAAGGATCTGTTTCAGGAAATTTTCAGGAGCACCGTTCGACGCATGCTGACAATGGCAACCTGCACATGCAGCATCACGCGTTCTCGGTGGATTGCAATTGTTTTCGCGGTGCAACTACTGTAAATCGTTTCACGGCAATAAAAGTGGTCCCTTCTTTGCCAGTGTTCTGTCCAAAAACGCGATGCGAGAGAAAAACAGAAAAAAAGGGCTTCAGCTTAGAATAACTTCTAGTATACATTTCATTTTCTTATACAGTACTTTATTTTCTTATACAGTACTTTATTTTCTTATACAGTACTTTATTTATGTGGAATTTGTCAAGATATTAAAACGACCTAGCTTCAACATAAAGCGAGATTAACCAAAAGAATGTAGGGGAACGAAACTATTCCTGTTTTTCATTCTCTTCTGAATCATGTTTGACACTTTCCGAGCCTTGATGATCATTAACCTGGGGAGCCGGAGACACACTGGTGGCCGCAGCAATACATTCAGCTGATGACGTGATAACGGTATCTGCCTCTATGTTATTATCGGCACTGGTGTTATTTCCTATCGCAGCTTTTTCACCATTAACCGTGTTATCCACCTCCGGGGTGGCGCGCTCAACATTGTCCACTGATGCGACACGCTCCACTAGTGAAGTTGAATTAGCATCACCATCGATTTGAGAAGGGTTCACATCAGTAAGCGGTTGACTCACTGATGCATCCCGTTCCGTAGTCGTGTCCGGGTTTGCTTTTCCAGTATTACTCGGAGAATCTTCATCAGTATACAATTCGTTCACTAAAGCAGTCTGTTTCGCTTGCGGATTCAGTTGGTTATCGCCATAAATCTGAGTATTCGTTTTGGTATGCAATTGATTCTCTGGTGCGTTTCCTGATACGGACTGCTCAGCTGTCGGAGTTGGGATGCTATCACCGTTGGATTGAAGCCTTACACTAGCTTGCGGTTTCACGATTGGACTTAACGTGTGTTCATCATGGGCTTGAAGATTTAAATTTTTTTGTGATTGAGCAGGCAAATCTGAACTCGGCAGTGGTTGCGCTGGCAAATTCGAATTGGCCTTATCGTCAGCTTGAGGCTTTGTATCGGCGTCATGCGCGTTTGAATTGGTTTCAAATGTGCTTTCTGCATTATTACTCTTTTCTAGTCTTCCAGCAACCACAGAGATATCCATATGGTCATTCTTAGTTTCTTTATTGCTAGCTATAGTTTCGTTTTCACGAGGCGCTTTTTTTTCATAACTGCCATTTTCGTTTTTGTTTGCAATGATAATATCTTCTGTTGTGTTTGGGCCGTCCTTACCTTTACTGGCATTCGCAACATTCTTGTTTTGACCGTTTTCGTTTTCACCATTCTTGTTTTGGCCCCTGTTTTGGTCGTTACTGGCATCAGCAGTTTTTATGTTGTCCTTGCCACCGTTTTGATTTGTCTCAGTCCTCTCATTCTTGTCCTGACTAACTTTGTCCTCAACTTCACCCGAACCAGTTTTTCCTAAAACTTTACTGCCATGATTTGAAGTCAGACTAGCAACAAGTTGACTATCAACGTTATGGTTGTCTGTAGCATCAACGCTGCTATTGTTATCAGAATTGCTTTTGTTCAAATTCTGCAAACCCAAGTTCTGTATTTCTGGCGTAGTTGTCCTGCTTTTCTTAAAAGGATTAGTCTTATTAGAAGTATTCTTATCCAAAACACTCAAGTCTGAATTATTTTCTAACTCCAATAATCTGACTCTTTTTTTTCCTAACGCTCTCCCAGCTTTACTGCGTACCGCAATTTCCACTTCACCAGTAACCCCAGCTAAAAAATCTGGCACTTGTAATCCATTTTTTAAATAAAACATTTTCCAATTTCTGGCTTTGTCTTTCAACTGAACTGGTTTTCTTTCCCTGAGAGCTTCCGATATCGTGCCCCCAGCTCCATATAATTTCAAAATTTTAGTCCAGTGAGCACCTTTCAAAATCATTCCTTGTCGCAAGGCATCTTCTTCCTCTTTTGTCCAAATTCGACGACTGCTTGGATTATTAGTTCGGTCCAGTGATTTCTTTGCAGCTTTTGTGTATTTTTTCTGTGATTTCCTCTGTGGTTGGAATGATTCTGGAATATTTGTTTGTGACTCCGCCTGGGAACCAGTTAGCGACATTGCCTGGGAATCAGCACTGGATTCAGCTCTGGATTCTGAATGTGAATTTCGCTTTTCCTCTGAATACGTCTGTACTTGAACGTTGAAATCCTTGTTTTTATCAGCTTGTATACCGCCTTTTTTATGTGAATCCAAATCACCGTCAGCAGCGATTTCCTTGTTATCTGGTCTTGATACTTCTTTACCGTTTGCTGGTTTTGATGCATTCATAGAAATAGAAGCAGCAGTAACAGCAGGACTAGGAATTAGCGTGTTTCCACGGCTCTCTTTTGCAATAGTACTAAAATCTGTGTTTTGCCCACTTGTAGCCCGACGTATTAAAGCTTCCAAGTTTGTACTATGAATACCACTAGCACCACCAATACCATTCCCACTATTACGGTTACTGTTCGCATCATTTGAATTGGCAAAAGATCTTGGGCTGTCGTACCCGTAGGCAGGTCGATAATCGGAAATTCCACTAGACCATAAAGTATTATCTTTCAAACTTAAGGTTCTGAATCTTCTACCATACACAATAAACCCAAGATTATTATTCATGTACTCAAGCAAGTTCTTGACAAATACATCAAAACTGTACCTTTCTACTAGATCTTCCACTGAATCAGTATCCCTAAGAAATCGTTTTCTTGATTTACATTTTAACACAAAATCTTCTTCCACTGGGGTCAAAGATCTTGCATTTCTGCGCTCTAAAAACATCTTGTCTAGATCATTGGGGAAAAGATGCTCCAAATCATTCTCGGCAATTTCCTTGGAACCGTGAGCAATAAGAGCAGAAACATAGGCCTGAGTTTTAAGTTCGAGAAACAATGCAGCTTGAGATTTGAGTAATCTTCCAGATATACCATAGCCAGTGATGCTTGAGATAATACTTCTATTGGAATCAGTACCGCTTCCATCATTGTTATTATTGTTATGATCATTTTGAAAATAAGCTGAAGAATTGATAATGTCACTCGGACAAAAGACATCTAAAAAGTTTTCATTCAAGGAGATAAATTCCATTTCGATCGTATTTATAACCCCACAAATAAAAGTTGCTAAATTTGCCTTTCTGAGAGTATTTTCAAAAATTTCTTCCTTTCCCATTAGCACAGTTGAAGCATGTTCGCCCGGTTGCCAAATTCCAGGGGCCACGTCTTCAACACTGATGAAATCTTTTTCATTTCGTGTGTATACGCTCTTTGCAATGGTAAATAATCTGATTAGTGCTTGGAAAGATTCAGCATTCGCTGCAAGTTCTGCAAGTTCTTCGTTGTTTTCATCTTCTTCCAGGAGTTCTTGGACTTGAGTAAGTGAAAGGATTTTTTCATATGAAGAGGTGACAAATATTCTTAATAATTGAGTGGCTAAATTATCCAAAATTGGCACAGAGTTGATACTAAGTTGAGTTTCAAGGGGTAAATAATCAGGGGCATTGATGATTAGGGGTAGTGCAGCAAGTTGAGCTTGGTTTGCTGATACATATGGTAACGAGGAAATCAGCTTTAATTTTTCAAGCACAGATAAATCAGACGACTTCAGGGAGAATTTATCACCATTTCTTGCTATTTCATTTTCATTTTCTTCTTCCTGCTGTTCTTCCGCTTGTTGTAATCTTCCCGCATCCTCCCTCGATGACACTGTTTCTAAACCAGCATAATCTCCCTCGCCTAACGTAGGGCTATCAGTTTTTTTAGGTGTTTTTTCCACAGTATTCATTTCTTTATCAAAATCGATAACTTCTTTCTTTATTTGTGCATCCTTATTACTGTCAGTACCTATTTTGTCAACTTCCTTCTCCCTGAATTTAGCACCATCATCAACGTGATCAGAATTACCATCAGCGGGTTCCTGACCAGATTTGCCACCAACTTCGTCATCATCAATAACAATTGCACCTTCTCTCTCACCTTCTTTACTTATATTTTTAACCGATGCATCATCATCATCATCATCGACCATAACCACATCATCATTATCATCAGGTTTTGCTTTTGCAGTGGCCTCGTTATTCATTGTATCGGAAGCTTCTTTCTCCGTTTCTGTTGTATTTTGCCGGGTGTCTTTTCTAGTATCTTCATCATTTTCATCAATTGTAATACAAATAGCTTTATCAGCATCCGTAATCACTTTGTCGCTATTTTTAGCTTTGTCTTTTTCAGACTGCAGTTCGCTTTGAGATTTAATTTCTTGAATCATTTGGATCTTTTCATTGTCAGTAATGTTGACAACATTATCCTGGTCTTTTTCTTTCTGATTGTTGCTTCTCTCTTGCATCGTATATTCCTGCGTAGTTGCGATTTTTTCATTATTGTTATTCTTCTCAGTAGAAACTTCATGAATAGTGCTTTGCTGGGAAGCATCCTTTTGATTATTACTTTCGGAATCATTATGTTCTTGGTCAGCTTGGTGGGCTTGGCCGGCTGCCCCGTAATTTTTCACCATTTCTCTGATAGATTCCTGTAACACTTCTTCCGTGAAGGCAGTATCGGATTGTTCTGTTGAATCTTTTGCTTTTTCTGTTTGACCTGCATCACCATCTTGTTGGTTCTCTATATTTGTTGCTGTAGTTGCTGCTTCTGCCACTGCTTCGCTAATACCTGCATCAATCTGTGCGTTACTTACTTTCTGTTGTTCAGCGTTATCTTTACTTATTTTAGGTGCTATCGCTGACTGTGTTTGATTTGTCTCTGTAATTGTCGTTTGTTGCATATCTGCTACTACTTGTTTCGATGAATCAGACTCTTCAGTTTGTAGCTGTCTCTCCTGTTTCTCTGGTTCATCTTTTTCTTCTTCTTCAACGGTGTTTGTTTTCATTTCGGCAGTATGTCGACTATCATCTCCATTATCACTTTCTTTTTGTCTTAGTATTTCACTACTAATTTGATTTATTGCTTCAAAGACGCTATCATTCAATTTCCTACTAATTGCATCGTGATCATGATTATCGCTGGTATCAGTGGCTTTAAAATGTTCTTTAGTATCTGGTTCAGCCAAGACTTTTGGCCCAGGTGGCACTTCAGTTTCATCTTTGGCTTCAATTTCAACTTTCTCATCCAGTTGCTGCTTCTGCCTTTGTTGTTCTTCGTTTTGTTTGATTTCGTCCTTGCTCTGCTGTTCTTCAATTCGATCGAGTTGTTCAACTTGCTGTTCTTTGCTTTGGTGTTTGTTGTCCTGTTGTTGCAGTTGCAGCTGCGGCACTGTTAATGACCTTATGGTATGCTCTTGTTGAGATTCTTGAGATTCCTGAGACTCTTTTTGAAATTTCTGCTGTTGCTGCTGCAATAAAGAATCTTTCGCTTCTTCAATGCGTGGGTGTTGACGCTGGAGTTCTTCCTGCTGCCGCGTCCGTTCTACTTCCACAACATGCAAAGTATTATTATCATTATTATCATCATCATCATCATCATCATCATCATCATCATCATCATCATCATCATCATTATTATTATTATTATTATTATTATTATTATTATTATTATTATTATTATTATTATTATTATTATTATTATTATTATTATTATTATTATTATTATTATTATTATTATTATTATTATTATTATTATTATTATTCTCTTGTTTCAAGTCTTCCTGAAAGCTATTTACAATAGACTGTTCGATATTTTGAATAGTTTGCTGTAAGATCTCATTTGCTTCTGCTTCATTATTGCTATTTTCAGTATTATTACTGTCAATGTTGTTTTGGCTCACTGAATGAGTAATAATACTGTTATTTGTATCATCATTTTCATGATTAGATCCGTGACGATCTATGTCTTGGTTTTGTATATGTTGCTCCTGCTGTTGCCCTTGTTGCTCATTTGAATGCTGCTGTAAGAAAAACGTTAGCAATTTATCATCATCAGTATGCAACTCTTCGAGAGGCTGTTGGCCTTGATCATGGCCTTGCTGTTGCATTGGTATTAAATTATCGCGTTGGCTGTCGTTGTCGATTGTGTCATTTTTATTGCTATTACTGTCTCGGTGGTATGACATTATTGATGTGTCATTTCTTTATTTTCGCAGGATGTTCTAAACTAAAAGTAAACTAGCAGAATTGTATACGTTTCAATGGTTTTAGATATTTTACTGCGTGTGGACCTGTCAAGTAGATTATCATCTCTTTTGTTTATAACAATATGTTTTCTATTTTTTCTATTTTTTTGTTTTTGGTGTTGATGAGGGGTCACCCTGTCTGAATTTGCACCGCCGATGACATAACGGCGCTGCTACATTATAGTATACAGTTATCCACTGCGTTATCTTCTACAAAATGATCTATTCATTCAATAGAAGCCTTAGCGAAACAATATTGATTTAAAACATGTTAATCGGAATGCTCTAAGGAGAAACATAATGCTGGATTACAGTGAACCAGCTTAATATCTTCTCACAAGACGCAGTAGTATAAACAGCATTAAGATCCCAGCGCCAGTGATTCCGGAGTCCTATCAGTATATGTAGCAGCAAAGCGCCAGCCAGCCAATGAATCTGTGTTTATTCCCCCAGAGCAACTCAACTATACAACGCACCTTGGAACGGAACAGAACACCCGTATGCTTGATGCTCTTCGGTTTGCGAAAATAACTACAGTGGCTGGCTCTATTATATTCATTATAGTAGTCGTGCTAAGCGGAGGCTTTGCCAGCAGCTCTGTAGGCGCTTAGTAGTATTCGATCGATCGCAGGGCAGCGCTGCCGACATGTGATTGGCAGCCAGTCGTACACTGTTGGACTAAACAAACCTCTGCGCAACGAGAACGAGCGAGGGAAACCGGTGGCTACCTCAAGCTTGCCTTTGCAATCAGCCAGCCAGCGAATCACCAACTGTCGTATTCACAGCACTACCTCTTCATAAGCATAAGTAAATTAGATATTTTGTTGCTCAGAGCATTGCCCAGTGTTCATTTAATTTACTCCCTTAATTGCCTTTATAGCTTAGTTTCTCACGATGGCGTCAGCTACTTCCTCCACCACCTCATGGAAGGATTTCCTCAAGTCAATTGCATCGTTCAATGGTGATTTGTATACTTTGACGGCCCCACCATTCATCTTATCTCCGGTTTCATTGGTAGAATATTCTCAATTCTGGAGCGAGCATCCTGATTTGCTCGTGGCACCAAACTTCATTGGCACAAAGGACACTAATAGTGAAGATGTGCTTATTCAAAGACAAGTTGCCGTCACTAAGTGGTTTCTTTCCACATTGAGATCGCAATACGCTTCTAGAAATGAAAGCTTGGGTTCAGAGAAAAAGCCATTAAATCCATTCTTGGGCGAGGTATTCGTTGGCAAATGGGATGACCTGAGTGCTAGTAAAAATATTGGCGAAACGGTATTATTATCTGAACAAGTTAGCCATCATCCTCCAGTTACCGCATACTCAATCTTTAATGAAAAAAACAACACGTATTTATCCGGATACAATGAAATTAAATCGCAAATCTATGCTACTTCGTTGACTTTGAACGTTAAACAGTATGGTCACGCATTATTGGAATTTAGAAACTTGAACGAAAGTTACTTGATTACTTTGCCAGGATTACACATTGAAGGATTATTAATGGCTTCCCCATACGTGGAATTAGATGGCAAATCATACATTCAATCATCTAACGGCTTCATCACTGTAATTGAATACACCGGTAAAGGATGGGTCAGTGGTAAGAAAAACTCCTTCAAGGCCAAAATTTACAAAGACAAAAAGGCGCTTGAAAAGAAAGCTACACCATTGCGCACAATCAGTGGCCAATGGTCTGGTAGTTCAGTGATTTACAATGGCTCTGATTCTAAAAAAGCCGAGGCATTCTACGATGCGCAATCATCTACTCCTGAACGTTTGAAAGTGAAGCCAATCGAAAAGCAAAATGATTTGGAAAGTAGAAAAGCATGGAAAGATGTTGCCAGTGCTATTAAAGAAGGATCATTTGATAAAATCAGCGAAGCCAAATCAAAATTAGAAAATACTCAAAGAGAGAAGAGAAAGGAAGAAAAAAGTTCCGGTAAAGAGTGGCAAAATAGATGGTTTAAAAAAGTGGATTCCAGCGCTATTCCTGAATTGGGCAAACAAGCAGATCAGCCATTTGTCAACTTGTGCCAATTGAGCGGATTATCGATATTTAACGTTCCTAGTGGTACTTTTGAGCGTGATGCTAAACATACTAAGACTGCCGAACATTGGAGATTTGATCCAGCCGCTTTTGAGCAGGAAAAGGATATTTCAATAGTGTGATTTTTGGCTGTAGAAAATGACGTTAGTTTTAACGCGACTACTCTTCATATTTTGTTGATTTTCTGTTTTCCTTGTATTGTTTTACAAGATAATTTTTGCAACGATATATATAATGGCACAAAGCTCGATGAATCTTTTTATTTATTTATTTATTTTTTTGGTTTTACTTTTGTTTTTGCTCCCCTTACACTTGTTGTTCTATATTTCTAGCTTTTTATTTCGATATACGTAATTTGACGGGCTGAGACCTAAGAGCGAGTTTGGCGCTTAGCTGAGTTATAACATCTTGTGCTGTGCATATTCTACGAAGTGTAGCTCTCATTCAAGCAGAGAGGACAGGAATGGAGTCTCTTCATTGTACACTTGCGCTGTCACAAGACAAGTAATGTTTGTTATCGTTGTTGCTGTGTTATCATGTCATGTTATTGACCAGTACATCTTAGTGGCCATCGCGATGTTCACCGATGGCGATGGTAATTTATATTAACACTAGCGCCAGCGCTGCTATAACTGATAACCGAAACTACAGTCAGTACAGAAATGACGACATCGGTCAGCGAGCCATGATCTATATCCAATATAGCCCTCTTAGTATTCACGTGATCAAAACTAGCCCCAAGATTTCCATGTGTGACTGCACAAAGCGCCTCTCAAGCTCAGATTTCCAAAAAAACAAAAAAGTAAAAGAGTGAGACGGTCAGGTGATTTACTGGAAAAAAATTGATACACCCGCCAACCAAACCCAGCACCAGCACCAGTCTCGGTCTCTCAGTCTCTGAGCTAGTATTCTCAAATTTTTATTCAATAAACTACAATTTTTGACCACATAGTTGGTCCACCCGAATTGACCCCAGATACCACCTAGGACTATATCCAAATATACAACCCAACTCAAAATGGCTGAACAAACAAGATGTATGTGAGATCGATATTCGCTTCTGTCGAAAAGTGGAAATAGAGAGAAAAGAGAACCAGATAAATCAAGCAATGACAACCAATGAAAAAAAAAAAAAAAAAACAAACAAACGGAAACTACAGGAAGTGATGTCTTAAACGAAGATAAGATATTGAAATTATGAAAAAGAGTCGACAAAAGAGCGTAACTATGGTACCAACAAGTGCGAAATTGTGAATGCAGAATCCATTTGCAAGAGAAATGGAACATACTGTGTGAAACTTCATGAAGTGCTGAAATCTATGCGTTTAAAAACTTGTCATTTCAGTACAATTGTTACTAAGGTTACGGTAATTTTTCACTAATATTATTATTATCATTGGCAAAATTTTAGCTTTTACCGCTACAAGCGAAACGGTAAAGATATCAAAACAGAGTAAATTAAATGAAATCTTTAGAGTAAAATGGTCAACTTTTGAATTTTATCAAAAGAGTCACCAACATGATTCTCTTATTGCACAAGACAAAAAATTTCATTTAAGACCTGTCAGCATAAGTTTTTTTAAATTCGAATAATACCAATATTGTATCAAAAGCATAAGTCTGCCTTAAAAACACCACCTTTGCTCATAGTTTAAAACCATCACTAAATACAAGCACTTTGAATGTCTCTCTGTTTCCACAATAACAAACTGCTCCGGCGCACAGAACAACTTACTAACAATATTATAGTATACGTTAAAGGTAAACATCTTTCTTACCAAAGAAGCAAGAGAGTCAACAACCCTAACGTTTCTTTGATCAAGATCGAAGGTGTTGAAGGTCCAGAAGATGCCAAATTTTACTTAGGTAAAAGAATTGCATACATTTACAGAGCCTCCAAGGAAATCAGAGGTTCCAAGATCAGAGTCATTTGGGGTAAAGTTACTAGAACTCACGGTAACTCTGGTGTTGTTCGTGCCAATTTCAAGAAAAACTTGCCACCAAAGACTTTCGGTGCTTCTGTTAGAATCTTCCTTTACCCATCAAACATCTAAGTTTTTTTTTAGCTGCTACTGTTACTGCTAATTGAAAAAATAATTGGTTATGCGTGTTCTATTTATATATAAATTAAATCTGTTGTAATTTTAATGGTTCATGAAAACTTAGGTTTTTAGTAATTCATCATCTTTTTTTGGCTTGTGTGTTGTAGCTAAAAAACTTGCGATTTGTGTAGTTTTGATTGACTGCTTTGACTCAAGTCTTTTATCGTATCTTGCTAGTCTTACACTATAGACTTTCCAAGTTCTACATGTTGTAGAGCAATTTTAAAATGCTACTTTAATAAACGAAGCAAACCATCTACACCTTTACATCCATCTGCTACATGTTGTGAGACATTATCAACATGATAAAAATAAAAAAAGTCATAAAAAATATATTACTATAATCCATCAAGAGCTAATTCAAACTCTGCGACATAATTTACACCACCACACACAAATGCACAAGAACTCTTACTAAACCAACCAACACCCTTAACATATCCTCATCATATGGTAAAAATCGGCATATCACCAGTCATCCCGTCCAATATCACAAAATTGTTAATCGGTCTACCTTTCTTTCCCAACGTATTAATAACATCCTGGGCCAAAGCACCACCAACAATGGCTGACACGGGTGCAAATTCGTTATTTAATTGACTGGCAAATACTTTAACGATATCACTTTTGCCTTCGAGACAAGTTGCGGGAATTGAAAGATTCTTACTTATGAGTTTAGCCTTCGCTTCAAGATTCTTTTCGAGCTCTTTGGTGCTTATTTGCTCTTGCTGTTGTGGTTGATGGTTGTAAGTATAGTCAAAGGCGGCCAAAGTTAATGGTAAAATTGGCGAGATGCGTTTCAATTTTCTTCTAGTTGTATAAGTTTCCAAAATGCTATCCGTCTTCGTATCTAAAGATTGCAAAAAGTCTCTAAAACTCTTAAACTTGTCTCTAGTAGTAATATTTTCAAATGATTTATCGTTTTCTATAGTCACTGCAACATTAACGACTTCGCAAAAACTATACAATTTGCCTGGTTTGGTTGAGACATTTGACTTGCTCTTTTTGTATGTGGCACTATGATCAATCAAATCAACAAATATGTAACTGAATAACCCATTCAATCCAGCAGCATAGAAAGGAATTTTAAGCTTTCTAGTGATATCGTTAATCCGCAAGTTTTCACTTTTAGATAGTTCCGTGGTGATTATCAAGCTAAACTGAGAAAACCACTGTTCATCTTTTTCAGTAACAGAATCAGCATAAACTTGAAGTTTGACTCTCGGGTTGAGATCCTGAATGTTCTCCTTAGCACTATGAACCCTTTTCTCACCCATATGTTCCGGAGAAATGTAAAATTGGGCATTTAGATCTTTTTCGGTGACATCATGGTCATCAATTATCGATAGTGATCCAATGCCTCCAAGAACAAGATCTTTGGCAATCTCAGTACCAACGGCGCTCAAGTTGACTAAGAGAATGTTGGCGGTCTTGATCCGTCTTTGCGCATCTAGCCCCCATAATCTGATCTGTCTATCGTATAACGCAATTTCTTCATTAGATAAGTCTTTGTTTTCTGCCATCATGGGTCGTTGCAAAGTATTGTGCTCTTCCTCTTGACGATTTACATCTCTGCTAAATGTCCACTCCTGTCTATTCTGAATATTCAATATTCAATGTTTAATAATTACGCGTTACGAGCGCGTTGCTGATCCCGGAATTGGGTATGATATCACATGACATATATACCGAGATGGCGGAAACGGAAGCGCAGGTTTTTGCTAACAAATCTTAAAAAAACGAAACGAAATTAAATGAAAACAGCTGTTAACAAGTGGTTTTGATCCACATCAGGCCAGAACAGATAAACGCCAAAACCAGTACCACCACTACCATTCTGGATTACTCTTTTGTTGCGCGGAGCGGCCCTTTCTTCTTCCTTTGTTCTGGCGCCCACCCATCATCCGCTGCCGCTTCTTCCCATCTTCACTGTCACTTGAATGCCATCTTCCTGGTACTTGATACAAAACAATCATATTACCCCTATAAACTCAATTTTCAAACTCTATCAATCTGACCCACATACCGTCCATCATCAAGCGGGAAAATACCAAGACCACACAACACAACACAGCACATCCTCTTCTCTCACATTTTCATTTTCAATAATAATAATAGCAATAATACCCTCGTTTGTTCTTTCCCTAGATACCTGCATTCCTTTCTTTTCCTTTCTTTTCTTTGTTCTAATTTTTTATTTTGTTTTTCTGCTTTTTTCTGTGTTTTTTTTGTGTCGTTTTTTTCCCTTAAGAGTTTGAAACTTTAATTTTGACCGGCTGGTTTACAGAGAAAAGCCACCTCATATCAATACTAATACTGCCATAGTTCATAGCCTTACACATCCATACACACACGCACGTACCCAAGGCCATATACTACTATAATTATTTTAAATTGCAGAAATATGCCTTCACAGTCGTATTCCTCCAACAACCTTCCTGCCGGCGTCATTAGAAGATCCCATAGGGAGGTTAGATTTGGTGCATACATTCTTGGCTCCACATTAGGTGAAGGGGAATTTGGAAAAGTGAAGCTAGGTTGGAGAAAAGATGGGAAACAACCATCGCAAGTTGCCATCAAATTAATCAAAAGAGAGTCCATACCTAGAGGTTCTGAGAGAGAATCCAAAGTTCATAGAGAAATCAATGCTTTAAAAAAATTATCACATCCAAATATCGTTCGTTTGGAAGAAGTTTTACAAAATGATAAATATGTGGGGATTGTTCTTGATTATGCCTCTGGAGGTGAACTTTTCGACTACATTTACCACCATAAACATTTGAAAGATTCTATGGCTTCCAAACTCTTTTCCCAATTGGTTTCCGGGGTTGACTATATGCATTCGAAACATATTGTCCATAGAGATTTGAAATTGGAAAATTTGTTATTGGATAAACACAAAAATATCATCATTAGTGATTTTGGTTTTGTTAATAGTTTTACCCCAGGTAACGAGTTAATGAAAACCTCTTGCGGCTCTCCATGTTATGCTGCTCCTGAACTTGTGTTGAAAAATGAACCATACGAAGCAAGAAAAGTTGACGTTTGGTCCTGTGGGGTCATTTTATACGCGATGCTTGCTGGTTACTTGCCATTTGATGATGATCCAGAGAATCCAGAAGGTACCAATATTTCTAAATTATACAATTACATTAGTACCACTGAGCTTACCTTCCCTGAATATGTGCAACCATTGCCAAGAAATTTATTAAGAAACATTTTGGTTCCTGAACCAAAATATAGATATTCTTTGAAACAAGTGAGACAACATTCTTGGTTGGCTGCTCATGCTCCATTCTTATCTGTTACTCCAGAGGAGTGGGACAGAAATGCTGAAATCAGCAGAAAACATCAAATTTTAGCTCAACAACAGAGACAGTTTGAACAACAACAGCAACAACAACAAACTCAATCTCCATCGCAATTTCAACAGCAACAACAACAAAATATTGCTGTTACAAGAACCCCATCTGCTCGTAATAGCAATGCTAATTCGATCAAGACTAGACAAGCGGCAAATAGATCTGCGAACAGATATTCAATGGTTGAACCAACTACTTCTTCTTTTGCTATTGCAAACAGTGATAGTGTTCAAATTCCTCCATCTTTACCACCTGCATCTTCTAGAGGCCCTCCAAGGTCATATTCATCTCATCAAGTTTCTAATCCTCAAGCGTATCCTTCAAATGCAAGTGCAAATACAAATTTGGCTTCTCCACTCGCTAGTATGCCACCTTCAAAATCTTCTGCATCAATAAAATCTTTGGGAGAAAATGCAGTGGCCAACAATGAAGCTTCTTCTCAAAAAGCTCAAGTTCCATTAACCAATAGTTACAAAACAGCACAAGTTGTATTGCAAGACGTGGTTAATGCTGATAATGGTAAAAGAAGTAGTATTTATCTGGTGAGCGAAACTAGTGACCTTGCAGTGGAAAAATACAAGGCTGCTCCTAGCTCAGCGATTAATGATAATAATGAAAAAATCGCAAGCAAAGTTCGCAACTCATCCAGAGGTGTTACTGCAAGAAATAATAGATCTGGTCAAAAACTTTTGGGTCCAGACCCAAATTACAAACCAAGACCTTCTTCCTATCATCCAGGATTATTGCCTGATGGTCCATTAAATGCAGATTTCAGTTTTATGATTCCAAAATCCGAGAAAATCAATGAAACTCCAAAACAAAATATAGTTGCTACAAGACATGTTCCCGAAGGCGCTGGTCAGCCAATATCACCAATCAAGTCAGTAGATGAAACTCTTGACCCTGTTGCTAAGACCAAAAGAGAGCATACTGATAGTTCTCAACAAGCAATTTCATCGTCATCACCTACAAAGTCAAAAAAATCTACAAATGTTGATGATAATACTGATATGAGAGCCAACCGTGCCTCCATTATTGATACCCCACTCAAAGAATCTCCATCCGAAACCCTTAATTTGACATCAACTACACCTACTAAAAATACTACCAATGGACCTGCTTTTGCCTCTCATTCAGTGTTTGAAAGTATCTTTGGAAATAACAGTAACAGGGGAAAACCTTTGACATCTGGAAATGTTTCATCAACAGAGAGTCCTGCTGCACCGAGTAATGTCAGCAGTGCATCCTATGTTCCTAAGGATAATAGATCTTCCACTTATAGTAGCGTTTCTCCTCAAGCTCCAAGAAGTTCGGTGAAAGATTATGATCTCATCACTAATGGTGCTCCACCATCACCATTACAAGATGGTAATAACTCCATTGACAACAGTAGCAACAGCAATAACAAAAAATCGAAAAGAAATAGTAAGTACGGTGCATTAGGTTTACTTAATGAAGGGTCTAACAAATTGAATATTCCAAGGTCACAATCTACAAGACTTAGATCAGATGCGTCAAGTAGCATTAATGGAGGCAAAAATGATAAGAAAAGGTTTAGTATCTTTGGTTCATTCACTGGTTTTAGTAATGCTTACGATGGTGAATTACCAGGTGAAAAAATTAATAGTAATGCTAATGGTGACGGTACCAATTATCATAAACAATCAAAAAGTATCTCTTTTGGTAGAAGATCATCAGCAGTTATTGGCAACAGAGATAGAAGTACAAGTAATGTTGTTCTTAGTGGAAATGAAATCCCATATGATGTTAATGGACCTGCTATTAATGGACCTCCAAAATCATCGCCAACAAAACAAAGAGTCAAAAGTGTTATTATCACAAGTAATACAAGAAGAGGAAATGAATCAGTTAGTACTACCAGAAAAGTTTTGGATTTTTTCAAGAGACGTAATGCTGTTAAAGCTGGAAATTGATACTCTTTTGAACTCTTTTCCTTCTTTTTTTTACTACCATTTTGACAAACTTATCTTTCTTTCTTTTTTTTTTTTTTTTTTTTTCGAAAAAGAAAGGAGCTTTAAAATTCTTGTTATTTCTACCATTTGCTTTCATTTTGACACAACAAGAGTATAGTTTTTCTCGTTTTCTTGTGTTTTTCTCTTTGTTTTGTTTTCTACTTTTTTTATCTTATCTGTTTAATAGCTTATTTTTCTGTTGTTTTTGACATACCTTTACTATTTCATTAATCCGTTTGCCATTTACCTAATTTTGATTTTTTTACCCTTTTAATTTTTTTTCTTGTTTATACACTATGTTGTAATTTTTGTTTGCTTTTTTTTTTTTTTTTTTTGTCAGTTGTTCATTGATGGTGCTTATATACACGCTTTTTAGACTAGACTTCTATACTTTTTCATTTCAATTCATTTTTCTTTTTTCATTTTAATCTTCTTTAATCAAAAAATTTTTTTCACTAACATAAGAATAAAACTTATAAAAAAAAAGCTTAATCCATTGTTTTTTATGATGTTTCACTATTATGTACAGATATTCCAAAAGATGCGACTGCTATTTAAGCAAAGACATACCGTTTTGTTTACATTTTTATCAATATTTCCTAAGGTTACTTTCTGTGGGAATTGTAACAAGGATTTTAATTTTTCTTGCGGTTAGTTTAAACTGGTCTAGCTACTCATTCAGGCGAACCACAATAACAGTTCTCAGAAAACTGTCTCACGCTGATGCTTCTTTCACTATTGAATATGTTATGCCTTTTTTTTTTGTGGTGCTATGTTATGGATGATGTCTATATTGTTAGATCCTTTTAATTTCCATTCTTAGATAATTTTCCACTCCACATATTTCAAGAATTTATACCTGTTGGTTGTTTTCTGTCTAGCTAGTGCTTTCTAGAAGGCTCTGTGTCTTTTTGTAAGACCCTGCGACAATGATAAATGTATCTCGTTAAGGAAAATGCAGATTAGTAGAGAATTCGTGAAATACCACGTCGCTTATTTATCTACATTTGCCCATATAACTCCAGAGCTTCAGTCAATTATAACTCAAAGCGGTACAGGGCCCAGTATAATCATAATATAACATAAACTTACAGGATCAAGTTGGCGTCCGCTGCTATTTACTTTTTTATTTATGCTACAATTGCAAGTAACGTCATACATCTTGCAAAAAACTTTCACTAAAAAACCGCGTATTAATTTACGATTTTTTATTTATTTTAGCATATGCCTAATAGATAAAGGATAAAATACAAGCCTAAATAAGAGATATAAAAGATGATGGAGGTAAAACGATAGTAAAAAAAATTACAAAATAAATAACTAGAAAAAACACAAACTTGAGTGATACAAATAAATGTAGAATAAATTGATAAATTTGGAACAAAACAAAGTGCACAGACTTGTCATTCTCAGTATTCAAACAAAAAAAGTTAACCCGATTTCAGGTTGCTAAGGTTGGTGATGCGAGCGATGGCGAATATAGTTATTGAGTAGATATTTTCTTCTGCGGAATTAGGTATTGTTTAAGTATATCGATTATTGCATTTGTTACAATTTTTTGTCCTCTGTATCAAATATGTCATACGCATAGCATAGCTTAATAATAATATATGCCCAAAATTTCAATTAACAATAGCCTTGAAATATGAAATGATGCTGAGAGAAACAAGTAGTGACGAATAAACAGTAATGTCTTTGTATTGTGTCATTTTTCCTTTGTTTTGGGCAATCGTTCCGTTATTTATGTTTTTTTCGAAGTCTTTTTGATTCATTCTCATTACATGAAATTTTTAAAACAAAATTACCAACAAAACATACAACATGAAACATTAAAAAGCTAACCACTAAACATTATAATAGACACAAAAACGAAACATCTTTCAGTAACTAAATACGTAAAAATGTTTGATATTTCACCACCATCTGTGAACTTTCTCCAATTTTCTAAACCCATTAGTGGCGAATTGTTCTGGAGCTTTAACTTCATCTTGTTGACCTCTGAAAACGCCAGTTAATCTATAATCCCTTTCAAAATGTTGACGGTCCCATTGATCCAAACCGTATCTGTCTCTTTTACTGCCATTGGACCAGTAATGAAGACTGGAGACGGCTCCTCCACATAATGTGAAGAACTAAAAACATATAAGTTAGTATTTTGAAATGAATGTTTACGCGCATTTTGAGCATTGATTAGTTTGGAGTGCGTGGTGAGTAAGCTGGGTATGGTGAGTGAATTGCGGTGAGTCTGTCTGATTGCAGTCAAATAGCAATACAACGTTAAATTGTTTCATCTTTTATTTCTCTTATCTATTCACATTCTATAATTGCTTGCATTCCTTTCATTAATTTAAAATCTTTGCTGACGCTTCATATAATATTATATCTCATATATCATAATTGACAATGATCTCATTAACGCCATTAATAAATTTTTTATTGGTCCTTAAATTTTCGCACATCATTCCCAACTTGAAAACTTGACCCAAACCTTTTTCATTTTAATATCATTCTTATTCACTATTCGTGTACATACGCCGAACATAACAGTATATGGAATAGCACCCTCCCAAGGAAACATATTGACCTAGTTCTGTATATATTATTAATAAAATTGGTTCACTGTCGTTGCTGCTGCAATGTATGGCGTAAACAGTACCGCTATTATCTATTGGTATTGACGTTGATCAACTGTAGCTTTTGTCTATAACAACAGTATGCTATTTTTTTTCCGTGGCTGCTTATAAAATCTCAAAAATGATTGGTGAGAAAATCTTAACTATGGAGGGCCGGGTATTTCCCAGTCTTACCATCTAGGGTACTTTGGATGTGGGGTGTAGCGCCCTCTTTTGCGTTCTCGTTACATTTTTATCATTAGCCAAGGAATTAAAGCAATGGGGGATAAATCTACAATAAAGAAAGACAGAGAGATTATTCAATGCAAAGCAAAAAGCTTATATAATTGTGTTGTGTTATCTATAGACAGGATAAGGTAAGGGTATGTGATGCGCACAGGATAAAGAAGATAGAAAAAAAAGAAGAAAACTAGACAGTGGTTGAGCTGTTATACATATCATTAAGAATTAGAATGAAAACCAAGCAGAATTATAAAAAAAAAAAAAAAAAAAAAAAAAAAGGAATTCAAAGCCGTACAAATCATAAAGCGAAACATTTAATATCATGAAGTGACAAAAAAAGCAATAAATGCAAACTGCACACAATAAAAAAACGGTAAAAACCTGAATCAATAAAAAAAGCAATTAATGGTCATGAATGTTTTTAAAGATTATAGAATACACAAAATAATGAAAAGGTAAAATTTATTCGTCGTTGCTGACGTTATTTTTAGCTTCCAATAAACGTTTAAGTTCAGACTTTCTATTCTGTTTTGTTTTCATTAGTTTCATGTATCTTCCTGGCAAATACCTTTTTCTTCCCTTTGATATAATAGAACCCCTATCGTTTAAAGAGGTGTTTCCCTCGGCTTGTTTATTTTGAACATCTGGTTGGGCACAATTTGCCAAATGAGAATCTTTTCCATTGTTCAACTTTTGAACATTACTTGAGTTTTTTTGAAATTTTTCATCCAATTTGCGGTCATACGGCTTGAGGTCCTTAGCAACGTCTAATGGCACTCTTTCCCATTCAGGATAGTATTCCATCTCGGTGGCTGAATATGACCAAATGCTAGGTTCCTCATCGAGCAAAATTTGACCATTGGCAATTGCTAACGGCAGAACTTTTGAATTATCTCTGTATTCCATAAATACCGGACGATAACCACTGTAAAGCGACTGTAAGCGAAGCTCTCTTGGGGAAAATGATTTTAGCTTGGGGGCCTTTGGCAACCAGGAGAAATCAACAGCCTGCACTTTTTGCTTTTGCTGACTGATTCTTCTGGCATTAGCTGCAGCTGCTTGTTTATCCTCTTCTTCCTTAGCTTTGTTACTGGTAGCATTTTTCTGTTCACTTGGCTTGTTGGAATTATTGGTGACAGTGGTATTGTTATTGCCATTAGACGAAGACGATGCCTTTGTTGCTGCTGGAGCTTTCTTATCATTTAGGATGGGGCTGTTTGATCTGGAGGTAGATGAGAATCTGGCAAACTGTGTAATTGAGCCTCTTGCGCTTTGTCTCAAAGTAGTGTTTCCAGTTATTCTAAGCATATTGTTGTAGATGTCTTTGTGGTAGTGTGCTTGTAGATGTTGCCTGGGGCAAAGGAGCAGATGGCAATGGCTTTATTACTATTTGATTGACTTCGGTTAGTTTGAAAAAGAAAAGAAACAAAAATGTTTAAAGTAGGGTGACCTTGGTCAAAATAATCACATGCATGAATCCGCATCATCATGCAGGAAACAGATTACAAAAAAGTAAGGAATCAATTGCACCAAAAGTAGCTATCGGGTGGCATCAAAACAACGAAGAGACCCCTAGATGTTTTCAATATATAAGCGGTAGCATTCAAAGTCTTCCTCCCACAAAAAAGGAAAACCTGTGCTCTGAGATGACGCTTGTTATCTGACGTACTGTCATGCACACTCCATCACGGTGGGACTATTGATGAGTCAAGAAACGAACGAGAAAAAGCAGCAAAATCGATTAACCAGTCAACTATGATACTAGTGATGACGATGACATATCTTCAGTGACACTCACTCTGTTCCTTTTTATCCTGAGTTACCAAGTCACTTTCAATTTTAACGAAGCTCAAGCTTTCTATATTCAACTCATACAAACAAAACGGCAAATAACATCATCAAAATGTCTAACTCTATTGTGAAAACCGATCTCAAGGACAACTTGAAACTTCTCGGCCGAGGCAAAGTCAGAGACATTTACGAAATCAACAATGATCTTCTCTTGTTCGTCGCTACTGATAGAATTTCCGCTTATGACGTTATTTTAAATAATGGAATTCCACAAAAGGGTAAAATTTTGACAAAATTGTCTACTTTTTGGTTCAATTACTTATCCGATATTGTGCCTAATCATTTGCTTAATACCAACAAACAGGACCAAAATGAAAACTTGAATCAACACTTGCCAAAGTCCATCATCGATGATCCAAGTTTAAAAAACCAGTTGTTTGATAGATCTTTGATTGTCAGAAAATTGAAATTGATTCCGTTGGAAGTCATTATTAGAGGATACTTGACTGGTTCTGCATGGAGTGAATACAAAAAATCCGGCACTATTCACGGTAGTAGTGCATTCCCATCCAACTTACAAGAATCTCAACAATTCGAAACCCCAATTTTCACACCGTCTACTAAAGCTGAACAAGGTGAACATGATGAGAATATTTCCATTGAAAAGGCTATTGAAATCATTGGTGACAAAGAACTCGTCTTGAAAATTCAAGAAGTCTCAATTAAATTGTATAAAAAGGCTAACGCATACGCCAACACTAGAGGTATTATTATTGCTGATACCAAGTTTGAGTTTGGATTGGATGAAAATAACAATTTGGTTCTTGTTGATGAAGTCTTAACCCCAGATTCTTCCAGATTTTGGTCTTTGGAAAGCCACAAGTTAGGAGCTACCCCAGACTCTTTTGATAAGCAGTTTGTTAGAAACTGGTTGACTAGCAATAATCTAAAAGCAGTTGATGATGTTACTCTTCCAGATGATGTTGTGGAAAAGACTCATGAAAAATACGCGGAAGTTTATGAGAGATTAACCGATCAGAAATGGTCGGTTTAATTGTGGTGTTGTAGTTGGTATGTATTTAATATGTAGTTACTTTTAGAATGTTCACTTTTCTTTTAGTGTCTCGCTGGCTTGAAATCGATACATTTAACAATACAAGATGGAGATGTAGCAAGCTCAATTGTACTTGGTTTTCGCTTAGATAGTCATACAATCTACACAATGGGCAATGCTAAATCAAATGTATCTATTAACAAACGCAAATGTGAAGAAACGAAAAATCGCAAAAAGTTCTATCAATATGGGAAAGTTATTATGGATGTCAATGAAAAAAATGAAAACAAAAAATGTTATCAAGAGTACTAACCTTTAAGATAAGCACCGCTATCTATCTTGGACAACACATCACTATAACTCCCAGGCATAACCACCCTATCACCAGTAAAAAATGCATCACGAGGCAAGGATGCCTTACCTCCCGGTACAACTATCGTTCCATCCTTTCCTTGCTCTCTATGCATGGCGCCAACAAGTTGTGCCAATGGCTCATTATACCATTGATCTCCCAGACGTTCAAACCAACAAACATGACCACCGTATTTAGTAGTAAGCATGTGCAAGAATGGGTTCTGTTTGACTTGCAAAGTAGGAACGTGCGGCCCCACTATAGGATCATCAAGCGCGCTGATTAAAAGCATCGGCACTCTGACTTTATGTAATCTCAGCGTAGGTGAGGCACATTTGTAATATTCTTCATAGTTGTTAAACCCAAACATTCTGCTGGTGAAGGCATTATCAAATTCTGGTAAGTATTTTATTGTCCTTTTTGGTCGTTCGGGACCGTTACCGTCACCAGAATCATTAGCACAAATATCATGCAATAGTTCGGTGTCTATTAATTCATCTTTTTGCAACTGTTTAAAATTATTTTTTAAAAGTCGACAAAGCCCCTTGGTCATTGCTGGTGAGTAAATTTCTTTTCCGATATACGAGCTATGCAAATACGTTGAAGACGACATCAAATCCCATGGTGTAGATACCACAATGCCCAATTTTAAATTATTCAAGATCTTTGTATTTGAAACGCTTTCTTGGGCCAAGAAATTTGATAACACCACTGCTCCCAATGAGAACCCGACCATATAGATTTCCTTACTTTTGTTCAAGGGTAAGATCTTTTCATTGATCAAGTATCTCACATCATCTGTCCAAAGACCATTGTAAAGTCTAGGGGTCTTAACAACGTTATGAGAGCATCCTCTTGAATTCAACACCATAATATCAAACTGAGAGTCATTGACTTGAACAAGTTTCTTAATTAAAAGTTTCACATAAGTTTCTTGAGAACCACCAGAAAGACCATGCAAAAATAAAATTAACGGTTTGTCACTGCTTGCAATTTGATCCAACGTCGGAGTTTTCAAAAATGCTGGAGTATTTGGTATTGGTGACGGGTTAGCAAAACGAGTACGCGCAGGTAAGCCCATTTCTTCAATTTCCCCATCCTCATCATATTCCCACCTACCAACATTTTCTTCCCCTTTGTAAATATCTTTGATCAATGTCCGCAACTCATTGGCATCATCAGCATCATCCCCGGTATTTTTGTTTCCCGTCAATGATAGCTCCTTCTTAGATAGTTCAATATCAACATAGTCGACTGCCCCACGACCTTGGTCCGGATAAGTAATATAATGTCGTTGATAATGGATAGGAATTTTGGTATTGTCTGTAAACAGCGCATAAATGGTTTGCAAATGGCCATTGAAAAGCCATGGGCTGAGTTTGACGGTATAGTTGGCTTTGAATTTAGGACAATACTGGTCAATTAATTGTTGCAATGTTTTACCACTGCTGTTTTCGACATTACCACTATCTTTGGTATCTTTGGTACTCTGACTATTGCTGCTCCTGCTACTACTTAAATTCATCAGCGTCTTTTCTCCTTCAAGAAGAGATTTTACTTCTTGGGAGACGAATTGGATCGGATGATCAGCAACGGTGTGATTTACTGGAGCAAATATGTCAAACAATCCAAACATTTTCCGGATGCACTGTTCTTGTAGTATCAAAATTTCAACAGCAAGAAGACCTGCTAATGATTATGACGAGTATAGGAAATTGAAATGGCACTAGCAGCAACAAAAGCAAAACAAAAAAAAAAAAAAAAAAAAAAAAAAAAAAAAAAAAGAAACTTCGGACCGGATCAAAAATACATTTTAATTTAGCTCATTAATTAACTACTAAGCATCGCAATAACCGACTCTAAATTTATTCCAACTGCACACACTGCGGCGGGTGGAGCGAAACAAAAAATAGAAAATCCGCCTTGCAGGTACATATGTCGAATTGCCCAACATGACTTTATTTTTGGTTGTGGATGAATTGTAAAGCTTTTGGATGGCTGCCACACAGAAGAGCAAAATCCCTTGGGGAAAATACACTGGGAGTGAAGAAAGGTGCTAATATTTTGAAATGGCTACTTTCTTATTGAAGCCGAAATTGAATGGAACAGACAGGGAGACAGCTATACTATAGAATATTTTCTCATGAATAAAAAGAAAACCAGCAAGACAATCTTCTTGGGAGTTAATTATCAAAGTGTAAAACAAGACTTTATATGCAAAACATCAAGTAGAAACTAAAACACAGAAACAGTATATAAAATGGGCAACACCTAAAATAAAGAATATCACTATCACTGAAAGAGTAATACCTATAGGAAGTATTTCCAATAGCGAACTGTTCTGTAGTCGAATCGATTTTCCCAGGTTTTGTTTTATCTATATATATCCTATTAGTTATTTTGGTTCGGTATTTGGGTGTAGCATAACTTATGATATAATATAATACAACAGCCACCTATTAAGATTATTTTAATTTTTATCTTTTCGGTGAATGCGAAAAGGTAGATTCATATTGTTACTCGTGCATGCTTCTAAGCACATTGAACAAGACGAGTAGGTACCTACTTTTTGCTTTTCTTGCTCTTCTTACTCGTGTTCTTTACTAAAAAAAAAAAATTGCAGTGTGGAAAACGTTCAAGGTATATTATTTTTGGACAAGTTTTGACTTCCTTGTATATTGGGGCTTTTTATTAGATAAAGGATGCTAACTCGTTTTCCAACGTAAAAATATCTGGTTTTGAAATGATATGATAGACTAAAAGAAATCTAAAACAGTAAGAAAGTTTAAGATACAGTAAGAGAGTTTAAGATAGTTAATTTAATCATACCAAAAGTAAAGAAATAAAAGAAATGAGTTTCGCCCAAGCGAAAAAGAATAGTGGAACTAGATCGAAATGAAATGGAGAAAATAAGAAAAATTTAGTAAAAATAAAAAACTGATTAGCAGGAATATTAACAAAATAATTTCAAAAGCACAATCGATGTCAAAATTAGAACACGGCTTATTTTTTCTTGTAGCTCTCAAGATGTGCGTTTGCTTCTTCAACCACAGTATGTGTATGACTAGCACCAGTGATTTCTTTTTTAGTTTTAGGATCTACTGTGCATGCTGATATATTTTGGAACCATGAGTCACTGTATATATCCTGCATGGTAGCCCTTTTGGACACGTCTATTGTTAACATTTTAGAAATAAGGGGCCTGGAAGCATGTGGTAATATTCTCATCAATCTATATGGCCCTTGCAATTGACGGTGATGATGTGGGTGCGCTTGAGTTTTCGATTTATCAGGGTGATCTGCTTTAGATTGCTTTTTATCGGAATTCTTCAAGATACTATGTTTGGAGTCACCAGAGGAGTGTTTCAGAGCCGAAGAGGACCCGCCATGCTGGGAAGCTTTCAGAGAAGTGTTTTCATCAGCGTTCGTGACCTGAATTTCCTGGACCGGCTTGTTTCCAGCCTGTTCAGTATTGTTTGATTTGCCGGCATCTGCGGATCCACTAGCAATATCGGCTTTTTCAAATTCGCCAGCTTTTAAAGAGTGGCGCTCTGTCTTGTTAGAGTTTTTACTCTGACTTTCGGTTTGTCCTTCGTGGCTGTCTTGCTGCTGGTCCTTCTTCTTCTCAGTTTCGAGTACGTTGTCGACCTTCTGCTGCTGTTCTTGAGGCTCGTCCTTTTTCTCTTCAGTTATCTTTGTTTTATTGTCAATTTCGCCGGTTTCGCCAGTTTTGCCAGTTTTGCCAGTTTCTTTTCCTTCTTGTTGTTCCTTCAACTTTTTCATTTTCTCTTCTTTTCTTTTAGCTAATAGAATCTTATGTTGCTCGGCGCTTTTGACATAGTCATGGGGCTGCTCATCTGGCATGCTATACAATCTAAAAGAGTTATCAGATTCTCTGGGGATTTTCCACGGGAACCTCTTCAACGTCATGCAACAATATATTATTGCCACCGACCATATGTCCACAAACCGAGGGTCATACTTTTCCGTAGTACTGAAAACTTCTGGAGCTAAATAAGGATCAGATCCAACAATACCATGGCACTTGACAATATGGTTGTCAAATGGATACTTGAAGACAATTGCTGAACCAAAATCAATGATTTTCAAAATTCCGCCAGTGCTGATAACACAGTTATCAAGTTTCAAATCACGATGGGCCAAGCCGATAGAATGTAAATACTTGACACCCTCGGTTAACTGCTTGAAACAGCAGTTGATTTCACTTCGATTCATTTTGCCGCTCATGACCACCGCAAAGAAATCAATAGGGCAGTATTCCATCACCTCATAATAGTGGCACGACGAAGAATCGCTAATGATGTCAAGAGTCTTGATAACGTTTGGGTGGTCTAGCGTGGAGCCAATGCAAAACTCCGCGGTGCATTTTTTGGCGTACTCTCTCATGGTTTCATTGGATTTTTTGGCTCGAAATTCTTTGACAGCAAAGGTGACATTATCAGCATCTCTGGTAACTAGCCTCACTGAGCCGCCGGCGCCGGAGCCCAAAATTTTGCCAAGTTTGCCGTATTTCATGCACAAAAGCTCCATAGGGTCTTTGCGCAAGACGTCCTTGTCGGAGGCGCCGCTTTGGTCATAATGGCTGTTGCTGCTGGTGCTGCTGCTGCTTGACTTTTTGGAAGGTCTGAAAAACTTTTTGAGTTCCACCATGGAGTGGTTTTTAGAGCTAGCTATTGAACGGGTGGGGCTTTCGGGGCTCTTGCGGTGCGAGTCTTTATTCGGGTGACTTTGAAGCGCTTCTCTGGAGGTAGCCGGATGGAGCGAAGATTGCGACGAAGTGTTTGAATCACTTTTGCCCAAGGACAAGCCAAAGAACCCTCTTCTTCCGTGGCTAGTGGACAGGGTAGGCGACACTTGGGCGCTGCCGGAAGAGCCTTTCCTGTGCTTGCTGTTGTGATCTTGAGGATGGTTGCTGCTGTGGTTGTGGTTGGCGCTGTGGTTGGCGTTTGCATGGGAGTGGCTGTGGATGGAAAGGTTGGTGAAGCTTGTGATGGATCTATTTTTCTTGGAAAAGCCCAAGCCGTGAAAGACGGAGCTGTCCAAGGAGCTGCTGCTCATTGTGAAAAGCGGATACAGTAGTGATTGGCGGGATGTAGAGAGTTGTTGGAGGACGTCTGGCTTCGAGAAGGAGAAAAGAAAGAGCAGTATTGTACGACGCTGTGGTGAGCAGACAGCGTAGTAGTGGCAAGCGCTTGCTTTGTGCAGTGGGAGACTGTTTGTGCTGAGGGTCTAGAATCGAGGGTGAGCTGGTGATGTCTGTAGGTCGGCAGCAAGTGATGCTCAAGGGCGCTTAGCGGGCCAGCGGGTGGACTGGACACGGATCCAGAGGCGGTGGGTGCAACGAAGAGAGGCCAACGATTGGCAAGCGAGAACGAGCGGTGAAGAGTAGCACTGCTGGGAAGAAGAGCAGGAGGAAGAGTTGTTGTTGATTTTCTGTTACTTTATTACTTTGTTATTTTATTTTGGCACGCAGGACTATTAGTGTCTCTACAGCAGGGGAGCAAGAGCGGCAGGGGAGTTGTCAAACGGGCGATGAGCACAAGACAAACAAAAACTAAGCACTGAAAACGCTGGCGCCCGAAAAGAATAAAAAAAAAGTTAGTTTTTTCCGCAGCGGAAGCTGCAGCTGCAGCAGCAACATGCGGGACTCTGCAGTACTCTGCAGCGCTGCTGCAGCTCAGTGTCCGAGATCGCGCGCACTAAAACCAGTTTTCTGTTGCTCGTCCCTTGGCAGTTCCCATTTTAGCGCAACGTCTCTTGTCTTTGTTTATTGGCCTCGGATGGCCCAGCCGATAATGTCGCCGGCGCTATAGTCTGTAATCATTGCGCCGCTGCCAAACACGCGCCCACGCCAGCTGCCAGGCCAGCTGCTATGGCTGCTATGGCAGCTGGCCTGGTCTCTACACATCCGCTGTCTTCATGTGTCTGTGCCTTCCCCGCGATTTTTCGGGGGGAAAAAAAGCACATCGCTAGCTCCTCGCGGGCCGCGGGCGCTTCGTCTTTTCTCAGGCTTTTGTCTACCAGATTTGACCGATCGCAAGCCAGCGTTGCATTGTACCGTATTGTCCTGTGTAGCGCATCCCAGCTGTCAAACGGACAGCGCGCCTAATCCTTCGCGCCCGCCTCAAATCACAAAAATCTCGCAGCCCCCGGAACAAGCGCCCGTCTTCCGAGGAGTTTTTCCTGCCTCCGGAGACGTGCTTGTGCCATGCTGCCATGCTGCCATGCTGCCATGCTGCCGTTCACTATTGCTTGGCTCTCGACCAACTTGAGCGTTGACTGGCTCTCGTGTGGTCCTGTTTCTGTCGTCGCTTGTGCCTCGCAAACGGCCCAGTGGCCATATCTGCTTGTCGCCTGTGCTGGACCCCTTGTTCAGTCTAGCTAGCGCCTCTGCTATTGCCACATTGCTGTCCGATTTGGTCGCCGTACGCACGCTCCCACGCTCCCACGCTCCGTGTGAACTCTATGCGAAATACCGCGGTCGCGCACTGCATCTATAGGCCAGTCCGTCTGTCTGTCTGTCTGTCACACACACAGTATCACTGGCGGTACTTGCTCGCCAACAACTTGATCTGCTCAAGCAACGGGCTTCTGACGTCCTCAGCCCCCGCCAGCCTGGCTCCCGGCGATCTGCCATTCTCAATAGCGCCATTATCCTCCTCGCCGTCGCCGTCGCCGTCGCCGCCGCTGCCATGAGTCCTGTTTCCATGTATAGCACTAGCCGCCGACCTTTCCTCGCCCTGCTCGGCAATCGCTCCCATCGGCAGTCTTCTTCTTTGGCGGCCGTCTGCGTCCTCCTTTTCGCTGCCCTCGCTATCGTCATCGTCGTCGAAGCTCGGCACTCTGGCTGATAATATCCGCGACAGATGCAAGTGCGCCGTCACGTTGTTGAGTTGATCCATGATGTTTCCCGAGGACTCTGCGTCTCTTGATCCCGAAAGCAGACTGTCAAGCCCCGACAGCTGGTGGCTGCTCGGCAGCCTGGCCCGTGGGCGCATACCTAGGGTTGCTGTGTGTGCCGTTCCTGCTTCCGCGTGACGGAGGTTTGCAGGAGTGGCGCCAGCAGACGCCCCATCACCAGCACCGCCAGTCGTTTGCGCTCCTCGATTGCTGGATACTTCGCCAAACGACCGCAAAGCGCTGTTGTGGTACTTCTTCTTGAACAACTTCGTGTAGTCGTAGTTTTCCATCGCCGCATTTGCAGGATCGAAATTCAAATTACCACTGCGCGCCTCGTCTGCCTGACTCGCTCGGGGGTTTCCCTGTCTCTGCTGCTGCTCTATCCTTTGCTCTTGCTTGTGTATGTGATCCTGTTGTAGCTGAAGAAGCTTGTGCTGATAGAGCCAAAACACCTGCTGTTTCAAAAATACTACGGGCGCTTCAAACTGGCTCAGCAAATTAGTCCAGTCAATGCTTTGATAATTCGTCAATTGGTCATGTTGCGTCAAATATTCCCAAAGCTCACGTTCTTTGAATTCGTCCCAGCTTACCTGGTTTTGTCACAATGTTAGTTCACGTTCCTGTATCCGTATGCTCAGTACCATATCGTGTTGCCGCTTGTCTAATAACATACTTGCTGTGGATTAACAAACCCATCCCGTTTGAACGGAAATCGAAGATACACAATAGTCCTTCCTTCGACCTCCTGTTCCTGTTCTTCTGTCACCTCGTCTGTTTTCTTCTCTTTTGTTGATGCCATTGCGGTTGCTCAGCCTGACTACTCGGCGCTTCTAAATTCTCGTAACCTCCAATTGTCTTTAGCTAAGCGCTGGCGATTAAACAAATCGCCAGCTACCAGCTTCTGTCTAAGCGCTGCACACACGCTCATAACACCAATACTGGCGATGACGATGAGATGAGGTAGAATGTCCACGCGAAAAAAAAAAAAAAAATAAAAAAATAAAAAAAAATAAAAGAGATTCGACCCGGGCGCGAATTCACTATCATTGTAATGGCCATCTGATTAATTATTTTCATATTGCCCATATTCAAGTAAATAATGGAATGACCAGTGAGAGGACTCTAGACTCTTTTGATGATGATTATTTCAAGATCCAAATCAACTCCATCGACTCGTACCTGACTCTAGTCAGTGCCCTTGATCAGCAGCTGCCGCCATCATCTACTTTTTCATCCAAGGCAGCAACAGCAGCAACAGCACCGCCCGCAAATATTTCTCCAGAATATGAGAGAACCACCGTTGTCAGAGTCTTTGGCCAAGTGCCCACAGGACACACCATTTGTGTCCATGTTCACGGATTCTTGCCCTATTTTTACGTGCAGTTGCTCCACGGAAATGACGGATTCAAATCACTAGAGGAAGTCAATAAGTTTGCAGTCAATTTGCACGGACAGTTAGAAGATTTAGTACAGCTTTCTTTCAAGAGAAAAAAACTCAACGCTGATGATTTCAAGCATGGAGAAGCAGCTGCTATGGATGACAGAAAATCTCCCGCTCCAGGAGCTGCACATTGTGATGGCGGTGGAATTTATAATGATGCTAATGGTGCTACTGCCAGCACCAACAATACTAAACAAAAACTAAGGTATATTGCTAGCGTGTTGCCCTGTAAAGCGGTTCCCTTTTACGGTTATCATGTTGGATATAGCATTTTTTTCAAAGTCAGTTTTTTGAATCCTGTTTATAAGAATAGAATAATGACAGTGTTGGAATCTCACGAGATGCCGTTTCGGTTCAAGACTTACGAAGCTAACGTTGCTTTGCCATTACAATTTACCTCTGACTTTAACTTGTTTGGCTGTGGTTGGATGCTTGTAAAAAAATGCTTTTTTCGTTATCCCGTCTTCAATACTGCTGACGAGTTTTATCAAATGAAGATCAATGATGAGATTATTGATTATACCAACAAGTATATCACTACCAATAACATTTTAAATCAACTGCAGCAGCAAAAGCAAGGTATGGCAAAGAAAAATCAATTTTCTCGTATAAGCAATACGTTTCTTGAGATTGATATCTCTGCTGAATGGATTGCTAACAGAGACGTTTTAACGGTTCGCAATTTGCATCACGATTTTGTTGAAAAATTGACTCCGGGATTAAATAAGGATTACAAGTATATTTCCAGCACAAGAGAATTATGGAAAGATGGTGCATACCAGAGACAGATCCGTCATTTGAAGGGTTACCAAGTGGAAGATCCATTCGAGCGGAAAGTAAACCCCGACATGATTTCATGGACCGAACAATCTGAACTAAATGATATATTCAAGTACTGTCTTTTATCATCGGCGGACAAAGCGCCGAATCATTTACAAAAAAAAAAATTTGATAATTTCGTTAAACAGCCAGAGTTTTTCAAGTTTTTGGAAACTCCTTTTGAACTAGTAGGTTATCATTTTCCTCAAATTACTAATCTCGATGAAAAAGTGGCTGCTGAAGTGAGCAGGGAGCAAAGTGAAGCACTTTTGGAAAATCCCATTTTTGAAAATGATATTGGCGAACTAGAAGACTTGTATAAATTTAGTAGCAGTGACAACGACAATGACAATGATAAAGGATTAATCGGTGAGCGTGGTAACAATGATGATTTTTTCAAAGATGATGAAGAAAACAATGAGGAACCGTATAGCAGTAATCAGATTCCTGATGGAAAGATCTCCACTTTGGACAAGAACGAAAATGATATTGGTAATGCCAAAGGCGCTGCCTTGCAGTCGGTTACCAAACAGGACAGCAAAAATGGCAAATACAGACTTGAATTAATCAAGGATGCAAGGGAAAGTATTTCCTTTGATGACATGAGTTTTAGCTTAAATGAAACAGCAAGAGCTCACAAGCCAAAAAAACGCAAATCGTCTAGTCTAAGTTTGCATCTTACTAAAAGCTTATCTTTCAATAGTTTCCACTCAATTAGAAACATATTCCCTACTAAACACAATACAAACATCATTTGCTACGGCATTCCTCCCCCGCGGATCCTGGATATCAAGCATAATTTAGAAAAATGTTTATTACCACAACATGGCTACCTTGATCCGTTTTACGGAAAGAGGAAAGACGTTCCCGCGGTCCCCTATGTCAGTCACAACAAGCGCTTCAAATTGGAAACTATGGAGCTTGAGTATTTAAAAGGTTTAGAGTTCAATAACCAATCAATATCAAAACAGATGAAGATCCACAGTAACAAAAATTATGAACGACTACTTATTAAACAGAATAACAAGATTGTTCAATCGGGGTTCGAATCGCAGTCTTCTAAATTTTACAAGTATTGTGCTCCCAAGCCATCATTCAAGGCCATTAGTGACTCATTGAATAAAGTCCCCAGCTCAGGAAAAATGAGCACGCTTGATAAAAAGCAAATGATTTATTCATCGCAAATTGAATTCTTGACCCCAAAACTTTCCAGGTTTCGTAACTCTACTTCGCAGATTAGAAAAGTGAAAAGACGACCAGACGGTTATAACAACTTATCCTTGCTAACGGTGGAACTTCATATAAATTCACGTCTCAACATGACTCCAGACCCACAACATGACAAAGTAGCAGCAGTGTTTTGGAAAATTGATACTAACAGCATATCACTTGATTTAGATATAGTCGACCAAGGAATTTTAATATTGTCGGATGATGAAAATGAAGATATTAAAGTTTTTTCATCTTTGACCGATGTTGCCATCGAAGTGTTTGACAACGAAATGGATTTGTTCAAAGAATTAGTATCATTAGTCAAATTGTTTGATCCCGACATTTTGGCTGGCTATGAATTGCATGGTCTTTCGTGGGGTTACATCATTGATAGATGCAGAGTTTACTACGAATACGATATTTCTAAAGATTTGGCCCGAGTTTCAATTTTTGCCAATAACAAAGCCAGAGATTTTTACGGTTTTACCCACGCAGCAGCAATGGTAATTACTGGCAGGCACATGGTTAATATTTGGAGACTTATTAGAGATGAGATAGCATTGACCAGTTATACTCTAGAGAATGTGGTTTTTAACGTGCTTAAGCAACGTATTCCACATTTTTCATTCAATAAGCTTTCTCAAATCTTTAGAAAGAAGCAACCTAGTGAGTTAGCAGCGCTACTTAACTATTACATCAATAGGGTCAACTACAACATTATACTCCTTGAGTCATTGGATGTTATCTTTAAAATTGTTGAACAGGCAAGGTTGGGTGGGATTGATTTTTACTCCGTGTTTTATCGCGGTTCCCAGTACAAGGTGGAGTCTTTTTTGTTACGGATCTCCAAAGCGCAAAATTTCTTGTTATTGTCGCCAAATAGAAAACAAGTCAGAAAGCAAAAACCACTAGAGTGCATCCCGTTAGTAATGGAGCCGGCTTCTGGTTACTACAAGAGCCCCTTGGTAGTATTAGATTTCCAATCATTGTACCCATCGGTAATCATTGCTTACAATTATTGTTACTCTACCTGTTTGGGCCGAATCCGTGGATTTGATCCCAAAAAGAGCAGGAAACTAGGAGTCAACAATTTTGATCTTCCCAGTGGACTTTTGAATTTGCTCAAAGATGATATATTTCTTTCTCCCAACGGTCTCATGTTTGTTAAGCCAGAAGTGCGCAAATCACTTCTTGCCAAAATGTTGGAGGAAATCCTAGAGACTCGATTCATGTTAAAATCCACCATGAAGTTTTTTAAAGGCGGGGCCACGGCTGATAAGGACATGTATCGGTTATATGATAGTCGTCAATTGGCTTTGAAGCTTATCGCAAACGTCACCTATGGGTACACTTCAGCAACTTTTTCTGGAAGAATGCCATGTTCTGATATCGCTGATGCAATTGTGCAAACTGGTAGAGAAACTCTTGAGCGATCCATTAACTTTATCGAATCAGTCAAAGAATGGAACGCAAAAGTGGTATATGGTGACACTGACAGTTTGTTTGTATATTTGCCCGGACGCAGCAAAGAAGATGCATTCAAGATAGGTAGAGATATTGCTCATCAAGTCACTGAAGCAAATCCAAAACCTATCACTTTGAAATTCGAGAAAGTTTACCACAGCTCGGTATTATTGGCTAAGAAACGATATGCTGGATACATGTACGAATCCGAGGATCAGAAGGAGCCAGTGTTTGACGCCAAGGGGATAGAAACAGTTAGAAGAGATGGTATTCCAGCACAGCAAAAAATCACAGAAAAAGCATTACGTATTCTTTTTGAGACTGCAGACATTTCTAAAATCAAAGAATACGTCAAGAATCAGTTTTTCAAAATTATGAGCAATAAAGTATCTATTCAGGATTTTTGTTTTGCCAAAGAAGTGAAAATCGGAACTTACAAGAGTGAAAAGTCCATGCCCCCAGGGGCATTACTCGTGACCAAGAAGATGAATATGGATATAGGTTATGAACCTCAGTATAAAGAAAGAGTTCCCTATGTAATCATGCGACGCCATCACAATGATCGGCTTCGAGATAAAGCAATCTTGCTTGAAGATATCGTCAAGCAACCGAATTTTCAACTCGATAGTGAATATTATATCACCAAGATGTTGATTCCGCCACTAGATAGAATCTTTAATCTCATCGGAGTAGATGTCAAAGAATGGTATTATGAGATGCCGCGGTACTTCAAATATGATGACATTAATCAAGCCAAAGCTGGGGTCAGCAATAAAAACGGGGTTAACGGAAATGGAAATGGACGTATTACCACCAATCAAGACGATTTTTCACTTGATGCCAAAATGCGCAATGTCAACTTACTCCAAAAATTTCTCCAGGTCGAGAAATGTGTCAACTGTCATAAAAACATCAACAAAAAGCATCAGCAACAACCAATCATTGACAATAGTGACAGCAAAGTCACCACAAAACTCTGCGAAGACTGTGCTGCAAATGAGCCAGAAACATTGTTCCAAATAATAAATAAGGTTAAGCATCTGCAATTGCAAATGAGCAAATTATACATGATATGCAGAGATTGTTCAGTTAACCAGTTGAATGCTGCTGATGTGTTGGACATTTGGTGCGATAGTGGTGATTGTCCAATTTACTATTCGAGAGTCAAGGCAGAACAAAAGATGCTAGCAACGTATAAGGTTATGGAGCAGCTTGAGATGTGAGGTTGGCTTCGGTCCTGGCTTCAGTGATTGCATGTTTCGAGATTAATTTTCTGTTTGATTTGGTTTACTTGCCGTTGCTTTTTGTACTGTTGTATAACAGTTTTTTTTTCTTCGTTTTTTCTTGAATGTGTATTACATGACAGGCTTATTCCATTTTTGAAGCGTACGTGAAATGTACGTTGACTTATAACTATAACTATCACTAAATTCTACAATTTGTTTGTAAGACTAAACGTAAAAATTTGAAATGTTCATTGAAAGTATGACCTTATGCTTATTTTATTATTATTTTCGAATATTTTTTTTCTTTTTGGTGAGTTTTTTTTATGTAAAAACTTTTTTTCTTTCTGAGAATGAAAAGATTAAAAGAAAATGTAAAGAAGAAAAGCAAAAACACAAAATTGAAAAAGAAAAAAAACTAGTTAGAACTAATATAAAAATGGAAAGTTGAAAAAACAGAGAATAGAAAAAGAAAAAAATGACAATTAGAAAAGTAAACAAGAATTTTGAGAAGAAAAGTAAGACAAAAATGCACATTTGATAAATTCAAAAATAGTTGCAAAAAAACACGTTTCTTTTCTTTTCAACTTTTTTAAATTATTTTACTTTATTTTTGTTATTGTGATGAAATACAATACACATCAATGCTCAATATTCAAAGCTCAGCTTCCAAAACAGTCTTAAAACTAAATGGTTGATATGGATAACCTTCACCTTCGAAAAACTTGCTCATACTTTCAACCCAATGTAATCTCAAACTATGCAACATTGCTGAAGTACCTTCCATAGCCACCAAGACGCACACCGTCAAAACGAACCACATAGTAAACAAAACCACAGTCATAATGACACCAAAGATTCCCGTCATACCAAAAGAATTAGCCAAAGTCATGCTCCACAAGACTTGAGACAATTGGGCATGAGCTAATGAAAGTGCCCAAAGACGCAAATAGGAAGCGGTATGAGAAACACAATTCAAACAGAATTCAATGGTGTGAATAACCTGATGAATCATAATATCACCAAAACTTTCGCCGTGTCCTTCACCTTCTTCGTCATCATCATCGTTGTCGTTGTGCCCTGCTTCTTGATTATCTTCTGCATCACTAGTAATCAATTGATTTTCGGCATCTTCGTTTGGCAAGCTGTGGTATTCCTGCTTTTTGTCCAATTGGCGCTTCATATACAATGGTTTGATTAAAAGCAAGCAAGGAACACAAATAAGGGCAACAAACAAGAAAAACACTTGCAAAGGAGCTTGGCCTCTAAAAAGTGGCTCATCAACGGTTCCTGGAGACAAAAACATACTGATTAAAGTGTTCAACAAACTTGGAGCAGGTTTTTCAATAGCGATCCAGTCGACACTCCATTTGTAAATTATAAGAACAGTCAAGTAACCAAAAATTGAGTTCATAAATAACAAACCTGGAATAAAATTACCAGCAATATCAATAAATGAATCAAAATGCAAATAATTGACAAGAGAAAACATGTAGGAGTACAACATATGAAGATAACCCATAACAATCGACAATTTCATCTTGTAAGAGTTCAAAAACAATAAGCCATTTTCAGTTCCATGCCAAATTGGGTCAATACCAATTGGATAAACTCCAGTTTGTGTGGCTTCAATGAGGTCACCTTTTTTGAAATGTTCAGGCCATTTCCAACCAGATTTGAAAAAAGTCATTGAAAGAGAAAAGATATCGTTGTATAAAAACCCGGTATACACTGAGAAAAGACCCATAAACAAGATAATATACCTACCACCATATGCCATGTCAAGAATATCACCTTTCTTCATTGAGCCTAATTTTTTCTCGCTAAGAACAATTGCTAAACCAGCCAAAGTAAGTAGGAACCCATGTCCCAAATCACCAAACATAATAGCAAACATGAATGGGAAAGTAACGATGGTAGGTAAACCTGGGTTGACTTCACGGTATGTAGGAACACCATAAGCATCACAAATTGCTTGGAAACCTGAAGTTAATTTGTTTAATCTATGATAAGTAGGGGGCTTTTTTGTAGTGGAGAGAACATTGACGATGGTGGTCAATTCATTTTCTGATTCAGTTTGGTACGAAGTTTCGCTGTTGGTGTTGTATTCTGAGTCAGCGGTATATTCCTCGTTGCCATCATCATTGTTATCACGATAAGTAGAAGGTGTATTTGAAGAGAGATTTCTGGTTAGGAAATACTTTAATTTTGGTAAATCAGCAGTTGGAGACCAACCTTCAGCAACCAAAATTTTTCTATTCTTGTCATAATTAAATAAATTTAAGGACAGATATATGGATTTTTCTTTTTTAATCAAAGCGTCCCAAGACAAAAGTTCTTGAGATAAGGCAATCAATTCTGCTTGCAAAGTTTTGTCAGTGGTCTCTAAAACGGTGGTGATGTCAGCAAATTGAGAGTTGACTTCCAGTAATGCTTCAGATCTTGCAGATTGTTGGTAATCAAGTTCATACAAATCAGCGTCAAGAGCCTCAGCAATTTTCTTAATCTTGGATATTAACAATTGGCCGTGAGCAAAGATAATAAATGCGCTCTTGGCAACTTTAGTCTTTTTTTCTGGTTCATAAATTGGCTCTTCGATATTTACAGTTTTGAAAAACAAGTTACCTCTGAGAGTTCTCCATAAGACTTTTTCCAAAGCATTAATTTTTTCTCTTGGAATGATACCGGCAATAAAGTCGACATCCAATTCCTCGGCGTTGCCATCAGTGTGGAAGAATGAGTCTGCAGCGGCTAAGATATGACGTTGCTGTATCAAATTCTTATTTTTTAGTTCCAAGGTTTTCAAACTGTCAATCAATTGGTTCAAGCGTTGCTCCAAAATTTTAGCATTTTCCACAAAATCGTCAATATCGGAAGTTTTTGGCAAGCCGATACTGCTGTATCTCGAAGCCTCGTCATCGAATGGGTTTTCTTTGAGGGGAATATTACGCTCATCCAACTGGGCCTTGAAGAAGCGGTATTGACGCTGGACTTCATCAAGTCTTCTGATTTCCTTGACAAACGAACGCTGAAAAGCGTTGGTTTTCTTGTTTAAGTCCCTGAATTGCACAAGGCCCAAGCTACCAAGAGAATAGACAGTTTCTCTGCTGATTTCCAATGGAATGAACAACTGGATGAGGGACATTTCCGCAGAGCGGAAAATGGCCTCTTCAGTGTCATTAAACGCCAATTGAGCCATGGTCGAGCTAGCAAAGAGAAATCTAATAAGAACAGGCTAGCAAAACAAGGAGCAGAAAGTTATTAAAAGCAAAGAATAAAATGTGGGGCCTAAAGAGGATGAAAGCAAGAGGAAATATGAAGAGAAACACTACCACCGGCAATGGCGCTTCTTGTGGTACTTGTGTAAGTTTGGCTGGTGCAATTCCAGCTTTTGCTCTCTCTTTTTTTTATTTTTCTTGGTAGTTTGCCTCTAGCTGGCGCTTAGTGCGGCCTCACACTCAATTGACTGGCTCAATCTCGAATTTCTTGCTGCTGTTGCCGCTTTGGGCAGGCTCTGGGGTTGCCCGGCTATCTTCCACATGACACATACATCTACATACTCTATCATGCATATCTTCCGTCATGTGAGCCTTGCCCTCGTATATGCAACACCTCAGTGTCTGTATCACGCTTATCTGCTATTCCGGTAATGTCCCCATCGCAGCCGCAGGCAGTCACCAGCCTCAACGGAAGGGACGGATCTAGCGAGAAGCAGCGCTTCTGTAGGACAGTTCCGGCATGTGGTACTGCAGCAGTGCATGCGCCCACCGCAGGGCGGTTCCGGCGGCACATGTCTTCTCTCTGCTCAATAGTTAGCAGCTGTGGCGGTTGTTGGCAGTGGCTAGTGGAGGAGTACGGCATCGCACAGTCTCACAGTTTCAGTCTCGCACACAGAGTGTAATCAGATAATCAGTCAGCAATGCATGAACACTCGAGTTCCTCCGATTCTTACTATCCAGAGAAATCGTTTACACGCTACAGCATACTGTTTTTTAGATACACTTTTCACTTGGCGCCCATCCACAGATACTTCGATACTTCGATACTCCGGTAACAAGATCGCGTTTTCCTTTCTTTGTTTGTCTCCCACAATCACCAAAAACATCTCACTCTTCCATTGCTCCACACTCTGTACTCTTATTATCATTCATCTTGCCCTGCTTTTTCAGCTTAGCTTCAACCACCAGCTACTTTCTCTCCTGCCCATTGTCTTTTAGCTCCATTTCCCTTCTCCCTTTTGCCTCGAGTGTTGCTCACTCTAACGATTGCTCCTATTGGTATTACGACGAGCCTGTCTTGACGCATTCTTTCCTTTTTTTTTTCTTTTTTTTTTTTTTTTTCTTATCATAAACTTTTTTTTTATTCTTGCTTGTTAACACATCAACAACACCACCATCGCTATCGTTATCGCCATCGCCATCACCATCACCATTACCGTCATCATTACCAGCAGCATCAATCAAACACTTGAACACTTGGCAGCATCAGCATCCGAATTAGCTACTCCGTCTTACTGTTCAATATGGATAGCCAAGCTCAAGATCAAACTGAAAGTCGTTCCACTTCGTCTTTGACGAGGTTGATACAAGGAAACGGCCCGCTGTCCCCGACTCTCAACAATGGAGTGTCCCCTTCTCCAATATCTACATCCAACAACTCTTCAAAGGCAAAGTCAAACTTGAACTACAGCTACACTTTGAATGATGTGGAGGCTAACCGCAAAAATCAAAATGATAGCAACAACAGCGTCAACAGTGCTTTCAAAGACAACGGCAGCTTAGATAGCAGGATTATTCACCGGCAAATCAGCACTAACAGAAACGGCGGACATAATAATTCTGGTCTAAGATCACCGTCAAGTCTTGCCAGTGCTGATACTGATGGTCTCTATTTTTCCCCGAGACTAGACAGTAGGGATAGAGATAACAAATCTCAGAATAACTTTAATAGCATTCACCAACATCATCCACTTCCCACTTCCCCCCTTTTTGATAATGACCCACATTTCAGAAACGGCATCAATCCCAGTGCCGAGGACGGTGAAAATGATGTAAACCCGTTTGACCATAACAACGCCACCATCACCAGTAACAGCAACGATAAAGCATCTAGCAGACCAACAAATATCAAAACTAG
Source organism: Saccharomycopsis fibuligera x Saccharomycopsis cf. fibuligera (assembly GCA_001936135.1). Lineage (NCBI taxonomy): Eukaryota > Fungi > Ascomycota > Saccharomycetes > Ascoideales > Saccharomycopsidaceae > Saccharomycopsis > Saccharomycopsis fibuligera x Saccharomycopsis cf. fibuligera. Next base: position 876,377 of record CP012817.1, on the reverse strand, counting down.
TAACTTTGCTGGGGACACATCCAACACACACTCTTCTTCATCACTCAGCAGCAGCACCACTACAATCACATTCATCCCATATAATGGCCGAGTTGGTAGAAAAATCAGCTCTTCTGCTGCTGGAACTCCAATCTACAGCACCAAGCCACGTAATGCATCATCATCAGATGATACAAACATGCTATCCTACTCTCCATTATCTACTTCTATCCCATATTCTGCTCCTTACAGTGGCCAAAAGTCTCAATCAACTACCAGTCCAACATATTCGACATACGAGGCTCAAGGCTTTAGTTTCCCAGCCAACGGAAGCTTGATTGACACTAACCACATCTTGTCTCCTAAGATATCCGACTTGTCCAATGTCGAAATAGATCAGCGGTTCATCGTCACCAAATCAAAATTGAACTCAATTCATAATTCTCCGTCATTTGTCAATTTGGATAAGCCATCCGCGGCCGGAACTTCCCTTTCTAGAACTTCTTCAATGGCATCATTAACTAATTTTTTCAACAAGTCTAGAAAAAACTCCTCATACTCTCTTAGTAATATGAATAGTGCAGCTACGTATAATAACAGCAATAGTACTCCTAGCGGTGGTATCGCAATTAACAATAATAATAGCAACTGCAATGGCTATAATGATTCTGGGAGTGGAGTAATCTCCTCAGCAGGAAACAGTATTCATACTCCCAGTGCTGAACCACAATTCCCGCCACCAAGTCCACAAGAATATGGTCCGCCCTTCTCTGGAAACGGAGGAGGAGGAAATGCCCCTTCATCAGTAGAATCAACCAGATCTTTAAAATATCGTTCTTCAAAGCATGACTTGAAGAAATTTTTCACTCGTAAAAATACATCTTCCAGAAAAAATACCGCTGCTTCGGATGCTATTTCCATCAATTCGAAAAATTTGAACAATAATAACAACTACAACAGCAATAATAATAGTTACAGCAGCAGTTATGGTAACAATAATAATAACAATAATAACAGTAATAATAGTAACAACAACAATTCGCCAATAAGCACTACCATCAATATTCCAAAAGAAAATAGCCAAAAGAATGCGACAAACATTTACACAAATCCAGCATCCTCCTTAACCACCAACAGTGCCCTAAATCAAGAACAACAAACGTTACCATTCAGCAAAAGATACAATAAGATGAGTGACAGCTTGGGTGCCGGAGCTGGAGGTTCTGTCCGAATTGTTAAAAGAGTTTACGACAAGAAAGTATTTGCCGTGAAAGAATTTAGAGCCAGATTTGCCAATGAGACCAAGAAAGACTACACTAAGAAAATCACATCTGAGTACTGCATTGGATCTACGTTGAAAAACACAAACATTATCGAAACGATTGAAATTTGTTATGAAAACGATAAGATTTACCAAGTCATGGAGTATTGCGAATTCGACCTATTTGCCATCGTGATGAGTGGGAAGATGACCTCGAGGGAAGTGGATTGTTGCTTCAAGCAAATTTTAAAAGGGGTTAGATACTTACATTCAATGGGACTTGCACATCGTGACTTGAAGTTGGATAATTGCTGTATTACTGACAAGGGCATTGTCAAAATTATTGATTTTGGATCATCTGTGGTCTTTGCATATCCATTCAGTAGTAAGATTGTTGAAGCTGGAGGTATTGTTGGCTCTGACCCATATTTGGCTCCTGAAGTGGTAGTTTTCCAAAAATATGATCCTAGACCAGTGGACATTTGGTCAGCCGCAATTATTTACTCGTGTATGACGTTGAGGAAATTTCCGTGGAAAGTGCCAAAGTTGAGCGATCAAAGTTTCAAATTGTTTGCAACCAGAGGAGACGGCACTACTTCGCTTAACACAATGTTGAAAAAGACGAGGGAGCCACCAGTGCCACAGGCTCCATCTTCTGCTGGGTCGTTGTTGAGCAATAGTCTTGAAATTAAAAATACAAACTCTGGGTCTTCGAGGTCTACAAAGTTGGAGACTATTAATTCTGATGATGAGGTGTCTTTCAATAAGCTGCATCACGGACATCCGCATAAGCGTAATCAGCATCACAACAATCATCACAACCATCATCAAGCACACCAGCACAATAACAATCATTCACATAGGCAGTATCCAGACATCGACTCATTGACTTTAAATGACCACAAAAAGAGTGATACCGCTCAAGCTAGTAATAGCGACAGTAAAGAGACTCCGCCAACTACCCCAGAAACATCATCTTCCAAAAATGTCAATACCAGTGCCAATACTCCGAATTACAATAAACCCTTACCATTACCAAACCAAAATCAAACTCAAAACGTCAATGCCACCGCCACCGCCACTGCCACTGGCAGTGGCAATAGCAGTGCTAAAAAGCCAGAAACGAAATCGATCTCTGGTGAAGGCAGACTACTAAATGCCCTTCCAAGCTACGCCAGACCCCTCATCAGTAAAATGGTCAACTTGGCTCCGGCATGCCGCTGTACTATTGAAGAAGTATTTGAAGATGAATGGTTGGATCAAATTGACGAATGTTACGAGGATGATATCGAAGATCCAGTGACTAGCGATAAGAGGTTATATTGCGGGGCTCATCATGTACACACTCAGGTTGACCAGAGCGAGGCACATATTGCATATTTAGAAAAGAAAAAAGTTAAAAAATGAGGTAATGGAAATTGTTTGTTGTTATTGTTGTTTTTAATTCAAGGTAAAACGAAGTGGTTGATTTGTTTTATTTGCTTGTTTCATATCTCTTGTACTTAACTAATCTGTTTTTTGTGTTTAATTCTGTTGAGATTTCCATTTTTTCATTGTCGTTGTCTCTTACTTTTACCATTAGAAGGAAGATTATGAAAAATTACACGTACCACCAGAATAATAACAGACTATAGAGAGTCACCATCCATTGATCTGTCCATACTTTTTTTATCTTTTTTTATTTGTTTGATTATTTTGAAAGTCAACACCTAACTACACTAAAGTACTACACCTATCACATAGCAAACGCTGATTAAAAAGGTAACCTTATATTTTATATTGCTCTTTTGCTGTTATTATTGTTTTTTTGTTTTTTTTTGAACGTTTCCGCCTTTTTATCTTTCCCACTGCTGTTACTTTCTACTACTCGCCATTAGCTATTCGCGATTATTCAATTGATATTACTTGCTTCCGGTCATTTTCCGCCTCTTAATTTTTTTCAAATTTTCTTTATTTCAGTTTTTTCTTTTCTATTGTTTTCTGATCTACGTTTTGACCTGTTTCCTGTTGTTATTTTCCTTCGATCAACTAGCCAACCTGCATACGTCATGTCATGTCATGTTTTTGTTTTTATCGTTTTATCGTTTTCTCCATCTTTTTGAATTGAATTAACATATATTACTTTATCTTTTTACAAGCTACAAAATTACACTACACATTACTCATTATATATTTCGAAACTTAGCTCATTTTTTTTTGTTATCTAGATACGCTGTTATCGTTTTATTGTCTTACGTAATATCTTGTCGTGCAGGAGAAAAAAAATTGCGAACAACGAAGATCAATAATGTAGTCGTTAAAAAAAGCACAAGATCATATACAATAGTATATCAATATTCCTGTGGGAGTAAGTAGCACAAAAATAACTTGGTGGCTCTGCTGTTCGGCATTTTAGGCACTTGAGTCAACCGAAACAAGCTTGGAAATGAATATTACAACATACAATAAGCTGACAAATTGCAGTAAATGGGGCCTGAGACTTGCATATAGCACACGCTCTCTTTAAAGGTATACTATTTCAAATACTCGATAATTTATCCGGAACTTTGAGCAAGAATATTTAGAAGTTCTGGTATCCAGCATCACTGCAGTACTGCAGTATTACATGCTAAGTGCAATTGCTTAAACATGTTTGTTTCGCAGAGCGATTATTTATAATTCTTATTGCCGAGTTCAAGAGCCACAGGGGGTGCAAAGCATAGATGTTTTTCCGAGACTGGGCGCTCGACGCCATATATGGCATCGCGGAACGGTTGGTAAATGCCCAGTATGTGAGATCCATAAATGATACAGTTTTTATTGGTAAGCACCAACACTGGACCCCGTAGCGATTAATAAGCGGCTATAGCGGAAGAGTATAGACCTGCCCTCTATGGGGCTCACAAGTTAATAAGCAGGGTCGAGGTTGCGAAACAGGCCTGGTGTAGACCATTATGGTGTGTCCGATAGCCGCCCAAGGGCACCGCGGGGTGTGCGGGAATCGAGCGGATTCCGTGTGATTGTTCAAACCTTTAACTCCATGATATCAATTGGTTTCAATGTTAATCCTAAGCACCATAACGGCAGTAATATCCACATTCGTATTGAAAATAATGTTATTGTTAACCAAAACACTTATCCTATTGTCGTAAATTCATGGACGATATACCACCATCGTTATATCAGCAATGCATCACCGCTCGCTTGCCGCGTCTGTTTTTGAAGAGAGAGTTGTCGCTCTTGCTCTGGCACACCCCTGGTCCTGAGGATTGCAGGAAGACCAGCAGTCTCCCGCTATGCAGTGTCATGTCCCTTGGATCTCTGGCTCAGGTGGTGTTCTGCAGCGTCCACCGCACAACATTGTGCGTGTATGTCGTAACCCGCCTTTTGTGTGCCCAGTGTTGCTGTATCTAGACGTCCCGATGTCCATGTCTGCGGGCTGCTGCTATACACTGCGCAGCGCTGTGCAGAGCCTTTTGATTTCTAAGTGCTCGCCCCAGCACAGTGCTCCCAGACCCTCGGGCGCCGTCGCTGCTGTCGGTACTCGCACATTCACTCTCACACTCCCTCGCTCAGCGCTTAGGAGCGGTTACTGAGCGAGCGACTCAATGGATTTAAAACCAGAAGGTTCCTTGCTGCTGCGGTCTTTTTCTACCTGAGAAAATAGCTATTTTGCCTTCCTGTTTTTCTTTCTTTCTCTCTTTTCTTCTTCTCTTCTTCTTGCTTGTCGATATCCTTTAATTGTGCTTGTTCACTCTTTTGTTGCTACAATCATAATTTTTGCTTGCAATTCTCAATTCCCTCGATTAACACACAATAATGTCTCAACCAGTGTATGTTTGGTATCAGTTTTAATATTCAATTATGAGTTCGACTTTGAATTTCTATCGACTTTGCGCCTATTTGCCACACCCTGTATTGCATCTTCTGTTGAGCGCTAATCAATTGCTACACTCTGGATCCCACTGCTTGTGCTCTGTATTCCCCTTAGTAATACTATATCCGACTGTGTTTAATAACAATAGCGCTTAATTGAGTTTGCAATTTCTGTTTGAGCAATAGATCTCCTTCATTGGTAATCATTATTATTATCATTGTCTCTTACCACTATTTTTTTTTTTTTTTTTTTTTTTTACCTCGGAGCAACTACTAACTCAGCGTCAGCGGTGATGTCGGTCTTATTGGTCTCGCTGTTATGGGTCAAAACTTGATCCTTAACATTGCTGACCATGGTTTCAAAGTTATTGCTTACAACAGAACTGTTGCCAAAGTTGACCATTTCTTGGAAAACGAAGCTAAGGGCAACGACAATGTCATTGGTGCTCACTCCATTGAAGAATTCATTTCTAAATTGAAGAAACCAAGAAGAATCATCTTGTTGGTCAAAGCCGGTCCAGCCGTCGACGCCTTCATTGAATCTTTGCTTCCTCACTTGGATCAAGGAGATATCATCATTGATGGTGGTAACTCTCACTTCCCAGATTCTAACAGAAGAACTAAAGATTTGGCCGCTAAAGGTATCAGATTCGTCGGTTCTGGTGTCTCTGGTGGTGAGGAAGGTGCCAGATATGGTCCATCTTTGATGCCAGGTGGTAACGAGGAAGCTTGGCCATACATTAAGGAAATCTTTCAATCTGTTTCCGCTAAATCTAACGGTGAACCATGTTGTGACTGGGTCGGTCCAGAAGGTGCCGGTCACTTTGTCAAGATGGTCCACAATGGTATTGAATATGGTGACATGCAATTGATTGCTGAAGCTTATGATATCATGAAGAGACTTGGTGGATTCACCGATAAGGAAATTGGTGACGTTTTCGAAAAATGGAACAAGGGTGTCCTTGACTCCTTCTTGATTGAAATCACCAGAGACATTTTGAAATACAATGACACTGATGGTACTCCATTGGTTGAAAAAATCAAGGATTCTGCTGGTCAAAAAGGTACTGGTAAATGGACCGCTATCAATGCCTTGGACTTGGGTATGCCAGTCACTTTGATTGGTGAAGCTGTCTTTGCCAGATGTTTGTCTGCTGTTAAAGATGAAAGAACTAAGGCTAGCAAGATTTTGCCAGGCCCAGAAATTCCAAAGGATCTTATCAAGGACAAGCAAGCTTTCATTGATGACTTAGAACAAGCTTTGTACGCCTCGAAGATTATTTCTTACGCTCAAGGCTTCATGTTGATTAGAGAAGCTGCTAAAGAATACGGTTGGAAATTGAACAACCCAGCTATCGCTTTGATGTGGAGAGGTGGATGTATCATCAGATCTGTTTTCTTGGCTGATATCACCAACGCTTACAGAGAAAACCCAGACTTGGAAAACTTGTTGTTTAACGATTTCTTCAAGAATGCCATCACTAAGGCTCAATCCGGTTGGAGAAAAACCTTAGCTTTGGCTAACACTTACGGTATCCCATCTCCAGCTTTCGCTACTGCTTTGTCTTTCTACGATGGTTACAGATCCGCTAAAGTGCCAGCTAACTTGATCCAAGCTCAAAGAGATTACTTTGGTGCTCACACTTTCAGAGTTTTGCCAGAACACGCTTCTGAACATTTGCCAGAAGGTCAAGATATTCACATCAACTGGACCGGTAAAGGTGGTAATGTGTCTGCTTCTACTTACTCTGCTTAAGCAATTTTTCATAAGTAGTGTTGTACAAGTTGATATTTGTCTAATTTTTATTGCAGTCCAGTTGCAAGTATGTTTCTATTTATTTCTCGTATAAATACTTCATATTAAATCGTGATGTCTTTTTTTTAATTAAACTAGTTGTGTAGCAGTCACTCCTCGTCTTATACTTCATTACTCCAAAGTATCAACTACCCTAACTTCACAGTTTTCACTTTGCCATTAAAAATATTCCAAACGACCCAATCAATTGCTAAGGATTATAAGGTATGGCTTTGGAATAATATAACCCACACCCTATATTCTGTATCGGTCAAAAAATTTAATAAAAATAAAAAAAAATAAGAACAAGACTTACTAATATCATGCAATTTTTTATTTCGGGATTTTGTCGGAGTTCCCGGTGCAGAATAGCTAAGCTAGCTCCAGAGACTGAGGGTCGAAAAGCCAGTGCTTTGAAAAAGGGCGCTAAAATAAATTAGGCTGAAAATCTCGGAAAAACCAACTATGCCCAGTTTAATAATTTATTGTTAATGTCACGTCAAACTCCGAACATCTATATATACAGGTATCAACAGTAGATCGAAAAATTATATATTTGTGAAAATAGAGACTTATCAAAAGTAGCAAAAATGTTGGGAAAACACGCATATAGCGTCGCCCAGTACCGGTCGTTGCCAGTGTGTTGGTACCAAGCAAGCGCACCTGTTTCCAAAGCAATATAAATTTGGATTAATTTGCGAATATATATAAAAACAGGAAAAAAAAAGGTGAAAAACAACAAAAAAGAAAGGAAATGACATGGACAGGAATTGAACCTGCAACCCTTCGATGGCACGGTACTAACTGGAGTCGAAAGCTCTACCATTGAGCCACCACATCATCCTTGACCAATATTTTGAATATTTCCTATAGTCTCTTCTTCTCCCAGATATGTCTGGGTTCACAACCGTCGAGATAAGCGTATATGCTGTATAAATAAGTTTATAAGATTCTATTTTCTATCATTTATATACAGTTAATACAACAACCTTGTATGTGTAAAATAAGTGACACCTGAGTTGTTAACAAAGGTTTTGTATAAAGGTCGGCGATGTGTTCATTTTAACTTGTGTATATAGTGGTGGGCGGAATAAAAGGAATCTGAGATACCCATCTAACCACTCAGAATTACCTACTAAAAGAATCTGAAGTAGTTTTGTAGGGCATTCCTATTTTAAAACAAAAGGTGAAACTTTTAAAAGTTTGAGTATTGCAATAATGTTGGTTTTTCGCGGACAGCTATTTTTGAAAGATTTAAGATATTGACGAACCTTGAGTTCTATATCAATAATTGAGACACAGATACGTAATATTTTTTACCTTTATCATCCTTTGTTTGGTTCCACAATATGCATATTTACAACTAATAGCTCAACGCTAAAATGTGTTTTATTTAGTTTGATTATTATTTATATACAGCTCAACCCTATATTGTTATATATTTATCACTATTTAGTTATATTAGAAACATATGGAGTTAAACAATAACCATGAGCCCTGTGGTATCAGCATTCCGTAAGATATAAATTACTTTGAAAACACAAGGTGATTATTGGTTATATTAAAAAATCAATATGGAAATAGTCAGCCAATAATATTTTCATATTATTGTTTTATCTCTTCTTCGGGCTAAATAGTATTTTGTTATAGATGATTATACTTTATATCATTTATATGTTGTTTTAAATTGATCTTGATTGTGGAAAAAAAAAAAAAAAAATAAAAAAATAAAAAGAGCTAAACTTCATACTTTTACAAACCAGATTAAGACATAGTTAAGCTACTGTTAGAAGAAATGTTTTGCTCAATATCTGATATTGAGGTTTTGAAATGTTTTTGAATGCGTATTTTGTCCTTTCTGATTCCGGTTGAGAAAGTTTGCATTGTAACAAAGTAAAGCATCTGAGGAAGTTTGAATCAGGATTTACTCAAAAAATTGACACTTATGTGGATAGTATGTAAAAAATGGTATAGTGCAAAAATAAAATTTTTGAATTCTATGAAAATCAAAAAAATGCTTTTTTTAGACAACTGTTGATAGCCAATTGTTTATTATTGAAAAACGGAGAAAGTATAGAATTATTGCATATAACTAAATTAATCACATTACTTGAACCGTGCTGATGGAGCTACAGTTTTTGTACACAAACTTACAGTTGTTCTCTTCTCTTTCAGTTCACTAAATTTCTGTAATTAACAAGGTTTTCTTTTCTATACTACTCCTAGTGAACTCCGTCTATGTCCTTAAGGTGTAATAATTAGCGAGAATTTCCTGCTTTCAATTCGAAGATCATTACTACCCACGCACTTAGCCGATATCGTATTCCCTGCACTTTTTCCCTCTTCTCGTGATCCATACAACTGTTTTTTGTTTTTCACACTATGACACATTCTTTTAAGGCCGTAATGACATCGTCTATCCTCCACAAAAATGAGAAGCATCTTTGAATTTGCCGAGCTTTCAACATCAGAGAAGATCAATAAACTGACATAGCAAACTATATCGTCTCTATAATTTCGCCCTATTAATCTTTAGTGAAGTGATCACAATTACGCAAGAAACAAAGCACATTCTCTTCAATTAATTGATCCGTTGCATCATTCATTGACTCAAAACATCTGCCCACCTAGCCAACTGCATATTCAATTCCTACACATACACTTTCTTTAAAGTTAGACAGAATCACTATAATTACATAGGGTATCATTCAATTGAATTTCTTTAGTTCATAGCAAATATCTTAGATATGAGCGTTTCTACCACAGACAATGCTGCTTCCGCAGACAACATCCATAGCCGCGTATCGGTATTGTTTATGTTTATCGGCACCACCACCACCGAGTTTTCCAAAGTGATCCAGCTGGCCACCAGTTTCCTCGAAACCAAAATAGGTGAGCTTAATGCTTCTATCGCGGCCAGCGACAATAATAACGATACTAATAATAATAGCAGTGAAAAAAAGGATATTGTTCAATTTTTTGTACCACAACGGACAAGCAATAATCCACTTGCCGATGATACAGAAGTGATTCTTGAAGGTCCATTTGGCAAAGTGATGCATTTGATTGGTGAACTTCATGAAAAGTTTCATTCTGAAGATAGTATTATTAGAGTACATTCTGATATTAGAGTGCGGACAATAACGCTGATCTAGATTTTCTGATATGAAATCTTCAATAAATAATACCACTATCATTAGCAAAAGTTGATGATAGAGTAGAAGATCGAAATCATTAGACTCTTAGCACTATATAGGTAGAAAAAGCGTTACATTATTGTCGAAATTTGAAACTGAGTAATCAAATGCCAAATCTTTTTAAGAAGAACTATAGGTCAACAACTCTTTTAAAGCACGATTAAAGTAGATAAAGAAAAAATATACGTTTAGTTAGTGCACAACAACTATTGCTATGGCGCCAAGATCCAAAAACAAAGATCAATTTTTTTTTTTTTTTTTTTTTTTTTTTTATTTACAGAAGGATCGATTTATTAAACTAGATATTCTCATAGGCCGAGACCTGATTGGGAAAAATCTTCATAAAACGCTAATGATATTATGACCAGATGTGTGTTTGAATTCGTCAATTCTTACAAACCTAGTGAGGATAGAAGAGGATGTGATAAATATTTAGCATGAGGCTTGTCTGTTTTGACTGGATGAGCCAGTAAAATTCCGAGGTTACAAATATGCAGATATTTCATAGGCCTAGGATATAACCACTTCGGATTGTTAATTAATCCGTAAAACCGTTTCTTGTTATATATTTATCATTATCTAGTTAAATTGAGACGTAAAATGGTTTTGGGATTCATTGTTATGTCTAGTGGGGGAGACAACAATAAAGAGAAGATAACTAAAATAAATATATCAAGTAATAGAAGCAAAATGACTTCACTTGGTTATTCATACATACTATATAATATTTATAGAGACGAAGGTTGTTTCTTATACAATTCATGAAAGCAGTGGAATCTTGAATTACCTTAATTCAAGACCTACAGCATACTGGAAATAATACTTTATTGTCAGTCCTTGTCTTATGCTACCTTCTGAATCCAATACTTTTTAAAAGCTATAAGCGTGGATGGTTTAGTGGTAAAATTCAACGTTGCCATCGTTGGGCCCCGGGTTCGATTCCCGGTCTACGCATTTCTTTTTGCTGACTTTAGCTTGCTCAAGTTAATATCTTTTAATTTTTTTGTTGGCAGGTCAACCTTGCTGCTGGTTTGGCACCAAGGCGGTGATGTTTCAGTTGTAATGGTTGAGGTTTTCAAGGTAGTTTGGCTTTTTTTTTCCTTTTTTTTTCACGCCTCTTAATTAGGGAATTTTGTAAAATTGATATGCACTTCGAAACCTCAAATAATTGTACGAAATATAAATATTGAAAAACACAAACAATCCACATTGAAATTGAAACAATTTTTTTCTTCATTTTTTTGCTATGATTAATTAAAAATAATCATTGTTGAGTGTCCTTCATAGCTTCTAGTGAGTTAAATACTCATCCTGCAATAGGGCATATCTCACATCCACAGACGCACGTGACCCGTGATTATTCTCAAGATTTTCTTAAGATGGTATGGCGTAAAGAGATTCTCTACATTATCTTTGATTGTGACTGAGCCTGTTGTTTCTAATACAGGGCCAGTTAAGTGAACTGGTTCAAAATATCATACTTTTGAAGTAAGAATAATTCATACTATTGAAAGATGCCAAAGATTAAGACTACGAGAACCAAAAAACCGCCAGCAGGATATGAAAAGATCAAAGGGCAATTAGATGCATACGATGAGCAGCTCAAAGAGTTGGAGGAGCGTAAGCTCACCAAGACAAGCGACAAGAATAGTAATTTGTGGGAAATAATGAAACTCAATCATCAGAGGTCTCGGTACGTATATGAGTTATACTACAAAAAGAAGCTTATTTCCAATGATCTCTACCAGTGGCTTTTGAAAGAAAAATACGCTGATGCGTTGCTCATTGCTAAGTGGAAGAAGCAGGGCTATGAGAAGCTATGCTGTTTAAGATGCTTGGAAAAGACCTGTATATGCAGGGTACCGAAGAAAGAGGAGAAGCAAAGATGCGTGAATTGTGGGTGTTATGGCTGTGCTAGTGGTGGATGATGCTCTCTTAGCTGTATATATCAAAGGCTATTGTATATTAGATTGGTTTGATTGTTTCTTCGACTTATTTCAAGAGTATGAGTCCGCTTATTTGCTAGGTTAAGAATGCGTAGCGAACTGGAATGTGCTCGACGAATCGACTTTTGGGAGCAGATGTTTTTTCTAATAAGTGTAACTCGTCAATGTTCGGGAAATTTAGACGGTACATTGAATATGAAATTGAAATAACTTAAATTTTGTTGATCCAGTTGAAAAAGTAGGCATTCGTTACATATGGAAGCTGTAATTTAGTATTTCCATAAAATTTTCGTTTAGATAATCAGTTATTATCAGGAACGTTATCGTGCCATAATTATGTGTAATGATAATCAATAGCTACTTGCAATAAATGAAAGCTGGCATACTGGAAGCCTGAAGTGCGAGGATTTAGACTTAACTGCCAACTTCGAGTTTATGATTAACATGCTATAGCTGATGAGGAATTTCATTGATGACCAGCATGCATCATACAGTGCGGGTCGATTGGCCCCGCCATTTTGCCGTCTCAATAACGAGGCATTTGCCAATAAACTTGGCACCATCAAAAAAAGGACAGGACAGAGCTAGATAATTATTTATCTAAGCGACCTTGATAGTAATTATACATGTCAGATATGTTTGCTGTTGTCCAACATGTGACATGTTTTCAAGTGTTTCATCATAATGGCTGTAATGTGATTGTATATTACTACGGTGAAGTACCCTGTGCACTTAGCAACCATAACGGTAGCCTGTAAGACCCATCTGTATGCATGGCGGCCAGCGATCAGCAATGGACAATGAGTACTGCCAGGATCTGTGGGAATCCCTAAATATCTGACTGTGATAGTTATTATCATGAAGATAAATAGTGGTAAACATGGTAATTAGCAAGATGCTCGTGTCTGTTATGACTAAGCGATGACTATGAACCGACCGTTTAGGTAACACGTGCTGGGCGTGGGCAGCCAAAAAAACGAGCCAATCGGTATACTATAAACCGGCGGTGTTTCGCCGCTCATTTTTTGCTGCCCGGCGCTCGACATTGACACAATCCGTCTTGCTCCTGCTGGTGTGCATATTATCTCTGTTTGCAGTTTCTTCTTGCTAACCATCTGATCCCATTTTAAAAGTTGACCAGTTTGCAAATCTCTCTGCCTCTCTCTCTGTGTGTGTCTGTGTATGTGTGTGTTATAGAGACCCCAGCAGTACATTAAAATGTCGTCTGGATATGAGCCCTCAGGCGCAACTACTGCAAATGTCTCTAAGCGCAGACTACCCAGAAACTTTCTCAATTGTCCTCGAGAAGACCTTATTGTTCTCATTGCCAGAATGCTCATTTCCCTCATAAATATCAATGATAATTACCTTCCTATAGGCAATCTCTCATCTGCCAATTTGACCAGATTCCATTCGAGGGCTCCTCCTGCAATATCCATCTACGACTATCTATTGAGATTGGCACATTATAACTCGTTGGAGAATTCGATCCTCATTATTGCCATATACTACATTGATCTACTCTCTAACAGCTACAAAAACTTCAACTTGAACTCCCTTACTGTTCATCGATTTCTTTTGACAGCAACCACTATAGCAGCCAAGGGGCTCTGCGATTACTTCTGCACCAACCATCATTATGCCAAGGTAGGAGGGATCAATGTTAACGAATTAAACTTCCTAGAAATGGAGTTTTTGGAAAAAGTCAACTGGAGGATTATTCCAAGAGATGATGAGGTCAATGAGAAGTTTTATTCAGGAAAACTTTTGACATCCAGGAAAAAGAAACATAGAAAAATACACGAAAAGCATCATTCATTAAATAACAATAGTAAAAGTGTGGCCATAGATGATACTGATAGAAACATTTCTCATGCAGTTAGAAGCACAAATGCTAATATAACAGCATTTGAGACTGCTGAAAGTATATCTTCAAAACAGCCCAGTCTACTGCAGCAGCAACCTCAAAACACTAACACCACATCTCAGAAAAAGGCAGTCCGTTCCGTCTCGTCCTTATCGTCATCGTCGTCTTCATCGCTATCAGGTTCCAGTTCGTCGTCTCCTTACATTGTGAAGAACGATATTTCGCCAAACAGTGACACTAATTTCAACGAAGCATCAACTAACTTTCAAGCAGCAGATAATAATAACACTAACTTTGCTATTCCACAGCAGAGGCGCCTGCCGCGCGTTTTCAAAAAATCAATAATAGGAATGGGGTACGCGACAGATATACTAGACAATTATTACAAAAAAATGATTGAATTAGTTGGCGGCGAGCAGATAAATTTAAACTCTGCTGCTGCTATAAATAATGGCAATAGACAGGCACTACTGTATGTTCTCGAGGAGCAAATAATGTCAGCTCCCGTGTCCAGTCCAGCACCAGGGAACTCAGAGATGCATGACAGCGATAAGAAAATAAGCATATCACAAAACGGCCACAACAACAAGACTAATGTTGGTAATAACGTTCCCGCTACTGCACCGTCTCGAGAAGCTACAGCTGACAGTATGCCGGCCCATACTCATCAGGACCCCTTGAACTCTCAAAACAATATTAAGTCGCCCAACAAAATGATGCTGAAGATGACCATTACTGGCAACTCGCCATCTATGATATCTAACCCGAAAACGTTTACGAGGTCTCCTTTACATCACCAAGATATCAACTTACAGCACCAAAGTGAGTTTCGAAATCAGAAGCACATCGGCATACAACAACCAGCACATAGTCAGCAACATCAGTCGCATCCGTCATTGTCAACTTCCCAACACTCCAATAGTAATAATGAAGCACAGCGACATGACCATCCACCAAGAATAGCAAGCAGCACTTCTAGCACTGCGAAAAAGAACACTTATATTCGCTATCAGCAAGTGAACAACACATCAGACCCTTCATTAACAACATATGCATCATCCGTCTCCACCAAAGACACAATGCCAGCAAAATCATCTTCTATTATATCTTCAAACCCAATAAGTACCACCATTACCAACTCTCCAGGTGCCATGGCATCACGAATCACTTCGAAAAGTCAGCTTCGATTCGCTAATTCGCCCTTGAAAAGGTCATCATCAGTGACTATAGACAGTTCAGATGAAGAAGAACTAGCAAGGGCTCACATTGGGGTCAGTGGGGCATCGTACCAAATGTCACAAGTGTCCCAGGCGTCTCAGGCATCGCAGACATCTCACGTATCACAAGTTAGCATGGGTGGTGGTAATGGTGAAGAAGCAGGACCACTCAAAGGGAATCCAAAGATTAAAAAACCTGCTGCTGCGGGCAGTAGCATGAATGAATAGATAAATAAATAAATAAATCAGCAAATGAATAAACGAATGTATCGATAATGCGTACAGCGGAGCAAAATTGTAACATATATACTAACGGTAAATACAAGCTCAACGGTTCTTCCCAAAAATGGCCTCGATATGCATATATGCATGGTACGAAGTGACAGAAAGTGCAACGAAAAGCATTGGGTTGCTATGCTTACCGCCATCATAGAATTCAAGCTTAAAGCAGTTCGCCATAGGTAAAGGGGACAGGAAGTTACGGCCATTTTAGCAGACTTTACCGGTTAGTAGCATTAGTTGCGTGAAAACAAGTATATATTAACACAGTAACTATTAAAGAAGTAAAATGAAACGAAAAACCAGAACTAAAGTACAAAAGATAAAGAAGAAAGAAGAAAACATGTGCAAAAAAAAAAAAAAAAAAAAAAAAAAAAAAAAAGAGGAAAAAAATATGAATTAGTATAGACATGAGAAAAAAGTTGATAGTTGGTCTTTTGAAAAAAATTGAAGAAGTTGAATCAACCAAAACTGAAGGGTAGCTGTTTCTTGTTGCCAAAATGGTTTAGTTCTCGCTTGCTAAATGTTTCGATAATAATAAGCATTTTTCACGCATGGATGTTGTCACTTTCGTGTTTAAATGTCGGTGTAATTAGTGAATAGTAAAAAGACCAACGTTTGAATAAACGCCTTTTTCTGCAATTAGTCATCAATTTCTTTCTTTATTTCTATTCAACATCTCTTCCGACATAAAATCGTTACCCCAAAAACAAAGCAACCCTTTAATTCTACCGTCCAACTTGGCAAAAATCACCCTACAGTTTCCCTCCGGGCCCAACAACTCTGCGGTAACTTCGTGCAACTGATGTATATCTGAGTTGCGGGGTAAAAACAACACCACTTTGTCAGTAATGGCAAACAATGTCATTAGCAATTCTTTCAAAGGTAGCGGCCTTAGATGACGAAGATCAAAAGTTCGGTATGCGACATAGTTGGGACCGCCCCAGGGCGGTGATGAGAAAGCAATATCGATCTTGTACTTTGAAGCCATTTTGCGTAAATTTGCATGATCTGCGCTAAGTTGGAGCCAGTCCGCGTGGATGAAATTGATCTTGTTGGCCACACCATAAGTTTTGGCATTATTGTGGGCGCAATAAATGTTGGTTTTGTTAATTTCCACAGACACACAGCGGTCAAAGACACGGGCTAGCTGGATGCTATCACCGCCACCGCCAGAACACAAGTCAAGGGCTACTTTGGAATTGGGGGAGCAGCACTTGATGAAATTGGCAGTGAAAGCGGCAACGCTTTCCGGGGTAACGCTGAACCAAAGCTCAGTGTTCATGAATACGCCTTCGTCGAACTTTGTAAAGAGGCAGTAACGTTGTTTCCAGTACTTTTTCACATTGGCAGGGAGGGTGTTGTATGTGTGCTGACATATTTCTTCTGGTTCAAACAGACTGATTTCTTCTGGAGTCACGCTGCGCACGTCTGAGTATTCGTGGCTGTCGTTGATGTTGGCGTCTCGGGCGTCGTCCAGGCCCTCGCTGCCAGCATCAACAACGTCGCCGTCATCCTTGAACTTTATGTGTCTGTTTACTTTTATCTTTACGAGCTCAGCAACGGGGTTGGTGGACTGGGCCTCTGCTACTTCGAACTCGTCCAAGTCGTGGGCGAGGCTAAACTCGGTGATGCCCGGCGGTTCTCGCCTGTGCTCGCTGAGGAGGTCGTACGGCTCGCTGGCACTGTGACTGTGGCCGTGGTTGTGGTGGCTGCTGCTGTTGCCGGTGCCGAGCTGAGGGTTACTTGGGTCGAGCACGGTGCTATTGCTGCTGGCGAGATTGGAGCGGCGACGGCGATTGTGGGAACGCTTCTTCTTTTTCTTGGAAGAGTCAGCCGCGTTTGCATTTGTATTTTCGTTTCTGTCATTGACCTCACTTGGTACGTTTTCATCTGTGCTGCCGCTGATGCTGTTTAGATGGACGTGGCTCATGTTCGCCCCGATGAGGTCCGCATTGCTGTCTCGGTTGATGCTGTCGACGCTGTTGGTGATGTCTGGGAGCTGGCCAGCGCGAGCCGGAGGAGAGGCAGAAGCAGCAGTAGCAGAAGCAGTGTCACTGGCGCCGCGGCCAATCTCCTGAGGACGAGAGGGCTGGAGAGGCAGGGCCATGGCATGGGGAGGGATGTCTTGGTGAGTGAGTGTGAGTGAGTGAGTGAGTGAGTGAGTGAGTGAGTGAGTGAGTGATAGCGTAGCGATACTACATGTGTAGTGTAGCGAGTGGTATGTGTGTAGCAGTAACTAAGTAAGTAGCACTTACTCCGTCTATTTGAAAACAAAATTGACTTGACCCGCCATCCACACGAGCTGCAGCACAATGCATAGACGATACTGGCGGCATTCATTATGCAGCAGCTAAACATCCGCGGTCCACACTGCACACCACTTAGCATTGACCGGCCGTTCATTGACCCTGGCTCAACGCTGTCAATCAATCAATCAATCAATCAGTCAATCAGTCAATCAGTCAATCACAGTCAGCCACCACCCCGAGGCTGGAAGACGCTGGTGAAAAAACTCCAGCCAGCTGCAAGCCCACCCCTTTTCATATATACGCCAGACATATCTCTTCTTCTTCTTCTCCTTCTTCTTCTTCGTCTTCGTCTTCTTCTCTCTCTCTTTCTCTCTTTCTTTTTCTCTTTCTCACTTTCTCCCGTATACCTCGTCCTCACACACCAAAACCTGTGCCATGAGCGTAGTCCCCTTGCGGTTAGCCAAAGTCTCCTATCTGGAGCACATCTCCAGCTCCAGCGACAGGTCCAACAACGACTCCGTCAATAATCTCACCCCTCAACCTCTCAAGCAAAAGGGCTCCCATCCAAACCCATCCAGAAACCTCAGCGGCAGAACATCCTCTTCGAGATACACTGACGTCGCTTCCCTCGAGTCCGGCGACAAGAACAGAACCAATCCTTCCTCGTTTTCAACCTCAACGGACGCGTCTCACTCGTACTCCACGTACAACTCATACACCCACTCCTCTGCCTCGCTTTCTAGCCGCCATACCGACAGCAACAGCCTCAACGGCTCTTCCAGACACTCAGTTTCCCGCAACTCTGTCGCACATAGCTCAGATGCCGCCCCAAGCCAGCGCCATTCGCGCTCGTTGCTCCCAATTCCAGAAAACACATCCAATCCCCGCCCCGGTCCCCAGTCAAACCTATACGGCAACATTGTTGCTCCCAAACCAACTAAGGCCTTCAGCTCCTCCAACATCATCATCAAGCAGGTCTCGCTTCCTAATGACTCTCCGCTAGAATACTTTAGCAACCACAGCATCAGCAGCGCCGGCCAACGAAGATATTCCGCCCACAGCAATTATACAAGCAATTTGCACCAGCGCTTACCGGAGTCAAACAAAAATAATAAAGATAACAACAGTAGCAATACCTACAGCAGCGCAATTGAGAGACCAACAGCGCCCAGCGCCACTGGTAACAGCGATAGCCGCTCAGTAGAATCACAGCCACCAGCACCGACGGGTGCCTCAAACACCAATTCTAAAGAAGGACAGATAGACAACAACAATGCTAATGCTGAGACTTATATGAACAAAAGTAACAATATCTTAAGCGCCGACGCTAATGCCGACAAGCGTTCGCTCGCTCAATCCAGCGTCATCCAATACAAGAGGTCCACCAGCCCCCAATCAACCCTAAGAAGATCCAGGGCCATCACAAGAAGCAGCGGTTGGCGCAGAAAAGTGGGCTTCTTTGGCGAAAAACTACGTTTGAGATTCAGAAATTGGCGTAACGTTGCCAAGCACAGAATTCTTCGCAGAAAGTCACGACCGGTGGTAACCAACAAGTATAATAAGCACACGTTGATCAGCAGAGAGGGCACGCTTCTCGAAAGCTCCAGGGCAAAATCCAGAAAGTCGCAAAACAAGCTAAAGAAGCAGATTAGTAACATCATCACCAACTCGGAAGGCTCAGCTCCAGAATTGCTCAACGATAAAGGATTCTTGCGTAAGTATGCAGAGAAGAAACGACTTAAACAAAAAGCACCTTCCACCAAACGTAACAAAACTCTCAAAAAGAAAATCTCTCTTCTTGGAAACAACCACTACCACAACCGCAACCATAACAGCAAAAACGACTTTGGCGACGAATTAGCGCTCATTCCGCCTGCCGCTGATTATCTCAACTCCATAAACAATAACACCTACGGCAATGGCAAAAGAGACCTTTCCAACTGCAGCCAGTTGACAATGCAGAATGTCGAAAAGTTTCTTAGTTTGCCAAAATACCAGCCGCTCAAAAAAGACATAATAGAGAAATATGTTGCTGAGGTATCCGAAGAGATTCAAAACAACATGGATAAGAGTCTAATTGGGAATGATCATGGCACTGCTGCGAACTCATCTACTGATGCTAATCCAGACGAACAGCCCAAGTCTAGCCCAGTGGTGGTTTCTACGGTGCAGAGCGCTAATGATGTGAGAAAACATTCAATAGAAATCAGCTCAAAAAATCCAATTTTGAGAAACAACTCTCTTGCCCAGAGCATCTCTCCAGCATCCGAAAAGACCGCCATTTCCAGTGGTGCTGCTAATGTGTCCGGGAAGAAAAGTGTTGAGTCTATGGGATCCAACGTCAACTGCCAAATTTCCAACCCATCAAGCCCGAATGAAGTCCGCCATTCTGAAGATTCTGAAGAAGATACCGACGCTGAATATGAAAACGAAGCATATGCTAGATCAGTACAAACGAGTACCATCCTTGATCCAGAAGCTGATCAAGCTGGCTATGAAAACATGGTCAAAAATTGGTCTGCTTTCTTGCAAAGCATCATTGTTCAGCGTGCTGCTCTCAAGCTTGAGATCATCCACAGCCAAAACAATTTGACTGACCCTACCACAGCTGCTACTACTATCGCCAACCAGAGTATTGGTAACTACAGCACTGACGCAAACACTACCATTGGCGATAGAAGCGTTACTTCCGAAGATGGGGTCAAGAGACTTACTATTTTGGACAGACTCCTTGGTGACTGTATCTCAGATGAGGAAGAAGAAAACGCTAAGCATCTTGGCGATGATGAGAGTTATGATGATAATGCCACCGTGACAGACAGCTCTCTTCGAGACGATGCTTCTTCGGCTGCTACTTCCAAGACTGTCTTCAGTCCACTCCCTGCCTCTAGACTTTCCTTGACAAACGATCAGCTTAAAATTTTGGAAAATGATACTAGCAATAATAACAATAATAATAATAATAATAATAATGGTAATAGCATGGTTATTACCAACATTAGCAATAATTTATCTGAATTTCAGCAACCACAACCAGCTCTCAATGCTGATGTGGATATCCAGAATAGCGGTGTCGTGGAAGTGAGCTCGATCCACGTTGATAGTGAAAACGGCAACGAGAACGACAACGCCTCGCTTTCTTCAAGCACTACTGTGGACTCTGGTGCTTCTTCCGTTAAGACCTCCACCGCCTCTGACTCCAAAACCCACTTTTACTCTATTGGCAACAATGACTCCCGTAGCCATAGCAAAGAACCAAATGATCATGGCGTCGTTACTGTTGATGGTAACATCAATACTGCTCCAGGTATGGTCAACATCATTCAATCCGACGGCTCGTCTAAAGTTATTCAGGACATTTATTTGACGAGAAGCAACACGGTGGTTATCAAACAAGAATACCACAACGAACACGCCAATGCTAGCAAAAAATTCATTAATAGTACTAAATCAATTTTGGACATTTTATCAGAGCAAGGCGCTTCAATCTCTGACATTGATGTTGACATTAGTCGTTTTTCCAATAACAAGAGCAATAATGGGCAAAGAAAGATATCTGTTAAAAGAATCACCCCATCAAACAAGGCATTCAGTGACATGTCTCGCTCCTCATCAAATACTTCGTCAATCAACGTTAGCCCACTCAACATCAGAAGTACTGATGGGTACGCTAATACCACTGCTACCGCAAGAGAACAAACAGGTAGATCGGCCTTATTGCAGAAGCCAAAGAAACATAGCTCAATGAATGACATGAGTGGGTTGAAGTTGGAAAACAACTTACGCTCTATTTCTGCTTCTAGCTACGGTCAAGCTACTGCCGCCGCCGCTGCTGGTGTTGCCGGTTACCAAAATAGTAACTGTAATTTTGCTAGAGGAGCTAGTGCTAGTATGAACTATACTAGACAGTTGCAAAACAGACCATTAAGTATGCGTTATAATAGAAAAAGTAACAATGCTGCAATCATCAGATTTTTAAGTCAGCAGCATCAAGAAGATATTATTACTGAATTTTGAGCCTTTTCATTTTATGCTTACTCTGGCAATTTTGTGGTTTTGGGTGGCTTTTGGTTCTTTTTTATTATTATTATTTGCAATTTGAGTCTTTTCATTTTGCCTTTTTGCCTTTAATTAATTTGCTGCTTGATTTTTCTTTTTTTGCTGTCCGCCTTGTTTCAATCTTTGTTCTCTTTCATTTAAAAATTTCCTTTTACGCTGACCGCTCTTGATTCTCCTAAAGTTTTTTTTATATTGAAATTTCACCAACTCTTAATACTGCCCTATACTACTAACGCATTCTGGGCATTTCACTAATTTCGATGGTTTTGCTTACTCACCCACAACTATATATATACTTGTTGCGACGTTTGGTGTTTATAACTTGTGTTTTTTTTTTAATTTTTTTATTTTTTTATTTTTTTATTTTTTTATTTTGTTTTATTTTGCATTATCACATTTGGTTATATTGCACTTTGATGCGCTTTTTGTTATCTAGTTTACTTTCGTCGTTTTGTTTTCTTAATTTTCATAATAGACTACTTAGCGATTTTTAAAAATTTCCAATACCAAACAGTTTTGAACTAAAACAATGTAGCTAGGTAAAATCATTAGGTCTGATACTTGGTTCATCGTGATCAAATGGGTTCGTTGTTTTCGGTTAGGCTTCTTTGGCGTATTACATGCATGCCACTGCTACTATTTCTATTGCTACTGGTTCTACAATTACGTAAGGAGTAACATATATCAAAAAAAACTATACTGTGATTTGTATTTTAAGTTTATAGTAGTATTTATATGGGCGTTATAACAATAATAAAATATAGAACTAAAAGGTAACCTCATTATAACACGGAAGAAACGCATTAGTAAACAAAGCAAAATAAAAAGCTAACCCCATCAAAAATTGCAAAAGAAACAACTTAATGTTAAATTAGGCTTTTTTCCTGCCAGCAAGAAAAACAAAGGCCTCAAGACTTGTTTCATGTTTCTGTTTTACAATATAATAAAGAGCTCGTGGAAATTTTTCATTGAGCAGCAACAGTATTGACGGCAGGATTACTGTCTGCTGCATCAACAGCAGCAACGCTACTACTACCGGTGCTACCGGTGCTGTCAGTTCCATCAGCAGCAGCGGCAGGATCTGAACTAGAAGCAGAACTAGACCCAGAAGTAGTGTCACCTTTGATTAAGTGGTCGTAAATCCATTTACCACCCATAGCCCCAGCAGCACCAATACCCCAGTGCTTAGCATTGGAGGAACTAAAGAACTTTTTCTTCGAGTTGGCTTTGGAAGCATTTTCTTCAGTACTGGCAACCGGTTTGGAAAAGTCTTCTGGGTTAGCTTTAGCCACAGGGACTGCGAGCACTGGTTGGAGGGCAAAAGAGGCGGTGACGGCTAATGAAGCGAGTTTGAGCAATTGCATTTTTGGGTTTTGGGTAGTATGTGAGAAAAAGGTTGTCGATAAGTCGAATTGATGAATATGTAAAGTAACTTCTTTTTGTTGAGACAGTTAATTGATTTACTGATTGTATAAAACGGGCAGCTGTAGAAAAGGGTTCTTTATAGTATATATAGTAGCAAATTTTCTGAAACTTTTAAACATTCTCATTTTTCTATCGTCAGTAATATTATTGTTATATTATATCCAGTAAACCGTATACCCATTACCATTATTTTCCAAAACCCATACTTCTATCTACTGATCCTCTAATACGCATCACATCGTATTACGACTATGTTGCACGGCATTCTTAGTATTGGCATTTTTTGTCAAGATCTGATTACAATGACAACATTTTTTTTTGAGCAGCATAATACTACGAAAAGGCTGTTGAGGCCTTCGACGTATCAAAATAACACCATAATCGTCTGCATTGTTCAATATTGCTGTGCACGGCCCGATATTATTTAGTTGGGGTAAAACCCATGGAATCGACTAAAAGAAAAAAGTAATTTCGCTTGAGGAGAGACCGTTTAGCAAAGATACGCTATTTTTCTATCCCTCAAAGTGGAGAATACTATTGAATATGTTCTCGCATTATATTAGCAAATATGGCAAAGGTAATGGAGAAAGAATAACAAAATATTTGGGCCTTATCATATTTTGATGTTAAGTAACTCGCATCACGTATTAATCGGCTATAAGCCTTTAGAGTGAAGGCAAAACGTAACCGTTTTTATGCAACATTGTGCATTATTGCGCTAGGAGCAGCACTGTTTTATATTACCGCCGAAACGCCAATGGTTTTAACATGCACCGTTCTCTCTAGACAACAATAAACTCATATGCTAGTTTTCAAAGCACACGCACATTTTGAAACGCATATTTACGGTTTTATATGGTGTAAATTATTCCCATACCGTTTTCAAGATCAAAACCTCTATCCAACACAGTTTCATACTGTGTGCTTGCTCTGGTAAAAGACAACTGTGTCAATCTTCACCGCCTTACATACGAGAAAATAAACTGAGAACTAGATCAAACGACAGGGGTACAAACGAAAGGAATGCAAACAAAAAGACTGAATCCTCAATAAATACAATTAAATGTTACAAGCACAGTTTATGAGGAAGATAACTATGCAATACATATGTGTATGCAGATCAGTTTGAATAAGAAAGATGAGGAGATATCAAAGTCTGCGATTCCGTAAGATACAAAAACTGCCTTAGAGAATTATTGAAAAGTCTTGCCAACTATTTCAAAGTAAAAAAGCTTAGAATTGAGGCAATAGCTTGGAATGAGGTGGTGGATGATAAGCATTGAGCAATTTTGTAGCGCAACCCAGATTGAAGTGGTTAAATTCGTCCACTAGCCTGTAGACCTGCTATTCATTAGTATAGTTTTTATTTTATTTAAATGATACCTTTCTAAATAATACTAGAGACACAACCATTTACAGATGCTTGTTTATATAAAAAAATCAGGGTGTAAGTAGGTTAGGAAACATAGTAAAACCATGTGTATGCATTGAGAGAATTAAATGAAAAAGAGAGCCAACAAGTAATGAGGTGTTAACATATGAAATGTAAAAAGAGGGTCTAACAGAGTAGATATTATTATATAGCTTAACGCAACCAGACGAAGTTAGCATTAAGATATTTTGACTATAGAAGTAAAAAGTATGAGGGAACAGTAGTTACGTCCTGTACTCTAATTGTCTGTAGGTATAGATTGGTCAAAAAAAAACAACAACCTGGGTTTAAGTAGTGAGCAATGTCTGCAAGTGTTTGGATTGATGATTGAATATGCGCTAATTGTAGTGGCTTTAGATGGCAATGTTGTAATTAACAGTCTTTTTTTTCTCTTATTACTGTTATTGGGTATTGTTTGCACTAACATTCTCGGATGAATTTTCTGAGCCATCATTTTTCACTTTTCTATTAGTTGAACTAAGTTTCAGAATGCTATTTTTGTTGTTGCTATCATCGTTGTCGCTGTTATTGTTATTGTTGTTCAGAGGAGGGGTGTTTTTAGAATTTGGATTAGTAGAGCTATCAGCGACTGTTTCTTCAGCAAAATTGGTATCATCAGACACATTGTCTTCAAATTTGTTTTGGATAGGGGTTTCTTCCTTTTTTGGGTATGCGTCTTCGTAAGCATAGATTGGCGACTTGGGTATGGCTTGAAATCTGTAAGAAGTTTCCCATTTTAGCATCACCCATGGGTTAGCAATGCGCTGCCAAAACCGATCGAAATCTGTATTGAAAAGATCCTCAGTGGATTCATCGAATCTTATCAAAGTGTCATCTTCCTCTAGATTGCTTTCGCTATTATTGTCTGGCGCGTGAGTATAATTATTTGTAGCTGGTTCAAGAGAATTAGCGTTTGCCTCATGACCGTACGATGTTTGGTCTTGTCCTCTTCTATCATTTAAAAAGTTGCGAAAACTTTCATCACTAGCAAGGATTTGATTATAGTTCTCTTGATTTCTGTGCTTCGTTTTAAAATAAATAGCTCTCGTGTGTTTTGGATCACGCAAGAGCAGGTCAGTGGTTTTATCAGGAACAATCAACGGCAATGTGGACATTCTGGACCTCAATGTATCTTCATCAATCAAGTCTGGAAAATCAACAAGATTCTTTCTTTTAAGCCAAATCTTATACCTAGTAAGCCATTGTTCATGCGTCATTATTGGCTCATATAATGGCCCATGCCAATTCACAAGCACTTGACTCAAGATGCTAGTGTCGTGAAAATCAAAAATTTCTTTAACTTCAGCTTTCATTGGGTTTTCTGCGGAATTGTATCTATTCAAAGCAAGATAGTCTTTAAAAGTACTTCTGGAGATTTTGGCCTGTTCATACAATGGATCATATGGCAATGTCAATCTGGCATATTCAAACCCACTAAGCAATATGAGGTACCCACCACCCAAGACAAATGGAGTCTTAAATAAAGTATTTAGAAATATTCTAGTTTTTGATTGATTAAACACATTCAAGTGGTTTCTTGTCTGTAATGGAAATGTAGTTCTTTTGCCAAATCTGTATAGACCTATCCCTAATGCTAGTTGGGCGGTTGATAATAAAAGAATCGCATCTGTTCTATCTCCAAAGGGAATTAATGGGCCCCAATGGCGTAGGCCAAAACTCATGTTATTGTAAAAACCAAACTGTTCAGCAAGACCAGAAATTTCTTGTGCCTGACCATTGCCACTTCCATCATTCGCTGGGTCCACTGGGTTGTCTTCGTTGCTGTTGTTTCCATTGCCATTGTTATTGCCATTGCCATTGCCGTTAGCGCCTCCACTGCCTCCTCGTGATGCACTACCTCTATTATTGGTGTTTCTGGAAGGAAAGAAGAATCCCATTTCGCTTCAATTGTCTTGGCGCTCTTTGGAAAAATAATTCCAGGGCTTGGGAATTCAAGTGAGTTATCGGAAATAGAGATGAGGTTGAGCTATCACACTATATAGTGCCATAAAAACCGGTTATTTAAAGTGGTTTTTTGAGTATTGAAACTTTCTTTAGTTTTCCATAGAATACTTTTTTACCTCGGGGTTTTCTAGTGCCCAAAAAAACCGTGTGGTACCCCTTTGCTTGTGGGCGCCTTTATAAGGGAC
This sequence comes from Saccharomycopsis fibuligera x Saccharomycopsis cf. fibuligera, assembly GCA_001936135.1. Lineage (NCBI taxonomy): Eukaryota > Fungi > Ascomycota > Saccharomycetes > Ascoideales > Saccharomycopsidaceae > Saccharomycopsis > Saccharomycopsis fibuligera x Saccharomycopsis cf. fibuligera. The sequence continues at coordinate 849,663 of CP012817.1, read as the reverse complement.
GGGAAAAAATACCATAGACAAAACCTGTCGTATCAGGAAAGTATTATAAGTGAATCAGTCATTCTGTACTATTTTGAAAAAAGACATCTCAATAATGACCCCTTGGCGTAGAGGTTAACGCGTTTGCTTCACACTTGAAGTTTCTTCTAGGGTGCGCAAAAGGTCCCGAGTTCGAACCTCGGAGGGGTCAATTTTTTTGCAGACTTCATCTGGTGTATGTATATATGAATGGTCGATATTGGCAAATGTTGAATGCAGGCTGTCTGCTAGTAAGATTGCTCAGCAATGCTATAGGTATGTTTTGCCTGAAGTTAAGGTTGGCTTTGGACAAAGAAACTCCAAAAAGTGCTAGCATCTGCTGGATTTCTTTTTGTTTGGCGTGCGAAGTTGCGATGACGCTGCGCCGCTTCTATGGACAAATTCCAGTGACCTTTTAAGATTGCTACTCTTAAGTTTTTTTTACTTTCATTCTGCGATGTAAAAACATAACTCACTACGCTAACCTCAAGTAAGCCTCTTTTTTACTACTTTACTATCTTTTACTACTCAATTCCTTAAACATATTTACCAATGTCATCGTATCTCATCAAGTTTATCACAAAAAGAGTATGTTTCTTGAGTGTTTTACGTCCGCTGCTGTACTCTTTTGAAATCGGCAACAACCAAGCTCCGAGTCTCGGACATATTCATTTTACTAACCACTGAAATCCCAGATTTTCAACGAAACCACTCTCAACAAGTTTGGTACCGAGGACCCATACTACGAAGAAATCATCGTTGATTCAGGCTTAAACAAAGAAAGAAAACTTGTCAAGCGGGTTAAAAAGAAGACTCCACAGGGAGTGAGTACCAATGATGCTAGAATTTATGAAAAGGTAAAGCGCAGGGCATACCGAATGGACCTACTTTTCAACATTTGCGGTGTTAGAGTCGGCCTCGGCAACTTAATTGGTGCAGTGCCTATTATTGGTGATATTTTGAACATCTACTTGTCGATATTGATTTTCCGGTTATGTTTGCGTGTTCAAGGCGGCTTGCCAGTTGACATTCAGATCAAGATGATTCTCAATATTCTCATTGACTTTGCAATTGGATTGATTCCTATTGTCGGTGACTTTATTGACATTCTTTACAAAGCCAACTCGCGAAATCTTTTGCTTCTCGAAAAACATCTTATTCAGGTTGGTGAAGTTAATTTGGGCAAAAGGGACCATGTTGACGGGCTTAGTGAGGCGGACGTCAAGAAGTACTTGGAGAACATACCTCTCACAAGCAACTTACGAAAAAAGACTACATAGTTTGCTCTCCGCGGAAATTGAAGTTTCTGTGCTAAAACGTACTGAAAAATGATAACGAGGGAGGAATATCATATGATTATATAGGAAGTTTACAATTGGTTATTAGTATAGTGGCTTTTGGTTATGTGAATATTTTTGTAGTCAGTCTACCGGTACACAGCGTGTCGAAACCACTTGCTCACTTGACAGTGTCCTGTAAGTCTTTCTTGGGTCTAAGTGGTTTGTCTTTTCCTTGCTTTGCAACATATTAGCTATCTGCTATTCATACGTCATCTATATGCCTTATATCTTAGATAAGTAGAGTCACCGATCATTTATGTTTGAGTTTTCTGGAAAACACAACTAATGATTACAGATTAATTGCCTCCTCGTCACAGTATATACTCTAGTATACTACAATATACTATTGCAAGCTCGGGGAGGCAGTGAGAGTGCCGGGTGACGCCTTCTCTCAACCAGAAGCTGAAGCGGGAGACCCCGAAAGTGAAGAAGAGTAGAAAAAAGTAAAAAAAAAAAAAAATAAAACGGGCTCTTAGGATCAAAAGAACTAGCCAACATCCGGTGAGATCTCTCGATCATCGCCCTGTCAAGCCATCCTACCAAACACTATCAACACTTAACTCACAGACTGTTGATAGGAAGGTAACCTCCTCAATACCAGCTGCCCCTACAAGTCATTAGAGCAGATCTTTACGACTCCCCAAGTCGGCTGGTACTGTTAGTATCTTCAAGCGCCCTTCTCACCAATCAACATGAGCAACTTTTTTAGTCCTGTTAACCTTAACGGTAACAGAAGAGGATTTTTGGATGACTCGTTCATTCTTCTCAATAGTAGGAACCAGAAAAATTATAATAATGGTAATCCTAGCAACGTGAACTCCGTTTCAAGCTCCTACATACCAAACGACAATGTCCCGGGCCATCTCCACAATAATGGAATCAACAACAACAAAAATAACAATAGCAGCAGCAGCAGCAGCAATATCGGCGCAAACCATGATAACTATTTTAGTAGCAGTAACACTCACACAGTTTCCCTTGGTTCAAAGGCAACTCTGGCTAGCATTTGGTCCAAAAATAGCACTGGCACTAACAATGATACCAGCGCTCTGAACAAATATGATCTCTTCTCCGGGACATCATCAGGCTTCAGCGGCAACAACAATTTGTCTTCGACTTCAAATTTCTATCCAACTGACAACATTATGCCAGCAGCTTCTTCGGCTGCTTCAACTGCTCCTAGCGCTACTAACTCAACTTCGGCGTCATTGATGAGCAACCCGTTATCTTTCACGAACTTCAACAACAATGGCTCAGCGGTTCCTATTGCTGTTGGCAACACCAGCTTCCAAAGACCTGACAGCTTTACCACTCCACCTAATGATATCGATAATTCTGTCGGTAACACTTCTGGAGGTGTACCAATCAATAGCACTCTGACATTCAACAACGGCTTTAATGATCAGTTATTTGACTTTGGAGGTTCGACGAATACTGGCAATGCTCCAAATGCTTTTGGCAATTCAAAAACAAGTGGCGCTTCGACCCCAAGATTTCCTGCTTTTGATCCAATGGGCTCTAATCCAAACAATACTATATCATCATACCTTGACATTAACACTTCGACATATCAAAGCAACAGGGCTGCTTTACAGTTGAATACGAACAAGCATAGCGGATTTAATAAAACCAATAACGGTGGTCGTTTCATGGATGCCTCATTTTCAAATCCTATAAACCATAATAATGCTAAAAATGCAAACAATACAACAACAAGCAGCACAGAAACGCCTCTTACAACTCCAGTGTTAAGCTCAAATCTTTATTCTAGATTTTTTCCCTCACCGACAAGTGAGCGAGTCAGATATAACTACAATACAACTAATAATACACCGAGCGTTTCCACAAATAATTATAACAACAATGACCAGATAACCCACCTCAACTTAGCCTCAAGCTTAAACACACCAACTGATTCTTACAAAAATTTAACTGGAGATAATTTATTTTTAGATACAAGCTTCAATTCTATTGGAAGAGTTCCTAATGGTAGTTCTCATAACGATATCAATTATAATATGAATCATAATGCAAATAATATCTTAGACACATTAAAAAATAAATCATTGGATTCTTTCGATCTAGCATTTGAGAAAAATACAGAAGATATGATTCCAACTTTCATACATGATGAATCGCAAATTGCTGTCAATGACGTTTTTTTGGGTAATAGTAACAGTAACGCCGAAGAAGGTTACAATGGTAACAACCCTCAAAACCTTTTCTTGAATAGCTTAGATGTTACGAAAAGTTACAGCAACCCTTCTAATACTATTTCTTCTTCGATTCCAAGTACCAGTAATTTGAGTTTAAATGGCACAAGCAGCAATGATGGCCAGTATAATACAGGATACTTTTCTAATTCTGATTCATACACTCAGAGAAGAAACTCCAACTTCTTGCATTTATTAAATTCGCAAAGCAACAATAACAATAACATAATAAATCACAAGGATAAGGATAGGATCAATTCAAGTCTCACAAATCAAAACAGTAAACAGCTTAGTAGTTTGGCACAGAAGACCAACAATGCGCTACAAATAAATCTTGATGCGAAAGATGAAAATCAGCCCGCAGTTAATTCTCTATCAATTAAGCATAAAAAGCTAGTGGCTCATTCTAATGATCTTGAGAATCAGATAAATAGTATGAACACACAATTTTGCGAGACTTTGAAGAAAAATGGGGATGATGAAGATGATATCTTGGTTTCTTTGGAAGGATTCAATCTTGGTGATAGCCTGACTCCCAAACAACCGGCATCCAAAGAAGATATCATTGGTGTCAACGACAATGATGAAAATACGGATGAAGAGGAATTGCACTTACGAGTTTCGCTAGACAGTATTGTTAACTATGATGCTTCATATCCCGAAGGATTTTCATCTACTTTCTACAAGCGTGCTGACAACAATTTCATGTTTGTGAGAGAAATTCAAGCGAAATCTACGATAATAAAATTTAAGTCATCATCAATAATTGAATTTAGGTTAAGTTTGCCTTCGATACCGTTATTCACTACTGAAAACAATTTAGAAAGTACCAAATCAGAAAAGCCAGAAGGATTAGGCAAAAAGAAAAAATACAAGTCATACGCAGTCCAGATTAACCTCAATGAGCTAGAGGGCAAAATTGGCGGCTTGCGGGTGTCCAAGCAGCAGGCTTTACAGCAACAATTACAACAACAACAACTGCAAAAGCAAGATTTACATTCATCTTCCTCAAAGAAATATTCTGGATTTCACTACCGGAAATCTGGAGGCCTGAAACACAAGGGTTCCAATACATACTACTACAAGAAAGGCTATATCAATAGTATCAGCTCCAAGTCTAAATGAGGTACTCTGCAAGTCAACCACTTCATATGGAAATAATTACGAACTTGAAAATGAGACTAAAGCTGTTATCTTTTTAGTGCTGCGGTTTTTTTATGCAGTGAGCGCTGCTTAGCGGCTGCTGATAGACACTGCAGGCAACATTATCATGCGCTGGGGCGCTGAGGGTACTGGTACCCGGCGAGCGGAGATCTCGCGGGGAGTGACGAGATGAAGGAAGACTGGTATTCCGGCGACAGCCTTCTTTTGCTAACTACAGTTATGTCTACCTTGACACATTCTAGTACACTGGCGTCTTTGTTCCTTTCTTTCCCATTTGGCCTTTCTAATTTTAGTCAGTAACAATAGTCATTGCCCTGTCTTTTTGCAACTCAGCACAATATAGAGGAATAGACAAAGAAGCTGAAGACGACAGCTCAGATCACACACATGTCTTCAAAGACGGATAACCGCCATCGGGCTGCTTCTCCAGCCAGAAAAAGACGGCGAATTATGTCTTGTGAATCTTGTAGGAAGCTTAAGACCCGCTGTGATCGGGTACAAGGGATTCCTACATGTCATCGCTGCTCAGTGTTGAAGCTTGACTGCTCATTGAAAAGTTCTGACAATGTGAGGAGAACACCATCAGATAACGACAGTAATGTTACTTTGAGCGCTATTGACAAAAACAACAATAACAAGATCCTACAGAGAGCAAATATTGAGAACCAGGTCAGCGATACTAATTCTACCGTTGATTCCCTGAAGATCGAAAATTTGGCAACTGAGGAAGTTATTAAAGATACTATTTATCAGCGACAACATCAAGAGCAACAGCTAAGTAATATGGAACTTGTTTTGCAGAAACTTGACTCTTTTGAGAAAAGATTTGAAGAATTAAGCGCCAACTTAGATGAATTGCGAAGCGCCAGTAATCATAATCATAATCACGCAAATTATAAAGACAGAATTAGCCATAGTAATTGCAATAGCAATACAGGTGCTAATATAAAATCCGCAGGCTTAACGCTTTGTTCAATTTCTAAAGATAGAGAAGAATCGCTCGTAAGCAACACCTTAATCAACAATACTATAGACAATATTCAACTAGACTTTTATACCTCTTCTTCTCCAGCCTCGCTAACTAATCAGGTAGATTATTCTTTATTTCAGAAATCTAACGATTATGCAACTTTCAGAACGCAGTGCAACGAATTCATTGAACTTTTCACCCAAAACCAATCATTTTATCAAAACTTGGCCAAGTCGTTTCTCAAAATTAGTCATTTTTGGATTATTCCTGGTGGTATCAAAAAAATCACTCCAGAATACGTATTTGAGCATCCATTTATTTCTTGTATATTTGTACTTATCGGCATGTGTTTTGACGATAGCCATAATTATGTCAATGAGCAAAAAACTTTATTTGAACTCGCCATGAAATTATTGGGAAAAGCATTGCTTATTGACAATCTAACAGATCATGATATTGAAGCAATAGTATATATTGCCACATTCAACATTAGCCGTAAATCTGAAGCTAATCAATTTAAACTAAATAAGTGGCTAATTACTAATTTTGCAATGAACCATATAATTATAGCGTTTCGATTTCAGGACATATTTACTAAGGTTTTGTTGGCTAGAATTTATGATAAAGATCAACTATTTCATTTAAGAATTTATAATTCTTTGTTAATTGCATTTTTGCAAGCTTCTTTGGATAATAATAGGCCAGTTTTTATTACGAATGATTATTTAAATTTTGCTAAGCTTATTCTAAAATTTCCAGAAGGATTGATTCTTGTTGGTGACAAAATTATTGTCTCCAAATTGGATTTGTTATTTTTGGTTGTTAATTTGATAAATAATGAGAAATTTGCAGTGGGGATTTTAAATGATATCAAAGACCCGCAATTGTCGAAATTTGTTGATGAAAAGAACATGGTATTAAGAATTCCGGAAATGGAAAATTGGAAGCAGCAAAATAAGCATCTTATTCGGAATGATATTGCTAAAATTTTAATTAATGCATTTCACTATTACTATATTTATCTTTCAAAAAGAATTTTGAAAGATTTAGAAATCAAGTTCAAGATTTTGTATCCTTTACAAATGAAATCATTTACGTCACAACAACTTAAGTCATTGGATCTGCTAAAAAAAATTTGTTTCAAAACGTCAATAAAGTACTGTTTTAAACTTCTTAAAAACACTCTAGATCTTAATGCATATTTCATCAAGGGTTCACCAATGTTTCAGTTTGACCAAATAATATATGCATCTTTAACTTTGCTAAATTCCCTTGCATCAATGACGTCGTTTAAGAATAAGAGAAGAACCATTGAACTTATTGGTAAAAATTTCTGGAACCTCAAAAAATTAGGAATAAAGAAAAATGATGCTACTGATACTTTGGAAAAAGTACTAAAGGTGATTATTGATGCAGCTATAAAAGATCATAGTATTTTATTTGATACTTTGAGCCATACACCTTCATCAAAAAATGCCTCTAATAATGTTGGTAAAACCAAAACTGCGACTACCTTTACTGATAATGGATTTACAATCAATGGCTTTGATGAAAGTGATATTGATTTTCAGGATGATGATGATGAGGAATTGGAAGTCGATTCACAAGTTAAACAAGCTCTTAGAAATGAAAACGAAACACAAGCAGGTGCTGATGGTGACGAACATGACAGTAATGCTAAAAATCTCGCCGATAATGATGATGAATCTGCTGTCGAAGATGATACAGTAAGTGTGCTTAGTAATATTGCAGAATCTCTTTATACTGCTGAAAAGGATCATAATATCAGGTACACTACATCTGATGTTCGCAAGCGGACTACTAGTTTTAGTGCTAGCAAGTCAAGCGTCAAGACTGCATCGGAGTTCTTACCACTTAAAGCTCGATCATATAGTGACACTGGAAATGAGCGGTATTTATTCAGTCCACAAAAACAACAGCAGAAACAGCAGCAATGCAATCAGTTGAAATTATCCGAATTTAATGCACCTTGGAGAATTGGTAGTAAATCGCCGCTTGGCTCGATGAAGGAGCATCCACACTCTCCTGTAATATCAACAACAAAACCAACATCGAAAAGGCCATTAGCAAAATTTACTAGCTTTCAAAATGGTTCCCCACCAGGTACAACAACAGCTTCTGTCAATGTAATAAATAGTCACAATATTAATGGGAAGCCCAACTATTTGCCTCCAATTATGTCAACCTCTACAAGTTTTGATCTCCCTTCACAGTATCAGTTCCCTGTTCGGCATCAAACTTTTGATGGACTTGTTGATTCTCCGAACAATTACAGAAATAGCATTCTTAATCCATCTCCAGTAGCAGTAAGCGCAATATCGCCGACATTGCAACAACTTTCTACTCATACTAGCCCCCACAGTAATGGGCATGCATCATTTGAACCCGATCAATTTCATCAACATAATCATCAACAACATCCCCACCAGTCACACTGCCAGTCACATAATCAAACAGAGTTTCAGCTTCAATCACAATCACAATTGTTGCACCAGCCACAACACCATAATCAGCCATATCAACATCAACATCAACATCAACATCAACAATCACTTGAGCCAGAATCACTATTCTTATTCAATGTTGACCAAACTAGCCTAGATAACATTCTAATGCCTGACACATCTGAGTATGATAATTTTAATGATTTTTATCGTGACTTGTTTGTTAATAATGATATGGATGGGGAATATTTCAACATTAGAACATAAGTGACTGACTTTGGAATTATTAGCAAGTTCCTTTTTTGTGGTTTTTAATGAATGCCAGGTCAGGCTCTATATATGAAACGACGAAAACCCTATTCGAAACTTTGCTCATACATTTACCGTCGAAACAATAAAAGTCTTGAAGTTATACTATCGATACTTGTGGGAAGTAGGGAGCATTGAAAAAATGGGAAAATTAGAGCACGAATTAATAATTGTAAAAATCTTTATAGATGCATAGATAGCTTGATAGGTTGATAATTGTTTACATAGACATAACTTACAAATCAATGAACACTTCGCTGTATGATGAACGAGAATAAAATTAACAAAATAAAAAAGTAATCTTAAGATAGTATTCTATAGACACATCTGTACTAGAACTGTAGTATGGTTCTGTAAATATCTTGCGGTAATGTGACTTAGGTTCACACATGGAACAAATCCAGGCAGGGATTGTGTGAGCTCACTAGTGAATACTATAACTAGTGAATACTAGAATGTAAAGAGATATAATGATGACGGTAAAGCTTTTAGCTTTAGGTTATTTATAACTTTATTTCTATTTTTGTTTGCAACACTAAAACTTTTTTGTAGTTGTGAATCTAGCGTAGTGTGTGATGATATGTTGTTTAGTGATATATCCAGATCCATGGATTGTAAGTAAGGAAGAAATATAAGACCAGAAAAATGGTATAAAACTTAAGGTGGTTTTACTTTTACAAAAATACTTCAAAAGCATGCAACAGACCAATACCAAAACAAATAAACAAACAAACAAAAAAAAAAAAAAAAAAAAAAAAAAAAAAATAGAACAACAGAAAAAACATAAAAACAAAAACAAAAAATGGCTTATTAACTTTGTTTTGCTATGTTTTATGTTTAGTAACGATAGCAAAAATAGTACTTTCGAATCAATAATGCTACCACATCAACAACACTTAAGCCTGCCACCAAACCCATTAAAGGAATAATTCTGCTAATAGAAATAGATAACCCAACTATCAATATGTTAAAGGTGAAGAGTTTCTGACTTGGCCAAATTGTAATCAAAGTAGACTGACTAATTGGAGAAGACTCAAGCACAATTTTTGGTTGTTGCGCATTCACATAATGTGTTTCTTCTTGTGTATAATATGCCCTTTGTTGTTGATTGAAATAAGGTGGTGTTGATGTTGATTGGATATCTGAAAAAGTGTAGTACTGTCTCATAAAGAAAGTGATGAATGCCAATTGTGTCAACAACAAGAGGATTCTGACAGTCCAATATTTTACCCCGTGGGTTGGTAATTTGCGTAATATATTGCAATTATAGTATTCTGCGAATTTAGAGACCCTATCATGCTCTTCTTCACATCCATATCGCAGATCATTGAGATCATGATAATCATTGTCTTCTCTACCATCCTGTGGCAGAATAAGTGAACTTAATGATTCAGCGCTGCTTGTGTCAATAACCATCAATGAACTTTCAGTACCTCTTCTGTCTACTGGTCGAGCAAAGTTTGGTGTTTCTTGCACTTCTGCAAAACTATTGAAAAAGTCGGTCTTACTGCTAGATCCGACTTTGTCATTAAAAATAAAGTTGCTAGCATTGTTAGTATATATTTCTTTTCCGATTATTTGATTGAGCACTTTTAGAAGCTCTGGAGTCAACATGCGCTCTGCTGGATTGCGACTAAGAAGGTTCCTTAAGAGATTGTAGATTTCTTCAGGAAGGTCATCCCTGTAATAGTGTTGTTTAAAACTTGGAGAGTTGAAGAATTCGTTAATGTCAAAATTTTTAATTTTTAACTTGAGGTGAGAATAGTTAGTATCATTAGTGTTACTGGCAGTAAACTCGCCACGAGTAGGAAGTTTCGCACTATTGTTTAACGGAGCTGTAGATAATGGGGACGAGAATGAAGAAGATGATTGGGCAGAGTCCATAAAGTAAGGCAACGTGCCAAAACACATAAAAAATAAAATCATGCCTAAACCAAACATGTCAGTCTTTTTGCTAAAGTTTGTTAAAGTAGGTTTATTTGCTAGTAGACTTTGGGAAATGTCAGTGGCCACAGCAGGAACTAAAAGTTCGGGAGCAACGAATTCCAATGTGCCAGTGGCTCCCGTTGAATTTCTCGTTTTGCCTTCAAACTGGCTTTCACCAAAATCAGATACAAGTATGCTAGGAAGTGAAGAGTACTGCTTAAACTTGATTTCATCATACACCTTTCCTGGGTCGATGTCATCTGGCGGATCTTCGTATCTTGTGGAAAGTAAACAATTTGAAGGCTTTAAGTCTCGGTGAATAATGTGATTAAGATGTAATTCGTAAACTCCGGTCACTATGTCTTTGAAGAATTTTAAGATCTCAATAATAGTAAGTAACCGGGAACCATTAATATTGTTATTATTATTATTATTATTATTAGTGCTATTTGCGAAATTACCATCTTCCTCATAATTGGTATTAGTGCTAACACCAGCACCAGAACCAGCACCAGCATCAGCATCCCTTTGTTGCTGTCTTTTGCGTTTGCGAAGCTCCCTGACTTTCTGTTTTCTAGTTTCAATATCATCTTTCGGAGTCTTCAAATTATTCACCATATCTTCAAGATTACCACCATCGCAATATTCAGTCAAGATAAAGGCGCAAGGCACTTGCGGGCCAAAATCGCTAACCTGACTAATTTCTAACCAAACATGATTATATTTAACCAAATTTTTATTGGAGGTACTTAATAAGCAAAGAAGCTCCACTTCACGAAGAATGCGGCTCAACCCACGAGTATCATTGCCAATTGGAATCTTCTTGACGGCAAAATATCCTAGTGAGAAGTTATTGATAAAATGTTCAACTTTATAAACAACGGCATTAGAGCCTCTACCGAGCAATTTGTCCACCTTGAAGAATTTGGCGAAATATTCTTGAGTAAAAAGATTTGCTGGTAATTCCTCGTACAATTTGGATGCCAAATCATCGGGGGTTTCCAACAGCGGAAGTGCCGGTCTTTTTCTAGTTGCTGTTGCTGCCGCTGATATGTGGTTTCCATTTTCCAAGCCGAGTATCTTTGCTGGAGCAGGACGTGGATATGTCAACAGAGAAACTGAAGAAGAAGGAGAAGAGGAAGATCCAACTTCAAGTGCCGGTAATCCGCCAGTACCATGCAGCATATCTTGGCTATCAATTTGATCTTCATCGAAATTTGAAGATAAAGCTAATAATTTGAAATAATTATTGTTAACGTACTTGAAGTTTCTATTGTACCTGTTGTTGAAAACGTCTGATCTTCTTCTAGCAAAAGAAGCATGTATATTGTCTCTATCTTGTTCATCACTTGCTACAGAGCTGCCATCATGATTATTATTGTTATTGTTAATAATATTATTATTACTAGAGTTGCCATTGCCGTTGTCGCTACTACTGACATTGACATTGAAACCATTAGCATTCAAAAAAGAGCCACAATTGGGACACTTGAAGCTTGCGCTATTTCCTCTTGTCTGCGTAGTGAGAGTCAGCAGGGAGTCATTAGCGCCGTGGCGATTGTTATGACGGCCAACTGAATCGGGAAGAAAGCCATTGTTGCGGGAAGACTGAGAAGATGGGGCCGCGAATTCAGTGCTGGTCTTGACGAGTTGAAAACTATTTGAATTGGCATCATGAACAATTATTGCGCCCCTTGAAGGGTCATGTCTAATGCTTGGTTAGTTTATTACAGTACTTTTTGAGTAGTGTCAAATGAACTAGGCGTTAAGTTCTAAGCAGCTAAAAACTGTATCTTTAATACTTACAATACAACATTGAGATTGTTGTTCTCGCCGTTATTGTATTTTATGAGTGACATTTTTCATAACTTTGATAAAGGAAGCCTATTATTGAGGCTGTAATTGTTGTTAAGAGGGTCGCTGCTAATGAAGTTGAATTGAAGAGATGCGATCCTCCACAATCAAATTACAGGAGAAAAGACAACCAAAAAACTCCGCTCGCCTGACTTTTTCTGTATGGTCATAACTACAATAACTATAACCAGAGCCACAGCAGAATACACATGATAATGGTACAACTTGTATTGACTTTCCCTTTCAGCAGTATATGGACTATATATAGTGAGGGTAGCAGCAACAGTGCCAACCTAAGTTAACTGTTCCTAGTCTAGCTAGCTAATAAATAAATGATTGTCTCAGAACTACTACATACGTACACTATATCCCTCTACTTACCTATCAGTATTAAAACTAGTATCAATATCAGTATTAATCGACTTACCTACGTCTATTACGGAAGTTTCCGCCTTTTCTGAACTTTCCACTGTTTCTACGACCACCATTATGCCCATTGTTCTTTGATATTCTTCCCGTTTTGCTGCTCAATGTTTCTCTTCCCGAGGTCAATCCTATTTCTCTAGCTAATGCGGTATCTGGGTCCACACCAAACTTTTTAACTCTAGCAAGGTCTTTTTCTGCCAATTGTTGAGCCTCTTCATCATTGAATTTTTTAGCACGAGCAATTTTCTTCTCAAGTAAGTCAATAGCAGCAGCTTTTCTTTCTTCTGGACTTAATTCTTTTGGTTTTTCTTCTTTTGGTTCGTGCTGTTGTTCTTGTTCTTGCTTTTTCTCAGTTGGGTAAATCACGGTCAAGTCGCCTTCTTGTTTGGTGGTGTTGGCGCTGGAATTGGCATTGAGAGCAGCACTCTCCGAAGCCGCTGGTTGGGCTGTTTCACTGGCAGCTGGGGCCTCGGTAGCAGCAATAGGTTCCCCCTTTAACGGTTCAGCACCAGCACCAGCACCAGCACCAGCAGCAGTTTCTTCTTTTGCAGGTTCAGCTACTCCGGTAGCATCAGCCTGTTGAAGACGAGCAATCAAGTCACTCTTCACTCCGGCGGTGGAGAGTCCTTTAGCCTTAAGCGTTTCTTTCAACTGGGCCACGGTTTGGCTAGAGTATTCAGACATTGTTTGTTTCTTATTTTTCTTCTTTTTGTTTATAAAGATCAGCGAGCCGAAGACAATATTGTTGTAAATGGTTTAATTTTAATGATTGAGGGGCTTTGTTTGCGAAGTGCTTACCGACGTCTATTGAGCAATTTGTTTAAGACCAACTAGCGTGTGCGTGAATATGCTTGACAGATAGCAGTGAAAGTGTGCGTTTGTAGATAGCCCTAAAGCTGGTAAGATTCTGTTAGTTTTCTCAATTGACTCAAAAATTAACAGCTTTTCTTGTAATTTTGCAAAAAATTGAAACGGTATATCAGTGTGAATAAGCAACTAGCAATAACCAATATGTGTCCAGCAAGTCAAAGAGGTGTAGTGTGTCAATATATTTTATGCCCGTCCGGCCGTCGCTTGTTTTGTTTTTTTTAATTTTGATTTTTTCAGCGATTTTCATTTCGTTTGAATTTTCATTTCGAGCTTTCGACTTTCGTGTCGTCACACGTGTTTTGGGGGCGACCGTACCCCTTTTCTGATATATATACATGGCGCTCATTACCCAGTAACAACTTACAGTCACAACTTTAAGATACTCCTTTGGCGTAAACCAACCTTGTTACTATGCTAGGGACCAGTATTTTCAAGTTTTACTAGTTGCAATATACCGGCAGCATTAAGTCATTTAAGAGTCTTCGATTTACTAGCTTTGATATTGTTACACTGGCTGCACTGTGAAAGAAAATATTATAGGAAATTACACCTTTTTCTAATAAAAACGACTTTTATTTCTTAATTTCTTAGCTTCAACTCAAAATTTTTTTGAAACTATAGTATAGTATAGTACATAAAAAACAAGTAAATAAATTATGATAATAGTAATGATGATAATAGTAATGATTATAATGATGATGATGATGACGGTAGTGGTGGTAATGGTAGTAGTGGTGGTAGTGGCAGTAGTGGTGGTAGTGGTGGTGGCGGTAGTGGTGGCAATAATTAGACTGAGTGATTAAGAACAATGATATAATATAATACGTCAAAGCCCAAAGGGCATGACGAGAAGAATAAAAACAAACACAAGCAAAAAATATAAAAGCCCAAGAAAAGCCCAAGAAATAAATACTTCAAAAAAAAACAAAAAGTCAAGAAATGTAGAAAGAGCAAACCGGATATAAGATCACCAACAATTTTCAAAAAATTAGCGAATGTGCAAAAAAAACAAACAAAGAAACAAAAAACAAAAAACTAAAAAAAATAATGGAAAATTAAAAGGCAAAAGAAATCAAATAACATTTTCTTTTTTTCTTGAAAGTGACAAGCAGAAATAATATAGCAGAAACAACAACATCGACAAGTGAACAATAAAAGATAAGTAGAGAAAACAAAAATCAAGACCGATAGAAAAATGCCGGCTAGTGTAGTTAAAAAGCATAAGTGTATCACTTATTCTTACCCTTAACATAAAACTCATCGATTTCCAAGTCATCAAAACAATACATTCTAACCAATCCACTCTCATCACCACCAGCAAATCGACTATCACTCAAATCCACACAACTAACCGAACTATTATGCCCACCAAATGTATGAATACATTTGCCCAGTTGTAAGTCCCACACTTTGACAAGTTTATCATGTGCACCACTAACAATCCGAAAGGTATCAGCAGCAATTGACCACACACCTTCGATGTGGCCAAACTGGGTACGGACGCATTTACCGGTTTTGACATCCCATACTTTGATTTGATTATCTAAGCCGGCGCTTAGAATGTTGGTTGGATAGTTTACAATATCAGTGGCGCCAAATTCTTCAGCTTCGGAGTTGGTATTAGTGATGTTAATATTATTTGTGTTTTCATTGTCGCTGCTGGCAGTGGTAATGTTTGTTTCATTGTTTTCAGTTTCAAAATCATTATTGTTCATATTTGTAACAAGTCCGTTACTAATGTTTTCGCTACCATTATTTCCAGCAGTAATCAGTCTTTCTTCTTCCTCTTCTTCTTCCTCTTCTTGTTCTTCTTCTGCATCACTGACTGGATCTTCAACTAACGTATCCTTGATCGTCAACGGCAAAGCACACTGGACCTGTCCAATGTGACCATTGTTGCCACTGAAAATCTTCAAGCAATTATTAGTTTTCAAACTCCATAGTCTAATAGTACAATCATCACTTGAACTAATTACAGTATTGGAAGGAGCATGAATCTTGACACAGTTGACCCAATCAGTATGACCCCGTAACGTATGACATGTTCTAGTTTCAACATTCCAAACTTTGATTGTATTATCAGCCGATCCAGAAACAATTGTTTTTCCATGAAGGTCAAGAGATATGATTGCATCAGAATGACCACGATACGTGGAAAGACATTCACCAGTATTTAGATTCCATATACGAATAGTTGAATCTAGCCCACCAGTAATGACTTTTTTGTCATCAAATACTAATGCTCTAACTCCACGAGTATGTCCAGTTAAGGTTCTGATGGCTTTACCGGTTTTGATATCCCAAACTTTGGCGGTACAATCATAAGAGCCGGTGATTAGGATGCGGTGGTTAAATTGTAAACATAGTATACCATCAGAATGTCCATGGAATTCTTTTAATTTGAAAATACCTTTACGCCAGTTGCGTTCAACTTTGAATCGTTCACTGTACACTGCTTTCCATGGACGGGTCTTTCTGACTTTGATCTTTGGTGGCTGTACTTCGGCAGTGTTATTGGCAAAGTTTACTTGGTCAATTGATCTTTTTGTAGAACAGTTGGACTCTAGTATGCTTGTGATACCGACGTTGGCGCGTGTATTTTGAAAAGCAGGTATGCTTCTGTTCCCCGTGTTGATAGTAGTCGAGCTTGAACTTGTTCTTGTGGCTGTGGTGGACTCTGTACTACTTGTACCTGGTGTAGAAGTAGTGGCACGTATGGTGGCGCCCGGGATTGCGGTTTCGGACTTAAGAGCATTGGCGTTATCGGTTGTTTCTATATTTTCTCTTGCTCTCTTCATGTGCATTAATGGCAAACCCCAACCGCAGTTAGGGCACTTGCGGTCAATATGCTGTTCGCAAAGATGATGCCAGACTCTATCATCGTCAGCTAAACGTTTCCAAGTTTTAGAGACCTGTGCAGCATTACATAACGAAGCACAATCCAAGTAACACAAAATCTTGAGAGACAATTCCACCGGCAAAGTGCGAATGAAATCAATCTTGATGAGCTCCTTAACTTCTGAGTAGATGAACGAAAGCTGAGGAAAACAACATTGGGAAAGCAACCCCTTCAAAAGCAAGATTCTTTGCTCACTAGGCGCGGCAGAAAAAACAGACCATACATTGGAAATCACCACCTGGTCGCGCATTGGGAGTTTGTCAAGCGAGCGCTGTATTTCCGCCATCCGATGTTCGTCAGCTTCTTTGTTACATTTGATGTCTGGATTGTGGCGGTAACAGTAGCGATGATAGTTGTCTTTCATAAGCTTTTTGTCGTTGGCCACTGGGATATGCTTGGAGAGGAAAGGAGTGATGGGGTCGACAATGGAGTCTTTTTGCTTTTTCTTCAAGGCCAAGCTGGATGAAGATGAGGATGTGGATGTGGAAGGAGAGGTGGTAGTGATGCTGTTGTTGGGAATATTGGGGTTGGAAGAGCTCATTTTGTAAAATGGCAATGGGGGACGAAGGTAACAAGCAGTGCTGATGTGCGTGCTGCGACTGATTAGCGGAGGAGAAGTGGATGTGTGTTTATATATAAATTAAGGAAAGACGGTTTAAACTCGTTCTGGTGATGGATGATGCAATTTTTTTGTTTTTTGATTTTTCTATTTTGTTTTTTCGTTGCCGTTTTCTTTCTTTCTTTTTTTTTTTTTTTTTTTTTTTTTTTTTTTTTTTTTTTCCTTTCTCTGCTGCGATTAGAGTTTGAGATCTTTTTTCCCACTGGTGGTCTACTCTGGGTGGAACTATAGATATCTCTGACTGGACACTGTAGCGCACTCTCGTGAAAAAAGTTACAAAAGAATAAAGCAAACTAGTGCAACCGTGGATGCTAGGCGAGGATGGCAACAGGCGAGGATGAAGAAGCGCCAGGGGATGTTTTATATCTGCGGTGTGTCATCGATGGCATTGAGCCATTTTAGGATGTGCCTCTGTATGACAGTTTCCTTAGCGGTTTTACTGGTATGCGACTACCAAGAGTGAGCGATCGCCAATTGCACCGCGCAAATTGCACACTTCACGTGTCCAGTAGTCAACGCATGCTTGGTAATCCATTACGTAGCGTTTAGGGCTAACTATGACCATCCGCTTAGCAATCAGCCGAGTGGCGCCACAAGCCTCTCAGGGAAAATACTGTAAGGCTGCTGTGGCGCATGTGCTCCCACCACAGTCAGTGCTTCAGTGCGTGCTCCAGCACGCTCACCCTCTATGACTACAGCCATCCACCACCACACTAATGAGCTCATCGCAATGCACACTAGGAACGCACAGATACAACCACAAACACAACCACCGCTTGACAGCCACGGCAAGTGCCACAGTGCTTTGTATTCCATGCACACGCACCGTTCTCTGCCATTCCACTCCACCCCACCTCCTCCTCATATCCAGCTATTGCATCCCCTGGGGAGCAGCACTGTCTCGAGATTGTGTGTGTGCACACACACATGTGCGCAGCGCTGTGTGTTGTGGACGCAGGTCTGGGCTGACTGTTACGCCTGTGCATGGTTTAAGCGTGCACACGCAGATACACACATATTACTGCAATTACATACAGAATAGCACTTCTTCCTTTTTGGGGAAAAAGTAAATATTGGCACATGACACACATAGTTTTTTCACTGTTTGTTTACCTCTGCGCACCCACTAAAGCACTCGCTCACTCATTCACTCACCCACTCACTCAGCAGCAGTTCCTGGTTATACACAAAACTTGACTGCTGCTTTATCAGAGCGCACTTTTTTCTTCTTGTCGGCATAATCTTTTTGTCCGCTAGCAGTAAACTCGGTATCATTGTTTGCTGCCAGCAGTATACCCTTCCATCACCTTCACCCACACCAATATGAACTTCTTTGGTGCAAGATCAAAGCAGGCTGGTGTCGACGACCTCACCAATGGCTTCCAAGCGATCCAGGTCGACTACCCCGAGCAGAACAGACTTGACCAGTTCATTCCAAACATTAGCCCTACAAAGGCAAATTTTTTTGACAGAAATAAGGAAAACTCTCCCGTGCCTTCTCCTACAAAGTCCATCCAGTATGGGCTTGGCTCTGGTGCTGCTTCCAGTGCCGGGGCTGGTGCCGGCGGTCAAGCTTCCCCAACCAAGAGCTTGGGCAGAGACTTCCACCAAAAGGCCAACTCCCAGAAGACAAAAAGACTTGTCAACGTTTGCCAAATGTACTTTTTAGACTACTATTGTGACATGTTTGATTACGTTATTTCCAGAAGACAGCGTTTCAATCAAGCCAGAGAAAGCATTAGTCGTGTTCCAGATCCAAGCGAACAGCATCAGCTATATAATAGCTACTTGGCGAAAGAAAGGTCATGGCTTAGACAGCGCAGAGTCAAGCCGAAACATAAAGATTTTGACATGATTACTCAAGTTGGTCAAGGTGGCTATGGCCAAGTTTATCTTGCCAAAAAGAAAGATACCAAAGAAATTGTTGCCTTGAAAATTTTGAGTAAACGCTTGTTGATGAAGTTGGATGAAACTAGACATGTATTGACTGAAAGAGACATTTTGACCAACACTAGATCCGAATGGCTTGTCAAGCTTTTTTACGCTTTCCAAGATAATGATAGCGTGTTTTTAGCTATGGAGTTCGTTCCAGGTGGTGACTATAGAACATTATTAAACAATACTGGTGTGTTGATCCCGCCTCATGCTAGATTCTACATTAGTGAAATGTTCATGTCAGTAAACGCTTTGCACCAACTTGGTTATACTCATAGAGATTTGAAACCAGAAAACTTCTTGATTGACGCTAAAGGCCATATTAAACTTACTGATTTCGGTTTAGCTGCTGGATCGGTCAGTGCTGATAGAATTGAAAGTATGAAGTCAAGATTAGCAGCAGTTAAAGATTTGGACTATAGTATCCCAACTGGCTCTGTCAAGGAAAGACAAAAGATGTACAGATCTTTAAGAGCAAAAGATATTCATCTCGCCAATTCTATTGTTGGGTCTCCTGATTACATGGCTTTAGAGGTGCTTGAAGGTAGATCTTATGATTACACTATTGATTATTGGTCATTGGGTTGTATGCTCTTTGAAACCTTGGTTGGGTATCCACCATTTGCTGGCTCGTCTCCAGAAGATACTTACACCAATTTGAGAAGATGGAAAGAAGCTTTAAGAAGACCAAGATACGAAGACGGCAGATATGTGTTCTCTGACAGAACTTGGCATCTTATTACCAAGTTAATTGCTTCTCCAAAGGATAGAATAAGAAGTTTTAAGCAAGTTATGTCTGCTCCATATTTTGCGGAAATTGATTGGGACAAACTAAGAAACAGAATTCCACCATTTACGCCTCAATTAGATGATGAAGAAGACGCTGGATATTTCGATGATTTTAGCAATGATGAAGATATGGCTAAATATAAGGAAGTCATGGCTAAAAGAGCAGCAATCGAAAAAATGGGTGACAAAAATGTTGACAATAGATATTTCATTGGTTTTACCTTCAAGCATTCAGGCTCTAAATTTGTGGCAAATAGTAGATCTGATAGCGCTGAAAATGCTAGCGATGGTGATCCATTCACTACGTGGTATTAAGTAAAGAATGACAAGGCTCTACTGTTTACCTTTCCCTGCTTCTTCAAACTTATTCTTTTCTCTTTTATGATCTTCTTTTGCTGGTTCTTTCTTTTCTTGTTTTGTTGCTTGAAAAACAGCTTTTTTTCTTTAATAATTTTTCACTCCTTTTTTTTTTTTTTTTTTTTTTTTTTTTTTTTCATATTAAATTTTGCGGTTTCCCTTATTTATGCTTTTGATACTCTCCCCGGTTTTGGAAATATATTATATTTCTTGTTTGTTATTAGGTGGCTTTGTATTTATTGGACGAGACTTTAGTTGGGAACGGTGTTAAGCTTTATGTTTTCGTTACTTAACACCAAACATTCGGTAAATATTATCGAGAAGTGTGATATTATATAAGCTATAACATAGTGGTAGTATGGGAAATATCTACCTCACATTCCGTACACGTTTACGAACCATACACCATGAATATCCAGTATCTTCAAAATCAGTTATTAAGAGTCGCAGTGTAGAAATAGTCACTTTACTTTTTATTCTGTCTACAACGCAAACTTATAGCTTCGGCTATTAGGCTCCAATATTCTTTGTATATTGTATGTTAGTCTAAAGGGTTCTGGGACCCCCTAAATCTCACATCGCACACAACCATAACGCGTCGACACGGAATTTTTTTTTTTAAAAAAAAAAAGTTGGCACCTGGCGGAATTTCGCGTTAGTTCGCTTGTTTGTTTGATTCTGTCTTGTCTTGATCTTGCGAGAAGAATAGTCTAAAATTACAGAATATACTGATAAATTCATAGCGCAGCTTCTCGTAACTCACTTAAACTTAATTAATCTCTCTCATATAGCATCATATTATATCAGCTGATTTGTTCGATTGAGAAGCGCTGTGGTTATTGAATAATTGGAAACTGGAGCTGATCAGACTGGCGCTTATAATATAAGAGGATATCTGAGGATATCTGAGATACTTAAAGTCTTCCAACAATCATAATAGCCAGCTTTTGATATAATAATAAGAAAGAAAGAAAGAAGAGAACAGGTAGTAAAGAGATAATAACTGAAGAGAAGTGACCAGAAAAACAGAAATTTAAGGCGCCGTTTTGCTTCTATAATTGAATAGAAAACAGACTCACATAGAATTTTAAAACAGCTATCCATTGACATAAACAATGCACATCAAAAAGATAGTTATTCAAGGTTTCAAAACCTACAAAGAACCAACGGTAATTGACCTCCTATCTCCCAACATTAACGTGGTAGTCGGACGTAATGGTAGCGGGAAATCAAATTTTTTTGCTGCTATTAGATTTGTATTATCTGATGCATACACACAGATGTCAAGAGAAGAAAGACAAGGCTTAATTCACGAAGGTTCGGGCACCGTGATGTCCGCATATGTGGAAATTGTATTTGACAACTCGGATCGAAGATTCCCTGTGGACAAAGATGAAGTAGTGATTCGTCGTACTATTGGGTTGAAGAAAGATGACTATTCGATAAATCATAAATCCGCTCAACGGTCAGATATCATGAACTTATTGGAGAGTGCTGGTTTTTCTAGGTCCAACCCGTATTATATTGTACCACAGGGAAGAATCACCGCCTTGACTAACGCTAAGGATTCAGAAAGATTACAGTTGTTGAAAGAAGTCGCCGGTGCCCATGTGTTTGAACAGAAGTTGAAACAATCTTTAAAAGAAATGGCACATTCTAATAAGCAGAGAGAAAAAATTGATGAGATGTTGACATTCATTGAAGAGAGATTGAGCGACTTGAATTTAGAAAAAGAAGAATTGAAAAAGTTTCAAGAATTTGAAAGAGATAAAAAGTTTTTGGAATATGCATTATATGACAAAGAATTAAGCGATATCAATGAACAGATTGATAATATTGATTCTCAGCATTCAAGGGAATTAGATGGATCTACTGAATTCGTTAATGATTTAGAAAAACGTGAGGATGCAACTCTACAAGTTGAAGAAATTTTAGTTGAATTGAAATCTAAATTGAACGTATTGAAAGTTGACAAGTTACAATTGGATACTGATTTGAATGACCAGTTGCAGGAATTAGCCAAACAGCAGACCATCGTAGCTGATTTGGAAACACAGGCTTCAACAGCAAACGCGAATTCTAGAGCAGAATCCGAAACATTAAGACAGATTGAAGCAAATATTCAACATAAACAACAACAGTTAAAAACAGGGCAACCCGACGTGGTGAGCTTGAAAGAAAGTGAAAAGTCTTTAAAGAGTATATTGAATGAGCTAAGTAGCAGACAAAGAGCTCTTTATTCCAAAGAAAATATCAATTCTCAATTTTCTTCGAAACAGCAAAGAGATGATTGGCTTCGTAGTAATATTCGACAAATGGAAGTGAAAATAAATGAAAAGAACACCGAATTGCAGCAGTACCAACAACAACAACAATCATTGCAATCAAAAATTAGTGCCATAGATGCAGAGGTTACCAATTTGCAAAAAGCTCTCAATGGTGAAGAGTCTAAAAAAGAAACAAATGAAGCTTACAATAAGATAATTAGTGCCAAGCAGCGCTATTCTGACTTGATTGATGAAAGAAAACAACTTTGGAGATCTGAGGCAAGACAAAGAAGTATCGTTGATACGGCTAACGATGAGCTCAAAAAGGCTAATCGATTCGTTGCTGAAACCATGGACCGGTCTCAAAGTTCAGGTTTAGAAGCAGTGAAGCGAATCACTGAAAGATTGGGGCTCATAGGAGTATACGGTCCTTTGGGTGAATTGATTGAAGTTAACCCCAAATACAAAACAGCTGCTGAAGTCGTGGCTGGCAATTCATTGTTCCACATTGTCGTGGATAATGATAATACCGCATCAACAGTTATGGAAGAATTAGTTAGAGAAAGATCAGGCAGAGTTACCTTCATGCCATTGAATAGACTTCGAGTACCTGAAAATCAACAATATCCTGATAGAAATGATTGCGTTCCCCTAATCAAGAAAATCGCTTTTGATGATATGTTTGCCACCGCTGTGAAGCAAGTTTTTGGTAAAGCAGTAGTGTCAATTTCTCTTGAAGTTGGGGCGGCAATTGCTCGTGATTACAAGCTTTCAGCGGTGACTTTGGATGGTGATCGGGCTGATAAGAAAGGGGTATTGACTGGTGGATACAGAGATCATAAGAGGTCAAGAATTGATTCTTTAGCAATCCAACGCCGTAGAAAAACAGAATTCAATGAAGGTAAAGCAACAATACATGAGTTAAAAAGAAAAATTGAAGCTATCGATCAAAAAATCACAGCTCTGAATTCCGAAGTTACCGATGTTCAGAAAAAATACGACGCATTATTGCTTTCTAAAGAACCATTGAGGGCTAAGTTATTCAAGATTCAAAATGAAAAGGCCAATTTACAGGAAGAGTTGAGATCACTCAGCACGATTATTGATTCCAACGAAAGGCTTGTATTGCAATATACTCAACAAACCCAAAATTACAACAACGAAATGAATAGTGAATTTCAAAAGAGCTTATCATCAGAAGAGATGCAGGAGCTTCAAAACCTTAGAGAGCAAATTGCTGCTACGGAAAAAGAATTGGATAATGTCGCAGCTTCCTTGACGGCTAAAGAATTGGAATTATCATTCATTGAGTCTGAACTAAAGCAAAATTTATATCCAAGGCGCGAAAGATTGTTGGAGAATGTGGAAAAAACACATGATGAGATTTCAGAAACTAATTTACGTCGTGCTCAGGAAAAATTGGCAACTATACAGTCGTCAATTGATGCGCTTAAGTCGAAAAATCAATCTTTGATAAAAGATATTGATGAAACCTCTAAAGATATCAATGCTAAGGAAAGAATAGTTACTAAACTCAATGACCTGAAAAAGTTGCTTTTGAAAAAATTAGGCAATTTCCAAAAAACAGCTGAAAAAAACATTTCTAAGAAATCATTGCTTGTTAATCGCCGTGAAGATATTCAGCGAAAAATCAGAGAACTTGGGGTTTTACCTGAGGAAGCATTCACAAAATACACTGAAGTTGATCCAGAACAGCTACTTCGCAATTTGAATACCGTCAACAAGAAGCTTAGTAAGTATAGTCATATCAACCGCAAGGCCCTTGAGCAATATTTGAATTTTTCCAAACAGCGTGATGAGTTAGTGGAACGTCGCAAAGAATCAGACAAATCTAAAGAATCCATTGAGAATTTGATTCAAGTTTTAGAAAGACGTAAAAGTAATGCCATTAGCAGAACTTTCAAACAGCTTTCTGAAGGTTTTGCTGAAATTTTTGAAAAATTGGTACCTGCAGGAATTGGCAAACTTATTATGCAAAAGAAGAACAAGGTCGATGATGAGTCAACTCTAATACAAACACAAGCTTCCCAGCAGCTACAGGGTTCTGATGATGATGAAGTAATGAGCAATGATGAAAATAATGGTGATGAAAACGCTACCACTAACATTGAGAATTATAGCGGGGTAGCGATTTCCGTTTCCTTCAATTCCAAATCTGATGAACAGCAACGAATTGAACAATTAAGTGGAGGACAAAAATCTCTTTGTGCTATTGCTTTAATCTTGGCTATTCAAAAATGTGACCCTGCGCCATTTTACCTTTTTGATGAAATTGACGCTAATTTGGATACTCAATATCGTACCGCAGTGGCATCGCTTATTAATGAGTTATCTAGCGGGAATGCTCAATTTATTTGCACTACGTTTAGACCGGAATTGTTGCTGGTGGCTAATAAGTTTTATGGTATCATGTATAATAATAAGATTTCCAAAGTTTCGGAAATTAACGCTAACGATGCAATGTCGTTCATTGAAGGTCAACGGCAGAAATCGTGAATTTTGTTTAGATTAATGTTTCTGCTGCTGCTGCTAGTGTTACTATTAAACATCAAAATTATTTGCACAAATTCTGTTTTTGTTTGTTTCTTCTCTATATTTATCTCTTTGTTCATAGAATTTCATGACACAAATGCTACTGTTCGTTTTCTTTAGTTTTGCTTATCATTTGAATTTTTTTTCTTTAATTTTTGCTATATTTTGCTAATTATTTTCAAATAAATTAATGGGAGTTTTCAAGGTGAATGGCACAGATGGTAATTTGGAAGTTTGGTTTAATTCCAATGATTGTAACATATTCTACATGCAGAGCAAAAATTAACAGGTAAAATGAAGGTGCTCGTGTCTGTAAAAGAGAACACAATAAGTTTTGTTACTGCTTACTGTGGTATCGCAATATTAGGTGAAAAAATCATATTTGAAATCGTTCGGAACTTGCAAAAATTTAACGAAGCCAAAATCAAAACGCTTTTTTTTTGATAGGAATAGCTAAATATTATCTGGCAAACATAAAAATTTAGACTGCTTTTTTCCGTTTATTTGGTTTAAAAAATGTATTACTAAAGTTACAACATTCCCCCCACTAAAAATAGCATAGGTAAGATTCCAGCTAAAATGGCAAGATTGTATAAGCAAATCAACATCAATGGTAGAGAAGATGAAATATAAAGCAAAGAGTTAATAATATAAAATATGACAAAAAACAAAATTATAGGAAAACATTAAGAAAGGCAAAAAATACAAATTTTAATTCATCATTAATACAATCTCCAACTTACCAGACTTTTAAAACCCTCTTCCACCTCTACCACCCCTACCACCGCGACTACCTCTACCACCACCACGGCCACCTTTACTAATCCCACCACCTCTTCTTCCACCTCCCACACCAGCGCTGTTACTTCCAGTACCTCCACCACTGCTGCTGCTACCATTACTTCTCTTAGCCCTTGGGGTCTCATCAATTAACAAAGTATCCAAGTTCAATGAATCCGGCAAAACAATTAGCCGTATGTTACTGCCACGCACGTTAATGAAATCTAATACTTGAGGATCTCTATCCTTTACTGTCATTTTCACGTTTTTGAGAGAGATGTTCATTGATGGGGATACGTTTAAAATAGAACCGCTAATTATGGTGCCGTTTTTTAATTCTACCTGAACTGATTCAAGGGAAAGTTTCATCAAGAATCTTGTGAGTTTCATTGTTGACGTTTTTTGTTATTTCTTGTTGTTGTGTATTGTAATAGAATACGTTTGCTATAAATACTTTAGTGACTATTATTTGTAGTTAATAGATATACTTGGTATAATTTGATTGAAATCTATGGCCCTATAACTGATTATCTGATTCTGATCCAGAGATGCTATAAGAATATAATTCCTGGTGTGTAGTATTGATATTATTATGGAAACTCGTTACGAAACAAGCAATGTAGCAGAGTAAAGTGAAAAGTTGTTAAACTTTAACGATAATTCTTCTTCAGCAACTCGTTTCAAGGATTTTGTGTAATATTCAAAAATCGATGATAATTCAGGGTTTGGGTTTGAGTTTTTGGAGGTAATATAATAGCGATTAATAAAGCACTACTTTCTTCCTGTATACCCGATACTTTCACCGTTAATCATCGTAATGATATTATTATTTTCATCTGAATTCAAACAGAGCGAAAAAAACCTAGAGAGAAAAGTTACTACGTGACGCATGCGTTGAAATACATCGACATGCATTATGCATCATAATAATTGCACATTGCCAGAAAATCGCCGAATCTGGTATCTAATGAAGATAGAGACACCACAGGATAGCATTAATTGATCCTGGCGTAAACACTTAATATTCACTTAGCCGCGAAGAGTTTAGACACAGCAGTATGAACATGTATTAGGGATGTGTGTTTAAACAAGCACCACTAGAAATGGTGCAAGTGTATATGTATCGATAGATGAGGTGCATCATATGTAGCAAAATGACATCAAAAAAATTAATAATCGAAAGAAAAAAATGATTAGAAAAAAATTGAGGAAAGTAGACGCGTAAAAAAATGAAGAAAAAAATCGTAATATCAGTAATGTACAAACAGCTTTTTTTCAGAAATCTATTTGTTTTTTATCGGAAAAAACAGCAGCTTTATATCTATTTGAAAACACAAACCTTATATCTCACTTGCTTCACAGCGGAAAAGCAAAAAATACAAACAAAAACTTTGCGACACTCACCCACTAAATATTAGCCGCCTATTTTCCTCTAGTAGTCACAGTATTAGTCAAAAACTCCAACGCTGCCCTAGCATCCGATTCAGGCAAACTTCTCAAATTTTCCAATGCTTTATTTTTGTAACTTTCCGCCAACTCTTTAGTCTTAGTTAATCCGTCATATTTCTTCACCTGACTAACTGCGTATTCAATATCTCCACTCTGACTGAATTTTCTAGCAATGATAGGTCCCAATTCTGGATTTTGTTTCCAGGCAAATAATACTGGCCCCGTAGCAAGGCCTAAGTGCAAGTCAGCCCCCGCCGGTTTACCTAGCTCATCGGATGTTCTAGTATAATCCAAAATGTCATCGACAAGTTGAAAACAGATTCCCAAATTGCGGCCAAATTGATAACTTTGTTCAATTACTTCTTCTTTGGCACCACTGAGCACCGCCGTGGACCGACATGATTTCGAGATAAGAGCAGCAGTTTTCAAATAGGTTTTGTGAAGATAGTATTGAAATGCAGCTTCAACGTTTTGTTCATGAGTAATGGTCATTTGCTGCTGTTCCTGACCATTTATAGAGTATTCGTGGACTTTAGTAGGCACTTGTCCAGTAGGCAGCGGCAACGTCTTTGCACTATTCCCCTGAGGATCTTCCAACACATTTTGGTTCCTGTTGATCACGGTGTTTTTCAACTGCATGAATTCGCCTTCAACCAAGTTGGCAATCGCTGTAGAGATCAATTCAATCACTTCGGGGTTTCTAAGTCTAGCAATGGCCACTGATGCTCTACCGAGCAAAAAGTCACCAGCAAGGACTGCCATCTTGTTAGTAAAGGCAACGTTCCCCGAAGCGCGACCTCTACGGGTATCTGAATGATCAATGACATCGTCATGCAACAAGGATGCAGTATGAATCATTTCGACAATTTCTGCCAAACGGCGTTGTTTTGGTAAAATGTCACGGTTTGCCTGCTTTTCTTGAGGTAAGTTGTTAAATGGGGATGATAATGGAGCAAGAATCAAGTTTGGATTGATGCCATGGAGTATTTTCAATGGAGTTAATGAATCATCTGGAGTACCGTTGACAACATTGTCTCTACCACTGAATACTGCCTTATCAGCAATACTGCTCTCGCTATTGGTCCTAGTGCCAAATGAAGACGTCACGCCGCCATATTCTGGCTGGTCAGTAGTATCAAAATGATCAGGTTTCAATCTATTTCTTTGCTCTTCTGGAATTGCAGTCAATGCTTTACTCAACAAAAGCACAAGCAATGGCCTTAGCTTTTTACTGTCGGATTCGAAATAATAACTAGCGGCACGATTCAAAGTTGGATGACCGGATCCAATCAACGAGGCAATATTTTTTGCCAAATGGGTCATCTCATGAGATACAATTGAGATTGGATCATTGAGTTTTTGCGCAGGCTCGACTAGTTTTTCACCAGCGCTGATGGCGGCGCTGAAGGCAGAGTTGTGGTTTAGGCGAATGCCACTGGACAAGCGAGCATTGATGATAATGGATCTTTGGTTAAGAGACCTAAGCGCAAGTCGTTTTGTGTTGTTGCAACTGAGAAGTCTGTACATTTTATGATGGCGGCAGTGAATGTGCTTCCTTTAGCTTTCACCGGCTTTGTTATTGTCGGTGATACAAATTGATATGATCAATTTGGGCATCTGACCTTGTTTTCTGTCAGCTCAAATTGAGCTTCTTCAAGGCAATTTTCAGATTTTTTTGCTGGTCGGCGGAAAAATTAGCTAATTCCGACCCTAGTCAGCTGACTAGGAAACCATTTTAATTGAACTGACCATACACAGCAGCCACAAATCTTGCTACAATAACTATCTACAAGCCCAACATGAAAACACCGCAAAAAGAACTAAAAACAAAAGAAAAAACATCAGTATTATAGCTCAATCAAAAATTAATCAACTCTGTAGATTGTCAACTTAGCATTGCTTGGGTCCTTCAACAACACAAACTCAACGTTATCCTTGCCATCCTTGACCAAATCAGCTTCATGGTTAACAATATCCACAATACTCTTAAAAATCGCCCACCCATTACCGGTCTTCAAATTAGATTGTCTAGCCAAATCTTCCGGCTTGTAGTTGAAAATTCCCAACACAGAGTGCTTAGCATTATTAGCAAATGAGTCTCTTGCCAAGAATCCCAATTTGATGCTATCAATATCACCCAACAAAGAGCTAAGGATCCATTTACTGAACAAGTTGTTGTTTTTACGCAATTCGGTGGAAATGATGGCACCTCTGTTGCTAATCAATTTAGTCTTCCAGTCCAATGGAGATGGCTTGTATTGGTTTAATGCATGTACGGAGATAGTTTCAAAGGCGACCGCACCGCTGCCATTGCTAAATGCTGGCTTTTGTAAAAGATCGGCTTCAGTACGCACAACAATATTAATAAATGTTGGTTCTGCTTCTTCTTGTTTAGCCAAGGACAATTTAGTGTTCTTTTTATGTTCTTCGACATGAGTGACTTCAGGCACTTTGAATAACTTGTATTTGTAGATCTTGTTAGTCTTGAGATCACTAGCAGCTTGGATTGAAGCATTAGTTTCACCGCTGGCAACATTAGCACCTTCGATCTTCTCATTAGTACTGGATGAACTAACGAATTTCGTTAAATTACTGTTAGCAACTTGTAATTCATTGGACAATTTTACATAACTGTTGATATTGGATTCGTCCATGTGGAAACTCTTAAAGAATGCATCACTGTCATTTTCATCAACGAGCGGTTGGTCGAGATCATTGTTTTCAGTTTGAGCAAAGTACAATTTACCGGTTTTGGTATCCTTGGAAATCTTCACACTCCATGGAAAGTTAGACTTGTGGGAGGCCATAATGGTGGCTAGGATCTTGTCAGTGATAACAACATCAGCAGTGTTATCTTTAGCGTAGTTCACCAACACGTCGTCTTGCAAAGTGTCAACATACGATTCAGGAACTTCTCTAGAAAAAACTTTCAACGGAATAGTTTTCTTATTCAAGTTTGAAGAAGAAGATAATTTGTCAAAAGATTTGTTGTACAATTTGACTAATGCTGGGTTAGCTCTAACAGCCAAAGTTTCACCCTGGGCATAAGATTTTAAATCCAAGTTCAATTTGGTCAACTTGTTAAATTCAATATCACTAATCTTGAAGAAATTTGGCTTGACTTCCAAAGCAACGCGCTTTCTCTTGCTAGCATCGTCAACTTGGTTTTGGTTTTGAGTATTCCAGTAAGAAACACGCTGCTGTTGAGCGGTTTGTGGAGCACTGCTGCTAGCTTGTGGCTTATTAGCTGAGGCGCTGTTACCACCAGCAGCAGCAGCGGCTGCAGAAGCAGCAGAAGCAGCATTAATTGGTCTCTTGTTGGCAAGATTACCAGCAGCACCACCTGTTGGAGCTCTTTGTTGAAAGCTTCTACCACCAGAATTAGCACCGCTTCTACCACCTCTACCCAAGTTAGAGCCGCCTCTACCTCTCAAAACAGTTCTACCACCGGCATTACCATGCTGTTGATGACCACCGTGGCCTTGAGGACCGGATGATGACGAAGCACCTCCTGGAGCTTTGTTGTCAACGATTTCAAAATCACCACCGGTGGAGTCAGCAGCATCCGCAGCGGCAAATTTGGAAGCACTGGAAGCACCGTAAGCATGGAATGGGTCACGGTCTCTCTTTTGGTTTCTGCCACCTTGTTGATGTTGCAGTTGTTGCCCAGCAGCATCAAGACCACTCCAATCACTGGCCTTACCAAGCTTGTCGGACTTGGAGAATGGTGCGTATGGGATATCATGGAAACGCAAGGAAGATGGGACTTCTTTGGATGGACCCCATGGTTTTTGAGGGGAAGCCAAGAAGTCCAAAGTGAATGGGAGATTACTTTGAGACATTTTGATTGTTTGATATAGTTGTTGTAATGCGTATATCAGTATCCTTTGAGTAGTTTTTGATCTCTTGATTATATGTCACCAAATGCTGTTTTGTTTTACTGTGCAAATTGGAAAATTTTTTTGGAAGTGGTATAAGGCCGGGCAACCATTAAAGTAGACTGGTTCTCTACAGTCTTTGGCGGACAGCTATAGCTATACACAGCGCTACAGAAAAGTGCTGAGAATATCCTGTGCAATTCCGACAATGGTACTAATGGTACTAGCAAATTGAAGCACAAAAGCCTTAAAAAGCTCATTGGCTAGTTTTTTGGAGGTTTTACGAATGCTGTGTGCTTTGGCGCTGCCTGCTGCGATAATGTAGAGCAGAAAGAAGGCAGTACTGGCAGCTGGGCAGGTTACGGCTGGACAAAGAGTGTATTACCAAAGTGGCGACCACACAGCACTGTGGAATTGGCTACTACTACTAATACTGCTGCTGCTGCTGCTGCTATTCCTATTGTGCTTCGTGAATATCCGTTGCTCATATGTTTGTATGCCAGCCGATGTTTCTGGTGGACTACCGTTGTGTATTATAGTGCCAGTAGTTCTAGGAATATATGTGTGCGTCCGGGTACCCGCTACAATAATATATATTGCAAGCTTTCAATATTGCATACAGCTTTCTGGTGGCAACTGACAAAACATATTCAGTTTTAATACTATCAACATTGGCAACATACAACACACCAGCAGCAATACACCACACAGACGCCCTCCAATTGCTCAAGATCTCTTCTCCAATAGCCGTCCTACCCAATTGATTTAGCGTCTGCCCATCATCCCGCACACTCACTCTTCCAACCCACCTACAACACACACAAGTACACGATGAACGGCATCTCGGTCGACATCAACCACTTAAAAAAAGGTGAAGTCAGCTTAGGTACCAGTATTATGGCTGTCACTTTTAAAGACGGTGTCATTTTGGGCGCCGATAGCAGAACCACCACCGGCGCCTACATTGCCAACAGAGTCACCGACAAACTCACTCAAGTCTATGACAAGATCTGGTGTTGTCGTTCCGGTTCTGCTGCTGACACTCAATCCATCACCGATATTGTTCGTTACTACTTGGATGTTCAAGCTAGTGCAGACGATCACCAAATTGCTCCTAGTGTCCATTTGGCTGCTTCCACTTTTCAAGAATTGTGCTACAATTATAAGGACCAACTCACTGCCGGGATCATTTGTGCCGGTTTTGATGAGCAAAAGCAACAGGGCGAAGTTTATTCCATACCCATTGGCGGCTCTATCCACAAGCAAGATTTCGCCATTGCTGGTTCCGGCTCTGGATTCATCTATGGTTACTGTAATGAAAATTTCAGAAAAGGTATGACTAAAGAAGAAACAGTGGATTTTGTCAAAAAATCTTTGTCACAGGCCATCAAATGGGATGGTAGTTCCGGTGGGGTAATCAGAATGGTGGTGTTGACCAAAAATGGAATTGAAAGATTGATTTTCTATCCAGAAGAAACTTACCTTGTTCCAAAACCATTCGAGGTAAAGGCTTGAGATGTTTAGGTATTGGTACTTTTTTTAGTTTTTTTTACTTTTTGGTTTGTTAGTCCATGAAATATAAAGTTTTGATGCAAGATGGTTAGTATTGTAGATCTTTGTTGCTATGTTACTATGGGTTGGGTGGATATTATCATTTACACGTTTAGTCTATTACACCAGTATCCAGGAATATCATCTCGTGCATTGTTATACTCACCGTAGTAGGCTCAACCGCGCTCTACTGTAATTGCCGCCATGGCACAGCACCGCAGATCACGCTTCTGAGATTCCAGTTTTTCTAGCTTTGCACTTTTTAAGCACCTTAATTGATTGTTCTTATTTCTGTTATTATTTACTGTTATTCACCAAGATAATATCTACTCTATAGACCGAGATTGATACTATTCAAAATAGGATTTTTCAACAAAGATTGCAAATAAAGATAGAAAAAAAAAGTGCTTTCAACAACCAAAGAAAAATAAATAACAAAGCAACAAGATACTATAGATAAGTCAACACACATGCACAAGACCAAGTCAACAACAAGAACAAAGGACATTATAAAAATATTAAATTTATCTAAAACTCAACACATTACAATATAACATATTCTTTGAATTGAGTGTCAGCATTATGAACATTAGCCGAGTTACTGATCCAGAGACCTCCTTCTCTTCAGCAGACATCAGTCAACTTACTGCTGCTGCCGCCGATGACTACGACTATCTTTCCAAAATTATCATAATTGGACCCCTGGGGGTAGGAAAGCTGTGCATTTTGCACCGTTTCATCAAAGGTGACTGGAACATCCTTGCTTCACAGACCATTGGGGTTGAATTTAGCTCCAAAATAATAAGTGTGGGACTTGGTCAATCTTTTGCAAATCCAACCAATCCTAACACAAACATCAACCTCAACTACCTCAATAATAGCACAAGTTACAACAACACATACAACAATAACAACGGCTATGTATGCGGGTACGGTGCCTTTACTGGTTCCCTAAATGGCCCATCCAACGCCAACAACAATTATAATAACAGCAGCAGCAGTAGAGTGAAAATGAAAATGCAATTATGGGATACAGCTGGTCAAGAAAGATTCCGCAGTTTAACCAGATCATATTACCGGGGAAGTGCAGGAGTAGTATTGGTATATGATGTAACTAATAGAAAATCGTTTGCTACATTGCATGAATTCATGGCAGATATTAAAAGTTTAACTAATGAAACGGTATCAATAGTGGTAGTGGGGAATAAAGCAGATTTGGTAAATAGTGCCAATGATTCAACTAACTCTTCCTTCCACCATCCTACTAATAATAGTACTAATAATCAGATAAATAGTAGAGAAATTGCCAGTGCTCACAGTCAAGGTAGCAACAATAACAATCTTAATAGTAACATTAACAGCAGTATCAACAGTATTTCCAGTCTAACCAATTCTGGCAAAGTCCCCATTGATCCAACCACCATAGTAAGTGACGAAGAAGCGCTAATGTTTTGCGCTCATTACTCTCAACAATTTGGTTACGAGATTCCCTTTATAAAAGCAAGTGCATTGGCAGGGGACAATATTGGGTTGATTTTTGATAAAGTTGCAAATATGATTTTAGCCAAATTGGAGATCGGGATGATTGACCCGGAGGATGCGCTGTGTGGGGTACAATATGGGGATTTGAGTAGATGGGATGAATCGCTGGCAAGTCTGGTATATGGTGGAGATTTTAGTGGACATGGAAATAAAATCGGAAGCGGTGGTAGAAACAACGGAGGTGGGTTTGATTTTGGCAATGGCCAAGGTGTGGGAGCGGGATTTTTGAGAAAGAAGCCAACCACCATTAGTTTGTTGAATAGAAGGGCAACTAGGTTTACTAATAGTGGGTTTAATGGGGGTTCTGGTGGTGGTAATAGTAATGGTAATGGTGGTTTTGGTTGGTCGTGTTGTTGAGATCTTGTTGTTAGGTGTAATGCTTTTGGGTTCAAGTTCAAGTACGCTGCAAATCAATGGAAAAGTGCGAGTTTTTGCAGAATTTTTGATGGCTTGACAGATTGTTGAAATCAGGTGAAGGTCACTGACAATGTGTAAGCTTATTGAGGTGATTGTTGTTTGTATAAACACTAGACAAAGAATGTTTTGCTGAGCATTCCAGATGAAAAGCACAATTGAATCAAGAAATCCAATTGACGGCCTCTCAATATGTTGTTTGATCTACCAATACTATGTTGAATCTGTTTTTATGCTTTGTTTTAAGCTACTTCTTTATTCATTCACTTATTTCTTTCTTACCCTCTCTGCATATTTCTTCAGATTTGTTAATTTTGTTCGTTTTGTTTATCTGTTTGCCCTTTTCTTATCTTAATTTTGATTTTTTGCATTGCATAATTTTGTTTATCTATCTATCTATCTGTTATTTTCTCTTTTCTTCTAAGGTTGTATTTCTTATAATATTCAAACTTTCATCCAACTTTTTATTGAACTAATATCCGACTTTTAATTTTCAATTTTCAGTGCACACAATTTTAATGTTGCTTTACTTTGTTTTTATTCAAATTAAATCTTATTTTTGTATGCTCTTGATTTTTTTTTTTTTTTTTTTTTTTTTTTTTTTAATTTGCTACTGTTGAATAGCCTCAATAAATTTCGATATCAGTATTTCATACCATATACCCGCTATTGCTGGTACACCTTATATTATAACCTCTTCATACTATAAAACTTTTTTCTTCCCTCTCTTTATAAATTTCATCAACAGAAAAGTTCAAATTACTCACGATTATACAGAAACTCAACTATATAAGTTGCTTGTGCTATCACTTCAGAATGCTTTTTCGAACCAATTGTCTGTATTTTTGAAGCTCGCTTTCTTCTAGTTGGTTTATTCACTTAGACGTTAGTACATCACGACCTCCTGCAATTTCTTACAACATCTTAATCTACTTTTGTGTCTAAAATCCATAAACTAAGCCTTAACAAGTGCAGTGTTGTGCAGATATATCTCCCAAGTGAGATTAGTTATTTTGTATAGTATGATTATTG
Organism: Saccharomycopsis fibuligera x Saccharomycopsis cf. fibuligera; assembly: GCA_001936135.1. Classification (NCBI taxonomy): domain Eukaryota; kingdom Fungi; phylum Ascomycota; class Saccharomycetes; order Ascoideales; family Saccharomycopsidaceae; genus Saccharomycopsis; species Saccharomycopsis fibuligera x Saccharomycopsis cf. fibuligera. The sequence continues at coordinate 814,043 of CP012817.1, read as the reverse complement.
TCAATATACAACTCTTATTATAAATTTGGGTAAATGACAATTGCACCTCAAAAATTGAGCCTATATATACACTAAACTACCTCGGTATTCTATATATAGCTAATCAGCTGAATGTTGCATGTTGCAGATTGACATAATACATGTTTTCATCTAGTTTTGATTATGTAAGGTACGCAAGTAAAAAAGGAAAAATGAGCAATTACTATACGACCAATGCCACTGCCTGCTATAAAATTGAGAAAATATGAAAAAAGTCTTTACACCATGGCGTTTTGAGAAAATTAGACATTCATGGGCTGGCTAACTGTGGTATCTTTCAATCTTTTGGTATTTTAGTCTTTTGGTTTTTTAGTCTTTTTGAAAGATTCCGTAGCGTACAACACAACATTCAGAATGCTTACTCAAATCATTTTCCGGGAAAAGTGAAAGCATCATGAGCCAGATAAGATATCATGGAGTAGATAAAATATTATGAGTGAATATAGACTTGCATAAACGCACTTTTATTTATTTATTAAATGTATAAAGAAAGTAAAGTCTATAAACTTTATGAAAGTATATTCATATCAGAATGTTCGAAATTTTGTAAATTTCGTAGTCATCTGTATGGGGAAAAAAAAATCATTAGATCATGAAAATTGGTCATTAGGGTCATTAGGAACAGGTTGTTTTGTTAAAAAAAATTAAAATTTTCTATTTTTTTAAATTTCTAGTTTTATTTTTATTTTTATTATTTTAGTTTTTCTTTCAATAAGTTCTGAAAGCTGGTTTCGAAATTTTTTTCGAAATTTGGCAACTATTGTGGAAATAGAGTTCAATCAGATCATCTTAAGTATTTAGTGATTTGAGGTTCCCTTATTATTGAAGATATCTCATTGACAGAAAATCCTGTCGATGCAATCTCCTTTTATTTGGAATCCTCGCTTAACTCATTAACATTCGCTGTATTAAGAAATCGGCGCCATCGTCTCATATTTTCAGCATCAGTTGGAGTCCCACCACCATGCACTGGGCTAGCAATTGGTCGGAGTCTATAATAATTGTATCGTGATCCATCAGTACCATCATAAGCTGATGGACGGCTGCTACCATAGTTCACAAAATTACCATAGTCTATGTTGGCACTACCGTTTGTACAATCAGCACCATAATAGCCACTCGTCCTACTATTATTTGCATTATTTGAAATAGAATCATCGTCGGTATTATTAGTATTTCCATCATCACCATCAAGGCTGCCGGTGCTAAAGGTCTGGGTCGGATATGTTTGAATCTGAGGTTGTGCACGAGACATGTAATCCATGTAATGTTCGAGTAATTTTAATGGGCTATCATTGTTGTTACTTTCTAAAGCGGATCTGATATTTGATACGTTTGAAGTATTGGAACTAGTGGAACTAGTGGAGGTATTGGATTTGTTTGAAATATTGGAAGCATCGGGTGTAGGTGACGTATTGAATGCAGAAGCATTGTTGTTGCCATGGTGATGGCCCACATGCGTGGTGCCGGTAGCAGTAGGTGATGTGGTGATGCCAGGCACGGCGGCCGTAGCGCCACCAGTGCTGGTCTCAGAGTGGCTGGTGTTAGTGCTGTCTTGGTCGTTGCTGCCGAAGTTGGCAAAGGCTTGAGACGATGTAGCTGATGAAGAGTTTAAGGCTGAGTCATTGATAATAGCATTACTGGTGCTGCTGGAAGGACTACTCACCATACTTGTACTTGAATTATTGTTTGTTGTGATGTTGTTGTCGTTGATGTTGTTGCTGTCTGGTTGTCTGAAAAAGAGCAATGAGCTGGAGGAATGATGAGCTGACAGTGGCAACAACAGCAGCTGCAGCTGCAGTAACAGTAACAGTGGTCGTGCGGAGGAATATTGTGGTAAATCACTATTGTTATTGCAATTATTCTTAGTGGCAGTTGTGTGTCTATTATGATGATTTTGATTGCTTGTAGTGTTTCTAGTAGCACTGGTATTCTGAAAGCCTGTCCCCGAAATGACATTGTCATCCTCGGACAAACCAAGACTAGCAACGGAGGAAGAAGAGCAGTCTGGCATGCTCCAGCGAGCCAGCCTTGAACCTACTGAAGGTCTGTTGTTGTGGCTGTTGGACATGTCGTGTGAAATGGCCGATAATTGAGACATGCTCGAAGATGTCGAAACAATGTTTTGCGTTTAGCTTCGGGAGAATAACTGTCAATTTGGCAAGATTTGGTATAGCAGGCAAGTGAAAAAGAGGTAGAAAAGGTAAGAGAATAGGAATAGCAAAGAATGACAGTAGCGAAGTCTGTGTGCTATATAGCATGGTGTTGATGGTGATATAATATAAAATATTGCAAAAGTGTATAAACTTGCAACGCGTGAGTTGCTGCTGCAGGCTGCGGGGACTGCATCAGGGTGCGTGTGTGACGACAATCGACGATCTTCGCCTCTTCGCTGATGACGAATCATTGGATCCATCATCGACCCAGTTACAACGCGGTGGCGGTGATATCAAGGAAAGGGTGATGGCGACTGGTAGCTAGTTGACGAGCTGGCACGATCGAGCCAGTATATTGACTTCATTCAGAATTGCTACTGTCAGTATACGAATATCAGGCCATCATCCAAACTTTAGCATCTTAGTCATGACTTGAAGGAAGGAAACGTTTCCGTCACCATTTTGCAAAAGTTAGAAACCATAAATCAACTATTCAAATGTACGTCAATAACTTGACTTCTTGGCAGCTATAAATATTACCAACTAAAGCTATTGCTTTATTACTTCTGTTTCTGAAACTAAAGATACGTACGGCGGTTGTCATTTCTGCTTAAAAGTCCGCAAGTCTGAATACTCGGTTGCTCAATAGTTTGTTCCTTTTAGCTGCAGGTGCCGTATATTATTGTATAGCAATATGTTGCAGCTGCTGCCACTACTTAAATTTCATTAGAAGCTTTTAATAATCTTATTTTATATACGACCACTTTCGCGGAAATTTTACCGTGGTTCATTGCAATATGATTTAAAACTATAGTATACATTTGATATTACATCCTCAGACTCAATATCATGAAATGAATTTATTAGAAAACTTGTATTCCTTACATTTATAATACTATTCATTTGAGTTGATACCGGGCAATTGCTTGCTAAAAGCGCGCAGCACATCCCAATACTTTGTTTTACGATCGTTATTTTTGCCTTTAGAGTTTTACCACTACTTGCTTTTTGCAAAAGTAATAAAAGTACTAGAAGTGCCGTTTTTATAGCCTGGTACATCGAGGGACGTCACTAAAGAGCATTAAGTCGACGTTTTCGACCGCGGCATCCGCATTAATAGATTTCCTAAAATAGTATGTACTTTTATAAACTGTTATTTACAGGACTCATTTGTAATTTTTAATTTTTAATTTTTAATTTGTAACTTTCGTTACAGTTTTTATTTCGATAATTTAACAACAGAAATCTATGGTACACACGATAATGATAAAAAATAAGAATGACAAAAAAGAAAATTAAAGACAACAGTGAAACAAAATAACTAGCCAAATAAACAGAAAATAAATAAAATAGAACAAAAGATAGAACTATAAAAAAAACTCTATCGCGTTACAAAGGAATCACGTCAAACTTCGTCATCTTTTTTTTTTTTTTTTTTTTTTTTAAAAAAAAAAAAATGTTTTTCATAATTGATACCTGTTAATGCTGACCACCAACATTCTGCAACTCAATACCGTCTGTATTATTGTTACCACTACCACCACTGCCACCACTGCCACTACTGCCCATCTCAGCATCCACCAACCCATCAAAAAATGTTGTTCTTAGTTCTCTCCACCTGGTAGTATAAGTGCCCAAACTAACAAGAATCAACGAGCTCACTACTTGTAACACCCACCACCAAAAACTTTTAGGAAACTCTTTAGAATACAACCACACCACAAACAAATTAATCATATGAATAGTCAAAGCAAAATCCCATGCGAGTTTTGATCTTCCAACAATAAAAGTCATAAACAACACACAAAGCAACGTGTCTAAAAGCCAAAGGAAAAATAACACAAGACCCAAAGAATTAGAGATGTCCACTAACTTCCAGCTAAAAACCCAAGCAAATGTGAATGAGTAGCCAAATAATGATGCCATGAAGGAAAAAATCAAAGTGGCAATGATATAGTAAGTGCATTGCAAAAGCACAATTTGGGCGAATATACGTGACGGCGAAAGGGTATCTTTAAAAAGATCCAGATTCATCACGTTAGTTGATAGTTTCATATAGCCACTCATTTTGGCATGTTATCTCTTAAAATAGTGTATTGTGATGTAACGGAAATATAAATGTGATATTGACAGTACCAGGGATGTGTAAGGCTTCGGTGATTCGAACTAATGCCGTGAAGAATGCCTGTTTAGATTTGAGTATATATGCTTTTCAATTGATTAGCTAAATTATAATACTGTTGTTAAAGACAGCAGATAATATTGATTGAAGTGATATAATATTGAAACAGTGGTGAGTTTCAATGAAAATCTTTTTAATCTCCTTGGCCAATAAACGAAGTATTATTATAATGTAAATTATGGATGTCCGCGTGTAATCTGTTCTTTTAGCTGCTTCCAATTTCCTTGAATGCACTGTGCCAAAGACTGAACTTCTTCAAAATGAATGTCGTTTCAAGATGATAATCTATCAGCAAAATCCAAAGTTCAAGATAATGTGCATGAGTTGCATCTATGAGAATCTACAACTAAATGAGTAAACAGCGGTGCCACCACCACAAACGGGGCTAGTCTTACTGTGGTTTTCTTTTCCCAGATCAAATCTAACCATGATCGAGCACTTTCAGCACTGTGCTTCATTAACTATGAAAAACGCCGGCTTTCATAATTACCCTGCGCGATGCTCTGCAGACAGGACAGAAAAAAAAAATTTTTATTTCAGCTCTTGCAGAAGACCGCAAAATGTGTATAGAGTGTAGAAGAGAGCAGTATCCTGTATTAGGAAACATCCATCATTGACCCGTATTTTCAATAAATAGGATACCTAGAGGTTTGATTAAACACATAGGCAATTCCCAAGTCCCAAAGGCACTATATTTCTAGTGTTTATCTCTATATAAAATGGCCAAGAAGTACCAGGTCAATTTGGACACTCTTGAAGTCCCTGATTTTGATTCCGACGATGAAATCTCACCACCACAAGTACCAGAAAAAGAAAGCTCATCTGAAGATGAAAAAGAACTGAAAGCCAATAAAAAGGTGGAAGCAGAGAAAGTTGGAAAAAAGAAGAAAGTTATTAAGAAAGCTAAGGCCGATGACGAAGATGACGAAGCTGCCGCTTTGAATAAAGGATTTACTTTTGACTTGGAAGATGAAAACCGTTCTGCGGATGTCGATTGGAATCTCTTAGATCAGGGTGATCAGGATGAAAAGAATGCTGCTGAGGAGGAAAGCGATGACGATAGCGATGATGATGACAATGACAATGAAGATGACGATGACGATGACGATGACGATGACAATGTTGATGACAATGACAATGAAGAGGGCAATGATTCCCAAGATAACGATTTACAAAAAATGAGTAAAGCAAAACTGAAAAACCCGGATGAAGAAGAAGACAGTGCAGAGGCCATCGCTGAATTTTTTGAAGCTTCAAGAGTTGCCAATGCTACCAGCAGTAACGATGCTGACAAGATCGATACATCATTTGCCAGTTTGCAGCTATCCAGGCCTATCTTGAAAAGTTTAGCTGAACTCAACTATATCAAACCTACCCCGATTCAAAGGGAATCCATCCCTATTGCATTACTTGGGAAAGATATCGTTGCCGGTGCAGAAACTGGTTCCGGTAAGACAGCTGCCTATATGATTCCGATTATTGAAAGACTTCTTTACAAGCCAAGTAAAGTTAATATGACTAGAGTTGTGGTGCTCACGCCGACAAGAGAATTGTCTATTCAAGTTAGTGACGTCACTAAAAGATTGGCCAAATATGCTAGTAATATTACGATGGGTTTGGCTGTTGGTGGGTTGAATTTGAGAAAACAGGAGCAAGAATTAAAAAGCAAGCCGGATATTGTCATTGCTACTCCAGGTAGATTCATCGATCATATTCGTAATTCACCAAGTTTTAATGTTGAAAATGTGGAAGTGCTTGTAATGGATGAAGCTGATAGAATGTTGGAAGAAGGTTTTCAAAAAGAATTAACTGAAATTTTATCATTATTACCTAAAAAGAGACAATCATTGTTGTTTTCTGCTACGATGAATTCCAGAATTAAAAGTTTGATTCAATTATCCTTGAATAAACCAGTGAGAATCATGATAAATCCACCCAATAAAGCTGCTAGCAGATTGACACAAGAGTTTGTGAGAGTACGTAAAAGGGACGCACAAAAACCAGCATTGCTTTATAATATTTTGAGTGAAATTGACCCAAAACAACAGCACCGTATTGTGGTGTTTGTTGCTAGAAAAGAAACAGCACATAAATTGAAAATTATTTTACAAGTATTGGGCTTGAAGGCTGGAGAATTACACGGAGCATTATCCCAAGAACAGAGATTGATGAGTGTAACTAGTTTTAAAAATTTGAGTGTGCCGATTTTGATTTGTACTGATTTGGCCGCTAGAGGTTTGGATATTCCAAAGATTGAATTTGTTATCAATTTTGACATGCCTAAGTCTTATGAGATTTACTTGCACAGGGTGGGAAGAACTGCTAGAGCTAATAGAGAGGGTAAATCTATTTCATTTGTTGGTGAAAGTGCTGCTGATAGAACGATTGTGAAGGATGCGCTTAAGAGTCTCGCGGAGAAGCAAAATATGATTAATGATGTTCCAGCCAAGAAAGCCGTCAGTAGAACTGTTGACTGGAAGAAAGTCGAAGATACAAACAATACGATTGAAAATAAAGAAGAAGAAATTAAAGATGTTACCGAGATGGAAAAACAGAAGAAAGAGCTTGAAGTAGCAGAAAGAGAGCTTAAAAAGGGCGAGAATTTGTTGAAATATCAAGACGAAATCAAGGCCAGACCAAGAAGAACTTGGTTTGAAAGTGAAAAGGACAAGAAGCAAAAGCCAACTGGTTCCCGTGGTGCAATGGATAGTGCTGCGGCTGTTAAGGCCCCAAAGAAAGTAAATAGACAGAAGAGAAAGAGACTTGAGGAACAGAGCGAGGGCTACAATACTGGGTTGCTCAAGAAAAGTAAAAAGGATTCAAAAAAGAAGGATGTGAAGCCGGCAGCCAAGAAAGGTGGTAAGAAAAGTGGTAAGAAGCATTAGTCTTTGCATAGAGTACAGTATAGCTTATAATAAAAAAGCTTCAGTATAATTGATACTGGTAGTGGTAATTACTGTAGATAGTGGTTATTTTGGTAGTATACAGCTGCGTTTAGCATTTATGATGTGCCCTTACACTCATTTTCCGGGCAACACTTTGTTGCGCGATGAAAAATGCAAACTGGCAGCGCTTCAGCTAATTTTTGAGCTATTGAAAACAAAGTAAAGTATGCCTGATTTGCCTCCCAACCACGTCGATATTGCTTGCCATTTCTATTGTAATAGCTTCATCCTCATTGCCCATTGAACCCAATATTATAGATATTAAGAACTTTTATAATGCCACCAAAGGAAAATTGGGAAAAATATCAAGCTCCTCTCGAAGAAGAGACCGAAAAGAAAGAAGACAAAATTAAGCCATTAAGTGAGGGCGATATCCAAGTGTTGAAAGCCTATGGTGCTGCTCCATATGCAGACAATATCAAAGAAATTGAAAAGGATATAAAAGATGTTGAACAAAAGACGAAAGAAAAGATTGGTATTAAGGAAAGTGACACTGGTCTTGCGCCTCCCCATTTGTGGGATGTGATGGCCGACAAGCAAAGGATGACTGAAGAACCTCCATTGCAAGTGGCAAGATGCACCAAAATTATTGTTGGCGCTGAAGATAGTGCTGATGGTGGTGCTACTGCTGGCGCTGCTGGTGGCGCTGCTGGTGGTTTAGAAGGTCTTTTAGGTGGAGCATCAAGAGATCCTGATCAAAAAGCCAAATATGTCATAAATATAAAACAGATTGCCAAATTTGTGGTTGGTTTGGGCCAGAAGGTGTCACCCACTGATATTGAAGAAGGTATGAGAGTTGGAGTGGATAGAATGAAGTACGACATTCAGCTACCATTGCCTCCAAAGATTGACCCAAGCGTGACCATGATGACTGTAGAGGAAAAACCAGATGTTACATATGGTGATATTGGTGGTTGCAAAGAACAAATTGAAAAATTGAGAGAAGTGGTTGAATTGCCATTGTTATCTCCAGAAAGATTTGTTAATTTAGGTATTGACCCACCAAAAGGTATATTATTGTATGGTCCACCAGGAACAGGTAAAACCTTATGTGCCAGAGCCGTGGCCAATAGAACTGACGCCACTTTCATCAGAGTAATTGGCTCAGAATTGGTACAGAAATACGTTGGTGAAGGTGCTAGAATGGTTAGAGAGCTTTTTGAGATGGCAAGAACTAAGAAAGCATGTATTATATTTTTTGATGAAGTTGATGCCATAGGTGGTGCTAGATTTGATGATGGTGCAGGTGGTGACAATGAAGTCCAAAGAACCATGTTGGAATTAATTACCCAGTTGGATGGTTTTGATGCTAGAGGTAACATCAAAGTCATGTTTGCCACTAACAGACCAAACACTTTGGATCCTGCGTTGTTAAGACCAGGAAGAATTGACAGAAAAGTCGAATTCAGTTTGCCAGATTTGGAAGGCAGAGCTAATATTTTCAAGATTCATACCAAATCTATGTCAGTGGAAAGAAACATTAGATGGGAATTGATTGCTAGATTATGTCCAAATGCCACTGGTGCCGAGTTGAGATCAGTTTGTACTGAAGCTGGTATGTTCGCTATTAGAGCAAGAAGAAAAGTAGCTACGGAAAAAGACTTTTTGGCAGCTGTGGAGAAGGTTATTAAGGGCAATATGAAATTCAGCTCCACGAGCCGTTACATGCAATACAACTGATTTTATTTGTGTGTACTAAAGCAACTAATTAACTGAAATAAATAATTTGATCCAAACGTTGATGTACTTACAGTAGATAGATGAGTAAAGCACAGTCAGTCATCCACTTGAATTTTTTGATACCGCTTACTTTTTTTGCTGTGTCTATAATTAGTTCTGCGATATGTAAGAGGATAGGCTTCAAACCGGCTTATCATGCCTTATATCTAGCAACATTATTACAGTTATGGTTGTAAACACTGCTAATGTTCGGTGTCGTTGTATATGCCGCAAGTATTTTTACGGTTGCGCATAGCAAAATGCGAGTGTGTAATTGACACACCGGGTAAAGCTCGGACAACCCTCGGGTAGAATACGAGATACACGACAGAAGAAAAAAAAAATAAAGCAGAAAAGAATATATAGACTCCAGGATCCAGTGCAGGTTAGCATTCTGCGGTCTGCTTTGGTAGAAATAGATTTTCAATAACTATAGTTGCTACTCCAGACCATTTAGCTTATCGATGTCTGACCCTAGTCGCCCCTCCGGTCCTGGTGCCGTTAATTTAAAGGGCACCAGTGGCACTAGCAGCAGCAAGAACCATCTCTTGGAGGATGCTTCTGCGCTTTTACGATTTAGTAATAGCTCTATAGCCACTCAGGCACGTCCAGAGGATGCAATACGAAATCAAGAAGCTTTATCACAGTTACCAAAAGCTCCACAAATACCGTCTCAGCAATCGCAACAGCATTATCAACATCACCAGCAGCGCCAACAACAGACTCAAATACAGCAACGAAGTAGAAAGGAAAATATTGGAAAACTGATTACTCCACCAGTTCAGATGGAGCGTCTTCCCAAGGATAAACATCAAGATAACGTAAGCATCAACACAAGCAACAACGAGGTTAACTTCAAGGCTTCTCCCTCACCAAATCCAGCAAACTTGTCACCTACGTCAAATCCAGGTCCTGCAGTGGCTGCATTATCAGTTGCTGGAAACCAAGCCGAAGGCAATAAGCAAGACCATTCCATGAAGGCAATTGTGGCAGCTGCTGCGTTGGCAGCTGCTGCTTCTACACCATTACCTTTGCCTTTGAGCAATAGTAGTCTCAGTAATAGTAGCCAAACTTTACAGCAGCAACAGCAGTTACATCAGCAAAAGGCGGATATTAAAGCTCTTGAACAAACAATTCGTGGGCACGGAGTTAGCCCCACGACGGTGAAACAAATGATTTCTCAGCAACAAAAGGGAAAAGATCATGGTTTTGATAGCAACAAAGACAATAAAGTTGATCTTAGTAAAATAGTGGAACAAGCCATCAAATCGGAAAATAAACAAAAAAAAAGTGTTGAGACCACATCTTCTACAAAAAATAATGAATCATCGCAAGAGTCTGAAAAACCACCGCTAGTAAAGAAGAAAAGCTCAAGAGACAAAAAAGAAAAGTCAGATAAAACAAAGCAAACATCTAAAAAGAAAGAATCTGCCCAATCGGTACCACCGTATGCAGTAGGACAAGATTCGGGTATTATTGACTGTATTTGTTGTGTCAATGAAGATGATGGTTTTACCATTCAGTGTGACAAATGTTTTAGATGGCAACATGCATCTTGTTTCAACATTCAAGCGAATGACGTTCCTGACTTGTATTATTGCGAATTGTGTGATCCAAAAACTTTTAAAAGCAGGAATATCAATGTAAAGAAAATGAGAGAAAGACAGTTAAGCCTCTTTGGTGGTGACACCGATGTTGATAAATATACTAATCAAGCGCCACCTAATTTGTCATCCTCTTCAGCACTTGTGCCACCAATGGCAGTAACAGCAGCAGCAGTAGCAAACGATAACAATAATAATAAAAAGAGGCCCCGTGATCAGCAAAATGACGATCATGCTAATAACACTAAACATCATGAAGAAAACAAGAAAAAAAGACGATCAAATAACAAGGACAGATCTGCATCTAATCTAGACTTACACAAGAATGTTAGCACCGGCAAAGAATTTTTGGAAACTAAAGACAATGATCTAGAAAGCAAAGCAACCACTGATACTAGCAACAAAAATGATAGTAATAATAGTAGTAGTTACAACATTAACAATAATAATGGTAATATTAATAATGCTAACAATAATACCAATGTTAATAATATTAACAATAATACTAACAACAACGCGAATTATAATGACAAGACCGAAAATAACAATCAACCTTCCAGAAAGGATAAGTCGAGAAAGAAGAAAAGGGAAGAGTTTGATGATAACACTAATGAAGAATTGATAACTAGAATTGAGTCAGCAAAAGATGAATATTATTATGCTGTGTATTACAATTTGAAACAGCTAGAGTACAAAGATAAGAAACTTGAACATTATTTTACAAATCTGCTCCCACATTTACTTAATAATTTGCAAAACGAGTATAAAGAAAAGTCTACTATTTTGAATCTAACGAAAGAAGAGCTCGAAAAATTAGAAAAACCAAATTTTTTAGTGAAAAATATTTTAATCAATGAAAACAGCTCAGCACCATCATCACACTTTAAATTCAGCGGTTTGTCCAACCTTGGGGTTTTTTTGAAAGATTCGGGCTGTGCTAAAGGACAGTTAGTTTCAGAATTTTTAGGTGAGGTTGATTATCAAGTGAATTTTTTCAACAACCCAATAAATCAATTCAGCTTTTGGGGTTTACCAAAAAACTATTATTTTTTTGTAAATTATTTCCATAAAGATTTACAAGAAGATAGTGAAAGTGAAGATGAGGATACGGTAAAAAAAGATTTTAATGAGTCGACAGAAAAAGAAAAGGGACCAGCCGACAAATTGTCTAATTTAGCATGCTCTTTAGAACATTATTTGAAGAAAAAGAAAACTACAAATAATGAAGATGGTTTGTTGGCTCCATTATTCATTAATTGTAAAACTTCAGGCAATGCAATGAGATTTGTCAGAAAATCATGTTACCCAAATTGTCAAATTGTACCAGTAATATCCAATGGTGAAGTTAAATTCTATTTGCAGGCAATAAAAAATATTGCAAAAGATGCTGAATTGAGCGTTGGTTGGGAGTTTGACTTCAATAAGCTTTTCTACAAAGTTTATTCGGACACGGACATGGACATCGACAAGCATAACGATACCGTCAAGTCAAATTTTAATAGTAAATTGACAAATGCCGAGAAAATTCAGCTTATTAATCAAGTAGAATTTGTGTTGGGTCAGTATAAATGCGGTTGCTATTCAGTTAGCAGCAATGTCAACAATTCTAAATGCAAGCTACTCAGAATCAAAAAAATGGGCAGTTACTTTTACAGATCTTCCAGAAAAGGATCCAAACTAAGCAAAGTGGACGGTGATTCGAAAAATAATGATAATATTAGCCAGCTGCTGATTAAATCAAGATTACTAAATCGTGACAGAGTTATTTCTAGCACCTTGGCAGATTTGGAGGCTGCCACTGCTGACCAAGAACAAGCAGTTGGAAAAGATGATAATGGTGGTGGCCATGACAATACAGATATTAATAATGACACCGACAACGATAGCCAAATAAACCTTGATACAGCCGCTAAAGGTACGCCTACTAGTAAAGAAAACTTTGACAAATTGTTTAAGCCAGCAAAGAAGCGCGAAACTGTCGTTGAACATCCGGCATTGAGAAAAAGAAGAAGCTATCTTGCCCGCACCATGGATTATGCTATCCTTAATAGCCGAGCACAGCTTGCTAAGGCGATTGTGGCTAATTGTCTTTCTATTCCTGTGCCGGTAAAGACAAACTTTAATCTTGATGGTTTAAGCAAAAGTAACAATAGCAGCAATAATAGTAGCAGCCACAACAATGTCAGCAAGAAAGATTCGCGCGTGCTGTTGGAATTTACAAGTGATAAAGATGACAGTGGTCCAGGACAAGCTCAAGGTTCTGTTGATGCTGCACTGGTGGGTTTTGGTATAAATGCAGAAGTATCTGGTGGTTGTGGTGCTGCAGCGAATGCGGCAGCAACTGCTAATGCTACTGATACTGATAATGAGATTCCGCCACATATCAAAAGAGAAAATTCCTCAGAAGTGAAAAAAGTGAAAAAAATGAGTTTTGCTGATTTTTTGAAGAAGAAGCCGACTTAAATAGTATTGGCCTTAGCAAAAATGAATTTATTTTGAAAAATACTGGGATTTGGGCTAGTTTTGACACTTTTTTTCTTATTGATTTTAAAATATGTTTACTAGAGTCTACTTGATTTTATTTTCAGGGAAATTTACTTTTTTTTTATCTATATCGTTTCGAACTCTAATAATTTGCCATTTTAATTTTAATTTTTTTTTTTTTTTTTTTTTTTTTACAGTATTGCACTATTATCAATGACTTTTCATTTCTCCAAATTTTACTTTACTTCCTAAATAACTTTTGTTTCTCATCATTATATTATTATTATCATTATTACTAATAACTATTTCAATCATTATACGGTATTATTATGGTCTTTTTATTACTTTTGACTTGTTTCTAATTTATCTTCTTTTTTTTTCTATCCTACTATTTTTTAGATAGACCCTCAGTTTGTTTTAATTTTCTCACCATTGTGAATAGGTGCTAATTTTCGTCTCATAGACTGATCATCCATTAACCAATCACTCAATTTAGAGTATGTAACGTTGATCTTGATATTCATTCCTTATAAGATTTTTTTGGCCTTTGCATATATGGGTGCACAAGTTCAAAGAAAATGGAGAAGCGAAATACTTGCAATGATTTATAGTATCATCCTTTACATGTCATATGTGAAAACAAAATTTATATTATACATATACACACGAGGAAAAAAAATTTTCTCATTTCGAATCCACAATTATAACTACAATCCCTTCCACGTAACTTTCTCTAAAGTTTCAATTCTTCTCTTACCTTCCTTAAGCACCCCAATATATTGTAAGTCAAACAAAAATTCCAAGAAGAAAGCTAAGACGATCTTATCCCATTTTTCATCCACTTGGTTTTTGAGCTCAGTATGATGATCAGATCTTGGTTGAGCTCTTTGAAGGTTTTCAAGAATAGCCAAATGACGATAAATCTGATCTAATACCACGCTATCTCTTGTAACAATGTCCGATTGAGGATTCTTAGTAGCATCTAGAAACAATCTCAAATAATGTTTTTTGCTAAGTATTGACTTGAACGACTGATAGTAGTCAAAGATGTTAATATTGAGAGGTGCTTCGCGATACAATTTGAACATTTCGACAATAAGTGGCTGATTAAGTTTTCTTAGTCTTAGTAAAGTATTGTTTATCAAGTCATCACCGAACTCCTCGATTTCACTGTCTTCATTATCGCTTTCTGCCAAACTTTTCTTCTTTTTGTCACTTATGCCCTCTTCTTCAGGATTTTCAAGATCTTCGAGATCTTCAAAGTCTTTAGGCGGTTCAATCTCTTTTATTTCAAGATCACTTTCCTCATCTTCTTCATCTTGTTCATCACTTATAACTTCAGATTCATCACCATCAATCATTTGATCGTCATTATCATTATTTGCTTTACCATTCTTTGGATTTTGCGGTATAGATTCAACACTAGGGCTTGAGTATTTTTTGGAGGCAGCATTATTATTCGCTTTACCTTCCTCTTCAGATTCCATTTCTGAGTCTGAAGACAAATCATCGCTGCTTTCTTCAAGGTCCACTGTGCTTGCTTTCAAATAATCATCTGGATTTGTTAATGCATTTTCCAAGTTTTTTCTGGCTGCAGGAAACAAAGCAGCTGGTAAAATGTTATTATGAACAATGAAAACCTCGCACAAAAGGGTTGTGTTAAGTTTATGAAATCCTGTTGAAATGTTGAGCATTTTGGTTAGACGAGCAAAATCACTGTCATTTTGGCTAAGAATGCTGTCTTCTTTTGATTTCAGTGATATGCTATTATGTCTTTTAGTACCAAAAATTGATCGCCTTAGCATATCTTCTTGAAAGAAATGTGTGGTGAGTAACTCTGAGAACTCCTCGACTATTTGCTCAAACTTGATTTTTGCTTGAATAGGTATGTTTTTTAATCCATCGTTATCATTATCTATTGGGCTATAATATGGCCCTCCTTTTGAAAAAGCTTCCAAGTCTTTTAGTATGCCTGTTACTAGCTCTTCGTGGAAAGCTTTCAACGTTGAATTAGGAGGTAATATAGCATTTTGAAAAAATTCATTCACCTTTTCCTTAAAAATTAATAAATAATGAGGCAACAATGAAGCTATTGAAGAAAGCATTTCTTTGATAAAGCGGGAATATATAGGATCATTGCTTAGTATTAAATAATAAGCATCTAATTTCAGTAATTTCTTGAACTTTTTATTGAATATTGACAGCTGAACTTTTTTAATCAAAAATTCTTGATTGTCAATAATGACATCTTGTAGTATATCCAAAAACTCTAGAAAATTCAAAAAGTTCAAAGTATTATTTCTAAAATTAAAAGTTGCAAACGGAATAAGCTTTTCTATTATGAATTGAAGGCTCTCTTCTTCTGGAAAGTTTTCTTCAAAGTTAGTCAATGCCCTAAAAACCTTTTTCAATCTTTCTGTATCATAACTTTTGCTATCGTTGATTAATGAATCGATAAATATTTGGAATGAAGGTAATTGTCGTATAGCTCGCACATATTTGGTATCTACCAATTTACTATCATGTGTTTTTGAGTTTGGAGGCTCTTCAGCAAATATGTTGATGCTTTTAGCATTCGAAAATTCAGAAAATATTGCTAACGGTTCACTGAAAAAGTGCATCATGAATGCATATTTTAAGGAATTAATAAATGAGTGGATGGTAGCCAGATTATCTTTATGTCTTATGAGTATTGAACCAATTACTTTGGGACCTAAAATCACCGACCCTTCTCGCAGATAAATTTTTGGTGATAGGAATACCTGGTCCGCTATTTTGTTCATTATAAGCTTTGAGTCGTGAACAACTTCTATTATATTGCAGTCAAGCTTTTGTCTCAATGAGTTTGAAAGAGTAGATTCCAAAAAGTCGGTTGAAACAGACGCAGTATTCAAAATTAATTTAAAAGGTATAATGTGTAGCTCTTTTTGAAGTATAGAAATTACTTTCTCCAATATCGCTTGACTGAACGTATTGAGATTTTTTATCAATAGCACAATTCTTAACTTGGTGCCAAATGCATTCCGTACACCTTTTTCATGATAGCGGTAATAATCAAGGCAATAATCTCTGATCAAGTCAAAGTCTAATTGCATATTGTTCAAGTCTCCTTCCGCGTAATCGTAAAGACCAAATGCTATTAATTTGAGAGTTGTGCGCAAATCGGTGCAGTCCTTTGATTCCAAAGCAATAAGTTTTACATTATGATGGTCAGTTTTAACGTAATCCGACAACCCTTTAAACAATGATAAATGGTTAGCTATGTTTGTCCCCGAAAGTAGTATTGTGGTGGAAATTTTTCTTAGAAAGCTTGAACCAATGAACATATCATTATCTTGCGATACTGGTTTAACTGGCACTTCGTTGATATGATCGATAATTTTCTCAAGTAAAGGCAAGCTATGATCATATAGCACAGACTTAATTCTCTTTTCGCATCCTTGCCAGTGATTTTTAAATAAATCATACCTCTTTTTAATTAACTCTTCATTTTCCAAGCCATTGAAAAGAGACGCCACTGGAAGGAAATCACCAGTTAATACTATTGTGCTTAGCTGATTTCCTACGATTGTGTTTTTTCCTGCTGAGCGGTGCTTGATCTTGTTTGAGTTTGGGTACTTGATGTAGGTGGTTTTTTGAGAATTAAGGACATTTTCATTGTATCCCTCATCATCTAAGTAGAAATTGTCAATGCTCATAGTTGATGGTACAGTACAAAAGCCCTCTGCGGTAGTTGGCGAACCAATTCCTGGTTTGGCAATCACCAACAATGTTGAGCACTCAAATCAAAACAAAAAAAGCAAAAACAAAAACAAAAAACAACAAACAAAAAATGGCACTAGCCATGTGACGCTCTTTTATATGGAAACGGAGTACTAAGGTGTGCCTTACAAGCCCACCACGGCTTGGGCAGCAAGCACTTATCCGTTACATTGAATGAGTCGATAACCAGCTTTGTAATATAATTTAAATGTCACTATTATTCAATATCCACTTGTACCGGCATCAAGATACAAATACTGTGTCTTTAACGCAAACCGATAGTGGCCGCAAGTGCTCCCCGAAAGAATCACAGCGCCGGTGCGGATAAAATTGCGACGGAGGATAAACCATTCCGGGGGTAGCACATGAACAGCTTTCAAAAATGCATCTATTAAGTCAAGGGCCCTCGCAAACCTTCTTCTTCTTCTCCCAGATATTGCATCTCTGCTTCTCCGGAGCTTTCATGACTATATGGCTATATGCCACATGAGTGTGTTGCTATGTCTGAATTGAACGAATATTTGGCGCTGGTTCTACCCAAGGGTCATAAGTTTCAGTCGCTCCATTTGCAGTCTTTCCCTAGAAAGGCTGCCAACATTTTTGTTGACAACAAGAATGCGAACAAATCATCCTTGACTATCAAGACTCAACATTTTGTTACTTTGGCCGAAAATGACGTTATACTTTTTGGCCTTGAAGTGCTCGTTTATGTTATTGTTAATACTGCAGACTCTTTTCAAAATGAGGACCCTATTAGAAAAATTGTCTACATTTCCAAAGTCGATTCTACTGGATTGGGAAAAACCAAAATTAAGCTTACAGCGGTCGTACATCAAGTGTTGAAGTACTTGCTATCCATAAGCATTAGCCACTATACAGATTGCTATCTTGATCCTAGTGCCGTTGCTCGCATATCAGGATCTTTAGCGGATTTATCAACTGCCCATGGCTTGAAATATCTCATTAAATCTTTTGATAAAGCATCAGGAACATTCAAAGTTCCTCCACAAGATATCATTTTCTCATCTTTGGCACAATGTAAATCATTGCGAAATCGAAAAATTATCACTGAAATCTCGCTTTTCACTAGAGCAGAAAAACAGTATTTATTTCCGTACTCTTACAAAAACGAAAATAAACATATACTTACTGATAGAGGCTTATTGACCTGGTGGCTTGGGTTGCTAAATAAGTTGCTAGTCGATCCTGTGGTGTTTAAGAAAAATTTGCACAGCACTTTAGTTATTCCAGGAGAAGATGAAATCACCACTAACAGATACATTGCAAAGTATAATATTTTGAGCGAGAAAACATGGCATGTTGGTGGAATATATGATACGCGGGGACCTGATGCTAGTGAAAAGGCAATCTATCATGTGCCATTGTTTCCTGATGATCCAAAGGGAAGATTTCTTGAGCACTTAGTTGTTGAAGATAGAGCTACAGAAATTCCTTTGAATCAGTTTTGGAATGAACTTGCAGTGAGGCAAGAGTTTAGGTTAGCTAGCGTGGTGGGAATTATTCATATAGAAGGTATTTCAGCGAGCAATGAAGCATATGTACCATCACCGTTGATGGCCGATTTACCTTCAGATGCAAATTATGTCATTAGAAATGGTCTCACTACTTTGGCTATAAAAGTTGCAGATTTTAAAAGATACGGAATCACAGTAAATAATTTGAATGAAGAGTCAGTTATTTTAACTAATAAAAGACTCAAATTGTTGAAAAAATTCATTACTGGCGAGAATTATAGTGTTTTGAGTGATGCGAAAGATGCATTTAAAAACGTTAATCACAGTTTGAAGCATAATTGTCGCTACAGTTATACGAATGGTTCAGTCTTGGATGGCAAAAGTAACGGATTCAAAGAAATTACGGGACAATTGGATTATGCTGCTTTTGAAACGAAAAAGATTTCGCCAAGTAAGTTTCATGGTGGTGATGCTGCTGTCGCTGCTTCTGGTGTTCAAATTCTCACGGGGAAAAAAAAGAAGAGAAGAGTTGATCTTCAAACCAAGACATAGTAACTCTTATTACTTTCCAATTTAGTTCTGTTAATAATTAGAGTATTGGGTTTTTAGACTAATTTATTCTATAAAAAATTTCTGGGTTTTGTTGATATATTTGCTTGTTCTTTTATTATAACTCTTTTGTCCGCACATGGTTTTGATCAATTTTTAATTATTCTTTTAAGTTATGAAGGGAATTTCTGCAATATAGTGATGTGATGCAGATAAAGGCTCTAAGCGACTAATAATATTAATGGTTTGTTCAAAATAGTTATACGTAAGCATTTGTAAGATAACATTGTAATATATACCATTGGTACGGATCTTTGTAATCTAGAGATGCTCTTTCACTTGATTTTTCGCCATCCGCTAACTTAAACTGTAAGTAGGTAAAAAGAAAAAGTCAAAGAGTGTACAACCATTCACAAAATTATGAATGAAATTGTTTCATAGCTAATGATTAACAATACTTGCTACCTACATAAAGCCTTATCTCTCTTTTATCGATCATAGCAATTATTTTTATTACATTATATACATTTTCACATAATGGTAAGTGTCTCTATAAACATATACATCATCACACGAGCAACTCAATAATAATTGATAAGCAAAACTGATGTATTCTCCATCATTGGTTGAGGCTCTGTTCACTAGAGTATCTCTTCTAGAAGCAACTTAGCGCATCTACTAACATGCATTATTAGCTCAAGCTTAAACAACTACAACAAAAGAAGCGTGAAGAACAGCTAAAGAAACAAGCTGGCAGCGATAGTACCTCTTTTACTTCTTCAAACGCTTCGTCACCTCGTTCCACCGGCGATTTCAGAAAAATATCACCAGCCAAAGTGAGAATAGAAAGAGATTGCAAAGAATTGAAATCACTACCTAAAAATATCACTGTTTCTTTTCCCGATCAGGAGGATAAGATGAATTTTATCATCATTATTAAACCAATCAGCGGCTATTACAAGCAAGGTATATTTAAGTTCAAAGTAACTATAAATGACAATTATCCAATAGACCCACCAAAAGTCAGATGTATACCAAAAATATATCATCCTAATATTGATTTGGATGGAAATGTGTGTTTGAACATTTTGAGAGAAGAATGGACCCCTGCATTGGACATGTATAGGGTGATTATGGGGTTACTTGTATTATTTTCGGAACCAAATCCGTCAGATCCATTGAATAAAGAGGCGGCTAATGTGTTGTTAAAAGATAGAAGAAAATTTGAACGTAATGTTTCTGACTCAATGAGAGGTTATTATGTTTTGGAGGAAAAATATGATTATGTACTAAAAGACTATTAAGTGCTTCAACTGTGGTAGCTCATTGAAGGTGTTTTTTGTAGCGTTTATTGTGAAAAGCTTTGAATACTACAATTATAGTATAAACACAAATAATACAAAAAAAAAAAAAAACTGATGCAATGTTAAATGACGTATAAAGATATCCTTTTTTCGAAAATGTTAAAATCTTAAAATTTGTAACAAGCCTAAAATTCAATGAATGCAATTAAGAAAGGTTAGGAGATCTGTCTCTGTCCTCCGTTAGCGCCTTTATGAACCTGTCAATTTTGACAAAATTCTTGTTGTTAGCAGCGTATTCCCTATGAGCTGCGCTTTGAATGTGCTTGTTGAAATTTGAGAAATATTGCCGGCAATTTTCACATTTGTTAAGGTTTTTCGTTAGTACTTTATTTTTAGTTTTTGTTTGTTGTGGTTTTGTTTTTTTAGCAGCGGAGCTAAGTTTCGCTCTCTTAAGTAAATCTTCTCTAGGAGCATCAACAATTCTTCTCTTCATGTTTTTGTTATTGTTTAAAAATGGATTCAAGCTCAAAGTACCATCATTATTTAATAATGTGCCAACATTCGTGGATAAGGTTTGTGTGTTCATAGAGTCGATAGATGCCATTCCCGAAGCGCGCAAATCAGAAGCCATTTGAGGTGTTTGTGTATTAGGAACTAAACGATTTGTGTGCATATTGAAGGATACTGGTGTATTGAGGTGCGAAGGCTGAGCAAATAATTCATTCATTTCCGTAGCTGCAGTAACATTTTCGTTTAGTTTGTCTGTTTCTGCTGAACTGCTTATTTTCACTGGACTAGATAATATACTCAGACTATTTGTTGCATCCCTTATTAATTCACTTGTAGTTGCTGCTCTTTCAACACATGCGTAAATAGTGTTATCTTCATCTTCAATATCAAACTTACTATCAATGACACAGAAGCGTTTTAATTTATCTCTTTCTTCTTGACCTCGTTCAAACTTGCGCAAAAGCTTAGCTTTCTTCTGTAATTTTTCTGAGTTGGTTTCTTGGACGTTGGAAAATAATGACTTGCCCCGCGTAGTTTCATGAAAGCCTGGCCAACTATTTTCTCGTTCCCATTCTTTTACAGCAATTGGTGCATATTTCTTTTGGAGATCGTACACGTATATAAATGGATGCGCAAAATACTTGATGTTTTCTGGTTTGGTTGGTAAATCAAGGGCTGGGTGTTTTTGCAATTTCTCTTTACTGAGTAATGTTAGAAGATCAGAACGGTGAGAAGGGGACTGAGCTTCTGTTGCCATTGTAGGTGGATCCACTCCAATGTATTTCAAAACATTCATTACTTTGTTAAAATGCCACACTCTCGTTACTCGCCCGTCAACTTTAGAGAAAATATCGCTTTGTGGATATATAGCAGTTTTATCAAACTTTTTTCTAGATACAATAATATCCACATCCTTTGAGAAAAATGGCGTTATCTTAGAACCAGCTCTTCGAAACATGTCCATCATCATATGGGTCTTGTAAGCCATCGAGCCAGCGTTTGGATACGTCTGGTCAATATAAACAACCGCTTCACGTAAATATTTTTGCCAATATCGCACTTCGGCATCTCTATCCCGATGAATAGTTGCACTGTCGTTATTTGGAGTTGCTTGTATCTGTCTCACTGTTGATTTGGGCTGAACTGTTGGCTTTTGCTGCGCATCCTTGTAGTACACCAAGTTGACATCTCTATCGCCCAAGGGCTTTCTTTTGATCACTTCTCGTATACTCATAGCCGCTCTTCACCTCTGTTTGAATCGCATAGGCATCTAATTAGTAACCTGACAAAGCTGTTTAACAGGATTTGGTTTCATGTACAGAAGTTGCACTGTAATATCTGTGCTTAATGGTTTTGATATGGGCGGTAACCGCTGTTGAGAAGAGACTTCAGCGCTTAGTAGTCAAGACAGACAAAATCACCGGCAAAAGTAAACATTATTCCCACATAGAAAAAATATCAAGTCACGTGTAAAAGTGCATCACACTTGAATACAAAGTGTCAAATCTTGTCTGGCTTATTGTAACAGGGTTGTTGGTGCTTACTACGTTTACTGTCACAAGCCAGCTATTCTAACATCAATTGGGGATGACCGTGGAACGGTCGTCTAGTTAAATTACCAGGAAAAATGTCGCAGATTATGAAATTATTGACATATAATAATTGAAAAGCGTAACTGCGCAATTCTGATTTTGCTTGTTTGGCAGAGGCACACGAGAGGAGATGAGACACAGAAACTGTCGCATTGCGATTGAATTTGTTTCCTAGAAACCTAATGATCCTGAGACATTTCGCTATTTTGCAAATTTCCAATACAGCAAATTTTAATTTGTTTGAATGCCAAAGGGGAAACAGTTTAAGAGTTTCTTTTAAATGCAAATCATAAAGAAATTTGCCTGTAACAAAAGGCCAGATTAAGAATCAACTTGAATCAGGCTATTGCAATTTGCTATCTGCACAGATTTGCTGCCCTTGAACGGATTTCTTGGTAAGCGTTATGTACGAAGTTTGAATGTATAAACTATCTTATAAAATACCAAATTTTATCCTGTCGCCAGAAAACTAAAACCTCTTCAATTAAACACAAATTACGGCTGGAAGAAGACTGCTATATATCATAAATAGGTACCACTTCCATACATTTTCAAATTAAAAAAAAAAATGTCGTATCAATCCTTGCAACCTCCTTCATACGGGCACACGAAGGTTAACCCTTAGAAATACAGAATATTTCAGATAGGACGCTGCACCCAAGATCGGTAGCTTTGCTCTCCAATTAAATTCACAAAGGCAAAAAATGCGACAACAATGTTCAACATGTCCTGGGTCAGAACGCCATACGGGTTCAACCTCTTGAGAACGCTTTTGTTGTTGCCAATTTAATTGTGAAATTTGCGTTAAAGAGAAAAGAAGAGGAAAAAAGAAAAGAAAAGAAAGTTGAAAGAAAAATTTTTCGTCTCTATTTAAATTCTTTTTTTTCTTGCCAGAAAAAGAAAAAAAAAAAAAAAAAAACGGTACTGTGCTCAAAACCACTCAGTGATTAGTGATATAACATATCCAAATCTAATATCTTTTTTGAAAGATTATGCTATCTGACAAGACATAAATATATAAGCTTGTTGATGCTAAATTTATAACAGCTTTATAAAAAGAAGTATAACTGCTCTCTTTTGAAATAACAGAGTGTTGCGATTGACAAAGTTAGAGACTAATATCAAATATACAAATGCTTGAAGAAATACTGTCTAATAGCGGAGATACGCTCGGAGAGATCAACCAATATCAGCTCAACCTCTCTAATCAGGGTAGATATGACGAAGATGATGACGAAGAAGAAAACTTGACCACCTCTATTTTGAATGAAATCAAACAAGGTATATATATATGCTTGGTGTGTACGGAAGAAGTGGACGACGAATCAGAAGTCTGGTCTTGCGGGTTTTGTCATAGAGTTTATGATCTTGATTGTATTAAGGGCTGGGCAACCAAAGATTCTCAAAGAGACAAAGAAAATAAATGGAGATGTCCTTCATGTAATGGCAAATCAGAAGAAATTCCATCCACCTATACATGTTGGTGTGGCAAAGTCATAAATCCTCAGAAAAACATATTTGCCCCACACTCCTGTGGCCAAACATGTTCCGAACCGCTACTGACTTGTCCTCATACTTGTCCCTTGTCCTGTCATCCTGGTCCCCATTCGAAGGTTTGTCAAGCTTTACCAAAACTCAAATGTGATTGTGGCGCTGAAACTAAGCAATTCCCCTGTATTATTGCACCTTATGAAAACAACTGGAAATGTGATCGAATCTGTGACGAACTAATGCCTTGTGGTATTCATAAACATAATGAGATTTGTCATTCTGGACTCTGCGGCGAATGTCAAGAGTTAGTGAAAGCCACATGTTATTGTGGCAAGCACCAAGATGATATTCCATGTTATTTACAAACACCATTCGAGTGTAGTGATGAAAGTGGCAGAACATGGACAGGATCATATCAATGTGATAGCAGCTTTTGCGGAGCTGTGCTAGATTGTCATAATGAGGAACATGTTTGTCAATTAGACCATTGTCATCCACATACAACAAATGAAAAGTCTAAATTTTATCACAGATGCAATCTCAATCCAAAAGTGATGAAGAACTGTCCTTGTGGCAAGTGCAAAATTGAAGATTTACTTGGGGGCAAACAACGTGAATCATGTAGTGATCCAATTCCAACTTGTGATAACATATGCGGTAAGACGTTAGACTGTGGCCATAAATGTTACTGGAAATGTCACCCTGGGAATGAACATGCCAAATGTTTTGAAGTTGTTGATTTGAATTGTCGTTGTGGCTTTTGCAAATTTTCAGTCCCTTGTGCATTTGCCAAATCTGGCAACATTCCTCAATGCACTAGAAAATGCCAAGCCTTGAAGAATTGCAGAAGACATAGATGTGGAAATATTTGCTGTGATTATGAAAAGATCGCAATTAAAAGAGAAAGAGAACGTAAAAAAAATAACTTCAGGAGATCAGAAGACACGCTTGCACAAAACTTCAATAATAATAATGACAATCATGATACAGGAATCGAAGCAGTGCATATCTGTTTAGAGCCATGTAATAAGCTTCTTTCTTGCAAACAGCACAGATGTCAATGGCAGGACCATCCTGGTAAATGCCCACCTTGTTTAGAAAGTTCTTCAGATGACTTGGTTTGTGCTTGTGGAAGAACAGTACTCATTGATGCCCCTGTCAGATGTGGCGCAACTCCAACCAGAAAATGTCAATTTCAATGTCTGAGACCAAGCAGCTGTGGGCATGAAATGCCTCATCCATGTCATGAGGATGATGTTGATTGTCCAAAATGTACTAAACTTGTCACTAAGAAATGTGCTTGCGGTAAGAGAGATATTCAAGGCGTCTACTGTTACACTGATCGTGTTAGCTGTGGTACTAAATGTGACAGATTGCTACCTTGTCAGCACGAATGTCCAAAAATATGCTGTCTTAAAACAGATGATCATTTGACTATTAAATGCACTTCTGCTTGCAACAAAGTCAGAAAAAGCTGTGGTCATTTGGATACTACGAAATGTCATTGGCCAAAACCATGCAATGAAAATCAGCCTTGCAAAAAACCAGTCAAACTATATTGCAAGTGCAAAAGACGCTCCAAAGTCGTTGAATGTCAAGCAACATTGAATCAACCATCAAGGGCCACTAGTGGTCTCGAATGTGATCCTGAGTGTTTGAGAATCAAAAGGAATCAACAGTTGTTTGCTGCTTTGAACCTTGATTCTCAAAATCTAAATACCACACATACTGCGTTCAAAGGCAATAGTGGCATTCATGCTGCTGATGTTTTAATAAACCCATACTCAGAATACATTATTAGCGTTTACACTAAACAAAAGAAATGGTGTACACAAGTTGAAAATGTTTTCAGAGATTTTGTTGGAAAATGGCTTGAGAACAAAGAAACTGCAAAGAAATCTTACAATTTTCCAGCAATGCGTAAACCTCAAAGAACATTTATCCACCATCTTAGTGATGTTTATGGTCTTTACTCTCAGTCCCAGGATCCTGAGCCGCACCGTTCTGTTCATGTTGCTATCACCTCTAGCAGCACCATTCCTCCGGTAATGCTTTCTGAAGCATTATCATCTACCGAAGTTCTAAGGGCCAAATTGGACTTTGAGCAAGAATTGCAAGAGATTGGTGCCGGAGAGTTTAATGCTATTATTATCAATGATTGTCGCTTTGGTATTACCGTTAACGAACTTGAAGATGCAATCATGCCAATTTATAAGCAACTGGTGACACAAAAGAGCAGCCCTGATGCCATGTTGACTAACGTTGATGGTGGTGAAACAATTGCAAACAAAGTTAACAAAACACCAACAATAAAATGGTACAGTGACTCAACTTATTTGTTTTTACCAGCAGATCATCAAACCTTTACCAAAAGACAAGAGCAGCAATTAGCTAAAGTTGCTCAACGATTTAAGATTTTAGCTCAAAGCAAAGGGATTGCATTTGATGCCCGGTTGTGCAAAGTTGATTTCAATGGTCAAACAATCTTGAAATATGGTAATGCAGACTCGAAAAACAATGGCTCTGTTGCTGCTATTTCTAGCTCTAATGCTTATACCACTAATATGGGCAACAAAGTTGGTAAGGGTTCAGTTGACAGCAGTTCCATATTGAAAGCGCCAGAAAGTTTGGAAGATGTTAAGGCGGAGGCTGTTTCTAAGATCAACTATGATGATAAAAGTCTTGTCGGCTGGTTTTAATTTTGATCAAAAAATATAGAAAAATGTATATTAAGCATTAGATTTAGATCTTTGTTAGCATTTTATCTTCTTTTCGGTGTATATTTCTCTTTTTAATAAGCTATAGTATTTGCATGTTTTGGTTTGCCTACTCACAGACAAATCTTCAACACTTTAGATCCTCGACTTATTATACTCACACTCAGGTTTTCTATTTATAAATGCATGAGAACTCCAGTACATTAAGTTATCATACTCAACCTACCAGTACTCTTTATGATTCTATCTTGGTCAACCTCCATGCTTAGAATGGTAAGTTATGGAAGTACCTTTGAGACTGGTGTAGATTTGAATTGTGAAACTAGTCGATGACGGCTCTTTATTGTTAAGTTGGGTAAAATGATGTATAGTGCTACATTACTTGCTTTTTGAAGTAATATTGCTCGAAGTTATAGTATCGGCTTCAGAAGAAAATATTACAGACTATGTTTTACGGACTAGTTGTTTATATGATAGTAATATATTGTAATTTTGAACCGTTAAAGGCAAAATCCACCTATTTTGAGGGTCTTACTTCCGATGTACAAAACCCCACCAATGGATAATGACACTGATAGATAAATTACTGCTTGTCATGATCTGCAATGAAAAATATTTTGATTAATTTTAAGTTTTTGAGTTAATATTTCTACAATTTTCTTTTCAAAAATTTATACAGATAAGTTATTTATTAAAAATCTACTACACCTTTTTTGTTTTTCTGTTGTTTATTTTTTTTTTTTTTTTTTTTTTTTTCAACACAAGATCGATTCATTAACAAATAAATTATGAAAAATAGAATCTTTTAAACTTAGCTATATAGCTTATACAGTATAGTTCAGCTGTTATCATATTGTTATTAGATAGAAAAAAAACTTATATAAGTAAAAACCCTGTTAATATTGTAAATTTAATAGTTTTGTCGGAGTTGAGATAGATATAGAGGAGCTCATGGTTTTGATGGTTATTGTCTAGTTAGTTAAAAAATGAAGTTTTTCACATGCAGCACCTTATACTAGAATCTTGTAAGAAAATTCAGTAAAAACATGGTTGAACAAGGTAACGTGGCCGAGTGGTTAAGGCGCCTGCGTTAGGTTGTATCTCTGATTCAGAGTGCAGAATTAGGCAGGTACCTAAGGGTTCGCGAGTTCGAATCTCGTCGTTACCATCATTTTTTGTTCTTGACTTTTTTTTTCTCTCACAGTCCTTTTTGTTCTCAGCAATTATATGGTACTAAGAAAAACAACTTATTTTTTAGTTTTTAACATGATAAAGGATATTTGTGCCAGATTGTTTGTTGTTTGAGTTTAAGTAAAAAAACTTACAACAAACGCAAGATCTATGTATGAATATGTGCAATGGTGAGTTCCCGTGCACTGACTGGTAGCGCTAAACAAACATCAACACAGAAGATAGTTATTACATCCAAAGCTTTAATTGCTACTACGTAGGCGGATACGTTTCTGGCACACACTTTCATAAAAGCTGACTTCTCGTTAGAATATGGAGACCTTTTTATGTGTCAAAACTACGCTTGTTTTCGCAGAACTGTACTTGCAGTTGCTGAGATTACTATAATTACATGTATTTTTTTTAAAAAAAAAATAAAAAAAAGCTTTTATAAAAAACCTTAGTAAGTAATTCACTTAGACTCCATAAACAAAATTCACGGACACGCATTAGAGAAAATAAACGTCGTCCCCCTCCCAATAATCGGCTATATTTTCAAGCTCCTATCTAAAATGCTCCTTACAAATCACAAATACTGAGATCTCACTTGTTCAACTGCAAATTTCTGCTCATTTGGTAAAGACAATAGCTGTTCTGGCGTCAATAACAATACTTGTGCAATAACTTCCGCCTGGGAACGGTCTAACAGAAGTAGTTTGCCAATACTCAGAGGAGGCAAAGAGGCCCAATGTGGAGGTATGTTAGGTATATGCTGCTGCTGCTGCTGCTGCTGTTGATGTATCTGCGGTTGTGGCAGAGGTGATATTCCGTTATTTCTTCTTCCTCCTGAGGCATTAAAATTATTATTATTATTATTGTTGTTGTTGTTGCTGCTGTTGTTTATGTTATACGGTTGCAAGTTATTATTATTGTTTAGTGGTCGAAAATTGTTGATTGGTGCAAGGGATGGTACCGGGGTTCCTGCTCCTGGAATATTACCACCAAACGACGTATTGTTGTTAGAAGCGGCAGTAGCAGCAGTGGCTGCTTGAGTAATGACATCATTATCAACGAATCCCATAAGAAGTAAAGCTTGAGCTACCGCAATAGTTAGCTGCGGACTAAGCTTCAATATGCTAGCAGCACTGTTAAAATCGTTATTAATTAACAAGTTTTTTAAATTAGCTACTAATTGAATAATTTGATTTGGAGCAATGGCTTCCAAGTTTTGTGA
Organism: Saccharomycopsis fibuligera x Saccharomycopsis cf. fibuligera; assembly: GCA_001936135.1. Lineage (NCBI taxonomy): Eukaryota > Fungi > Ascomycota > Saccharomycetes > Ascoideales > Saccharomycopsidaceae > Saccharomycopsis > Saccharomycopsis fibuligera x Saccharomycopsis cf. fibuligera. Next base: position 785,110 of record CP012817.1, on the reverse strand, counting down.
CACCTTGGAATCAGCGTTGAAATACGTTTTATTAATTGGTGGTAAATTATTTGATGCTTGCAAAAGATGTTGAGGCATTGGAAATTCATGACCAGCCCCGAAGGCACCATTACTATGCATATTGGTATTGCTACCATTTCCATTATTACTAACAAAGTTGGCATTACCGTCGTTTCTCTTGTATGCAATTTTTTCTTCATCGCTAAGAATTCCATCAGGTAATTTAACGTCCACGGGCAAATATTCTCTAGTTAATTGTAATACTGGTTTATCGCTATGTTGATTTTTTTTCTTTAACCCTTCTTTTGATAATTCAATACGCAACTTTTTCTTTCCATTACCGCTTCCGCCATAGCGAACTTGGCCCAAAAGTTCAAGAGCCCTAGCGGCATCTTCCGGAGTCAAGTATTCAATGAAACAAAATGATTTCTTGCGATCCGACTTGTAACGAACGTCTACTACTCTGCCAGATCCTTTAATAACGCTCTTTACCACTTCAATATCCCACTGCCATGGCAAGTTGCCTATATATAGCACGTTGGAGCTCAGGTTACTCATGGTATTGCTGTATTTAGTGTCTTTCTCTAACTTATAGTCTTGAGCATAGACTGCTAAACAATAAATTACTTGCTTTAAATATGTGAAATGTTTATATCGCCTGTTGCTCTCTTCAATGAGTATCAAACAGAAGGCTTAAAAGTGATGAAAGGAAAATAATAAAATCACGGTTGGCTTTGGTGAGAGCAAAATTGGAGGGTAATGGGTGATACATACCACCGTGGGGGGTCATTATAAGCAGGCCTCATAAGCTACTCATTTCCACAGCACCTGCAACACCATAAAGTATGCATTTTATTTCTTTGTAAAAGTTGAGCAACAACTATTTGATTATCATTATTATTCATGAATTCATTTGGTTCATAGAGTTATAGAGCAATCGGGCACACAATGTGTTAAGAAAACATAATATCAACGTCTCATCCGATAGGACAAACAATAAGTGATGGAAAGAAGGGTTTTTGGTGATGCGAAACAAAAGATAAAAAAGGAGTATAAAGTGAAAAATGAGAATAATCAAAAATATTATACAGAGTTTATAGCATCAGTAAGTATGTAACTAAAAAAAAAAGAAAGATAAAAAAAAAACAAGCACAATCATCGACACAATTATCACCAGCAACTCGTAAGCGTCAAATGAAATATTGGTTCTTTACTAAAGATAAGATAGTTGAAAAAGTAAATAAAATAAAATAAAACAAAATGAAGTAAAAATCGAATTGGACTAAACAAGAGTAAGAAACAAAGGCAAATTAGTAACTTCACGAAAAGGTCCAGTGATTGCCACAGTTGACACACGTACAGAAAGTAGTCAAAGGTTCATCCGCAGATCTAGTTTGCATTTGATAGTAAGTGACTTTTCTTTGCTTACACTTCCCACAAATGAAACTATCAGTAATTGCTCTTTTCTCCACTGCGCTCTTAGCCTTAAATAAATTTTCCTTTTCAATCTGTTCTCTTTCCTTCTTGAGGTTTTCATTGACCATTTCTTCCGGAGACATTTTCACCAAACGATGAGCCAAAATATTTCTGCTCAAGATGTTGGATCTAAGTTCAGGATTATTAGCAGATTTAATGTTCATCACCAATGATCTCAATTTGTTACGGTAAATGTCACTAGTCTCGTACCTAGCAAGATTAAAAACTGCGGTTTCGATCTCTTTCACAATATCAAAGATTTCCTTGCTGCTGACGGTGTTGTTGTCTTTGGCTAAACCATTGTATAATGCTTGAAGGGCCCCGTTTCTGGTCTTGTTGTCATAGGCTGCGCAATCAATCCCGTCTGTTCTGAAAGTTCTCAAGCCGCCCTTTGCTGCACCGTTGTAAGTGGACTTGACTGCTTTGTCGTCAGAAGCGCCGCTGGTGGCGGCAGCACCGGCAGTAGCACCAACACTGGCAGATTTCAGTTTTTCGTCATTGGAAGAGGAGGGAGCAGGACTTGATGGTTTTTTCTGCAGCAGCTTGGACTTCTTGACTTCGTCTTTCCAGCTCTTGATCATCCGTTTCACTAAATTGACCACTTCTGGATTCTTTGAGGACCGAAACTTGTTAACCGCCACACCGACTTTTGTTTCCTAGAATGAGAAGTTAGTAATTGCATTTGGGAGTAAGATTCGCCGCCGCCGTCATCAGCATCACCAGAACTATCGTGCTAATAACGCTAGTGCCGGCATCGCCTGGCGCGTCGACGCCATCGTCAATATCCACTTCTGATATGTACAAACAAAACAAAGCACAACAAACTGACTTACTCTCAATAGCGACTCGGTCGCCTTCACCTCTTTATCCAAACTCGTAAGAATCTCCAACACCGTTTTGTCATCTTGTGCCTTCTCAAGATTTGAGACCGCGACTTTGATCTCTTTGGCGTTCATCGTGTACTAGAAAACAAAGAGCAGAGTGAAATAAAAAAAAAGAGAAAGTATGATAAAGACTATCTATACGGAGCTGCAGCGGACAATAAATTGTGAAGCAAGCTGATAGTGATTGTGAGCAGCAACAGTTAGCTTATACGTATCTATATGGTGCTATTGGTATGATATGATGTGGTAGAGAGCAAGACCACTGGTATGATTTGAATGGATTCTATTTGGCTTGACAAGCAGATGCAGTTTTTTATTTTATTTTATTTTTTTTTTTTTTTTTTTTTTTTTTTTTTTGCCCAAAAAATCCTGGAGATCGCTTGATGCAGCTATTTCGAGACAAATTGAAAATCGAATGAAAATAAAAAAAAATAGTAACAGTATTAACGATAACGATAATGATAACAACAATCAGACAGCCGATACACCAACGGTTGTAATACGCCAATTATGCAAGTTCTGCTGTTAGTGCTGTATTGAGTTGTCCTGCCTACAGTCAAGCTCCAGGGGCCACTGTGAATTGAATTTGACTTGGTTGGTTCTCATTTGGTGTGTGTGGAGCGCGCATAAAAAAACTTTTTGTTTTTTATACCAGCAACGAAGAAAACAAAACAAAAAAGTTCAGGGAAGGTAACGTGACTACGATGGTATGTGATGCCTTGTGTAGTTTCCCATTAACTTTTGGCCTCGCCGAGGAGACTTTTGGACCCTCTGTGGGAATGCCTGTAATAGTGTTGTCTGAAAATAGGGAGGCACCTCAGCAGCCACATTGAAGAGCTGCTTGTGATTTTAGATGAAGCAGGCCGATCCAACATTTCTATATAGTCGAGGCAGTGGACATCACTGTTTACGTAAATCGCACACTTCCGTTCAACGGGCGGTGCAGAACTCAAGTCAAACTAAAACCCATAAGAATCAATAGGAATGATGAGATAAATGAAAGAGCCAGTATATACGTAAATCACAAACATTAACCAAAAAAAAAAATAGAGTAGAGTAGAGTAGAGTAGAGTAGAGTAGAGTAGAGTAGAGTAGAGTAGAGTAGAGTAGAGCAGAGTAGAGTAGAGCAGACTAGAAAAATGATGCTTGACATGTGGGAGTTGGAGAAAAAAACAAATAAACTAGAAAAAAGACAAGAGAAATCAGAACGAACTAAAGCTTAACAACAACAAGAACAAGAAGAAGAACAGCGCTATAACTAATCTCCCGCACTCAAACTAGCAACACTGCATTGACACACCCATCTCTGTCTGGTTCGTTAGTGATTTGGGCATATTTACCCCAAACCACTTTACCACCGGCAGTAACCATTCCCAACTCACTAACGTTGACTTCAATAACAGTGCCCTTGGTCAACACCCCCAACTGGGTATACATTGGACTTTGCGGGTTCTTTTTCACACCCAATATTGGCAAGAACACAGTGACCCCCAATTCCGGATGCGTCACGTTGGCTTTCTTTTGTCTCAACGCGGTGGGTCTGATGATTCTCTCCAACTTGGCCGGCTTTCTCGTGAAGTTTTCCCCAACAAAGGTATGTTTGGTGATCATTCTCTTCCATGCCTTCTTCTTGGTCTTCTTACCAGTTTTCACCACTTTGAACATCTCTTCTTCGCTGATGCCGCGCACCTTAGGCAACGGCACGCTGAACTTATCTGCCTTCTCCAATCTCTTTTGTTTGATGGAAGAGGAAATTGCCTTGGCGGTGTTGTTTTGTTGACGGTCCAACAAGTAAGTAGGCAATGCTTCGCCTTCGTCCAATTTCGGCTTAGCAGGGCCCTTCAATTTGCTTTCCTCATGGGCTTTGATCTTCTTCTTCATCTCCACTTTTTCAAGATGGCGCTTCTTGGAGAACTGTTTACCTCTCCAGCCGGTCAACCGTTTAGCATCTTTAGCCACTCTGTGGCCTTCACGGGCGGCTCTTTTTCTCTTTCTTTCCTCGTGGTCCAAACGGCGACCATGCTGTTTGATGTGCTGTTCGATATACTCGTTCTGAGGCATTCTGGGGGTTCTTTGACGGTGATGACGGTGCCTTAATTGCAGAGTGTGCTATTATCCAAACAGTGTCCTGTCTTCACTGTTTAGTAGATGCGGAAAAAAATTTTTTTTTTTTTTTTATTTTCTTCTTCCCAAGAGAAGGGCAGCGGCGCCTTTCTTTTGCGCGGAAGACGCTGCCGGGTAAACGAAGAGCTTCGCGGGAAAAAATAAAAATTTTTATTTCACATCCACACAGCACACAACACACTGTAGCATACAAGACAGACGAAATACTGGAGGGATACAGGATACTACCACAGTGTACAAGGTAACGGACACTGGGCGTTAAGCAAGCCACTACATACAGCAGAGCATCTTGATATCCGAGCGCCAAAGCAATGACCGAACTCGGCAGCGCTAATGCAGATGGGTCCTTGGACCTTCTCTTGAAGACGATCCGTGGCAGTGCAGAAGCCACTGAAGACTCCATCAAGAAGATCGCTGACCAAATAGCCCAGCAAGACCAGCCTGACACGCTTCCTCTGTTCTTGAGAGACCTCAAGCGCAGCAGCGGCAACGGGAGCAGCGCCGGCACAGGGGTGTCGTTGCTTGCGTTGAAGAACAACGCGATGTTGTCGTACTTGAACAGCACGGCGTTGGTGTTGCTTCTGAAGCTCGCTGAGTTGCGTGCTTTGCAGGAGGACAACGCGAGCGAGGAAACGATCGGGCAGCTCAAGCAGAGCCGGGACAAGGCGGTCAGCAATACGGTTGTGCAAAGAGTGGTGCTTGAAAGAGGGGTGAAGGGCCTTGAGAAGAAGATTAGCTACCAGTTGGACAAGATGGTGAGACAGTACACGCGAGCTGCCGAGGCAGACAGAAAGAGGCAGGAGGCCAAGCTCCTACGGGGTGACGATGCCAAGGACACACAGCAGGAAAACGCCCAAGATGCCGGAGAGGACGAGGACGAGGACGAGGACGAGGACGAAGACAGCGACGCAGACCTCAACTTCAAGCCCAACGCGCTTGCATTATCGGCCAAGTTGCACAAAGAGAAGGCGAAAGCTGCCAAAGCAGAAGCCGGCGCGGACCGCGCCGGCACAGAGAAGTACAGGCCACCAAAGATCTCCGCAGTGGCTCCACCGGCGGCCATGGGCAGGGGCCCGGACGCTGGTGGCAGCGCAGGAGCAAACAGAAGACGCAAGCTCCAGTCGATGGAGGAGTACATCAGGGAGCACGGGGACGCTCCGGCGGTGGAGTACTCTGTTGGCAGTAATATTGTGGACCACGGGCGTGGCGGCGTGAAGACCAGCAGAGAAACTGCCAAAGAAGAAGAGATTTCGCGCTACGAAGAAGAGAACTTTACCAGATTGCCGGCCACGGCGACAAAGAAGACCGGGAAAGAGAAGCGGAAGCGGGACGAAACCAGCTTTTTCGGCGAAGACTGGGGCATGTTCAGCAGCAGCCGCAGTCTTGATCCGGCCAGTCTGCGCAAGAGCAGACCAGGCAGCGCCTGGGACCGCGCAAAGAAGCGGAGAAAGTAGGCGGGTGTGGTGTTATATAACGGTGGCAGTGGCAGCGGCAGTGGTGGTGGTGGTGGTGGTGGCCGCGGTTGGTGTTCCTAGAGAATATATGCTGAATGAATGCTATAGCACTGCTGTGCGCTCTGTGCACTCCTGTAGTCTGTGTCTCGTGGCATGCCATTTCGTCGCATCGCCGGCGTTGAGAAGAAGCCAAGTTCATTTTCCGAAGCCGCAAAGGCCGTCCGACAAACCGTGTTGGGACGGCCAGTCGACTGTGCCCACAGTGCCCACAGTGCCCACAGCTACTGGTGGTTGCAACCGGCGAGCGGCGGTGCTGTGGGGCAATTGCTACAACGGCCAATTGACTGTATTGCTAGCACCACCACTGGCCTGCCAGGAGACAGCCAGAGCCAGCGCCTCCAAGTCTGGGTGTTTTCTTTCCTGTGTCTCTGCCAGCGAGTATCAGGAAGACAATGAATGGATCGCACGGCAGTTTTTTTTCCCGGTCTCGACGCTCGTCTTTCTCCAAATTTTCTGTCTTTTTCTTTTTTTTTTTTTTTTTTTTTTTTTTTCCTTTCTCTCGTTTTTTCTGTTTTGCATCCGCTCATCAACCCACTCGCAACCGCCGTCCATCCCAGCTCACTTAGTCCTTTTGCCCACTTCCTCTTAGCACTAATCTCTCTAGCTGCTGTTAATCCATCGCAACTGCCTCCAGCTCACAGTAGTCGGCTCTTCACGCAATGCAGTGCATCGCCCCCTGGATCCCTGCCTTCAAGAGCGCTCTTGCTCTGGAGTCTGAGTCCTTTGTCTCCTTCTCCTTTGCAACCATCGACGCTAAGAAACTCGTCCCCAGAGTCAGAACCTGTGTCTACCGCGGCTTTCTCTTCAACGATGAGTCAACAAACAGCATCATCTTCACCACCGACGACCGGTCCCTCAAACAACAAGAATTGCTCAATAACAACAATTTCGAAGCTTGCTTCTACTTCAAAAACGCAAACAAGCAGTTCCGTTTCAACGGCTCCGCCAACGTCATCTCCATAAATAGAAACTTGTACCCCCATGTGGTATTGCCCGACATTGCTAATACTCCATACGAAGAAAACGATTACGATGACGACGACTTGGAGGACCAGATATCCGACGATGACGACGAAAGCAAACAGCAGCAGCAGCAGCAGCAGCAGCTGCTGCTGCTGCTGCTGCAGGGACATCCGGTGCTACACAAGTCCGGCTCCACTTGTCAAGTTTTTCAGTTGAACAGTGCCGATCAAAGAGTGAGAGGCGGCAATACAAACACGAGCAGCAGCAACAACAACAGCAACAACAACGACCTTCTACAAACCGCTGGCGACATCACCGCCCCCATTAACTACCCGCTTTTCTCGCCGTCGTCGCTCCGCAAAATTCAGCAAGAACTCGAAGAAAACAACAACAGTCACGGACTCAGTTTGAGTGAGCTTCTCACCAGCAAACCAGAAATCTTGTATCCTCCAACTGTGCAGGACTACCAAAACGAGTTCTATCGCGCGTGGGACTTATTGTCTCCAAAAAGCAAGTCTAGCTTCAAGCAGCCCAAACCACGCACTAGCATGAATGAAGACAAGCGCAAGTTGATTGACAGGATCAGCAGAGGCGTTGACGGAAAAAGCATAAATGAGGGGCAGAAGCAATTTGCCGTCGTGGTGTTGTTGATTGATAAGGTGGACTATTACAAAGACAGCTATGGTAATTCTAAGCGGTTGCTTTACGAGCGAGTGAATTTCGACCAATGGAAGGAGAATGAAATTGTGCCATAAGAAGAGCCAAAGTAAAGTGCTGCGGCCGAGCTGTGAAACTCGCTCGCTTTGCATGCTGCTCTAGTACTCTTTTACGACTGGGAGCTTCCCAAACTATATAGCCCCTTCTTTTACGAGCTCAATGGCTTGCTGATCATGCTGGTGTTGATGCGTTTGTAATTGTTCTGTAATTTCCAAACTGTGTTTTGCCGGTTTTCCTTGCAGCTTGGCTCTTTGAGTTTTTATGATTTAAAAATACTTTTGTCTTTACGATTGTTTTATTTTATTTTATTTTATTTTATTTTATTTTTTCTAATTCTGTTTTTTATTTTCTATTTTTCATTACATCTTTCATTCTTCCATACTCTCTCTCTTTTTTTTTTTCCATTCATTATAATTACGATCATTATTAATACCATTCAAGATATCCTTTCTTTCATGCGTTTACTCATTTTGTCGATTGCTTATACTGGTTCTCCAATTTACTTTTATACCCGTTTTGAAAGTCCCGTTTCATGTCCCCTTCTCTGTTCCAGTAACGAGCTTTTGAATTCATTTCATAATCCGCAAAGCAATGGCTGAGTCTGAAACAAAGTAGAAGTGATCATCCTCAAAAATATGGAGCAATAAAGCCTGCTTTAGTTTCACTTTGCTTTTTCTGCCTATCACTTGTCACCGTTGCGTATCATTCTCACGTTGACCTTCATTGAACTTTCGCTTTTGATTTTTTTTTTTTATATTCAGGTGTTATCTATATGGTTTTCTTCACATCAATACACAAATATCATGAAATTTTACTTAGTTGGTCTTTATGGAAAATATAGCTAGATTCATCATCATTAAGTATTTATTGTGTCATGTACATGTGGTGATTATCAATATCAAGCGCCTATCGATCTATGATACAGCACAACGCTTTGAGCGCTGAGGAACTCTGCCCAGCAAAAAACTAGTTAGATTTAAAATCCAGCCAAGCGGCACTACAGCCGCAAACTCACCTCGCCAAGCTACGCAATCAACGAACAACAGCACCAGATAGCATATCAGCAAATGCAACGTACTGTTTCTTTTTATCTTCCTCTGCACCTTCGAAACCTTCAGCTTCGACTTTGGCCTCCACTACCGGATCAACAAGAAAGTACTCAATTCCTCTTTCCTGCGCTGGCGTGTCACCGTTATCAACAAAGCTAACGAACTTAGCATCGTTGGTACGCAATCCGTCCAAGACCGCGGCTAATTTTTTCGCATCTTTGATTTTCTTGAACAGTGGCGTGGCTGGGTTGGCATTGGCATTAGCACTAGCATTTTCTGTCCCCGTCTCTTCAACTTTGATATTCCCAGTAAAGTCGGATAGCGGCTTAAACACCAAATTTGCACCGACTGCGGACCCCAACGGCGGACTCACCAACTCCACATTCACAACGGCTTCAACTTCCGCTCCTCTGGTTTCCTCGGCGATAGACGTTTGAGCAGCACTAGCACCGTTTTTGAAAGTTTTCTTTTCAGCAGCTAGTAACATAGCCTCAGATTTCACCCCTCTCATCTTGGACGCCTTCAAGTTGCTAATGAGAACCACTTTACGACCTTGGAGTTCGCTGAGGGGAATATAATCACGAAGGCCGCTACACACGGTAATAAGACCCTCTGTGCTGGTAGCGCTGGGATCATTGGCAGCAGCAGCAGCAGCAGCAGGACTGGTGGCCACACGAGACACGTAAAGTTTGTCAGCCAGGGGATGTTTTTCGCAGCGCACAATTTGGCCTATTTTGTAATGTAGCTGATTAGGTCTTATGGCAGCCGTCTTAGCATCTGTGGCGCCGGCTGCGCTGCTTGCTGAGGAAAACCGCAAAGCACAAGGTTCAAGCTGGTTTTTGCCCTGGAATGCTTGCGGGAATCTCAAGTTACCACAGGAAAGACAGCTTCTGGCTGTAAGCTTGGTTGTGGCGGACCTTGCGCACGATGCAAGCACGTTGTTCATTCTGTGCTGAGAATTGCAGGAACTAGATTGCCAGCCACCCGGTTATTTGTTTTGCACTGTTTACCAACTGTCTTTGAGACCAGTAAGCCGACAAGCCAGTCATGTTGGCCAACACAAGTTTGTCTGTCCCAAGACGCTTGACTTTTCTATCTTTTCTTTTCGCCATTAGGGTCCACTGCGACGGGTCATTTAGCTCTGTGGTGCGCGGTAGCCCCTTTAGCAGCACTAGCAGAAAAAGCTGGGGTCGGCTGTCTGCCATGAGCAACTACCACTTTTTGGGTGTCCGGAGCCCCGAGAGACGAGCGCTGAAGCCATAGGGCCGTTATTTGGCACCCATGCTTTGCGGAGCCAATCGACTCAATGGCGAACCACTATATACAGGATGGATGGCCGGGCAGTGAGCAATAAAGAATTGTGTATTCTGCAGCCGGCGACTGGTGTCGGCAAGGCCCGCAAAGTCTGCAAGTACAGCTGCTACAGTGTGGGAAAAACAACTGCCACTAGCGGTTATCGTCAGTTGATAGCTTGATATCATAATCAGTTAGCCTCAACTGTTTAGGACCATGATTTCGAATCACTGCGCATTCAAACCGCGCCAACAAAGCTGCAACTAGGCAGGCGTAACTACTTTTTGTTGTTTTCCTTTTTACTTTTTTTTTTTTATATTTTTTCTTTCTTATTATATATTTACCTCAATACGCTGCGGCTGTTGCCCAATGAGGAAAGCGCTTCTCTCCATCTTGATGTGCCCTGAAACTAATCAGGCGAACTAAAAAAATTTTTGATTAGTGCTGACCATAAAAAACAAACGCGACTCGTTTTTTTGCACCCTCGTGGGCACCTTACCACTAGTACGCCACAGCAAGTAGCTAACTAATCTAAAAGCAGCCGGCATTCATTCATAGAATAAAAGCAAGCAAACACCCAAGAGTGTAACTATTTCTCTCTGTTGCCAGGTTTCTGCCTTATCCGCATCTCTTGTTAGTGGGCACCTAGCACAGCGTATACATTCTCCCGCACCAATCGATACGCTCTTCGGTGTGCGCCTTTTCTTCGTCAGTTGGAAGAAACATTGATTTTCCTCGGGGCCCCGGTGGCTGTCACTTTTCAGTTGGTGTGCTAGAATTGTCTTTTTTCTCGCAGCCAAGAAAATTCTCATCGGTCAAATTCAATCGCTGTAGTGGCTAATTTATTAAATTGCTGCATACATTCAGTGCGCCTTTTTTTTCTTCCCAACATTTCAGTATCGACGACTGCCTGCTGCCTGCTGGTCTCAATTGATAGGCAGTTTGCTTTCCACACCTTTGAATAATTCTCGCTATCGAAAAAGGTCTTTCTTGTATCTTTCCAACCAGTCTGCAACAGCGCCTCTAAACGGCTACTTTCAAACCATTTATAGGTACAGTCTCTCGCTATTTTTTTTTTTTTTTTTTTTTTTTTTTTTTTGCATCCCTCACTTGACACAGCTTACAGAAGAAAACACATCCGAATAGCGCCACTTCGCCGCAATGAGTCTTGCAGTTTCCAACCAATCCCACTCAATTCTCAAGTCACATAAGGATTTTGCCTCTGCGTCGGGCAAACCGCTCCGTGTAGTGTCTTTTGAAACCATTGACGTTGCCCCCATTTCTGAAAAGTACCGCAATGATCTCATCAATAATTCCAGACAGCGGGACATCAATGCGTACCATAAGATGAGCAATCCGTACTATCTAGCTCCTTCCTTCAACAAGCCTTTCTTGAATCACGATTTCAAAACTCCAAAATATACCAGGGTGCCCAATGCCAATACTTTCCTTGTGCTAGTGAGGCTTAACCTAGCAGATAATCATCTACATCCACATCTTCATGTGCATGCACATGGACACGGACATGACCCTGGGAATGAGCAGGACAACGTTATTGACGAATTGTCGTTGCTGTCTTTGAAATACACCGTTTCCCAGCTAGCGAAGTCCAATGACCAAATCTATGTGTTGTCAGTGATTAATAAATTTGACCTCAAGTACCATGAAAAGGGCTATTATTTAACCGGCACGGAGATCCAAAAGTACAAGAATTTGCTAGATACCAAAATTGTGCCGTTATTGCAATCTGCCATTATGTCCTCCCCACAGCAACAACAGCAGGACAACCAAAAGGAATTTTTGCTCAGCATGAATCTCCTTTTTGACCAGAATGTTTCTCTATCAATAGAGAATACCATCCTCGATTTCAGTCCGAACGTGGTCATTCTCAGCCATAATGAAAAGAGCCTGGATTCTGATCAAGAAAACGGCAGTGGCAGTGGCGGCAGCAGTGGCACCAGAGGCCGCACTGCTCGGTTATTGTTGCTGAAAATTGCCAATCATAGTCCAATTACGAATTACTGCATGAAGAAGCTTAGTTGTCCAATTGTGGTTTATACTAGTAATAACGCAGTAAGGCATTACAGAGTTGAGGATGAAGGATTGATATCTAGTTTGACTAGCGATAAACAGCTTGCAGGCTCTACAGCAACTGACTTGTCAGAAAATGGTACAAAAGCCACTAACACCACCACTACAAATTCTGCCAGCTCGTCTTCCGGTTCTATTAACGCCAATTCAAATGGCAGTGTCAATGACAGTAAGAATGACAACAGCGGCCCGTCAATAAAGGAAGATTTCTTTATCAACTTGATAAAATCCGTGCCTATTGCAGGCGCCAGTTTACCTTCCTCCAGATCATCTTCACAGTCTAGATCCCAATCCAGGTCAATATCTCGATCAATGTCCCGTTCAGTGTCGCGCTCAAGATCAAGACAGCGCAATGCTAACGCGACCACATCGCCCACTTCACCAACATACAATAGCCGCAGCGATAGCAGAAGCTCCTCATTACTTCACAAACATCGTTCATTGAGCCCCTTGGCATCGATGAGCTCGTTGCGTCCTTCCCGGTCTGCTCAACAACAGCGGTTGTCTCCTTACAAAAGCAACGAGTCTTTATCAGGCAGTCTCAGCAAAAACTTTAATGGTCACAGCAATGCTAATGTCAATTCAAATACTGGATTTAGCGGGTTGACACCGTATCGAAGCGCAGATACTGCATTGTTGCAAGCATCTAGAAAACGGGCCACTGCTGAAAAAGATTCGTTTGGCAACGGCAGTAGTGGCCGAGAAAATGGGATATTTGGTGGTCGCCGTATTAGCAGCGTTGCTGAAGAGAATCCTGTAGTTGATGATATTAGAGAAAAATTAAAGAAACGGGTTTCTACGTTTTCAAAATTTAAGCAAAAATTGTCCTCGTCAGCATCATCATTGTCACGATGAAAAAAATGCTGTATATGGGATAATGACTTTTTTTGCTTCCTTTTTTTCCTTCTTGCTGCTTCTAATACATTTGTTTTGTTTTGTTAAATTTTATTAGCGATCTTTTCGTGATTTTTGCAATACCCTTTTTGATCTTCAATATTGCTTTTCTTTGGAATGGTGGTCAAATAATAGAGATATTTTAGATACTAGTACTGTCAATGCGTTTTAAGATTGCCATTGATCATTCGCATCCCGTTTTACAAAAATACGTAGACAGTGTTGCTTTATTTCGAGGGTTTCTTCCTTAGATTTATTCGCATTTGTGTCTCAAAAATCTTTCTTATGAATTAAAATAATTAAATAATTTGAAGGAAAAAACAACAATTCAATCAACAGAAAAAGAAGCCTGAGTTTTAAATTGTTTTTGATTATGCAAAAAAAAAACACTGGTCGCGCAAGCTCAAGCTCTGACTCTAGTATCCAGCGAGATGCTATCTGGCAGGCCTCCACTGTGGGTGATTCGCTGTGCTGAATTGCTTCCCTCCAGCGGTACAATCACTTCTTTGCAAGCCCTCTCGACGGCCGACTACTCAGGCCACAAGAACGCTCACCACAGGGATCGAACCAGACATGCTCAGCTGATAAACACCAGAACAGTGCTCACAACGCAAGCGCTTCCGACAAGATGCCATTACAGCGAAAACTCAAGTTTCTCAGTCGAAGCAGACAGAATGTGTATAATGTAGGACAGGGTAATAAATGTGCGCAAAGCAAAACTCGAGGTTCAAGAGCGGAGTATCTAATGTTTATGCTGGCGCGGTAAACAGAGTGAAGCCGCCATGCAACAGAAGACGTTCTAGCCCCCTGGGAAAGCCCGTCGTTATGTTCCTCCTTTCCACATGTGGATGTAATCTATTGTTCCTGTGCGATCGTTTCCAAATCTCTTGACGCAAGCTATGTGCCCTTTGCAACAAGCAAGCCCTGACTTAATTTCTTTTTCTGCTTTTCCTGCTGTTTTTAAGTCCTAGCAAGAGCTCTGAAACAGACGAGTAAAAAAAAATTCAAAGTTGAGACACTGAATTTTGCTCAGCTTTTCTCACTCTTTAATCGTCGTAGTTGGAATTATTACTTTTTGGGTTGCTCGCAGATCTCGTAACGCTCCCACTGACACCAGTTTTAGTGCGCCAATTTTTTTATTTTTCGTTTCTACAAATAGAAAATTTAAAATAGAAAGAGTGTTGTTGCTGACCTTCTTTTTTTTTTCTCAAAGATCTACACTAGATTATCCTTACAGTACACAAATTCAGCAAACGAGGAAGGAATTGGTTTGGTTTTTCTTGCACAGTGGCAAAAAAAAAAAAAAAAAAAAAAAAAAAAAAAAAAAACAAGTTCTGTTTGGCTCCACTATTTCTCGCCAATTTCTTGTCATTAACTGGCCACATCAGGCAATAATACACACAAATATAGTGCCCAAATCTCCTCTCTCATCAAAGTACAACAGCGTCAATCATGAGCGCTAACAGTGACAGATCCATTTCTCCAACTGCTCCTCCACCAAAGGATGAAAACACCCCTGACTTGTCCAAACTCTCTGCTCAAGAATTGCGAATTTACAAGCTTTACGGCAAATTGCCTTCGCGCAATGACATATTGAGCAAAAAACTCAAGGACAGAAAGTACTTTGATTCGGGAGACTATGCTTTGAATAAGGTCCGCAATCAACAGCAACAGCAGCAGCAGCAGCAACAACAACAACAACAGCAGCAGCAGCAGCAGCAGCAACCGCAACCACAACAATCACAACAGCAGCATAACCAGAATGCGCAGCTGCCTTCACAAAATTACGAATCTATCCAGGAACACTCCCCAGCATCATCGATCAGCCAGCCAAGCCAGAATAGCTATAGCCACCGCCAACTGACTGGACACGCCAGCTTCTCTGGGAGTGACAGCGGCAGCAGCATTAGCGGATCTCCAAAGAAAGTTCCAGATGACGATTTCATAACAAGTTCTGTTGAAGGTAACCACTACTTGCCGTTGCCTAACGTGGAAAAGATCATGAACTTGCAAAAGAAAAAGAGCATAACCAGACACGGTTCTATTATCTCGACTACAAACAAGGAAATCACTGGTATCAACTCCAAGTCGAACTTGGAAACCGAAGTTGACTCAGACGACATTAACATCAACTAAGTTGCGCAATCAGCTAAAGGGTTGATTGATTGTGCTGTTTTCCGGCTTATTAGCATCCAATTTTTTTTTTTGACACAATGTACGCCACCTCCTTTTTTTTTTTTTTTTTTTCTAGTACGGTTTTGTTATCGTTTGATATTTTCCCGCCCCCTGTTCCCGACGCCGTTGGTTGATTTTTTAATCCAGCTCATTATTAGTAGTATAGCTATTGTTTGTTTAGCTTTTTCTTTCCAACTATTCTGCCTGATTTTCTTTTGCTGAATAAGTTATTTTTTGACTATTTTTTTTTTTTTTTTTTTTTTCCATTTTCTGATGTTATCTCATAGTTTCCGTCTTATTGAATCATCCCGCTCCATCTGGGAAACCGAATTTTAAGCTCTTTTTCGGCCTGACTCACAGTTGTATTTTCAACAGTACATCCATCGGTAGTATGTTTATTGGCTTTCACTTCGAGACTACATGGCTGTCGTGCATTCATACGGACTTTTTGCATAGAGGAGACAACAGTTTTGCAGCCCAAGCCGCGTTGTTTTGAGCAGCATGCGATATCTTTCGCTTTACACGGGCCTCGATTGAAATGTGCTTTCAAGTGGACGCCCATACTATCGCTCTGCACCCTATCAGGGTATCTCATCTCAGCAGAGAGGGAGTTTTGTTTCTGTCTCCCTTCAGATTACGAGCCCTTGTTGGCGCGGTACCGAGAATGGCGCTTCTCTGCCTGCACTGGCGAAAGTCAACAGAATTCACGGATAGCGAGAGTGAGGCGACCTAGCCTAGAGCCGCCGCCCAGGCATTTCGAACCTGCTCCGCAAAAGGCAGCTCGACGGTGCGAGAATTCCTGGCCCACCAGTAAGCCCAGAGCGCCCCTCCCCCAGGACCCGTCCGTGTCCAATGTTGGGGAAGTCAAGGAAACCTTCGTGCGTTCAGATAACGTGACAGGACATGCAAGCCGACGGTCACATGGACGGTCACATGGGAGCCACGGATTCAGGTCGAAGCGGCTATTTTTAGGATCGGGCATAACCCGATCGTATTCTGCTGCCGCTCGTTAAAATTGTGCTGGAGAGGGCAGGGCCTCTTACAAGCTTGACTTTTGCCTGTAGGAGAAAGCTTCCGGTGCTGCCACGCCTTCACAGATAACGCACATACAGCTCATAATAACCAACCGCGCACCGCGACTCCTTTTCGTCTTGATCAAAGAATAACCCACAGCGCACTGTCAGAGCAGAGCGTCCGTCCCGTCACAATGTCAAACAGCGACGTCGAAAGCGTCACTTCAGACCGCAGCTTGACTGAGCCAACCTTGAACTCCATCTACGACTCCAGGGATCTCCTCGACGAGAACAACGCCAATAACGACGTGTACAACGATCTCAGCGAGGGCATTGCCAGGCTGACGTCCAACACCGAGAGAGCCGTCCAACAGCAAAAGCAGGAAGGCGGCGGCAGCGGCAGCGGCGGCTACAGCTTGCTCTCGCCAGCAGCAGCGGTGCCGGCCATTTGCAAGCTTGCCGTCTTGGGCGTCACCGGCATCCTTTTTGCCAAACTCAGCGAGCAGATCCACGACAATAACCTCCAGTTGACCGCCAGAGTGGTCTACAGGCCGATCGAGCTCAGCGCCAAGCTCACCGGCGTTGTTTTTTCCAACAGCAAGCTGCTTTCCGGCAGCAGCAGCAGCAGCAACGCCGACATACTAGACCAGTACAGCTCCTTGGTCGGCTTCGTGTGGGGCATCGTGTTGGGCGTCACCCAGCCGGTGCTAGACTTGCTTTTCCCGGCAGCGTACAACCAGCGTTTGTTCAGGTTCACGACCGCCAGGTCCTCCGGCATCGACTTTTCCGCAATTGTGAGGGCTACGATTGTGTTGCTCGGGATCTCCTTCGGGTTGAGGAAAGTGGACTGGGAAAGCTCGTTGCAGGCCTCCATCGCCCTCGCCGCCTTGAACCCGTGTGTCTGGCTATTGCTCGACAGCACGGTTTCCGGGCTCGTGGGCGGCTGGGCCATTGCTGCTTTGGCCACCTCTTTGGTGATTGCGTTCGACGAGGCTAGCAGCGTCAACCACTTGCGCAGCTTCTTCGACTTCAGCGGCCAGAACTACGACAACTTGGCAGTCTGCTTGTTTACCGCCAGTTTCTTTTTCTGCTCTCTAATCATCTACGGCAACCTTGGAAGGTTCCTTTTCAAAGAATGACCGCCGTGGTGCCAGGCCACGCCACGCCAGGCCGTGTCTACTGTTGTTCCATCCCCTCTTTTTTTTCCTTTTGCTCGAACGGCTCTGCCCTCTCGCGCACGCGTATATATATACCCCATATTTACCGGCAAGACGACGTCCGTACGGTAAGAGAGTCATACTATTTAGTGCCACTGCCACTGCCACTGCCACCGCCGTCGCCGTCGCACGCTACTAATACACGAGCACACAGGAGAGTGTATTTCGAGGTGCTGGATGCAGCGCTGGTTCTTGTAGACGGCGGGCGGTCACACCCCACGCCCGCCCGCCAGCTCGGGGCCGCCCGCGTGAGCCGTCGCTCCCCTGATACCCGGCCACATTCCGTCAGCATCGGCCGGGTGGTGCGGCGCCGTTGCCACGGACGTTGGCCCAAACGGCCCCAGCGGACGAAGAGCGCTGCAACTGGGCCGCGGATAGCCGACCAGCCGCAAGAGCGGTAGCTGCGCATGTCGCTGGCTGAAACCGGCCGGCGGTTTCAGCCAGCGCACAGCAGAGGCTGTGGCGGACCGCCAGAGGTGCTGTTGTGAAACGGGAGTGTGGCTTGTTTGGCGGGTGCATCTCCCTCGCCCGCGCGCCCACACATATATAGGCCAAGCCGCGCCCCGTTCGACGGCCTTTCCTCAGAAACAGAAGCGGCAGCAGCAGCATAGCCGGACGTGCAGACACTCCACTCCAACTTGTCGCCGCTCCCGCCCGTTTTTAAGCACCACGAGTTCCCGCGGCAGGTCTGCAAAAATCAAACAATCAAAAAAATCAAAAAATCAAACAATAAGGCCTCTGCTCGATTTTTTCTTCGCTTCTCTCCCTCTCCCGCACGCTTCACGACGCTAGCCAGCTAGCTGTACAAGAGACACAAACACAGACACAAACACAGACACAAACAAACACAAGCACAAGCACAACCAAAGCACACACGCACACACACGCAATGCTATCCCGTCTTTTGGCGCTCTCCTTGCTTGTGTGGCTCGCGGCGGCCTGGTCGCCCACGGACTCTTACGCGCCCGGGAAGGTGGACTGCCCGTCGGGAAAGACGTCGCTCGTCAGAAAAGCCAGCGGGCTCAGCGAGAGCGAGAGCGAGTGGCTCGCCAAACGACACAGGGTCACCGACCAGGCGCTCAGAGACTTCCTCACCTACAACATCTCGATGTCGGACTTCAGCGTCGACAGCTTCTTCGACAGCCTCGACCGCTCGATCAACATCGGCCTCGCCTTCAGCGGCGGCGGGTACCGCGCCATGCTTGCCGGGGCGGGCCAGATGGCCGCCCTCGACAACAGAACCGCGGGCGGCTTCACGCACGGCCTCGGCGGCTTGCTCCAGGCCAGCACCTACATGGCGGGGCTCTCCGGCGGGAACTGGCTCACGGGCACCATCGCGTACAACAACTTCACGTCGGTGCAGGCCATCTTGGACAACGAGAACCAGTCGCTCTGGAACTTGGAGAAGGCCATCTACAACCCGGGCGGCATCAACATCTTCAAGTCCGCGAGCACGTTCAACCAGATCGCGAGCGAGATCGAGGACAAGCAGCAGGCCGGCTTCAACGCGTCCATCACGGACATCTGGGCGCGCTCCTTGGCCCGGCAGTTCTTCAACAGCTCGGACCACGGCGCCGCGTTGACGGTGTCCACCCTCAGGGACGCCGACGTCTTCAAGAACGGCGAGATGCCGCTCCCGATATCCGTGGCCGACGGCCGGTACCCGCACACGCGCATCATCAGCGGCAACTCCACTGTCTTTGAGATCACCCCGTTCGAGCTCGGCTCCTGGGACCCGACGTTGAACGCGTTCGCCGACGTCAAGTACCTCGGGTCCAACGTCACGGACGGCAAGCCCGGCAACGGCTCCTGCGTGGCCGGGTTCGACAACGCCAGCTTCATGATGGGCACGTCGTCCTCGCTCTTCAACCAGTTCTTGCTCCAGTTGAACAGCACCGGCATCTCCGGCACGTTGTACGACGTGGCGCAGAGCATCTTGTCCAAGATCGACGCGGACGAGAACGACATTGCCGACTACACCCCCAACCCGTTCTACGGCGCCAAGCACGGCACCTCCGCGTCGTTGGGCGCCAGCAAGCACTTGTACCTTGTCGACGGCGGCGAGGACCTCCAGAACGTGCCGTTGTCGCCGGTGATCCAGCCCAAGAGAAACGTCGACGTCGTGTTTGCCTTCGACAACAGCGCCGACACTGACTACTCCTGGCCCAACGGCACCTCCATGGTCGCGACCTACGAAAGACAGTTTGCCAAGAGCATCAACGGCTCCGGCTTCCCGTACGTCCCGGACGCCAACACCTTCCGGAGCGCCAACTTGACCTCGAGGCCAGCCTTCTTTGGCTGCGACGCCAGCAATTTGACCGCCTTGGCCAAGCAGAGCAACGGCAACGAAAGCGCCGTCCCGCCGTTGGTCGTCTACATCGCCAACAGGCCGTTCTCGTACTACTCGAACGCCACCACGTTCACCATGACCTACGACGACGAGGCCAAACGCGGCATGATCCAGAACGGATTCGAGGTTGCGTCGCGCAACAACCTCACGTTGGACCGCAACTGGAAGGTTTGCGTTGCCTGCGCCATTATCCGTCGTTCCCAGGAGAGAATGAACCAAACGCAAAGTGACCAGTGCAAACAGTGTTTTGAGGAGTACTGCTGGGACGGCTCTTACAACGAAGACGACGCGGGGGTGAACTTCACCGAAACCGGCACCACCGACGGCGACGAGAGCACCAACACTACCGGCGCAGCAGCCAGGTTGAGTGGTGCAGGCGCCGCCACCTTGTTGACCTGGGCCGTGGGGTTGGCGGTCTTTGCGTCCGTGCTCTGAGACACTGGGCATTGCCTGCTTGCTGAACGGGCACTGCTAGCTGCCCATCACCATCGAAGATATCTCCCCCAGAGTTGGGTACGCACTCACAGGCCATATGCGCATACATACACGTACACATATACATAGACATTGACATAGACATTGACATAGACGTTGACATAGACATATCATATCATATCATATGCCCTGCACTAGATCCGTGTCTGGTCGCTCCGTTATGCAATACCCCTTCTTTTCTGTTTCGCTTATACTGCCGCTGTTCTTGTTCAGGCTATTTATGCGGTTGAGCTTTTGCAATGTTCAGGTTCTTGTTCCAAGCTTTTTGGCTCGTACGTAAAAGGCAAGTAAGTAACCCAAGTTAACGCAAGCGTGCCTGTATGGCAATAGCTGAGCATCGTCGAACAGCTACAGTACAATGAAAGAAAGTGGCCTAAAATAAAGGCACACTCTTCGCCTATCTACAACAATATACGGACAGCAACAACGAAAATGCGTAGTTGAAATGGTTTTTTAAATAACTGTTTGGAAACTTCGAAACAGCTTCTTGAAGTTCAACAGCAACCGAAAGTAAACGAGAGTAACAGAAAACGAGCGATAGGCGCATAAACAATAAATATAATCAATAGAAGAAAAAAAATAATAAAAAAAAAAAAAGGTTTGGCCGCAGGGCGCGTAGAGTACACCGAAAGTCAATTAGACGTTTAAGTTGACAGTAGCATCAGTGATGTGCTTCTTGTACGGCTTCAAAGCTTCAGCAACGTCTTTCTTCACAAACTTTTCAGTCTGTTGAGGAGCTCTACCAACAAAGGTGGCTGGGTCCAAAAGCTTATCCAAATCGTCCCACACTGGCCTGAAGTATTCGGTGTTTCTAATTCTCTCAATCAAATCGTTATCACCGCCCTGTTGCTTGACCACAGCACTGGCTTCATGAGACAACACTCTAATTTCCTCGTGGCATTCTTGTCTGGAAGCGCCTTTTTCAACCATAGCCATGATGATGTTTTCGGTGGCCATGAACGGCAATTCTGCCATGATTCTTCTTTCAATGACCTTAGGATACACCACGAGACCAGAAGTGATATTAAGCAACGTAGTGAGAACAATATCAGCGGTCAAAAAAGCTGAAGGCAAGGTGACCCTTCTGATTGCAGAGTCATCCAAAGTTCTTTCGAACCACTGCACAGAAGCAGTCTGCACTGCGTCGGTAAACAAGGAGCCCAAATGACGAGACAAAGAGCAGACTCTTTCGGATCTCATTGGGTTTCTCTTATATGCCATGGCAGATGAACCAATTTGGGATTTTTCAAACGGTTCTTCCACTTCTTTCAAGTTGGCTAGTAATCTAATGTCAGTAGCCATCTTGTGAGCGGTGGCACCCAAAGAAGCTAATGGAGCAAGTACATCGATATCGATTTTTCTGGAATAAGTTTGACCAGTGACTGGATAGGCATAATCAAAGCCTAGCAACTCAACGATTTTTTCATCCAACTTTTCGACTGCATCATGATCACCGTGGAATAAAGACAAGAAGGAGCCTTGAGTGCCAGTCGTCCCTTTAGCACCTCTGAGACCCAAATCGTTTCTTGCTCTAGTAATGTTACGCAAATCCCACAAAAGCTCTTGAAGCCATAAGGTGGCTCTCTTACCAACAGTGGTCAATTGGGCAGGTTGGAAATGAGTCCATCCCAACACTGGCAACGACTTGTACTCAATAGCAAACTTGGACAATCTGTCAATGACATTGACCAATTTTGGAATAATAATGTCAAAGGCATCTCTTAGGAAAATCAAATCAGCGTTATCGGTAACGTAACATGAAGTGGCTCCCAAATGAATGATGCCAGCAGCAGCTGGCGCAGTTTGGCCGAAAACATGGACGTGAGCCATCACGTCATGTCTAACAATAGCTTCTTGCTTTTTAGCGGCCTCAATTTCTTCATCGGTGATTTCCAAATGTTGAGCCATTTGTTCAAGGGCCTCATCGGTAATGAGATCCAATCCAACCGCCTTTTCGGCTTTAGCCAAAGTGAGCCATAATTTTCTCCAAGTTGAGAATCTGTTTCTCAAGGAGAAAACCTGGGACATTTCCACAGAAGCATATCTGGAAGATAACGGGGTAGCGTAGCTGTCGTTGCCGGACATTGTTAGGCTTATTGTTTTGAAGTCGATGTTGTTTGTGTTTTATTGACGATCCCTTATTTGAAAAAAATAAAAGACCAGGGACAAAAAGTACAAGAGGAGTATAAAAGCTGTATTAAGGCTAAAGAGGACCAGGTCCAGAATATCTCCTGCAATAATTACTCATTTCTCTCAGCCGCCCCGGAGACGAGAATAAAAAATTTCAGCCCTCAATTGTACTAATGCGTAATTATGCATCATGGGAGCTTCTGGCGCTTAATGCTGCTTATTTATACATATATACTTTTATTTGAGGTTTTAAGAAATAGCCATCAACCAGCTCACTGAATTAAACAACTACGCATAGAACTAGACGACACATACCATCTGAATAAAAACCATGAATCAAAACTATAGAAACAAAGTAAATGACTGAACAAACAATGTGATGAAAAAAACGAAGAAATTGAAAGTCATTGATAAAAGAGAAACCGAATTAGATTAAATAAAAAGATGACACAGTGGAATCGCAACTAAACAAGAGAGAAAATGAAAAACAAAAAAAAAAAAAAATCTTTTCTGCTATAATGAATGAATGAATGAATGAATAAATGAATGAATGAATGAATGATACACAAACAAAAATGAACCTATTTACCTTCAACCAACTTCAATAAAAGCTTAGCACCCTTGTTTGCTTCATCGGCATTTTTCAAAATTTTCTTGAATTTACTAACTGCTTTAACAAAGCTTTTACTTTCTTTGTCATCTTCGTTCTTCAAGCTTTCATACAAGCTAGCAATAATAAATGAAGCATTCTTTGAGTGGATCCATTTATTCAAATCATTCTCACCTGCTTCTTCGTTGTTGATCACTTCATCAATAATTCTGTGAGCAAAAGGTTTGCCAATCTGACTGCTGTTATCTTTTTCAACAACTTGGTTTTTGAAACTCCATTGACCACCTTGGATCAACGACTTCAAAAATCTAGAAGTAAATTGTTTATTAATGAAATGAGAGTCGTTGGAAATGTCACCTTTCAAAGCGTTGATGATAGAAGTGATGGCTTCGGTTCTTTGAGCTTCCAATTTTTCATCCTTGGCAGCATGCAACATAGCTTCATTGGCGAACTGCAATCCAATGTTTTCATCAAAAATCTTACCATTGAATTTTATTATAGCTTCATAAATGGTTGGAGTAAATTTGTTCAACAATTCGCCTCTTCTGGTGTCTTGTGGTTTCTTGGAGGTGTTTTTACTTAGCTCAACAAATCTGTCTAATGTTTTAATAATGAAAGGATTGAAATACTTACCGTCAAGACCACAAAGTAAGTACAAAAATGGTCTTCTACCAAATTTGCTGCTGACCAAATCAGCCATTTCTTCAGCAGGATACTCACTGCCAAATGATTTATGCACCAACACCGTATCATCCACAGTCAAGAAGATTGTCAACAACACCAAGTTACCGTGTTCGTTAGTAGCAAGAGCTTTAGCATGAGGTTTTAAATTCTTGATAATGACTTTTCTTTGCTTGGCACTGGCTTTGGCAATGAGAGTACATGCCACTTCACAACCATCTGGGGTGTGCACAAGTTCAGCAACTTGATCTTGTAATAATTCAATAAAATCGCCAAATTCTTTGTCGTTTGCGACTTGAATATATTCTTTCATAACTGCATGCAATAATTGGAAACCAGTAGAACCTTTCTCTACTGCTGCGGTTATAGTTTGATACAAGTTGCCGGCAATCAAGTTTCTGGCATCTTCGTTACCAGAGACAACATCGTTGATGGTTTCTCCTTCTTTAACTGCATCTTTAAAGACAGCATATTTGGCTCCCCAAAATTCTCTAATCATTTGCTGTTTTTGTTGAGCGCTAGAGTAAAGCACAAACAAATCTTCAGCAACATAAGCGCCTTCTCTATGTCTAAGCAACTTTCTCAATTTGCCGTGAAGCTCATCGACAATAATAGCTCTTGATTCTTTGGTACCATAATGAAGTAATTTGATGAGTAAGTATTTACCATAGGCAGATCTGGCCAAATCAAAGTAGTAACCTTTCAACTCTTTAACAATTGCTAATCTTCTTTCTTTTGAGGAGTATTTAACCAAAGTCTGCACAACTCTGGAAGCATCGTGCTTCAACACAAGATCTTTGATACAATCTTTTGAAAGTTCCCAGATCTCATCACATAACTTGTCCCTAATAGGTTTTGCTATAGGTGGATTTCTCACTCTTAATTTCTCCCACAATGACTTAATTCTTTGAATTTCTACCCCACCATTACGTTTCATCTTTCTTTCCTTGAGTAATTTTCTCTGTTCGGCGTGCTGTTCTCTGGAGGTTTTGCCGCCTTCAACTTTCTGCTTCTTATCAGCTGGTTCTTCGGATTCATCACCATCTTGTTTGTCTTCGTTGTCAGTGTCAGCCCCGTCTTGGTTTGGAAGTTCTTCGTCACTGTCAAGCTCATCTAGCTCATCTTCGGAAATCTTGTCATCTAACTCATCGTCTTCGCTAGCGCTGCTGGAGACTTCATCAATTTCTTCTTGTTCCTGAAGCTTAGCCGAAACCTTTTTATCGTTTTTAGAAACTTGAGTAATATTTCTCTTGGTGCCTCTTTTCACAGATGCTGGAGCCATTTTTTATTTGATATTAATGTAAAATAGTTGTAGTAATTGCACTGTTTGAAACAGCTGTACAAATACAGGAGCAGACTTCAAATAAAAAAAAAAAAATTTTTTTCTGTATCCTGCAGCATCTCTGCTGAAAAATAAGAAAAAAAAATTGCACTCATGTGACTATTTAATGCAAGCGGCTCATCATGACCATACAAATTTGCCAGTAGTGTCGAAATGCAATATTTTTCATAGATAGCTTGGCTCCAACTAGATATAAATCTTAGAAAAAATGATAGTAGATCGCAATAGTATGTATTAATGAAGCTTTAAAATGAATGAATTTGAAGACGCTGTCAGAAATGGGGCCATCTATGACAATCAATTCTGATTAATCATCCTTACAATGGTAGTGTACAACAAACAAGACTTTCTATCTCGATATCTGATCTCGATACATGTGTTCAGACTAACGGAGAAAAATTCAACATTGCGTTGACCTTTATCAGGCAGTAGAAGCGCTAGTAATTTTATGCTTTGTAACTACTGTTGGAATCTTAGATTGCTATTGTTTATGGTTTACGATGAGTTCGTAAACACAGTGCTCAAAATTTACCCTGCCTTGTTTGTTTACAAAATATGGTTGCCCAGGGAGTGTCTGGTGTTTGGATGCTCGGAGCTCATATCCATAAATCCATACACCAAAAGACATCCAGAAAAACTATAAAAGAAGGGCTTCCCCCTACTCTTAAAAATCTCTTCCCCCTTTTTAAAAAAGGCCAAATCTCTTTGCCTTTTGGCTTAGATCAAGTGTAGTATCTGTTCTTTTCAGCGTAACAACTGAAATGCTTCCACAGGAAGTGATTTAAAATTGTTACTTTTATTTTTGTTTCTGGCGAATAGCTTTTATGGGCTTGCTCATGGCTATTTGCATCGTGTCGTTGCTATTGCACTGTCTGTGGCTCCTGACGCAAAACCTTCTTTTTAAGGTAGATTAACGTGGTCGTTACTCTAGTTTAAAAAGATTGTTACTTTATAATTAACATATTTATCATTAACGCATTTTTATTTTTCTTAAAGATCATCTTGTCTATTGATTCAAATTTAGTCAACTTTGTTTTGTAAGAGCTGGCACGTTTAGTTTACGTTGGCTTTTAAAACCAAAATTTTCAATAGAGGTTTATACTTCTTGTCGGGTAATCTCATCGCACGCGTGGATCTTAAAAAAATTTTATTATTGCGTGGGGGACTTCATAGAACGGTAAATAAAGAATAATACTGCTAAAACCATACTGTCAGATACCGAGTGCATCATCAATCATCTTTTGCACGCATAATATACAATGGTGAAAGCTAACACTGTTTCCAGAGACCACTACTACTTGCTTTCTAGCGAAATCGAGAATGAGCGAATCAAAGCTGCCGTCAGCTTGATTAAGGAATTGCAGGCTGCCGAAGACGATAAAGAATGGGAGTATGCTTTCACTCGGTTGATAAAGGGTTTAGCTTCATCCAGAGCAGCTGCAAGAATTGGGTTCTCCACTGCGCTCTCGGAGATTTTGAATATCAGATTTCAACAGTCCAAAATTGATATTCAGTCCTACTTGACATCGCTTGACCAGCAGCTAAAAGCAGTCCGCTCTTCGAAGAAAGGCAAAGACGAAAGAGCATACTTGTTTGGCCGCATCTTTGGTCTAAAAGCATTAGCCAATTCCACATTATTCATTGATACTAAAGACGCAGATGCCTTTAAAAAGAGTTTTTGGGAGTTTACCAAACAAGTTTTAGAGTTAGCACTCTCCAAATCTTGGATCAGAGAATCCTGCTTTTACACATTGTTTGAATTTTTGACGAAGTTGATAGCAGCTGGTAAAGCATCAGATGAACTTCTTAAAGAGTTGTTAGAGCAAATTAATGAAAAGCGTTTAACTTTATCGACAGAAGGTTTATCAATCTATCTTTTGTTGATTTTGCACGATAAGGTTAGTCTTTTGTCCGAACTAAATATCTCCAATGGCTGGAAACACAATAACCCATTGCTCAAATCCAATTTACACACATTAGCAAAAACTTTGAAAGATGTTGAAGTCACTAGTGCACCTGAAGTTGATGTGGCTGACGATGACAGTAAACAGACTAAAAAGGATAAAAAGCAACAAAAGGGAAATTGGTCGCCAAATTTGCATTTTGTCTGGGGCTTTATCATCCGTGCAGTCATAAAAAATGAGCTTGAAGACATAAATGAAGAAGGCATTGTTTTAGACTCAAATAATAAAAAGAGAAAGAAAAGCGAAAAGGCACATAAGCATTCAAGCAAGAAACAAAAGACTTCAACTAACTCCAGTGCTTCCTTGAGTGATGTAATCAAGGTCAAAGAGTTTTGGAAAGTTATTGTGGATGATTCATTGTTCGCAAGCAAAGCGTCTCCAGAGAGAAAGTATTGGGGTTTTAAAGTGTTTGAAATATTTGTAAATGAATATGTGAGATTGAATCAACAAGGAAATTTTATGCCGTCTCAATTGGACCATCTTTTCACCGAGAACTTCTTGCGCACGTTGATTAACCAGTCAGGAAACAGCACTCGTATGTTGTATAATCTTGTCAAGAAAGAAATTCTAAACACCTTCATATCAAAAAGCGTGGCAAGTGATCCATCAAACGTTAAAATAAGTTTCCAGTTATTGCAAAACTTTCTATTTTCCCCATACAGCAATTTGAATTTTGACAATATAACCGGAACGAAAACCATTGAAAGTCTAATTCAAAATATTGCTACTTTTGGCAAATTTGACGAATTAAAAGCATTAACGACTTTGTTTTTGGACGTTTTACAGCATCCTGAAAACTATTTGAATAATATTGAACAAAAGCAGATTGAAGATGGACAAAAAACAAAGAAAAACAAAAAGAGCAAAACGCAAGATAACAACAACAGTAGCGAAGAGGAAGAAAGTGATGATGATATTGAAGAAAACAGCAATACAAACTCATTGAAACAAAAACTTTTTGAGAAAAAACAAAAATGGGTTGTTAACCAAGTGACGCTATTATTGAAATTCTACCGTGTCAGGCTCAATACCTTGAACAACTCTTTTATGAAAGACAAAGAGAGTATGGTTGGTCCGGAGATTAACAATGAATGGCTTGACGAGTTAGTTAAGGTCTTTGTTTTGTACGGTTTTTTCAAGCCAATAGATGAACCAGAGTCATTCAATGGTGTTTCGAACTTGATTTCCAAAAAGTTGAACGCATTATTGCTTGATATTGTCAGCTTTAAAAGAGTGGATAACAACTCATGGTTGTATATTGCCTTGAAAGAAGCTTTTTCTATTGAAAAAGAGCAGAAGAAACTTGACGAAAACAAAAGAAAATACATTCCGGTAGTGGCTTTGGATGAGGAGCTTAGCAAGTTTAAGTACAAGAATTTCAAAGCTTTAAAGAAAATTATCAGAAAAAAATCACAATTGATAGAAAACAATTTCAGCGTGAAAAATGTAAAGAAAAGTGTTCTTATTGACAAATTATCATCATTTGAGTTGATTTACTCTATCATTTTGTTGCACTTCTTCTCTGATGCTGACTCTTTAGAAGATTCGATGTCTTTGTTGGAGGAAGTTACTGCCGCATACAAAAAGTTCCATTTGGATCAAGAAATAAACAACGACGTGAGCAGTGACGATGCACCTTTATCATCTAGCGAAGATAATGATGATGAGGACGAGAAAGAAGAAGGCAATGGTGAGGATGCTGGTGCTGATGATACTGGTAGCATCCATAGAAAATTGCCAGCTGCTAATGACAGTGTGGAGGAGGATGAATCGTTTAGATCTATTGACATTTTACTTGAGATTGTGTTAAGATTTGTGCATCAAAAAAGTCCGTTGTCGAAAAAGCTTTCTTTGATTATATGGGAAACGTTTGTTACTGATTTACGTTATGCCAATTTGAAGAGCTTGTATGACATATTGTTAGTAAAAGAGAACGTTGAGGGTCAAAAGACTTTGTTTGACACCGCAAACGACGGTGAAGGTGATGAAAACGAAGAAGATGAAAGGATGGATGATGACATTGATGATATTGATGATATTGATGATGATGATGATGATGATGATGATGATGATGATGATGACGATGACGAAGATGACGAAGATGACGAAGATGACGACGAAGATGAACCTGATGCTGACTCAAAAGACTTTTTGGACAAATTGGATAAAAAAACTGCTACTGAATTGGCCAAAGCGTTGAAAATCCCTACTAAAGACGGCGAAATTGTTTTAGAAGGCTCGAGTTCTGATGAGGAAAAGAGCAATAGTAATGATAGTGACAGTAGTGATGATGAGGAAAATAGTGAAGACGAAGAAAGCATGGATGATGAACAAATGATGGCTATTGATAATCAGTTGTCATTGATTTTCAAACAGCGTCAAAATGCTTTGAAGAACGTTAAGACAGGAAATAAAAGAAAAATTGAGAAGCAGGAGGCTCAAGAAAATATGGTGTTCTTCAAAAACAGAGTTTTGGACTTATTGGATATGTATGTTGACAAGATTTTGGAATATAACAAGAAAGAGCATTCCGATTTTGGCAGTTTGAACAATGAGAAGTATTTGAGTTTGTCATTAATTGAACCATTGTTAAGCTTAATGGAATTGACACTTAGTCCAGCTTTGCGTGACAAGGCCCATAAGTTGTTGAAGAAAATTGCTAGAATTAGAATTGTGTTGCAAGCTCAATACTTTACCATTGTGGATAATAAAGACAATGGAAGAGAATCAGAGAAATATGAAATAAATGACCAGGCCCTTTTTGCACTTTTGTCAAAGGTTCACAACAAGTCGCATAAAGCAGCAAGTCCTGCCTTGTCAAATGCTTACAACCAATTTTCGATCTACTTGAGCAAGATTTTGATTCTGTTTAATCCGGACGAAAATTACGACAAGGTGATTGACATTTACAGTGAAAGTTTGAAAAAGTGGGTTAAGACTAAAAATTCTAAAGTCAACGCTTCTATGTTCTACGATTTGATTAACTACTTTTCAGGAACTAAACAGCAATTTCAGAAATAGTAGAGCCTTGATTTATGATACAACTTTATGTGATAATGATTTTGAAACTAATTTATTGAGTTTAAATTTGTCATAGACTTTTGTAATTAATATTTAATTTTTTGATATACTATAAAAACAGTTTATTATTTCTAGTGATCTGTAAGACAATGGGAAAAAGTGTAAAATTTTATGTTTTTTATCAAGCCAAGTGTCAGCATCTATGTTTTTCAACCTAAAATGCAACGCTAAAAGGATAGAAGCAAATAATATCAACCATAATAAATGCACCGATAATATTGTCTGCCACATTTACAAAAGAAAAAAAACAGAACTAATGTTCCAGCCGATAAGATAAATACTTGAAAAATAAAAAGACAAAGAAGAGAAAGAAGATAAACGAAAATTTATGACTAAATTTTAAAAAAGGTCCTCGTTTCAAACAATCATACAGTCCTTCCGTTTCTTTATCGAATTCTTATCATTGCCTTTTGCATCTTTTTTCAACTTAGTACTATTTGCAACGCTGCCATTCGTCTTGTCATTGCCAATGGCACCACGTCCAGCCTTACTAGCCCCACTAACGCCAGGTGCTGTTCTGCGACCACCGTTACTACCATACAAATTGATATTCTTCTGCAATCGTTTAGCCACCGCTGCGTCTTCTTTCTCCTGCAATTGCTGGGCAAGTCTAAAATCTTTATCGTTGTTGTCGTTTATGAGTCCATCATAACTTGCCAAATTTGGTGAGTAAAAATCGCTGGTTTTGTATAAATCATCTGCGAAATCTGATTGTTGTTTGAAAGTACTGGCTGGTTTAGATGATGACTTGCAGTTACTTTTGAAATTTGGCGATGCTATGGCCGCTTTAGTTGACGTTCGTAACGAACCAAATGGCTCATTTTTAGGTACAACAGTAGTGGCTTGGTTGTTGAGATCAACTGGAATGAAATTTCTGTCATAAAACAACTCACCAGAGCCATTAACAGACTTTAGTTCCTGCCACACAACATTCCGAAGATTAGCAAATCCTTCATCGGTGACTAGTGAGTATAACTCAAAATCTTTCTCGTTAGCTTCGTTGTATACTGTTCGCTTGAACAATGTGCTGAAATGGTCATTGCGGAAGAAAATCACAAAACTGTCAGATTCAACTTGGTCCTTTAGGGTACTGATACCCTTTTCAGTTAGCTGGGTGCTTGATCTGGCCAACCAGTTATTGATGTTCTTACGATAAGCATATAGGATATCTTGCTCAATGGGAGTCAAGTTTTGCTCCGCGGACTCATCATTATTACTCTTATTATTTTCCCTAAACAGATTATGTTCAGTTGTTGTACTCGAGTTGTCGTTGGCAAGGTTTGTGTTAATTTCGAAATCTAGATCTATTTTTGAATTATAATGACCACCAATCTCATTATCTTCACTCCCATTGTCAAGAAAAGCTTCTTTGCCTTTCAGTTTAGTTCCACGATTTTTTTCCAAAAGATCGTCAACGTAAATTAGGAAATTTTGGCAAACGTCAAAATTCTGCAAATAATTAATGATTTGAAACTCTTCAAAATCTAGTATTGGATCGGCCAACCAGCCATGATAGATGCTTAAGTCGAATAGTTTAAACAAGGATAACTCTGGACTGTTTTTCAGAGACGGAGGTGCACGGTGTTGGAAAGTGTGCACATTTCTGCCAGAGAGCAGGGATTCTTTTGGAGCGCTTTGAGCGTCTTCGATATCTGGTGCAAGCTTATCAAATATCTCTGCAAGAGAGAAATCGACATCAGTGACGGAGGTATCTATCCTGCCTGTAGTGAAGTTCGGATTGATGTTGAGTCCCTCGTGTAGACGCGAAAGCAAGTTGAGGACCCCCGTAATGCTATCGTTTTCCAAAGAAGTTTCTGTAGACAGAACTTGTAAAGCTTCAGAGACGTCTTTAGTAGCGGATGTGTTATCGGATGCATCATTGGAGGCTTTTTTCATAACAGTCGGTATACTACTGCCTGCACCTTCATTGGAATTGTTTTGACTGACTTTCAACGAAGCATTTACTAGCAAAATTGAGCCTAGAAGGTCAATTATATCGGCGAACTTGACGACATCTTTTGTATCCACAAGCTTCACAAGCTGTTCAATTTCGGGACTTTGGACTGCGTCGGCAGATCGGAGACCGGAATTGTCAAGCAGATAGTTGTGTTTGAGCTGATAATTAAGAATGAGAGTATTGACAACCGCTATCAATGCACAAGGTCCGTTCTCATTTTGAATCAAAACTTCAGACGTGATTTGAGATTGGAACACAGGGTTGAACCAGGATATCCTCTTGGTCCTGAACTTTACTTCTGCGTGGTCTAGGGCATTGTTCTCCGCTCTTTTACTCCTGCTACTGCTGCTGCTGGGTTGCGGCGTGTTTCTGCTAGCACTTGTAGAAACCTGCTGACTTGAAAGAAACGCGTCTGGTGCTGATACTGCAGTTTGGGGTGCTATCAGTGTAAAAGTTTCGCGTGGTTGACGCGGGCCGCTGGAGCTCACGTTGTTGGCAGAAGTTGCGGCATCCACAGAACTAGATGACTGGACGCCAGTACTTATCCCACTGGATGTAGAACCACCAGAAGGTCTCTGCTCATGAAGTGCCGTCTCCTGCTGTGCGTCCATTGAAGCAAACGAGCTATATCGTGTATTGAGTAAACGGGAACTGTAAATCAAATAGCGCCGGCGATGGCGAGGGCAATGGCGAGGATGACGGCATTGTTGTTGGTGACATCGATGACAGTTTTGAGGTGCCTGTTTCCACCGCTGAGATGACTATCTACTGGTATGGCATTTAGCAGAATTCGGAGTGTCCCTGTGGCGTGTATCCACCTGCGTGTATTTTTGGTATATATGCGTCTGCATGCATGTAATTGCAGCAGATATCTCCACTAAGTTTCGAGACGACTGCCCGTCAATCGCATCATGATGCACACTGCTCTAGACGATGTCGACTGGCCATTAGAACGTCGTCCTCGAGGAGCAAATTTCATAATCCCAAGTTTACACTGCGCTTTCTCGAGGCGTGTGTAGCTCTCCGGAATTAAGTTTTTTTCAACGTGTGGTGTCTCCACTGACGATAACGTATAGAGCCCATGTGGATCTGCTTAATTTAGCTACTCTGGGTGGAGCTTCGGTTATGCAGCTGCTCGAGGTGCCAGCCATCTTTCAACATCGAGTGCCAGAAGGCTTTATATACCAGCAGCTGGTCGCAAATTTCCAGCCTCCAAAATCTCTTTTGCCCCGATCAAACAATCAAATAATAAGATTATTATAATAAAATTGCGTTGCCAAAATAAAGGCGTATTCAGACAGCTCCTAGTTTTTACTATTGTCGTTCATACCATAGTGCACAATCAGTGTTCTTTCATCCAGCCTTCCCTCCCATTCTCTGTGGACTATTAGCAGACCTCCCAGTACTCTTACCTGCGTTACCCAGCTATAGCTTATCACATTCAGCATAGTTGCTTACTGTTGCACATTCCTGAACTTCCTGGGCTATTAATAATGGTAACGATGAACATTAGCTGCAACGACCAGTCATACTACATTGACCGCAATACCGGTGCTTCTGTCCAGCTCATTACAAACAAGGGCAATGCCACGGATCTTTTACCTGAACTCAGTCCAAAAGATGTGTACAGAAAAAGCACAAGCAGTTCCAGATCATCGACATCTACTACTAGCAGCAGCACTCCAAAAGTCATCTATGAACTCGATGGTGAAGAGATAGATCCTGTGGAGATGCTTTTCCAAAGACACCCAGAAACCAAAGAGGACAAAATGAAGAAATTTTGGAAAGGAAAACGCAAGAGTGCGAAAGTTAGGTTCATCAAGTTCAAAGAATATAACGAAAAAATTATTGCCCAGAATGAAGCGAATCCGCTTGAAAATGATCAGACCTTCAGAAGCACCTTAAAAGGTCTAAAAAGTGTTTCCAGAAAGAAGAGCACTGAGAAATATTTGGGCACAGAACCAACTCTCAACATCAAGAAGAACGCTAGAGACGCTAATCCAAAGTCGCGTGCATGCTCTGCTAACTCCTTTCTCAAGCTTTATTTGGATGACGACAATGATAACAACAATGAAAACAATAGTGAACAGGCTACCGATTACAATAACAGCTGCAGTAGCAATAATAGCGCACCAGAGAAAACCCAGGAACAAGCGAACCCAATTACTCAGACTATTTGGAACTACTTCAACTACTACTGGGGACAATCTAAAAGCGCAGAAGCAAGTCCAGAAGCCTCTGGTGTTATGGAAGAGAGACCGATAATAAAAAAAGTCTACACAAGACAAAAAAACGGTCATCTCGTGTTATTGGATGCTGAAGAAGTTGCAAGACGTGACAATAACGATACCGACGTCAAGAGAATCGGCAATGGCACTATTGCCATCCACTCTAAATTCGCAAAGAAAGGTGCTGCTGCTTCTACTTCTACTCCCAAAGCTGCTAAAGCTGCTAAGAAAAATGCTGCTGCTTCTGCTGGTATTAAAAAGCAGAGCAAGCAAAGCACACAGAACACCAAAGGTGGCGGATTTTGGGACACTTTCAAGCTGAGAATCTCTTCCATTCAAGGTATGGCTGTTTTTTAGATTTTTCATCCTTTGAAATCTTTGAGTCACAAGGCATTCATATTAATCTGCATTTTAACATTTTATATTTTCATATTGCTTTCCTGGTTTATCTAACCATCATTTAGAGATTACATTTCTTTTCATTTAATAACTTTGCTAAATCATATTTCCACTTTGCATTTTTTGTTTTGTTTGTTTTGTTTGTTTTGTTTGAACGTTTCATATCTTTTACTATCTCATCTTTCACGGCTATAGCATTGCTCTTATATTTCTTATTTCAAATTTTTCCGGTACTACCGCTATATATGATTTTTAGAGCATCTTTGAAAAGTCCAGTAGGACCTCATATAAAGATTAAAGTTGCATTTTTGTACAATAAATAAATAAATGTATTATTAACTAAAGAACACAAGTAAGCATTTTACGATTTTGATTTACGTCCCGAGGAAGTGTTTCAGCCGATGCTGATACGCATCCGCTGCAGAAAAAGCGGAACGGCAGAAAAATAGCAAAGCACAGAAAAACAAAATGTTAACGCCATTTTTCTATTCCTTTTAGAGTCGAAAAGGCGAACGCTACCGTTTCTGACAGTACTTCTTTTTTGATCTTCTAACTTCTTGCAATAACAGAAATGACCACAAAGTCTGATAGCTCCAGTCAAGATCAGGATCAGGGTTTGTACAAAGGGTCATTTAGAGATTCCATCAACAGAAAGTTCAAAAACTTTAGAGCCTCATCGCTCCAAGGCGGTTCTAGACCATCGTCTAAAGACGCCAATAATAACACCAACAAAACGTCCAGTTTTTCCAGTAAATTTGCCAGAAGCTCCGAAAGTTTGCTGGGTACTAGCAAAAAATTTAATGGTGAAGGTAGTAATAGCAACGGCACAATGACCAGCCGCTTGGATAACACCATCAACAAAAGCAATAGCGATCTCAACGCTTCCTGTGATAATGGTACAAAAAATCATTATGTTGAACCTGAACTACCCCCATTAACGCCCCTATCACTAACGGGTTACAAATCAACGACAAAGAGTCGACTACTTACAATTGAGTTAGCTGAAGATATTAGAAACTTGATATCGTCTAGACTTCAGCTATATAATGAGTGGAAACTCTTGTATTCCCTTGAACAGCATGGTGCGTCCCTTAACACGCTATATCAGCGATGCTCTCCTGATTTTGAAAGACCATCCAACAATATACACACATTAAATCAAACGTACACTTACTCTACAAACTATAACCCTTTGACTAGTAATCACCACAAAAAGCTGGGTTACGTGTTGGTCTTTAAGGATTTCAAGGGTAACATTTTTGGGGCGTTTACCAATGAGCATTTCCATCCTTCAGATAACCGCAGATTCTATGGAAATGGTGAATGTTTTCTATGGAAAACAAAACACAACAATTGCTTCTCCATCAATAAATCAAAAGATACCAACAAAATAGAAAGAACAATGTCCAAAACTAGCTCTGGGGATGCGGAGTTAGAAAATAGTATAACGGAACAAACTAATGTGCACAATAATCAGGCTATCAAAGAAGATGACGATCAACAACAGCCCCAAGGTGACACAACAGATAAGGATAGCGGTAATAGTGGTGATAGTATTAACAACAGCACTTTCAAAAATAGCGGTGAGAGTGGTCAATTTGAGCACCATCTACAATTCTTTGCGTACCCATACACGGGACTTAACGATTTTATAATATACTGCACCAAGGACTTTTTGTCTCTCGGTGTTGGAGAGGGTCATTACGGTTTATGGGCAGACAGCGACTTGATGAATGGTTTAAGTTACAGAAGTTTAACCTTTGGGAATGAACCGTTGAGTGATGCGGGAAATAAGTTCAAAATAAATAATGTGGAGGTTTGGAAAATTGGTAACTGATCGATTATTTTCTTTGCTTTTGTTTTATTTTCATGGGTTCTTGTATTTGTTTCAATATTTTGTTCAGCTTTGCTCGCACTTTATAGCACCTATTTATGATTTTATTGGTTTTTTGTTTTCCTTATATATGAATGATATCCAGCTTGAGATTAACTACTTTGACTATGGCAACCGCAATACTGTAATATGCAAACTGTCATTATTGCTTTAAATGGTAATCATGTGACTTGTGTTTTAGGTGATGATGCTCCAGTACTACCGCAAAACGGTTATCATGGAAACTAAGCACTATAAGAACAGAAACCAGTTGAAATAGCAAAACATACACAATCAAAAAACACACTATCAATGAGCAGTGAAAGTATTACACAAGCGTCATCATCATTTTCTTCAGCTACTGGTTCCAGCCATAGTAAGAGGCCCAGCATCAATTCACAATCGTTCGCGGTATCGGGCATCAATATTTCAGAGCATGATAAAAACGACGAAACCAACAATAATAGCAATAATAATAATAATAACAAAAACACACATGAAGATTTAGATAGTGAGTCTGTGTCGTCTTATGGGGCATCTAGTGATGCTGCTGATCTGAATGACGAACTCAATAATTTCAACCTGGTTGACTATTTATACAATACGTTGAATAATGCTATTAACAATAATAATAGTATCTTGGATAGGGCGCTAGTGACGCAAGCGCAAACGTATGTTGGAATTCTACTTCTGGTTAAATTTCGGTACTTTTCCATTATTCTTTTGTCTCGTTTTTCTTTTCGAGAAGTTGATTTTTACTAATATTATGTGCAGATCAGGTATACTTAAAGCCAAATCAGTGGAATTAAATAATTTGGAGAAGGAAGTAACAAAAAAGTTGGAACAGCTAAGAATCAACATTGATGGAGAAAACGGATCCAAGGACTCGTTCAAAGAGATATTTCACAGCTGCCAAAAAAAATTGATTTGGTGCGAAAAACATTTGGCAACTTTGACCGAAAAGGTGAACATAGAATATCCAATCGAATACAATGAATCCAAAGATCAAGTATTATCAAGATCAAATTTCAATGTTAATGATGAGAGAGATTTGGAGTTCTTAAATAAAGGGAATATGGCTTAAGTATCAACATTCTTTCAAAGCACCTTAAAACTCAAATTTAGATTTATGTTTGAACAGTTTCAATAATAAAACAACAATAATAAAACAACAATAATAAAGACAAAACTACAGGAAATTAAAAAATTCTAAAAAAATAATACAAACCGAAAAAACTGAAAAACGGAATCAAGTTTTTGAGCATCATCTAGCCACCTAAAATGCCGCCACGCTATTTGTTATAGTTTTTTATACAAAAGCATGCAAGTTGCAACAACGCATCCACCAATGAGTTTCCAGTTTTGAAGCCATTGTTTCCTTGGTTGTGTTGTTGCTGGTTGTTGTTGTTAGCGTGATGTTGGTTGCCGTAATGAGGAGCTTGTTGTTGATGAGGCTGTTGAGAAACGCCCCAGTTTGGATTAATACTGCCACCAGCATACTTTATGACCAAAACGCCAGTATTTTTAGGATCAACATGACAATTCAAGTTAGCTTCTTGGCACAAATCCTCCACTGCCGGTTTCAACTTGGCCACACCGTTTTTGGAATGGATACCTTTGCCAACAATGACATGTAGCTCACTTTGATTTCTTGCAATGTCATTATTAATTCTCTTTTTCAAGATTTCTATAGCTTCACTGACAAACAATCCGTGCAAGTCAATCTCGTGGTCGTTACTGTCTGTGTTGTTAGCAAGAAAAACATATTCAGCAGCCTTGTCATTATAGTCGTCTGCTTTCCTTTGTTCTTGTTTAGCTTTCAAGGAAAGCTCATGAGCAAGTTCTTTCTCTCCACTTTGGTAGGCTTGTTGAGATTCATGAGAGAGTTCTTTTTTTCTCTGGTAAGCCTGTTCTGCAAGATGTCTGAATTTCTTGTATTCGTTGTCACTAACATGATTATAGTCTCTCTCATCTATTGATGCTAGTTAGTAACATGCACAGAGAAAATAACGATATCACATAATTATTTGAAGCTATAATATATGACATGCACTCTTATCAAAGCGACGGATGTGCAAGTAGGATATCACAGTAAATGCAGCTTTATACGTACGACTCAAATAAGCTCCTCTAGGGACACTCTCAACGTAAGCAGCAGAACTCATAATTTTCTTTTCGCAATATTATAGTGTAGTATCTTCTTTCTTTTTTTCAATAATATGAGAAATAAAAAAATTTAGCCCTCAAGAAGCATATGGGAGATTATTTCAGAAGAAAGGTGTTCGATTATAGAATCTTCAACACAAACGCAGGGTCCAAAGAGCAATAATATTAAAGAGCAAAATGGAAGTAAGAACTTTTATTGACCAAATTTCATATGTATTCTAACTCGGGTATATTGTAAACATTGGTAAACCAGCGCTGCACTCCAGGACCCGTGCCCATCGAGAAAAAAAAAATAAAAAAAAAAAAAGCAGGCGCAGGAGAAGAAGCCTGCAACTTGTTAACTTCGAACATTCCCAAAAGATATGAGCCCTGCGTTTTTAACAACTTGTCGGGAAGATCAAGCTGCCATAACAAAGGTATCCGATTATCAATATGGCGTGAAAGCTAATCTAAGTCTTAAAACATTCAACAAAAATCTTGCTGAAAGAAAAACAGAAGCGACTATAACAAAAAATTTGAAGGAGTGTAATTGAAATTGTTGCAAAAAAGAACTCCTCATCAGGGGCTCGAACCCTGGACATTTCGGTTCCTTATATATAAAAGCCGAACGCTCTACCAACTGAGCTAATAAGGACGGAGTTAGCATGTTGTGTTTAAAAGGAGTTGTTCTCTACTAAGTATTTTTAAACACGTATTATGGTCATTATCGTTATCGGTGGGTATGTTCGGCTTGTCATTTATTCCACCCATCGCTATATACACAAATTAAAAGGAACACGTCACCGACCTTTATACAAGATTTTCGACAACTTCAAGGATCCTTCTGACGGTTGTGAACACAGACTGATCAGGAATGCGAGCACAATGGAGGAAAATGTTCGCAACATAGCATTTAAGTAAAGAAGTGGATGGATTCAAAATGAGTAGTGAAAAGATTTCATTGTTATGTCTAGTAAGAAAGACCGTAATAAAGAGAAGATAACTAAGATGAATATATTAGCTAATAGAAGAAAGATGACTTCATGCATATTATATAATAGTTAAAGAAAAGAGCATTGTTATATAATTCTTGAAAATCGTGGAGTCCCGAATTACCTTAATTCATGACCTACTGCATACCAGAAATAATACTTTATTATCAGTTCTTGCCTTATACTACTTTCTGAATCTGATATATTACATGCCATTTTATGGGCAAAGATTATTATTACATTAACTATTAGGTGTGTGAAGAAAAAATTACGTGAAAAAAAACTCTCGCAAATTAATCCAGATCGACAGATATTTAAAATTTCAGAAGATGTATTCACGCCTACAGCACGACAACGACTTTAATGGGAAAACCGTTCCGATTTCAAGTCCTGTTTACTACATCACACGCTGATGAATTAGATAACATCGTTATCAAAGTGAGTGGAAGATGGCACTAAAGTGAGACCCTTAATATTTTTGTATGTCAATATTAATCATATATTTAAAACAAATTAAAACAAAAACAACAACCATCAAAGCTAAAATCTTCTCTAGGTTTATCTCAACATCGACAAAACTACTAAATTGACAATACTAACAGGATTTTCACTTATATAAGTTTCCCCTATATGGTGCCAATTGAACTATACTGTATATGATAAATAGACAAGTTTAAAAGACTCAATTTTCTACCACTCATATATCATTAATAAATCGATCTTGTGTGCAAGAAAAACAAATGACTTTAAGACGTTGGTTCTTTTTGAGATCCTTGCTTTTTTTTCCTCAAGGCTGCCTAAGGTATAATATGTGTTTTCTTATGATTCAAAACTGACCTGTTTGCGATATAATTATTGTAATTGGGTACTCCAGTGTAGTTTTTAAAGCGGATATCGCTAACTATAAGCCGTGCCACCAGTTGCAGAATCATAGAAACCAGAAAACGCACACGGAAAAACTTATCCTTTTGTACGGTTTGAACTTGGGCGGTATTTGAACATGTTTAGATTTGCAATAACGCAACAGTCATTAGAGACCTATAGATATTGATTTGAATTATCACCACGTGACAAACTTTAAGCCCCTTTTGAGTCGGATTGACTCTGCAGAGAAATCATTGTCATATTTTGGAATTTTCTTTTTTTCCTCATTCACTTCCTTGCGCCAAAATGCATTAAATTTGTTGGCCTGTTGAGTCAAAGTCAAGTGGTCATTTTTTTTGAGTCAGTTGAGTCATTTGTTGAATCACTAGAACTCATTCTTGGTATTACAGTAAGTGACACATTCACCAACAGCAAAATTACAGAAATCGTCAATACTTTTTTCAAAAGAAGCTTAGGAACCAATTTTTATTCAATCAATAAAAGACCGGTATCTCGGCTTCAAACATACCATCAAAAATGTCAGGGGCCGGGATCACTACAAAAATACGACAGAAACTCAATTTCACCAATGAGCTGGTTTGGAAGCAATTTTCGGCTAGAAGATTGAAGCTTATCGAGGACAATCAGCTTCATTATAGAAAAGCCAGTGATCAGGACTTTGAAGTGAAGCATGTGGCCGAGACTTTGAGACTGGAGTTCAATTTGCCCGTGACGCTGTTGGACGATATCGATAAACTTGTACGGGCGGCTATTCAAAGTATTCGAAGAAATCGCAAAAGATCATCCAAATCTAAGAAATCATTAGGCAACAATTTCATAATCATCAGCAACAGCTTTCAGCAGCAGCAGCAGCAGCAGCCGAAAAGACAAAAGAAGAGTTTCGATAAGACTATTAGCGAGGCGTTGCTACAGTCCAAGTTAAATACCGCCGTTGAACATAAGCCCGAGAATAGCGTTCAGCATAGCAGTGATGCTGAGGAAAACAGTGCCGGTAAAGGCTCCGGGAAAACCAGAAAAAGAGAAATCGACGCAATAAGTCAAGAAGACGACATGATTGCAAAATCATGTCCAACTTTTCCAAAAGAAGAGATGCTGCCACACCCTCGGCCACCGGTCTCGGACGATAATCACGGTGAAAGTTTTATCAACGATATCATGAATGTTGAAGGGCTAAAAACATCCTCTGCCCCAGAAGCTCACGAATATTTGCACGCGTATTCAAAGAAACAGAAAATTTCACATAGCGACGTGTCCAAAAATGCCATTAGTTCATTTATCCAGCCTGTCATAGATGGCAGCAGTGCAGGCATTTCCTCCAAGACCCCACAATCTGCTAGGGACAGCGAGTTGATCAATACAATCCGAATTAATTCACTATATGCCAAGAAAAATTTTTTGAACTTAATCAAAAAGTCAAAGACGTGCTCGTTGTCCACCAAAACCAATTTGATAATAAACAAGGAGTCCAACGTTTACTACCTTGGACGCTCTATTGTCCCCTCCATTATTGCATTCTTGCTATGCAAGAACTTTCCACTTGATGCTGATAACTCGTCGA
Organism: Saccharomycopsis fibuligera x Saccharomycopsis cf. fibuligera; assembly: GCA_001936135.1. Lineage (NCBI taxonomy): Eukaryota > Fungi > Ascomycota > Saccharomycetes > Ascoideales > Saccharomycopsidaceae > Saccharomycopsis > Saccharomycopsis fibuligera x Saccharomycopsis cf. fibuligera. The sequence goes on along the minus strand of CP012817.1, from coordinate 743,010 downwards.
TAGAATATCTCCGCATGAAGCTCAACTCCCCCGAGGTGTTGGCCAAGATATTGAAGAGCCTTGACTACGAAAGCCCCGACATCAAGTTGATGAGCGATGATGTGGCGGTGGACACATTGTACTACTTGGTGGGCTGCTGTATAATTGACTTTCGGTTCAATGTGATTGCCGACTTGGTTAGCGGCATACTCTGCGAAACTATTGTGACCGATTTCCCAATGATCCAGGTTAACAGCCTATTGCTACAGCAAGAAAAGTACGCAAACAAGATCAAGTATCAGTATGCTGGCAGCGATAGCGAAGAAGATGACGGGGAAAGTGAAGAGAGCCGCGTGAAGAAAGTGGAGATCAGGTTCAACAAGAACGCTTTGAACTTCAAGTTTGACTCGCGAGTGTCAGCAACCCCAACCGTGCTAGAAGTGTTGGTAAATTGCAAGAAAGCATTCAACATTGTCAGCGACTCGAAAATTCTTGCAATGCGGGACATGTGCAACGGCGGCAAAATTGTGAATAATGATTTTGAGTTGGAGCAGATTTTCCTCAAGTACAGGGAGATCGTGATTGAGCTTTGTTTCGTTAACGAAGTTGAGGCTGGCACACAGGGAAAAGACAGTAGTGTCCCGAGTCGCGAAACCGTTGCCGAAAATAGCACCTGCCGACACGAGCCAACCAACCGCGCCCACAACGGCGACAACAGCAGCAATACGAACAACAATAACGCTGCCGCTACCGTTACTAAGGGCACGCAGACTGCGGTACTGGAAGAGACAACGCAAGATCCTTCAAAGTGTTCCCTGCTGTCCCCGGCACGCTCTGCCTATAACGCAATCCCTGCGGCTGCATTCGACGGCGGCGAGGTTGCTCCAACCCCAGATCCAGCGCCCGCACCGACGTCCACGCCAGGCCACTCTGTTTCTGTCTCGTCTGCCGCGTCTGTGCCATTGTCGTCCTCGTCCTCGTCCTCGTCCTCGTTCTCGTCCTCGGCGTTGTCACTGTTATCTGGTTCCGCTGCCGCTGCCGCTGCCGCTGCCGCTGCGAAGCCCTCACCAGGGTGCGTGCCATCTGGGTCTATAGCCGCATCCGGAACGTACAGGCCGCCGCCATCGTCTTCATCTTCGCCAGTCACCTCTACCGCTGCTTCATCTCCGCCGCCGCCGGCGCTTTCGCTACTGAGCGAAATCAGTCTCCTGAACCCGTATCGCATTTCTTCGATCCAGTCGTATGCACGGTCTACGAGCCGCTCTTTGCACAGCCTGAAGCTGGGAAACGGACAGCAAGACAAGACTTTCATCCCTCCGAAGTTCGAGAAGCTCCTTTAGTTGCCACCTCCAAGCTTGCATCGGTACCGGCTCTAGATCTGGGCATTGTGTAAGCTAGCTATAGCGAGCTAGGCCGCAAGCACCAGCGCTTCACGATCAACTAGCCGTATTGCGGGATGATTTGCAAGAACATTGTATACTATTCGCTTTCCATTGCAGCAGTGACTACTTGGTCACTACAACGCATAATTTTCGCACCGTCTGGGTTGCCCTCTGTCCTCTCTCTGTGCCCCTCCCCGCTTTTTTACTGGATGTAGCTAGCAAAAGCAATTTTACTTAAAAGCTTCGCTATGCTCTTTTTTTTTTTTTTTTTTTTTTTTTTTTTTTTTTTTTTTGCGGCCTTCAGTCACCATAGTTTGTTACTGACTTGTAGCGCTCGATTTTGTGCCACCAGCGCGGAAAGAACCTTATTGTTCACATGTCAAACCCAAAGCCCGCGTGCAGCGCTGCGAAAAGCGCGAGTGGAAGAAAGCGCAAGAAAACATAAAAAGTAAAAAAGTAAAAAAGTATTTTTTGGTTTGTTTATTTGAGGTGCATGAATTGTAATTCTCACGCACGCACGCACGCACGCGCGCGCGCGCGCGCGCACCACTGCATGGAAAAAGACGCGCAATTTTTGTTCTTTTACGTTCTTTTTCAACTGGCGCTGCTTGAATGTTGTCTAGCTGGGGCTTTCATTTCGGCTCACGCTCGGATGCAACTCCTGACAGTGTTTTCCAAAATTCTTGCGGAGCAAGAGGAGCGGGCAGGGCAACTTCTTTAATCTGTGAACAGCAGCAGAAAACACGCAGCCTCGGGCGAGAAAGAAACCGGAAGCAGGAAGAAAATGAGCGAATAAAATGTTTCTTTTGAAGTGGTCATCTCTAAGCAAGTGCAAAACACAGGGGTTCGGAGATAAAGAAAAAAGAGACATAAGTTGCTAGCAAACACTTGATGGCGCTTAAAATACTCCTGCAGCGATTGCCCCAAGTTTCGATTCGGAAACGTTCCAATTGGTGGTCCCACCTTGGCGTTAGCTGGCTTGCGCTCTCTAAATATGCTAATGTGACTGGGACGATAGCGCGAGTGCCTGTAAAACATGCTAACATGCCTGTCTTCCGCCGCTTAATACAACGGACTGAGTCCTCAAGGCCTCCGCAATTTGTGTTTTTTTTGCCTTTCGTTTTTCGGACCAGAATTCGTATGACGCACTCTGATCTATCATGATCACGATAGAACACAATGGAAAAAGAAATCAAAAAGCGCAAACAATGCTGTCTGCGACATCAACAGTTTCACGCTGCAATTGTCGCCTTCAAAACACATTCGGTAACCGCAATTGCGGGTTTTTGGAACCCCATCAGTCGATCACTTGGAACGATTAGTAACCATCCGTTTTCTGTAGCACTGGCGGCTGAATTCAAACACGAAAGGCATGCTCCAAAGGCTCCACGGCTGCCAATATGAACACCGGTCTGACTTCCAGGCCCGGTGCTCTCCCCGTATATACATTTTGCTATGTCAATGCCTTATATGGAAATTGTCTCGGCGACCATGCTCGAATTCCGTTTAAGTTCTAGACGTGCAGGCTAAAAAAAAAAAAAAAGATATGCAAGTCAAAATAACATTTTTACATCGAAAAAAAAGTAAAATTTTCCTTTTTCCTGAAGTTCTGCATGATTAACACAAATCGTATGAGTGATATCAATATAATAGCCAGCGATATTATAGGCGTTTAGCAACGCAGACAGTAGCAGAGGGGGCAAGTAAATTTCCAGTTACAGAGGGATAAGCACAGAATAATTGCTGTTTAACAGAAACATAAGATACAATCTGATACAGGCTCGATAGATGGGCTAAAAAAGTAGGAATAATTAAGTTTTGAAAATTAAATATAAATCCGGACGTAATAAAAAACAAACACATGAAGAATAGTAAATAGCATAGCAAAATTAATAAGAGTAGAAACAATAAAGATTAAAAACAGTTGAAATAATAGAAAACAAAAAAACGTAACTCGTTGACACATAAAAAATTAAAAGCACAAGGATTACCTGCGGTTCGACAATAGCAAAGACAAATAACTCATCCTCAACACAGCAGTACAATCCCGGTCTTTTTGAAAGCCAAAAACAAAGACATGGCCGTTCAGCTCCACTAAACCAGAAATTTAGTACACAGGTCTGGATCCATGAAAGGCATTAATTGAATACCTAGTTCTTGGCCCCGTCAAGGAAAAAAAAAACCAGCCGTAAATTATAAAGTTCTCCATGGATTGAGCAAACAACCGGGGAACAAAGCAAAACGTTGAATATTGTTTGAGCTGACTTGGAGAAGACAATTGTAACGGCAGTCTGCCAGTGGTTCAATCAAAGCACCCCTAGAGGTTTGGAAGAAGGTATTTATGACTCTCAATGGTAGAGTGGTGGACCGTGTAAAAAAGGGCGAAGAAGACAATGAAGAAGAGAAAGAACACCATTGCTGATTTGATTGTTGCTGACAGGTTCTATTAATGATAGACTTAAAACTTTTAGAGTAGGTATGTTTGAAATATTGGTATGTTCCTTCAACAGGTTATCTCTGCAGCGAAATAAAAGAGAATATAAGCAGTTGCAAACTGTGCAGTAGAGTATTAATATTGTAAAGGTTGTAGATCGTATAATGGTAAATAAAGGAAAAATTCTGGAAAAAAAAAAAGAGCAGGCCGAGGAAATCATTCCTTCTATATATACTGCCTCAAAACAAAATATGCTCTATTTAACAAAGTACGGTAGACACGGATGGACCACCCACTTTCCCATCTATACACGAACTCAACTGCGGTGGCAGCCTATTGCAAAATACGGCAAGAGCTCATAATATGCCCGCAACTGTCGGATGATGCTGCCGGAAACTGCTAGAAGAAGCAGTAAATTGGCTCCTGGAACGCACGGATGCGCAAAAAGATGCAGTACCTATGTAATTTTTATAGCTTACAGTATAATTGTAAATTTTTCTTAAGTATTTTACTGCATCTATCGGCGCTACACCAAGACTGCACCATGCAACCGCATCACTGTGCGTGGGCGCCCATATTTCTGGTAACATGTGCGGTGCAGAAATAAACAAAGAAAACAAAATAATATGTGTGGTGCAGGTAGCTGCTGCAGATGGTCGGTGCACACAGGTTCCGGATATGCCGGCATACCCATAATAGAGGTAACAATATCAAAACAGAAAACAGATCAAAGTCAAAAAAAGCAAAGAAAAGTAGTAAGATTTCGTTTTATTTCATTTGAGCCTTTCATTTAAGATCATCATTACATAAAATCTGTACCATTGTAACATATACCGTTACATCCGTGAAAAGCCGTTACCAAAACGATTAATCTTATTCACCTCCGGCACCTTGTCTTGGCGAGAAATCTCTCTTACCACAACCTTGATCTGCTGGAGAAAAAATGAATCATTAAGCAGACCTCCGCCAATATTGCCGCCATTACTGCCAAAGTTATCATCACCAAAATTTTCTAAAGTTTCGTCAAGCGAAAACTCGAGCTCCTTCAAATATGGTTTGCTTTTGGTAACGCCAACAGGATCCTCGAAAACTAGTGTCTTGCTGAGGCCAGCATTATCAACGCCAACATTGACCTTTTTATTGTCATTGTTACTATTTTTACTCTTTTGCTTCTTTTTTGATTTTGATTTGCCATTTTTTGTATCTGTCTCACCATCATCACTTGTTATTTCATGTTCTTCATCGCCAATCTCTAAACTACTCAAATCTTCCTCAAGTCCAAATTGCTTCGTACCAAAGTACAATGCTCTTGCTTCCGGAAGAATACCAATCCATCTAATAAGTAAACTTTGCAACTCTGTCTTATAATCATCATCTTGTAAACTAATAATTTTCTTTTCCACCAATGACTTAATCATCAAACAGATAATCTCCATAATTTTTTTGGCACTCTGAATATTCTTCAAGTATCTAAACCCTGGCGCACCTTCTTCGTCATACTCACTTGAGCTGCTGAAGCTTTGAGTGTTGACACTACCATGCGCTTGCGCTGTTGGATTCATATTGTTGAACATTATATCCGAAGCGGCGCAATCAATGGTGGCACGCATTTCACTTTCCGTATCTTCCATATTCTCGCTCACTGTGGATAAGTAAACTGAAGCATTAGAAAAAAACTCATGCAAAAGCATTGATTTTTCAATACTTGTAAGCATCAATTTCCCATTTCTTGAGAGTGGGTACTTGGATGAACTTTCTGCTGTTCCTCTTTTGTCAACTGACAATTCATGGATATAGTTGATCAAAGAATGTGAAAGTTCCAAGTGGGTCAAAAACCAAATTAGCACTCGGCGATATCCGTGTGCCATCAACATCTCATCCATCATTGAACAGGCCGCTGAAGAATTGTATCTTAGTATTGGTTCAAACACATATGCATAAGACCATCTATCATAAATCTTATCTGTGGTTATTTCATCATTTTCAGCTTCTTCTTTAGTTTTAGTTTCAACTGCCGAGTTCCCTGCTAAATTCAAAGGATCTTTACTTTTAGGCGGCTTTTCCCTTGGCTTTTCGTTCAGTTTACTAGCAACAGTGGTAGACGTATCGGTGAGACTTTTGGAATCATAGTCAAAGGCAGTTTCTTGAGATTCAAACTCCACAATTCTCTCATACTCTGCACCAACAGTACATGCTATCGTTTGAATCACTTTCTTTTGTAACTGCTCAGAAACCAGCTCTTGAGCCATGAAATCAAATGCTTTTGACAACTCTTTCCAACTTGTAAAAATTTCTGTCATTTTATATTTGTCAAATTCATCACCAAAATCGCTGTAATCATCATCATTATAATCATCATCATCATCATCATCATCATCGTCATCATCATAGTCGTCACTATTTTTAACTTTATTGTTGTCGTTGTCATGGTCGTCTTCAACTGCGCTATCTTCAGTGTCTGTTTTGTCACGATCATCTATTTTTCCTTTTCTTTGTTGTTGCTCGTCATCCAACACCACTGTTAAACTGTTGATTGTTTGTAGATCTTTGTTTGTATTAAAATATATATTTTCTCCACGAGGAATGTCTCGCCAGTCTCGTCCAAGAGAATCAAACAGCATAGTATTATCAGACCTCACCCCAACCATGAACGGCTGCTTATTTTCATGACTTTTGACCGGATCCTGCAGTATAAGAATACCATTTTCATCGCCTGCTTCAATATATCCTTTGTTGAGGTTGCTAGCAGCGCTTTCCAATGGACCAGCAGATTCATCATCGTCAAGACCATGGAAGTGTGGATGTGGACAATTGCATTTTGTCCCGTCATGGTCAGAACTATTAAGATCTTCGTCTTCACTATCTTGATCATCATATTCGCAATAACATCTTGCTGTGTACTCTTTTTTTATATACACATTTTTATGCTTATCAACATTACCTTTCTTTTCGTGTTTCCCCTCATCAACTTCCTCTTCTTCCTCTTCTTCTTCCTTGTCATACTCGTCATCTGTAGTAAACTCGTACTCAAACATGTACCAAATATCTTCATCATATCGGTCCTTGGTTTCCATATCCATAAATAATTCCCCAATCTTGTTGAAATCATACCCAAGCACTACAAGTTCAGCAATATAAAGTCTCAAATCAATATTAAGGGCCCCATCACCAGTTTTCCGTCCAAATGGAGTCATATAATTGTTGAGGGACTCATGCTCCAAGTCATGTCGACGTCTTTCTGCATCCTGGTTGAGGATCGTCGCCAATACTGATCTAATCGCGGCTGATCCTTTTAATACTGAACGGATAATCCAAGGGGTACCCAAACCGTAAATCTCTTCGTCTAGCCTGTCAATTTGTATACCTAGAACCATGATTCGCGTAAAGGTCTTCCATAAATGAATGAAAAACTTTAAGAATGGGTTGCGGCAAACGTGACTGATACTGCTGTTAGTGCTGTTATTTTTTGGGTCATTTGAGTGTCCAGGTTTGTAAAGTTTATATAATGAGTATATTAACACCGCAAGTACTGAATAGAGCAAATCCAAGTTCATAGGAGAAAAGTTTAGCGGAAGCCAATCTTTGTAAAATGTGTATTGATATAGGGTTGATTTCGATAACGCAGAAGCGTAGTCTACTAGCACCGCTGAGACTTTGGAATTGTCTTCAGCAAATCTAGCATAAATTTCGTCAAGCATATCAGCAATATCTAACTCCCGATTCAATTGAAATGCGTTATTGTTGTTGTTATTGTTGTTCTTCTTTTTCTTTTTCTTTTGCTTACTATTGTGGTTGTTACTGTCAAATCTATTAAAAGAGTCTATGAGAAACGTTTTTGCCTCATTGACAATATCATCTCCACCATTCAAAACTTCCTCTTTTTTGGACAACCGGCTTTCATTTTCTTCCTCACTAGCTTTGCTGTTTGACAATTTCAAAAAGTCTAGTATGGCCTCGATGATCCTTGCATAGCGAAACGCTACATCAAATTGTGGCACCACAGATTGAAAATCATAAGTGAGAAGGATCAAAAGATTGCTAGTAAGATCCAAACTAATGTTAAATGTGTCGTTGTTTGAAGGTTTAGTCAATTTGTCACATAGGACACAAGCAGTAACGAATATTTTTTCCAACAGCGGATCACCGCTTATTTCTTCTGATAAGCCAAAAATTTTGGCTAACGTAGCATGTTTGGACAATTGCGTTTCTATAATGTCGAACCCGACTTGTGATAGTGACGAAGATAAAATTTCATCCCAATCTATAGATAGGCTATTGTTATTGTCAAAATCTTCCGAGTCAGAGTCATCGTATTCTTGATTTGAGTCTTTCCCGTCATTATTGACAGCATCCATAGCATTTACCGAATCTCTTCTATGTATGCCATCGCCGCGACTTAATGGACGTTTCCTCTGTTTGAAAGCATCGGTTATTAATCTTAGTAGAATTTCATCATTTGTCATGTTCTACTATATGTCTATGATATTTGAGTACTGAAGTATTGCGATCTATTATAATGAGTGGTTTTCTCTATATTTAAGCTGTCGGTATTAGTTTCATACATGTATTTTCAAAAGTTGGATGTAACGCAGTGGTAATTTATGATGCCTAACTTTTTGAAACTATCCGTGACATAGGAAGCTGCTGGCAATGAATGCGATTTGGCAACGAGAATGGGATATAGTACAATTCAAATAAATCTATAGTTTGACAAGACGCCTCATCACCAACTAAGTTAAAGGAAAAATTAAGTCTCCAGCAAAGCGCATACACTTTTTAGGCGCCCTCTTAGGAAAATCAAAAGGCGACTAGCAAAAAATTTTCCCCAGCTGGTGGTAGCTGCTCACTGGAGTGCTTTTAGTATTTTATTGCACCGCAATAAAACACTAAACGCGCTCTCACTAGAGAAATAAAAATACGAAAAAAGGTTTAACTTGCCGCCCTCAATTCATGGATATGGGGACGGAAAAAGAGGTTGTTTGCTATAAGTGATCGAACTGTAAGCAAGCTTCGCAACGTTCTAGAGCTTTCTCTCTGAGAAGTTGTAGCAATTGTCGAGAACCACAATTTGAAGCCTAGAGAAATTTCTATAGAATACAGTGCTGTACTGTGTGTAAAAACTGCTACTTTTGACAACATGTTTATGTAGACCTGAAGCTGAATCGAGACAATTTCAGTTCTACCTGGGATTGCACTTGCAGAGCATCCTGCACCCATAGTCTTGGACCGACATTAACGGAACATTGAAATTTCTGGGGATCTTTGCCACTAGCCACTAAGACGGGTACCCTGTGTTTATTTATACTGAATCAGATTAGGAAATTTCAAAACAAACAAACAAAAAACCAGACAAGGAAGACATACAGATAAAACAAACAAACAAACAAACAAAGCGGAAAGGTAAACAAATCCCGGCTCAATGAGGTCACAATTTTTTCCCTCCCATTGCGTTCCGGGCCCCACCAAGGAGGGCGAGAGTTAACAAAGTTTTGTTCAGACTCGTATTAACGGAATTGGCAACGGTATGCACCCTTATCGTTAACTGTAGCTGTATATAAGTATACAGTGCAAATAGATATTGCGGTTGTGCTATTCCTGCGACGCCAATAAGTCTTTAGACGCTTATTAGCTCGGCTTCTAGAGATTACAAAATTCACTCAAGGCAAGTACTTTGCCAGCGCGTTGGACAAATATCAAAGCAATGTAGCGCAAACATTAGCGGTTTGAATTATCTTATTGTGTGGGCCTGTCAATATGTTGGACATAGCAAGTAAGAAAGTTTGACGCAAAGCCAAATAGCCCTGCTCGGTGCAACAAGAGTTTCAGTATAACTAAATAAATGAGTATACACTTTTTGAATATTTTTTAAATATTTATATTATTACTATGTCACTTCCAAAAAAATAAATCAATAAAAAGAGTAGAGAAAGAAAAGATCCATCAGTCATAAAAAGGGTATTATTCTTGTCATAGAGTTATTAAAAAGGCAAAAATAAGTAAAGAAATTGGAGAGACTCATGTAAAATACAGATTAAAAAAAGGGCAAATAAAATGGAAAAGTTTAAAAATTAGTACCATAGTCCTCCTTTTGGTAGAAAGTAGAAAAAAAGTAAAACGTCAGTAGAAAGGTTAAAATTTATTAGTGACAAAGCGATGACAGCTGCCAAGATTTGTTTTGGACTTCAGTTTGTGCACTTCTTTAGAGAAATTATCAAAAAAATATCTTGGACAATTTTTTTGACAATTTTTTACTTTTATTAATTTCGTTATTCCTGCACAGAAAAGCCAGTCAATGGACTTTCGCGCAGCGTATTTTCGATTTAGCAGTCATAAAAGTCATATCAAGTTTACACTTGAGAGACGCTTGGGATGCCGCCCTTAGCGCCACCACGCTTGCTACCTCCGCCAAAACCGAAAGCACCACCGGAGATGAGGGAAAAGAGAGAGAAGGCTAAGTTAGCCAAAAAGATAAAAAAGCTGAAATACAAAAAGGCAACAGAAGCTTGTGCCTTTCTGCATCTGTCAGTAGAACCTTCAATAATGGAGTTGCTGTTAATGTAGCTTTGGTTAGAGCAAGAGTGACATCTGATACCAACTGCCAATGCAGTAGCGGCAGAAAAAGTGAAGACAAAGTTCAAAAAGTCGACAATGAATAAAATGATTGGCCAAGCAAAGACCGATATGAAGCTAGCCAAAAGGGCGTAGAAGGTAGAGAAGAGTAACCCAAAAACAGAGGCAAACAATGCCATGTTGACTCTGGAGTGAGTGTTTCTTTGACCATGAATTAGAGAACCGGTTAAACCGAGAACAATAATCAAAAAGATAGTGTTAAGAGCTCTAAGAGACAAATCTGGGATTGGTAAAGCCATTTTGAACTATTGTTTTAGTCAATTGAAGATAGAGTATATTATGAGATTACTTGCAAATAATTGCTTGGGCGCCAAAATTATTAAAAAAAATTCAGGTTATGAGGTTTTTTTATTTATTTATTTATTTTTTCCGGCGATTCCTTGAAGGGCTATGTTTCAATTGGGTACGGAACTTGTTGGAAAAAGCGTCAATTGAATGAGTAGAGACGGTACACAAGGAGTAGAAAGGAAAAGAAAGGAGAAGAGAAGTAAAAAAAGAAGAATTCGAGACAGAAGGAAAGAACTGGATGATTATAAATGAGTTCGGGGACAAAGTTTGCTATTTATGTAAATTTGCTTTCTGAGCATCCCGAAGTGATGCTGCAAACTTTGCAATAGCATTGTTTGCTAAGCTTACTTTGCAAAACAACAAAAAATACCTTCTGACCAAAGACCTTGCCGCATTAGGAACTGTCGGCAAGTTGGCCACCAAAATAATGCATCCGAAGCTGCCATCCGACGCAATGCGTAATGCGCCCTTCACTAAGTTTTCCTAATGCAGACTGCAGTCATGGTGTTTGGGCGTGACAATTTCAGCTTACTGTAGCCGGTGTGGCTAGTGTGAAGTCGGGAATAGAGGATGTATACACAAAACATAGTTTACCATAAAACACAAAAAAGATTTATTACTTAAACAGTACGGGAACCAAATCAACAAAATGATATGAATAAAGATTATGAGAAAAAAATATAAAGAACGAAAAGTAGTAATTGGCAAAAATTAAAATAAGCTCAATAAAAGATAATAAAAAAATTAATGCTAAGAGTGTAATAAAAAGGTATATTTTGGAAAATAGCAACTGTTTATCCATTTAGCATTCATATACTATTGTCATCAACGCACGCACGACATATGACATGACAAAAAGCTTCTCATAAATAAATCACCTTTATTTATTGCCCTTCTTGTTGTTTCTGCATACGCTTCAACTTGAGCTTTTCAGCAAAAGTGAGTGGTCTGCCGGACGCTGGGGCTGGGGCTGGGGCTGGAGACGAAGAGGATTCAGAGGATCTCGGAGTAGACGCAGAACCGCTGAAAGATCTTGTGTTAGTTGCAGGGCTAGCACTACTGTCACGGCCTTGACCAAATCTGCTACCACCTCTAGCTGGTCGATACGGTCTATCAGCGCCACCTCTTTGCTTTTCAGCAAGAAGTCTTTCGACTTCAGCTTCACGTTCACGTTGTTTAGCCAAAAGTTCAGCATCCTTCTTTCTTTGTTCAGCCAATTCAGCCTTCAATTTCTCCATTTCTTCCTTTTGTTTCTTTTCCTTTTCAGCTTTTTCGGCAGCTGCCTTAGCTTCAGCTTCAGCTCTAATAGCTTCAGCCTTAGCTTCAGCTTCTTCTTTAAGTTTACGTTCAGCTTCTTCCTTTTGTTTTTGAACCAAAATAGCAAGTTTTTCAGCCTTCAATTGTTTGATTCTGACTTGTTTTTCTTCCTCTAATTTAGCGAGGTTTTCTTCCTTTTGTCTAGCAAGTTGTTCAGCACGGTGCGCATCAATCTTATTTCTGTAAGATTCATAAACCGGAACAATTCTTTGCAATCTGTCACGCAATCTGAGAGATTCTTCGTGTTCCTTCTTGGCCTTTTGGATAAGCTTTTCTTTCAAGAGTTTGTAATCTTCAACATCCTTTTGTTTTTGAACCTTACGGTCTTCTTCCAATAATTTCAATTCGTATTTTCTGTAAGCTCTTTCCAAATGGTCATTACGTTTAAACAAGGCCTTCAAACGTTCTTGAGTGTCATTTTGGTCCTTGGTCAATTGATCTAATTGCATTTGTTTCAATTCAGTAATGTCAATATCCTTGATGTTACTAGTGTCAACATGAATGATACCAGCTTTGTTGATATCTTCAGCAATCTTCAATTTTTCTTTTTCTCTAATTTCATCTCTTTCTCTAGCAATCTTTTCCTCCATCTTTCTCTTAGCTTCAACTTCCAATCTTTCCTTTTCAGCCTTCTTTTCAGCAGCCAATTTTTCTTCTCTCACTTTCTTGGCTTCTTCTTGTTTTCTAGCTTCTTCCTCAGCTTCTTCTTCTCTTCTCTTTTCTAACAAGATTCTTCTTTCTTCAATTTCTTGGCGTTCTTTTTCAATTTCTTTGTTTGCCAATTCAATAGCCTTGACTTTGTTAGCTTGTTGCTTTTCAATGAAAGATGGATCAGTGTTGTAAAGAGATTTCAACAAAGTACCAGACAATTTGGATAATTGAACCTTGATCAAATCAGCAGCAGTAGATTCAACGTTAGCGGAAGCAACATCAAATGGATCATTGATGAAAGAGACAACATTAGCATCATGATCAATTCTAAATTGTGGAAGCAAACCATCCTTACCTGCATTGATCAAGTTGTTCTCAACAACAACATGGGACAATTCGTAGCTGGTACCCTTGAAGTTAGCCAAGTCAACTAAAAATTCAAATCTAATGTTTTCGTAATTTTTGGCGACTTGCTTAAAGATTTTCACCAAAATAGTTTCCAACAAGCCATTGAAAAAAACTTTGTAGTTTGAAGATTCGTAAATTCTGTTCAAAACTGGAACCAATTCGGATTGGATAAACAATGGGTTGAAGTCATCATTTTCCAAGTAGTTGAACAAAAATCTCAAGTCTTTGTTAACAAATTTCAAAAAGTTTGGATTGTTGATGGAATCAATAACCGATTTTCTGGTTGGTGGGTGAGGCAAGTTCAACAAACCAGACAATCTGTTGTATTTGTTTCTTTCTTCATCATTATTGGAACCAGCTAACTCAGAAATAGACAAAGATGACAAAACAATGATAGAAGCATAGTTGCTCAAGTTCTCTAGAGTAGCGTTTGGAGATTGAGAATACAAGTTAAAGAATTTCAACCAGGAAACAGATCTGTACAAACTGTTAACGGAAACATTGAAAATCTTGGCCAAATTTTCGTAATAGTTCAACATCATGCTTGGTTTTGGTTGCCTCTTGGAAAGCACCAACAAAGTGTGGATATCTTCAACAATTTTGAAACTTTCTTGGTACAATTCCAATTTAACAGCAATATTCAAACCGTTAAAACGCAATTGTAAGAATCTTTCCAAAGTGCTTGGGTTTGACAAATCAATTTGGTTTAAAGCATGGAAAGCATTAGTGTGTTGCTGGTTAGCATAAAAATTAATGGATTGCAAATGAGTTCTAATCAAATCACTAAGTCTTTTGAATTCGAGCTTTCTGGAGAATTGTTCACAAAATTTAAAAGCATGGCTGACAATGTAACAGTACACAATTTCCAATTGCTTGGTGTTTCTAATAGTATCCAAGACTGTTCTGTAAGAATCGTACATGAATCTCAAGTAAGGAGTCAAAAGCTCTCTGTCTGATCTGTCCTTAGTGTCATCACTAGAAACAATAGATAACAACAAAGCTTCAGGGGATCTGACTTCATCCAAGTCGGCGGTGGTGGTTTCAGTGGCAGCAGCGGCGGCGTTTTCCTTGGCTTTATTCAAAGATTCTTCCCCTAATTGGATAAATCTTCTAACAACGTTACCAACGGTTTCCAAGCCATTATTGATGGTTTGCGCGTTTTTCTTGTAGTTGAAAAGACCCTCTTTAGCAGCACCAAAGTCTCTCAAGTCAACACAAAGTTGAACAAACAACAATCCAACGGATTCAGCCTGAGCAGCAGTAATAAACTTGAACTTTCTGGAACCAATAAAGTTCTTCAAAGTGTCTAAGGCCTCATCGGACTTGTTGATTCTTATCAAGTTCTCACAGGTCTTGATGATATTCTCTGGCCTGATAATATGCGGTGGAGCCATGATGATCAGATGTGGGTGGCGTATGATATTAATCCGTTATGGACTTTGTTGTATACTAGATAGACTATTAGTGTCTTCCTGTTAATAGTCGTTGTCTTTTCCTTTTCTGATGAAATTTTTTTCACCCTCACTAAAGGCAGAGTCGTCAACGCTAGAAAATTGTGAGGCCTCAGAGGTTACCCGTATCATATATCACCATCAATGTCACATGATACAAAATAAACTATTTTCTCCGTACAAAAAACTGCTTCCAGGCATCGTGCAGTGAAGAGTACGAAACTGAGTGAGTAGAGAGCAGAGAAAAAAAAGAGACTGCTTTCAACGTAAGGAAGCACCGCACCGCCAGGGAGGCAAACAAAACAAGACATCACACAGCTGTATCCACAAAACAATGAATAGAATTTCTAACATCATAGGGAGATTGGCTCTTCCAATTGGTATTGCCGCCACCGCTGCATCTTACTCCATCTACGACGTGAATGGTGGCCAAAGAGTGATTTTGTTTTCTAGATTGCATGGTATCAAGCAAGATGTTGTTGGTGAGGGCACCCATTTTTTGCTTCCATGGTTGGAAAAGGCCATTACCTTCAATATTAGAACCAGACCAAGAAGTATTAGTACGACAACTGGCTCCAAAGATTTACAAATGGTCAGTTTGACCTTGAGAGTGTTGCATAGACCTGATGTTAATAACTTGCCAGCAATTTACCAAACTTTGGGTTTGGATTATGATGAAAGAGTGTTGCCATCCATTGGTAATGAAGTCTTAAAATCCATCGTTGCTCAATTTGATGCCGCTGAATTGATTACTCAAAGAGAGGTTGTTTCATCTAGAATCAGACAAGAATTGGGCGCAAGAGCTAAAGAATTTCACATTAAATTGGAAGATGTCAGCATTACCCATATGACTTTCGGTAATGATTTCACCAAAGCAGTGGAACAAAAGCAAATCGCTCAACAAGATGCCGAAAGAGCCAAATTCCTTGTTGACAAGGCTGAACAGGAAAGACAGGCCTCTGTCATTAGAGCCGAAGGTGAAGCTGAAGCCGCTGAACATATATCCAAAGCATTGGCTAAGGCTGGTGATGGGTTATTGCTTATTAGAAGAATCGAAGCATCTAAAGAAATCGCCAGTACTTTGGCAAGCAGTCCAAACATTACTTACTTGCCTAATGGTGGTAAGGCTGGTGGTGCTGGTGGTGCTGATGTTAGCGGTGCCAGCAACTCTTTGTTATTGAACTTGGGTCGTTAAAGAGGGAACCAAATTTTGATTAGCTGATTGCGACGAAGTAGGGAATACTAAAACTCTGGTATACTTATTCAACTTTTTTTTATATTGGGAAACGTCTAAATAGTCTTGTTGAGTACGATAATTGTAAATAGTTTCTTGTTCTTTTGATACGAGATTTTCAGAAAAGCCAGCAGAAAACGTGCTTTGCTTCTCAAAAAGCAGAAATACCTTGCGTTAATTGCATTACGGAGTAAAAAAAAAAAAAAAAAAAAAAAAAAAAAAAAAAACTTCACATTTTACAGATTGTTTTTGAAATGTATTTATTGTAGTATCTGGTACCTGAAACAGTTATGGTTTCTGTACAAGGATCTCATGTATACTATGTAGCACTTTTATCCGTTCTTTAGTCGGCACCGCATAGTAAATTGTATTTTCTCGTATGGCCTCTGGCACAAACAATAATCTTTGTAAATGCTTTACCAAATTTTTCGCCTTATCAATGGGCACCAGTTGCAATTTTTCAACTGGTGTTGGTTTCAAAAATTCATCATTTACCTTGTTTAAAACTTTCCATGTTCTCTGCACTGATTCTTGCGAAGAAGCTAGCTTGTCCTTGATGTTTTTAACAAAAAGCTTAGAATTAGCCAAGAAGTCATTGAGCAATCGTTTCCTTTCATCCACTGATTTCTTTTTTAAATTGGTGAATTCCAAATATATTTTTTCTTTGTCTTTGTCTGTTAATTCAATATCTTTTAGTTCAGAGTTAGTCCGATATTTTCTCTTGAACTCGAGGTAAAACTTGTTTGGCTTTGCGTAAGTGCTCAAAAATTCAAGATATAAAATTACAGGACTATACTCAATTTCCAAGCCATCCAGCGTCAAAAAGTCAAGCGAATCGATATCCACGCCACTGACAGGATCAGCAGAAGCTCTATTGTTATCCACATCTGAATCATAACCTTGATCTTCGATATTAGGAACCTCGGTGGATCCACTGACCTCATTGACTTTTCTAGAGCACCACTCATCAAAGATTTTTTTCCGTTCTTCATCGAGCTCGATGGCTAAAAATCTTTCATCATCGATTATCTTTTGCAGTTCTAGTTCCCAAGAATTATATGGGTTCAAATTGCTTGACTCAATCAAGTCGATAAAATCTTGCAGCGCTTTGATTTTTTCTTGAGCACCAATATAATCTGACTGAAATTCGTTATTAGAATCAAATTGATCCAATTCAGCCAAATCAATGCCATGTTCAGCATCACTTTCTTGCTCTTGCTCTTCTTCGCTATCAGTTTCGTATTCACTGGAAACGTCCCCATTTTCTTCATTTTGTATTGTAACTTTTTCTTGCTGTTTAGTCAGTGCAGTATTTTCCACTTCTTGTTCCGAGCCTGAATCTGACTCTGATTCTTCATCAGAGCTCTCATATCCTGAGCCAAGTAACACTGGCGTGCTGCTTTTTTTCTCGGCGTCTGCGTTTAACATAGTTGGCCTTAGGCTTCGATTTGCGTTGGGGCTAATCGCATCTGAGCCTTTCATTTTGTTATCAGCTGCGGCTTCCTGATTCTCATTTGTGGAAGAACCATTTTCAGCCCCTGACTTGTTTTGCTCTCGTTTCTGCTGTTCCTCGTTTTTATCAATAACTCTCAACCCTCTAGCTTTCGCTATCAAAAGCAACAAATCATTACGATTCTGTTGATGCACAAGTTTAGCTACCTCATCATTAGGATAATTCCACACTGATTGCTTAGTTGACTTGTTGTGATAGAATCTATTGCCGGTGGATGTGACTACCATACACCAGTCCGAGGTGGTGCTTAGTTCAACTTTGAATACTGGAGTCATTGGACTGCTGGGAGTCTTTGAAGTCTTTGGGGTCTCTGAAGTTGTTGAAGCCATTGTGATGAGGGCTTATTGTAAATTAGTACGAACACAGATTACTGTTCATAGCATATGGCTGATGAGTGTCTGGCCATGTGTATTGACATGAGATCTCTCTGTCTCTTCACTCTGTTTCTGGTGCTATAGTGTTCTGATTAGCACCTGCTGGTAATGCAATGTTCGTATGTAGAGGAGGAGTACACAGTTAGTTTTTCCGCTTGCTGGTTATAGAGCCCCGTCGAGCTGAGTCACCGCAAAAGGTCACTATAGTATTAATATTAATATATCCATCGATCGGCCGATGCCAGGCACCGCCGTTAGTTAAAACTGTAAATTTCTCCATTTATCATCCTTAACGACTCGCTGTTGATCTGTTTTTGTTCTACAGCTTTTGAAAAACCTTTGAAGATCAACGCATAATTCACTATGGTCAAAATATCTGATAAACTTGCCGAGCTAGGCGACGGCAATGGGTTTGTCTCCTTGGAATTCTTCCCACCAAAGACCGATAGCGGGTTGAAGAATCTTCTTGCAAGAATTCAAAGAATGTCTATTATTAATCCTCTTTTCATTAATATAACGTGGGGCGCTGGCGGTAGTACTGCCGAGAAATCTCTTGACCTTGCTGCTTATTGTCAACGAGAATTCAACTTGACTACTTGTCTCCATTTAACTTGCACCAACACCAACCGGGCAATCATTGATGATGCGCTAGCCAGAGCAAAGCAAGCGGGTATTCAAAACATTTTGGCCCTTAGAGGCGATCCTCCAAGAGCTGAAGTGTTGGATGATATTGAAGATGTAGCAGCTTTGAATAATGGGTTCACGTATGCTGTCGATTTGGTCAAATATATTAGAGAGCAATATGGAGATTACTTTGCTATTGGAGTTGCTGCTTATCCAGATGGTCATGTTGATGGCGCCGATAACACAAATCAAGATTTTCGACACGACTTGCCATTCTTGGTAGAGAAAGTCAAAGCTGGTGCAGATTTTATTATTACCCAATTGTTTTTCGATGCAGATCAGTATTTAACGTTTGAAGCTAAAGTTTTGGAAATTCCTGAATTGCAATCAATCCCAATAATTCCAGGTTTGATCCCAATTAACAATTATCAATTATTTCAAAGAGTCTCAAGATTGTCGCATGCATCGATTCCAAAGTCAATTCTTAGTAAATTCCCATTACAAATTCAAAACGATGATAAGAAAGTTAAAGAGATCGGTATTGAGATCTTGTGCGACGTTATTGATAAACTTTATACTCAATCCAAATCTAGAATAAAAGGGTTCCATTTCTATACTTTGAATTTGGAAGGTTCAATTGCTAAGCTTGTGACAGCATCAAAAGTTTTACAAAAGTTCACTCATTTTGATAGTGAAAATTCTAGCAAAGCAGGCACTCCTGAACCAGTTAATGCTAAAACAGTATCTTACAATAATAAAATCATTTCTGAAGATGATCAACAACAATCAAACAATACTTCTTATTTGACTGACAATAAGCAAGAAATAGGCAAACTTCACGATGCGAATAAACTTTCTAAAAAGGAAATTTTGGCAATTTCTACCGGGGCGGGCACTTTAGGTAAAGAAGCTACTTGGGATGAATTCCCTAATGGTAGATTTGGTGATTCTAGATCACCGGCATATGGTGAAATTGATGGTTATGGTCCATCATTGAAGATTCCGTTTAGCGTAAAGGATCCAATCAAAGAACTTTGGGGCACTCCTCAAAATTTAGCTGATATTCGTGAATTATTTATTGATTTCTTGTCTAAAAAGATTCCTGCATTGCCATTTTCTGATCTTGAAATAAGTGCGGAAACGTTATTGATTCAGGAAGAATTATTCGAAATTAACTCCAAGTATTGGTTTTCCTTGTCTTCACAACCTGCAATTAATGGCTGCCCTTCCTCAGACAGCGTGTTTGGTTGGGGTGCCAGAAATGGATACTTGTATCAAAAAGCATACATTGAATTGCTTATATCGAAAAAGGATTGGGAATCTGTTTTGAAACCAAAGATTGATTTTTATAACCGTCAGAATGATTATGGCGGTGACGAAAATAGCAAAAACAACGAATTTAGCTATTATGTTGCCGGGTCAACCAACGCAAACGCAACACAGGACAAAAAGTCTTCGTACTTTGATACCAATATATGTCCAAACAATAGAGCCACTGCGGTGACTTGGGGTGTTTTCCCAAACAAAGAGATTGTGCAAACTACAATCATTGAAGAGCAATCTTTCAAAGCTTGGAAAGACGAAGCATTTAAGATCTTGCTTGAATGGGCTAATTTGTATTTGATTAAATGGAAAAATTCCCAAGCTAAAGGTGAAAAAGTAGAAGAAAAATTGAAGGCCAAGTACGAAAATGCTTACAAGTTGATTAGAAGCATCGTTGATGATTTTTATTTGGTAACAATATTTGCTAATGATTTCCAAGAAGAAGACGCATTATGGAATTTATTGACTCAGTAACCTGCACATTAGATATATAATAACATTATTTTTTTTTTTTTTATATGTATTTTTATGTTCTGTAGCAGTCACTGAGAAAGAGACATATTCTAGGTGTACCTCATAGTTAAGGCTATCTCCCAGAAGCAGGTAGTCCTAGTTTAAGCTAGTAAGTAGCCCGGGCAACCCCTGTGACTTCTCGCAGTACTTCTCTCAAGCGGAGCTGCGCTGCTTGACAAAAACAAAATGCAAAACCGCCATCAGAGCATCAAGAACTATAGTCGGCCAAAGAAGTACACGCGCAATAGCTAGGGGCAATCATACCACACAGCCAATTGCGGTACTATTACGAAATCAAACAATTACATTAAATAAATAGAGAACACAACTTGCTATGGGTTCCAGAAGATACGATAGCAGAACTACTATTTTTTCGCCGGAAGGTAGACTTTACCAGGTACGTTTGATTTCCACGCCACTGAAAAATGACATACGCTTGAATAGTACAGTGCTGAGATGAATTGATGGATTGACTAGGAAGCTTCAGATAGTAGTTGGATACTGAATCAAAAAACGAATATATGTTGGCAAGAAGCAACTTACTAACATATACAATTATTTAGGTCGAATATGCTCTAGAAGCAATCAGCCATGCTGGTACCTCAATTGGGGTGTTAGCCAATGACGGGATCGTCTTAGCAGCTGAGAAGAAAGTCACCAGCAAATTATTAGAAAAAGAGTCAGCGGAAAAAATGTACATTTTAAATGATAATGTTGTTGCTTCAGTGGCCGGGTTCACTTCAGATGCCAGTATATTAGTCAATAGCGCTAGAGTCCATGCACAGCAATACCTCGCTAGGTACAATGAACCAATCCCAGTTGAAGTGTTAGTCCATCGTCTTTGCGACATCAAGCAAGGTTACACTCAGTATGGTGGGTTAAGACCATTCGGCGTTTCTTTTATTTACGCGGGTTATGACGATAGATACGGGTACCAATTGTACACTTCTAATCCGTCGGGAAATTATTCCGGTTGGAAGGCTACCAGTGTCGGAGGTAGTAATTCTGCTGCTCAGACGTTGTTGAAACAAGACTACAAGAATGACATATCGTTGAAGGAAGCTAAAGAACTTGCTTTGAAAGTATTGAGCAAGACCATGGATAGCACTACGTTGTCAAAAGGAAAGATTGAATTTGCAACCATCACCAAGAACAAGAGTGGCAAAATTGTTAACAAGATATGGAAACCAGCAGAGATTGATGCGTTGTTGAAAGAGACTGGAATCGTGAAGGAAGAAGAAGACGAAGAAGACGAAGAGCGTTAGACGGTAGCTTTGTTTTATTTATCTCAAGTCATAATATATTTTACTTTATTTATCTTACTTGGGTGATACTGGGATTATTGTAGATGAGTAAATTAGTTAACTATGATATACACGTGACCCAGGTCAAAAAAAAACAAACAACGGCAGCTAAAATGTCTGCGGCTACTCTGTGGTTCTGAAGCTAGTTGTTACTAAAGCACTTTCATTTCTTCTAGTAAGTCTTATTTGATGTAACAGAGCTAATATTGCAAAGCGCGATCTTTGATGACAGTATAGGTCTCAACATGAAACCATATATTACGAAAGCAGATATTCCCGTGGGCTACACCGTGCCTAAGTTCCCAGCATTGACGATGCAGTTCAAAAGCAACGACTTCAACTCCGAATATCTTTTCTACACCATCGACATCTGGAAGTTTACACTATACTGGACCCTTCTCATATTCTTTGCCTTTTACTGCGCTGCGGGAGTAATTGCTGCTGTATGCCAGCGGCGGTTTTTCAGTGGGATTGCTATTATTGTGGTTTATATGATTTGGGGGCTCTTCCAAGCATTCTTTTCTGGCTCGATTGTGGGGCTCTTGTTAGCAGCGGTATACAAGAGCGGTTCTTTAACGATGAATACGTGGATTCCATTAATTTGGGGGATAGCCCAGATCCTTTACGTGGTAGTACTGAGCTACTCTGTGACCTCAGTGATTCTTTGAGGTTTAGTTGTATGGCATCATCACCTATCCTACACATTATACTGCCCTATATGGGATGCCATACAGCAGAGTCTCTTAACATCCGCTGCAATGGCACCAGGCCGTCCCAGGGCCACTCAACCAGGGAGACCAAGTGGCACTGCGATCGCTCACCATGTTTTCTCTTTGCTTCTCTCTCTTTCTTTTGGAGTTTCCTGGACTCCTCAAAGCCTCTTTCTGAATCCATCTCGGTTTCGGCTTCAAACTGCTGGTCTGCCTCATCATCATACTTACTATAGTCGAAATCGATTTCATCATCATTTATTTTCTTTAGTCGTTTTACTAATACTGTCCATAGACATAACATACCCATACTCACACAACTATGTCTAAAGCTCTTGTTAACCGTTCATTGACTACTGTGAGAACCGAGTTGGAGTTCTTGCTTGATTCCGGTATCATTTCTCAGGCATTCTATGATACCGTCAGCAAAAGTTTACCGGAAAGATATTCTGAAGGCGCAACTCCAGCAGAAATCCAAACCGGCGGTTCGGTTCCTCCGGCTGCTGCTCCAGCCCCTGTTTCTTCTCCTTCAAATGAAAAGGCTGCTATAGCTACTTCTGCTCCTCCTAGTTACCAATCATCTACTACTACTCTTGCCTCATCGTCAACCTCAGAAGAATGGGTAGAGGCTATTTACGATTATGCTGCTCAACAGCCTGAAGACTTACCCCTTAGAGTTGGCGATAAGATCAAAGTATTGGATAAGCCAAACCCAAACTGGAGTAAAGGCTCATGTAATGGCAGAACCGGAATGTTTCCAACCAACTACACTAAGCCTGTTTTTGGCTCGAATGTCCCAAACTATGATGAGAAATCGAAGTCTGCAGTACCTTTCCAAGCACCCCCACCTCCCCAATATTTTCAACCACAATATCAACAACCACAGCCTCAATATAATCAATACCAGCCACCTCAACAACTGTCGACCCCACCACCTTTTCCTCCTGCTTCTACTGGTTATTACCAACAGCCTCAACAAGCAGCTGCTAATCAGCAGCCTCAAGGTGATGGTCATTTGAAAAAGTTTGGTAAAAAGTTTGGTGAAGCCGCTATCTTTGGTGCTGGTGCCACTATGGGTGGTGATATTATCAATCATATCTTCTAATTTGAAAGGATAACCTCTTCTTTGGTAGAGATTTGTTATAACGTTGGTCGCTTGGTCGCTTGTTTTGTTTATGATTTATCGTTACGGTAAGTTTTTTACATATTTTAGTTCATAGTTTTTTCATATATATATTTGTTCTAGTTTCTTCTTTTTTGTTCCTTATCGTTTAATCATATTTTTTGGTGTCTGGTCTTTTATTAATAAAATGTATAATCTGTGTACGTCAAATAAAGGCATTTGCTTACTGTAGGATTGTTATTTCTATGCTGCATTATACATTGCCATCTTTTCTAGTCCAAGTAGTGCCCATAATTTCTCCACATCTTTTCAATAATCTTAACTTTAAATTCATTGAGCAAATACTTATCATTCAAATCCCCAATATCGAGCCTCAATTCACCTAATCTTGAATTGGGCAACACTTTAGCCAAGTTCTTCTCAAGCAATAAAATTTCAATCAACAATTCACCATTATTGAAATAATTGACATAATTTGTCTCATTTGAATGATCTCTAGAATCCTGTTGTGCTAAAATCAATAATCTTTCAATAGTGTTCAAATTCCGTTTAGCATGATTGCGATAGCTGCTCAAATTGATGCTGAAAATACTTCTCCAGCCCTTTTTAGCAATTAATCTGAAGTTGCGTAATACCCAAATGACAATCAATCCAGTCGGCAATATAGCAATGAATTCAAACACTAATTCTTGTGATTTTAATAATTTGTCAATACCACTAATCACCAAGTCACCATCAACTTTTGTCTTTTGTACCTGAATAAGCAATGATTGGAGCAAATCGCCAACTACCAAATTCTTGATTGGTTTAGAGATTTGAGTTTCATAGTCCTTCATGAAGGGGGTCAAGTCACCATCATGGATATTTTGCTTGATAGCTTCGACATTAGCTGCATTGGCTGAAGCTAATTGGCCAGTTTGTTTCAAATAATCAAGAATCATTCGCTCAAGAGAATCAATATCACTTGCTAGGGATTTTTTGCCCATTATCGAAATTTGCGAATTATCATCATGACGTACAGTTTTAATAATATTAAGAATTGGCTTGTAGATCCAATTTTGGTAGAACTTTATGATCGTAGTTACCAAATTTTCATTCACCCAGGCTATTATTTTATATCGGGACTCGTAAATCACTTGGGCCAGGTGGGGGCCATAAAGCAAAGCAATGGCTAATAAAGGCCAACTGCTGGCTAATGAAGTAGGTTTGGATAATTTGACCAATGTGTGGTTGAGCTGTTTTTGCTGTTTTGGAAGAAGCTTTCGTTGATTATAGTTCAAGATAGAGAAAATCTCATCATTTGTGAGTTTGTTGGTATATTTGCTGTAATCGCCAGTTATTGCGAAGTCGCTATTGCTGGAGACTAACCCAAACAAATCTTTGGTTGAAAGCTTAGACAAATGAGTGTCAATGGAACTGTTCAGCAAAATGTAGTTAAGTTTCAAAAGTGAATCAAAAATATTTTTTCTACAAGCATCGGTATCGTCGCTTGTTAGCTCAATAAGTTCATCAGCATTTTCGTTGTTGAATTGTTGGCTATCGACAAGCATGTTATAAAGTTCAAATTTAGGAAGCACAGTAATAAGCGCCCCCAATTTTTCAATGTTTTGATATTTGAGTTCATTGAGCTCATTGATTTTGACGTCAAAGTAACTATCAACTAAGTATTGCGGATACTGAAACAATCCTAAAAACCTATTGACATATGAGCTGACAAAATCATAAGTAAAAGCTAAGGGTTTCAATAAAATTGCAGCTGCTTGCTTGATGATGGCTATTGGGCTCAGCGAGTTTTGTTGTTGAGAAAATGCATGAAAACTTCCTTTCGTATTCAAAGAAATATCAAATGCTTTGCGATCATTGCGTAGTTCAGAGGCAACAATATTAAATGGCAATTTCGTAACATTTTGAAAATTCTTCACAAATGTGTTAGAGACAAGCAGTTTCAATCTCAACGCATTGTCTTTGTTTAGATACGACCCAGTATTATCTTTTGCTACCAACTCTTTAAACTCATTGACAATATCAAAAATGAATCCAGTGACTGCCTGAGGGGTGACCTTTAAGAAATGATAAAGTTTTCTCATGTAAAAATTATCATTCAGTAAGTCTTGGAAATAAGTTAAATTATCGATAATCTCAAAATTGGTATTAAGTAAATTGTTAATCACTACTTGTAAATGCACAAAGGTAAGGTATGATATGATTAAGTCTTCGAATTTGCCAACAAGTTTTGACTCATAAACGACGTTTATTGGCAACTCTTTTTCTTGATTCGACAATGCACGCAAATTTCTGTTCACTCTTTCTGCAATTGACCCTTGTTGGAACAAAATGAAGTAGACATCAAAATCATCAATACTGAGTTCTTTAATTTTGCCGCTGGAGATTGTGATGTTGGTACTAGCGCCACTACCGGCGTTGCTGCTCCTAGTTAATGACTTTCTTCTTCTTCTTTTCGAAGGAACAGACTCTTTAGCACTAGAGGTAGCAGCAGCAGTAGTAGTAAAGGTAGTATTGCTACCATCAACTTGCGCCTTTTTGTCTCTTAGACCATCCAATTGATTGAAGAGTTTGATGAATGAGAACTTAAGCACCGATAAGTCTTCAATGAGTTCCATGTGAATCTTCACATCAATGCTGGACTGGTCATCTCCAATGCCATTGGTTTTGGCTTGTTTGTCCTCGAGGTACTTTTCAATGAGGAACCTGGTGTTAAAATCTGGATTGGTTTTATGTAGCTTGAGTAAAATATTGGATGAAAACTCATCAAGCAGGCTCAAATACTCCTTGAGGTAGTTTACCGATAAGTTTAGGTTAGACATTTTTAGAGGAATGCCGAAGCGTCAGTCGCGAAAGCCTCTTTTGATTATTTGTAACGATTGAATCTCCTAAACTGATAGTGTCAATGGTTGATGTTTTTGGTTTTGCTTGAATTTTAAAGAATTATTGTATCTTGCGATTAGTATACTCGAAAGCAAATCTTTTTTTTTTCCTTCCCATGAATCTCTCTTGCGCTCCGTTTGTTTGCTGCTCATCGCGCTGGACGAAAACGGAAACCGCAGAAAAATAAAATTAAAAATAAAAAATAAAAAATTATTATGATTTGCACTGAGATGGCCAAAATTATTATCAATCAGCCAATTTTACACCACCCTTACGCCTGTTAGTTACCGTCAAATATGAGTTCTTATACTCAGCAGCATCAAGGAGCGGATATTATTGCAATCCATGAGAGCTCCAGATACGAGGACCTCATTCCCATCAGTATAATTGCCAACCGAGCTCTAATTTTTGATCTAGAGGACATCAAAAAGCTTCGTGAAGAATGTAATATACTTGGTGTGTTATCGGGAACCCTTCCTATTGCTCCTCAACAGTCAATTTTCCTTAGTGTTCCATTACAATTATCAACAGAAGAAGTGTTGTACTTGGTGAGGCTGAGAAGGTGCTATTTGGTACACGATCGATTAGTGTCTACCCAACTTTTTGACAACTTCAGTACTGAAGACAAGGAAAGATACTTGAATGACCAATGGCAAGAATTTTCCAAGTATATCAAACAACTGAAATTGGAAATTGAACGAACAAAGAAGCAAATGATTGCTAAATCCAAGCAAAAAAAGAAAAACAAAGAGACCAATGAGGGCCATGAAAATGGAGCCGATACTCCACATGATATTTTGGCTAACATTAATATGAACCAGAATAGTAATCAGCATGGCTTAATGAGTAACGACAATCAGGAAATAACGGCGAAAGACTTTAGGTTGATATTTCATGAAATACAAGACCATTCCAAAAATTTTCCAAATTATGAATGGTTAGTTGACGCATTGCAAAGACATCCAGAAACTCAAAAGTGGTTACTTTACAACTTTGTAAGAAATCATCTCATTAACAAATCCAGCGATGTCACATTACTAAAAGAGAACGGCGGAAATCTGACCCACGCTTATGAGCCCATTACCAATTTACTACAACTAAACTCAAATAATACAACCACGGATGCGATTCTTGAATTTTACAACAGAGATATAAACCTTAAGCTTTGGAAACAGAAATTATATCAATTACAAACCGCGGTGAATTTCATTCATTCATTGCACTCCCACCCAACTTACAAGAACTATTATGTTGCTCCGGGGCTTAAGTTCGGTAGCAAGTTTATTGTTTATCCGGGAGATCCACTACGATACCACTCGCATTTGATGGTCAATTTCCACGAATACTACAATGAAGGATTAGATTTAATGGACATTGTGAATGGCGGAAGATTAGCTGTGGGAGTAAAGAAAGTTTGGGTTATTAGCGGGGACAAACTGGTCAAGAATATGCAATCTCAAGATGATGATAAAGATTCCAGTGATGGTGGTAAAAGGTCTTCCGAAAAACAGTCTGATGAGAGTGGAGCCTCTCAGGTACAAAGTGACATAAAAGATTTTGTTGAAAATTTGACAAGTAGTAGCGGCAGTTCTTCCCAAAGTTCCGAAATTGTCAATTTCTCCGTTGAGTGGGCTGGCTTTGGTTAGCTTTGAATACAATTTGTACTGTATCTAAACAACACAGTATATAGCATTGAGTTTGTTTTAACTAAAAATTACAACCTATGGTAACGCTTTTTCTCCACCGCATTAGTGCAGTTTGGTTATGTAGACTCAGGTTCGTAATTTTTAGCCTAGAAAAATTTTTATTGATATGTTATCGTTATTTTGGAAGTGCGCTAGAATACCAAGCAACGGTGCTAAGTTCTCGAGCTAAGACTTGCCGTTGACATTTATTTGGTTCAACAAAGCAAAAAGTCTCGTAAGGGAGAAAGCAAAAAACGATGCAAAAAAGCACCGCAGAGACAGCCTTTTTATTTTTATTATTCTTTCTTTTTTTTTTTTTTTTTATTTTTTTTTTATTATTATTATTATTATGATTCCAGAAATATCTTAAGGTAGCTCTTTACTCCATTCGTCAATTATGAGTGGTGGAACACTAATGTACGAAGCTGCCTATATCATTATATAATGTAGTCATCAAAACTTGGTACGCGCAAGCTAAATTTATTGCAACTATAGGCAAAGCAGCTATTATTTCAAGAATAGTTTTGATAAACTACCACTAGGAAATGTAGGTCTATATGGGTTCATTCGAACCCTTAAGCTTGTGTCATACTCATATACTTTTAACAATCCGCCTTAGAAAACAAGAGAAACATCTAATATAAATCAACAGAAATGTGTATGTACGGCGACGCAAATAAATATTGGGATGCGCTTATACGGTTCAATAAAGTCTGCTTCATGCGGCCGGAATAGGTCTCAACTCCGCCGGGCCAGTCCCTGTTTAAATAAATTCGCCGTCGGCGACTGGTCATCATCAGATTCAGAAGCTGATGTTTTTTTCCCGAGAAAAAAAATAAAATAAAATAAAAGGTGAAAAATATATGCAAAACTCATTTTACTGAGCATCTAGAGCGGTGTTTTCACGCCGACATTTGCGCGCATTCAACTGCGTCAATAAAATTTATCTGGAAGAAATTTGAGAGTGGAATTCTTAATAGATGCTGCTATTAGCCACAATTTCCAACCCAGATATTGTTGTGCCAACATGGGTAGTATAATGCTAACAGCTTCAACATTAGTTTATTGAAAGCAAGCAACAATAAAAGCAGTAGTACAAGAAATCAAACAATGAAACGCGTTGTTCTCAAACAAAGGACAAAGAGAGAATAAATACTTTTATAAGTTAGCAAAAACGTAGACAAAAAACCAGCGCAATAAAAAATTGAAAAAACTGAAAAAACTGAAGGCAACAAAAATTTAAAAATGAGGCTAGGCGTAGTAATAACGTTAACTTAACGACCAGTGTACTTGATTTCAAATGGACGCACAAGATTATAACCAATGAAAGCAAAAGCACCGCCTAATTCAAAACCGAGTTCACCACCAGAAGGTCCAATTTGTCTACCAACAACACCTTGGTACCAAGTACTGCCCATGCCAATAACGACACCGGCAACACCACAACAGAAGCCAAAAGTACCAGCATAACCAACTGGAATTTTGCTTGGGTCTTTGTAGTCAAGGTAGTTGTACCCCGAAAAACTTCTTCTGTAAATGAAATGCTCAGCTAAAGACATGGTAGTATAGATGGCCAAGTAATAAGAAATCAAATCCATAAAGTTAGTCATGAAGGAAGCAAATTTATAGTAAGCTGGAATACAGATAGCCAAAGTAGCAAAGTTACCAACCATGGTCCACACAATTCTTGGAATTTTAGACAATGGAGACCACAAAGTTTGAGCACTCAAAGCAATAGAGTACATATTTGGAATGTTGTTAGCAACAGTAGATAAAGCTAAAATAACACAACAAAATTGACCAAAACCGTGCAAAGAGTCGGTAACTAAGATGGAGTAAACTAAGCCACCAATAGAGTCAGATTCATAAGCGTCTGCCCATTTTTGGTCCTTGTAGATACCAGTACCACAAGCAGCACCCAAGATGGAACAGAAAAATAATGGGGTACACAAACCAATCATAACACCCATAAATGTTCTGATAGACTTAATGTTTTTTGGTTGATAAACAGTGTAATCAGCAGCATAAGTGGTCCAACCAGTAGCAAACCCATAAATGGCACCACCAAAGGACAAGACGCCTCCAGCACTGCCACTTGGGAATCTACCATTATGAGATGGAGCGGTACCATCAAAATTACCTGAAATTTTCATTCTAGCAATAATAATGATGAAAACAATGGTACTTGGGACCCAAGAGTACATTTCATAATAGTGGATCACCTTGTAACCGAAAAAGGAAACAAGAATGGTTAAAACAACTAAAATGATACATCCAGCAAACGGAGGTAAAGCACCATTGTTGACAATGTGCAACAACTGAGCTGAAGAAATGATGTTAACAGCACCCCAACCAACACAGGCAACCATATTAATCAAGGCAAAAATTCTAGCAGCTACATTACCAACCAAAAATCTGGACAAAACCATTTGACGAAGACCGAACTTGGCACCGAAGACAGAAAAAAAGGCAACACTAAAGGAACCCAAAAGAGAGAAGAATATGGTAGTGACCGTGGCTTGGTAGAAGGTCAAGCCCATGACAGCGGTAGCCAAAACACCCAAGGAGAAGGTTGCAATAACCATATTAGCAGCCAACCACATAGAGGCAGCACCCCAAATGGATGGTGGGGTTCTTTCGTCTTCTGGCACTCTATCAATACCCCTACTTTCAGCTTCAGAAAGCAAAAAGCTAACTACCTTCATGTAAAATGGAGAAGAGGAGTCAGCTTTAGCATCTTGAACGCTAGTATTGGAGATGCTTGGCTCCAACTTTTCTTGCTTTTCTATGTCAACAGACATTATGAAAAGTTTTTGATATATTAAAATATGATTATGAAATGAAGCTTAAAAGAGGATTTTTCTTCCTCGAGAATTTGAGGAAAAAATTAAACCGAGTATAGTACAAGCAACTATGACTGAGATGACAGTAGAGAGGAGAAAAGAGAGAAGAAAGAGAAAAAAAAAAAAAACGAAAAGAAAAGCTGCGACAAATACGGTAGGCGATGCAAGCAAGAAATCAAATGATATATATAAAAAATCTCGAGGCGGACCAGGGCCTCAGGAAAAGGATGGAGAAGATCGGGTAGACTGCCAGGGCTAGCAAAAAATACTAAAAAGGAAAAAGAAAATTTTTTTTCTTGGTGCTCTTGGTCGAGGCTGCAGAAGACGCAACGGATAAAAAGACGCAGAAACAATTGATAAGAAGCACAGAAGGGCAGCGCAGAGCTGTGATAAATGCGTCGTAAAGTATCAGAGAAGACTAGCGGATGGAGCTAGGGTATGCAGGACAGTGCGTACCAATGCACGGTCAGCCACGGCGCTGCCCAGAAAAGAAATTAAACAAAAGATATAACAACTTTAAATTGAGTCGGGATTTAGTTACTATGGTCATGTGATATACTCAAAGCATAGCGATGCGGACGCAGGCTGCAGACAGAGCTTATGATAAGGATTGAGATTATGTAATTACTGACACACAGAACGGCAGCGGACACCAACTGCGGGCGAATCACAGGACGCAAGAATGTTGCTTCGGCGAGTAATGTGAGAAAGAAGACAAATACTCGTAGACGACATGTGGACATTTGGTTATTTCTGTTTCCAGTGCGCGATCTTATGACGATAGTGACAGTCAATGGTGCAGTGGATAAACTGTTGTTCTTTTGGTGTTAACTAAGATGCTGATAACAGTACTAATGAACGTGAACCACGGTACCGTGGTTCACGGTACCGTGGGTACGTTTTAAACCATTACAGCAAATACAATAAGAGAGATTTAGGAAGTCTGCTAACAATGGTTGTGTCTTACTAGTCTCTAGCTTATCGCCCCGGTTCTATTTTTCACTAGCATGTCCAGCTACTCCACTCTATTTAAATTTGCCATTTGCAATTTGCCATTTCGCTTTATCTTTTCGCCGTGCCTAAGCAAATGTTTGGATCGAGCCAAATCTGCTACTCGACGGCAGATACTTTCATAACATTTTTATTGAACTATGGCATTATAGCATTGCTGTTTATTGTTGTACATATGTGAGCAGTAACGTAGTCGTAAAAACGGGGACAACAATAAAAATGGATACAATTGAGTCTAGTACAAAAAAGAAACGACTAAGAGCAACCAGCTCAAAGTAGGTTTTAATGAAACAAATTCAAAAAATAATTATAGGAACCGTAGATCAAAATGTCGTTATCTATTGGTTGACACAACATCAAAATCGAAGAATCCAAACAACAATACCGCTGCGCTTATCTGGCATGTCTCTCATCTGTGTTCCACGGAACCTAGCTTGGAAAGCCTCGGCTGTCAGAAATCGTTGCACCGAGTGGACACAATTGGCAAGACAGCCAAATCTCCGGATCTCAATCTGCCAAGAATGTTTGTTGAAGTTTCGGTAGCCGCGGTCTTTCCTGCTTTGTTTGTGGAAGATATCTCCATATTTGGTAGCTTTCAATACAGTAGTGTTGCTTGTGGTTTACTCGTTTGACCATTGACTGATAGATCGCCGTCTATATTACTACGTTTTTGTCAGCTTCGTAGCACTAATCTTGGGACTTTCAGCAATATATTTCCTGGTCGGTACCGTCCCACTCAAAAGAAGTCGATAAATCATTCAACTAAGCCTTCATAATCGTCGTCTTTTTCGCTTTTTCTTCAACAAGAAATGGCTCCTTGCACTCAAAACCCAAGTCAACTGTCAACAGTTTAATTGTGAATTATTGTGAATTATTGTGAATTATTGTGGATTATATAATTTGTTTCACTATGAGAAACACGTGCTCCACATGCAAGTCCCCTTGATTGAGGTCCGTCCGTCTGTTGTGTTTTTTCCATCATTATCAACGTCATCAGCACTATTGGAGATGTCTGATATTGTTAGTATCCTGTGAATACAACAGTTGCAAAACGGCTCACTAGTGTTAGCGCTAACGTCATGGATCAGCCTACCTTTTCGTCCATTGTAAGCTATGATATCAGATACTAGCATTGCTATTTTAACTTATAGAGAAGAACCTATTTTGTCTTGAACAACCTTAAAAGAATGATTCTTTTCTTTACCAAGTTTTTGAAAAATGGAACATATGAGACATCGATGACAATGATTACTAACATTTTTCACCTTCAAATAGACCTCGGAGATCCTTCTTGAGATGCTCAACTCAATAACTCATGAGATAGTTGCCGAGGAAATTCTCAAAGAAAAACACCTTAGGCTACAATACGGTAAGGCAAAGAGCCTACCAAAGATACCCAATAAGTCAAAGGACAAGCAGGTTACTGATAGAGTGATCTTAAATGAAACGAAAGGTAAAGACATATTTGGTAATGATAAAATCAGTGATTCTAGCATATACTTCTCATGTCCTAACTGCAGTAGAAATATTGCTGGTAGCAGGTTTGCCAATCATATTAACCGTTGCTTAGGCGGGCGAAACACCAAGAAGGATTCTAGCTGATTAGCTATGCTATATAGCTATGCTATATCCAAGAACTTTCAATGCTTTCCATTCTTCCAATCATTAACTTTGAGGTTGGCGTTACGCACTCTTGATTAGTTTGGGTGGAACCCGAACTCATAATCAAGAATTTTGAAACCTTCAATATAGCAAGACCTTGCATAACACTACTCTTAACATTTTAATTCGCTACAAATATCCGCGATACATTCTCCGGTTTAATAATTCATTAATTTTGTTTAATTTGTTTTCCTTTTTCTCTTTATTAACCATTTCGTCCATCATTGTTCATGTGTGAACATTAAGCTCATATATTTTTTCAATACGTTTTCCTTGTTGAAGACTTTCTCTTGTTTTTTGTTTTAATTCGCTGTGGTTTTATAACTCATCTATTAAATTTTGTCCGCCTAGGATTTGTGGCATGTTCAAATCATTAATGCATTAAAAAACAAATAAAGAAAAAAAAGAAGATTCTGAAAAACAAAAACAAACAAACAAAACAAAAAAAAAAAAAAAAAAAAAAAAAAAAAAAAAAAAGTGCTCCGTAAGGTTAGGTAGAGTATATGAAGAATTTTTGCAAGACTTGACTAAAGTAAAAACCACTTCAGAATAAATGACAAAGAACACCGAGCTGACATGGCAGCCATATATAAAAACAAAATGTTAGTTGTGAATCAACGACCTAAAGTTGAAAAAAGAAAAACATAAACAAAAAAAGTGCAATGGTAAAATTGATTTTTTTCAAAAAATCAAAAGTCAGTCACTGATTAAGAATAAAGTACAAGATACAGATAGAATATAGCAAAAACTTTGCAAGAAAACAACAGAGAAACAAAAGAAAAACAAAAAAAAAAAAAACAAAAAAAAAAAAAAAAAAAAAAAATAACAAGAGAACAAAGTAAAAACAAACGAACAAGTTAAAATGCTAATAATATACTTAAAAGAAAGAGAGGGCATAAAAAATAAAATATTAAGGCAATTTAAAGGTCCATAGTTGATTGAAAAACAAATAATATTGTTCATTTTTTTACAACCTTCTTCAAATTGGTATTTCATAGCAACAAAGCATTCAATTTTGCACTGCAATAAGACACTTGTCACAAAGCAATTCTTACAATTATTTGTCTTTAAAATAATTGAAGATTATTGATCTGTCATCATATAAATCTCTTAAACTTTGCCCAACCAAGTTCCGAATAACCACTGGTATATTCAACGACCCCGCAACAAAATCATACGAATTCAAAAATCCATCTTGGTCTTTCATAACAGTGGGGTCGGAAAGCAATTGTTTTGGAGTAGATAATAAGTGTTGCTCATTCGCCCCAAGAATATTATTGTTGCTAAAATTAGAATCAAGCGCTTTCAAGTCATGTAATGAAAACCCTTTGAAAGTAACGCCATGTTCAGCTTCATCAAAATCAGGCAAACCAGCATTTGAAGGATTACATTTAAGCTGGCCATCAGATTCCTCGAGATTATGTGGGTAGTTTTCAGGTTTAATAAAAGTATGATCAAAGGAAATAATTTGCTTTTCTTTGAGCTTAAGCAGTCTTGAAGCTAACCTATTTTTTTTGATTTTTATATTGAATGGATCCTTGATAAGAATCCCGTTATGCAAGAGTAAATTCCGAGCTCTGAAAAACCCAAAAACTCGCAACGAGTAATAAGTGTGACATTTTAGTTTGTGTATGAGAATTTTTTTATCAGATTCTTCTTGTGAATGATGATTAAAATTGTCATTATGGTTATAAACTCCACTGTTACTCTTGTTTTTAGCAGGAACAAGTACGCACTTATTAGGGTCGCCATATAGTAAATCGTTGAAAATATATAACTCATCTGCATATTGGACGAATGCCAGACTAAACCCAATAATGAAAAGGTATTTGATTTGCGGGAAGATGTGATCAAGTATCTTTCCGGTGTTTATAAAGTATCTATACAATAATCTTTCAATTACTGATAGATGATTCCCTCGCATCAATCCCATAATCAATTCGGGTGGTAAAATAGAGCAATATTTGATATAAACTTGGTAGCACACCATTGGGCTGAAAGGGAAAAGACTGCCTTCTGGTTGCTGATGCTTAGAATTTTCTAGCTGGGGGAAAATTTCATCAAACAAGTAACGCAAATAAGATAACAAATTGTCGGCATAACTCACAAGAAGCTTTTCGCAAGTAGATACTAAAATCAGTTTGAGATCTAATAAATGGTCATAAAATTCGAACAAACAGCGATGATCATAAGGAGGGAAAAATACTGCTGCGGTAGCCAAATAAATTTGCCATTCGAAAAATTTAATTAAAATAGATTCTTTGGTGCTGAAATTGTTGAAATAGCTGTATCCGGGGACAAGCAAGTCACTCACATTTTCTTGGTCTCTCAGTTCAATAGCTCGAGAGACAGATACATCATTGTTAGGGTTAGCAGTTAATTTATCAAGAAAGCTTAAGTCCTGAAGTTCATATCCATCGGTACCAGGCACGTAAATTGTCGATTGGTTCCCATGTAGATATAACTCATAGATAATGGCCACTAGACCGTTCAAATGAAACATTCTAGATTGATATCCATCTTCTCCATAGTTGGAACTGCTTATAAAAGTATTGGAAGACATCAAATTCAAAAGCAATCGGTAATCTTTTTTATCCAATGCAGCTTGAAGACTCTGTAATGAGTAGCCAGTATTTTTTAAAGTTATGTTCCATAAAGGTTTGAGACCTTTATTGTTTTTCTTACCTAATTGACTCTTACTATTGCTTTTTATGCTATCATAAATACATCTTGATAGATAGCTTGAAGCCCAAGTTATCAATGAATAATAATTGGCCAAAGTTTTCTGCCATCCATCCATTATAGTCGTGTTCCCCCAAATATTCCACACCAATTCTATATGTTTCACATAGGATAAATTGATTATTGGCATTTTAAGATTTTTAGAAATGAACAGAAAAGTTTGGTCTAAAAGTTCTTTATCATCTGTACTGATTTTCATTTTATAAAGACGAAAGCTTCTCCTCGTTACTTCTGAATCGATGAGTCTGAATGGCTCTTCTGGAGCCGGGGAAAAACTTTTTTTAGATAATTTGGGTTTGAGAAGTTTGCTAGACTGATTATACGCTAATCGATTTTTTGGACTATTCTCATTGCTATAACTATGACCGTTGTTATTTGAATCCAGGCCGTAGTCATCATATTTTTTATTAGCTTCCAAAATCAAATGTTTTTCCGCTTCTGATAAGTTCATATACGAGCACCTCAAATTTTTGGCTCGGTAGGATACACAATGCTTACACTGCGGAAGTTCCTGGCCACATTTTATTCTTCGCTTTTTGCATTGTAAGCAGCCATATTTGGAGTTTGAATGCTTTCTTCTCAGTTGAAATTTCTTTTTTTTATTGATTCTTGCAAGCTCCTCAACATCGTTATTCATATTTCCTTGGCTTGATAAAACATTAATGAAGCTTGTTACACTCCAAAATGAATATGCACCGAGCAACAAAAGGAAAAGAAATGATAGAATAAAAGTTATGATGAATTGCGCAATATTGTTGGTATTGCTAGTAAATTTGGGCAATATAAGACACTGCAATTGTGAAAATCCTTGAGTTTTGAGTAAATTAGAATGATGATGCTAAATCAGGTAACCTAAGGCAGTTTATTCCATGAATGGTAATACTTTCATATCCTGTATTTCTGTCACTGTCGTTCACTTATTTTTTTTTTTTCTTTTAAAAAATATCTTTAAGAGTTTCGCCCTCGGTCCGTTGTTTTTTCCGTCCGAGACTCTTGTTTTTGTAAAACAATAAACCAAGATCGAGGGCATCTTTCATGATGCAGTGCCCGTTTGTCAAATATCCGGCATGAGTCATTTAGTTCCGGTAATAGTTTATCACGTGCGTTCACCCGAAATTCATCAAGCAAATTTCCCAACATACAGCACAATTTTACGTTTTACTGTTACTATCATATTTTAATACATTTAGTCTAATTAACACCTTACTTACGATTCTTCTTTCTTCTCTTATTAATCATAGCTCTAACAGCTTGGTCATCATTAGTTGGCGCTGATTCCTCTGCTTTTCTTTTTTTGGTTAAGTCCATGCCTTTCACTTGATTGCCCTTCTTTGCACTTCGCTTACTCCGTTTTGAAGCTTCTTTATCTTTCTTGACTTTTCCTTTGGAGTTGGAACCTTTATTATCACCATCTTCCTTATCATCTTCCTTAGCAGATTTTTTGATTGTAGAAAGATCTCTAGCTTGCTTAACTTTTTCTTTACGTCTTTGAACAACTTTCGCATGCTCAATAGCAAACTCCACAATCAATCTTCTCTTGTTGGCAGAATCAAACTTGACAAATTTTTTCTCTTCATCAGTTAAACCCTCCAACACTTCTTCTTTAGTAACTTCATGGCAGTTAAGATATCTCAAGGCCATCAATGCTGATTTATGGTCTCTAAATTCTAAGAAGCCATAACCTTTACTTCTACCAGCGGTACCAGCAGCGCTAACTTCCACAAGAATTTTCGCCTGTCTAACAACACCCTTCTTTTTGGATTTCTTGGAGTCTGGATCTTCCAAACTGTTGTTTTGTTTATGTTTGGTTGATCTGACAATTTCTTCTTTGCTCAAAGGTTGTCTAATCTCTTGACTTACTTCCTTGGCAAATTCAACAACTGCTTTTCTACCCAATGCCTTAAAAGATTTTTCGGTCATTGTTCGTGGCAAATTTCTGACAGCCAATCTAGTAAGCGACAAATGTAAGGATGGGTTTTTGTTTAATTGGTCAATTCGCAATTTGTAACTCTTCTCTCTAATTTCTAAGTCAGCCTTGCTTAAAACTTCTGCCAATTTTGAGTTTGGTGCAATACGACCTTCATTCAACAAAAACAAATTACGTTTATCTTGGTGTCCGACTTCTTTGCCTAAAATCTGAGCTCTTCTTTCTGAATTTTTATCCTTCAAATAGCCAGCACGTTCTCTATCAACAGCAGGAGTAATGGACAAAATTCTTCCATCAAACACGTATGCCGCTGGAACATCATCAGAAAGCAATAATGATGCAGATGAATTCGAAGTATCTGGAGCATTATCCAAACACGTTTTATAACTTGACTCATTCTTGAACGCCACAAAACCCGTACCTCTAGCAAGACCAGTTTCTTTGTCTGTCACTGGCAAAGCATATTTAACTGGACCAAACTGTTCAAAATGTTCTGTTAAGGTTTCAGTAGTAGCGTCATATGGCAAGTTACGAAGGAAAACTGTGTATGGTTCTTTTTTGTTGGCTTTTGGTCTTTCAATAACTTCTTCGTCAGGCACCTGAGTAGACTTTTCACTATCACTGTCGTCATCACTGTCGTCATTACTGTCGTCATCACTGTCACTATCATTTTCAACTTTATCTTCATCTTCTTCCTCTTTCCCTTCTCCATCTTCATCATCTTTCTCTTCCTCATTTTTATCTTCGGGTAGTACTTTTTCCTTAATATTTTCCCACTTTGATTTCTCCAAGGCAAAATCAACAGCAACTTCTCTTCCACTAATCTTCATATTTTTAGATTTTTCAACTGCAGTCTTTGCACCAGTAAATTTCTTCATTTGCACAAACCCAAACCCACTCATTTTACCGTCTTTTTTTCTTGGAATTATAGCTTCTGTAACGGTACCGTATCTTTGAAAATGTTTCTTTAACTCATTAGGATCACGCACCGACCATGGCAAGTTTCTGATAATCAATCTTGACCTTCTTTTTTCTTCAATTTCTCTTTTGAATATATGTTCTGCATCTCCAAAAGCATCATCAGCGTCACTATCGCCAGCTTCTTCAATCTGCTGAGATTCTTCACCATTTTCTGGTCTTTCTTGAGCAACAGTTCTTTTGTTACGTTCTCTTCTTTTGGCTATATCAATACGTAATAGTCTGTTTTTGAATTTTTCTTTTCTTCCCTTTTCCAAACCTTGTTGAGCATCTTCATCCAAGGCAAAACTAACAAACCCAAATCCTCTAGAATTTTTTTCTTTATCGGTAACGACAACTGCATGCCTTATTGGAGCGAATTGGGAAAAAAAATCAGAAAGTTCTTCTGAAGTGGCATCAAATGGTATTTGACGGACAAAAAGTGTCTTTTTGTCCAATCCATTCTCTTCTATTTTTTGTCTAGGAACTTTTTGGGACATTATAATAAGTCCTAGTGAATAAGCAAATTATTTATACAGAAATAAAGAATTGAAAATAGGGTTGACAAATGTTAGAACTGACTTATTGTTAAAAAAATGTACTAAGCTACAAGTAATTATAATGAAAATAAAAAAATTTTATTTTATGCAAAATTTTGCAGTACACCGCAGCCATGGGTCTTCTGCCAGCTTATTTCTCGCCGGGGCTACCCAACCGTCGATGGGATGCCGCTAAGCGCCAGAAGCGATGAGAACGGAACGAAGAGAGAGCAGCAATGGGTGTCAGTTTGATCTTGACAGATCCGTGGAGCACACTGTCTTATAGGGAACAGTAGCACTCCCAGAAAGCTATTGTTGTGGGAATTAACAGCTACTGATTAAAGAAATTTTCAATTTGGCAATTTTGTCTAGGGACATCCAATCATCATGGCTAATAATAACGAGCTACTATCGTCCTTCAGCTCCGAGTATCAGAAGTTCAAAGAGAACGCCTCTATGAGGTCCTCTTTGGCCGATACCAAAGAGCTCATCCTGTACTTGAAGAATATTCAGCAGCAACTCAAAGAAGGCAAAAATGATAATATTGTAAATGAATCGGCTAATGGTGGCGACTCTAGTGCTGGAATTAAGAACTACGATAAGCTAATACGAGTCAAAGTAGAATCATGGAAGGATAAGGTCACTACCTCGCAAAAGCAATCCAATAACAGTTTATCGAAGTTGCTCAGATTTGTGGATAATAAAGTTTATGATTTTGATCTCATTGAAGAGTTGAACCAATTTAACGAGAATATTCTTACTGGGTTAAAACTTACCACTAAAAATAAGAACTTGATAAATCAAGTGATTTTGAATCATTTAGTAAGGGAGGGAAATAGCAATGAGTTGTTCAGCACAGGAAATCATAATAAAAGCTTTAGCACTTTTCCAAAAGGGCAAAAGGGCGTTGAGCTAAAAACCGCATTGCGTTCTAATGATGACCAGGAAGAGAACGAAGAAGAAAGCCAGAGACTCGTACGATTGCTAGAAGAACAATTTGATTACTCTGTAACTTCAGATTTCAAAGACAATCTTATTGAACTAAGAACTATAATTGATTCAATAATTGCCGCTGATGAACCTGATTTGAGGCCTGCATTTCAATGGTGCAAACAACATGAAGAAGAACTACAAGAGTTAAACATTGATATTGAATTCAATTTGCATGAATTACAGTTTTATTTGTTATACTATGGCATCAATAACCCTCGCGGTATTGTTGGAAATGATAGTATTGAAGATGAAGGATACCATTATGCTAATGATGTACGAGATAGTCACAAATTTAGTGCATATGTATATGCAAGAAACAACTTTGGCAAATTTGTTAGCGGAAATGAGCGAGATGAGCGGAAATTTGCTATCGCTTCCAAGTTACTCACGTCTACAATAATTGATCAAGGGTTGGCAAATGAGTATTACAAAGCTAGTAGGTCCAAAGCAGACAATATTGCTGGTAGTACTGCTGGCAAGACTTTTAAGAATCCATATAAGAAGATGATTTTGAAAAATTTAAGCAACTACAAGACAACTTTGACTCAGTTGGTGTCGAGTTTTTTTCAAATTAATAATTTGAACTTGAATTCCAATCTTTATTTAATTTTGATGGCTTCATATGTTGCATTACCGTACATTATCAAATTCAATTCCGTTAACAAGAAATTGAAAAGATCATTTTCTGCTAGTGTAAGCAGTGAAAAAACAGCTAGAGCCTACTCAGAAGGATCTCGCGGTGGGGATTCGACGACATACACTATGTTTCAAGATTTCAATAACAATAATAGTAATACT
The DNA here is from genome assembly GCA_001936135.1 of Saccharomycopsis fibuligera x Saccharomycopsis cf. fibuligera. NCBI lineage: Eukaryota > Fungi > Ascomycota > Saccharomycetes > Ascoideales > Saccharomycopsidaceae > Saccharomycopsis > Saccharomycopsis fibuligera x Saccharomycopsis cf. fibuligera. Next base: position 701,709 of record CP012817.1, on the reverse strand, counting down.
AATTTCAATAGTACTTCTGGAAGATCGCTTTCAATGACATCACATAGCAGAACCGCAATGGACAGTTTGGCAATCGGAGATGACAATGACAACGATAATGTTAATAACAAGGCAAATGGGAATAGCAACAGCAATGTGTTTGGCTCAAAGGATGAATTACCTATTGGAATTGAATTGCCAAACATTTTACAAAATAATCATCCAATTTTCATCTGTCCAATTCTGAGACAGGAAACTACCGTGAATAACCCGCCGGTGCTTTTGCCTTGTAAGCATATAATCTCAAGAGAAAGTTTACATAATTTGGTGGAGAGCAAACAGCAAGCGAAACGAAGACGAGGAGCCACTACGTATAGAAATTGGCTAAATAATGATGTTTTTGAAGAAGAAGAAAATGAGTACGGTCTTGACAATGGAGATGTGAATGGTGCTAGCAACGGAGATAATGGTGATGATAATATCGCTGATAGTGATGATGGTGATTTTAGTGACGATGATGGTGATTCAGATATTTCAGAAGATAGTGATGAGGATTTCAACAATAATGATACCAATAATGATAATAGCAATCTCAACCCTGGCGGAAGCTCAGAAAGAGGAGCTGGAGTTGGGTCGAACGGAGATAGTATCGTCGATGGACCTGTTGACACCCCGTCGGGGTACAGCAGCTATCGAAGACTCGATGATCCTTCGTATTTGACAGGAGCTACTGGACGCAGTTACTGGAGAGTAAGCTCATCGATGAATCGATTGCATGTGTTAGACAGCTTCAGCAACACTGCATTCAAATGCCCATATTGTCCGCAAATATGTAGAAAAAGTCAAACAAGAGAGGTATTTTTTGGAACTTGCTAACATGCGAGGGGAGTTTTCGCTGGTATATATTTTTCTTTTTGTTTTTTATCCTATCGCATTTCTTTCTATAGGTTTGGTTTTAACTCTTTTTCTACTTTTTATTTCTACCTCCGTGGTGTACTTACGACTTTCTGGTGACGCTGTAATTTCTTTTTTTTTTTTTTTTTTTTTTAATTTTTGGTTCTTGGTTTTTGGTTTTTGGTTTTTGTCGATAGACGAACAAAATATATTACGAAAAGTAAGCTAGCAGATGATAAAGTATGTACAAAAATGAGGATATGGTGAGTATATGAAACATGAAAAAGAAGCGACAATCGCAGTCTGGGCAGATACAAATTTGTATTCGAGACAGCCCACTGTTCCAGTCAAAAGGTTAAGCCTGTTTTGGATCAGTGCCTGTTTCCTTCACCCCACTAAGTGGCTGAATCAGTTCATACTGTTTCCTAAGCTCCAACTGCACCTGGTGTTCTTGTTCATTTATTCTCTTTTTTCTTTCGCTAGCGTCTAGTTTTTCCTGCACTCTGAGAGCGTCTTTTCTCGGACCTTCATGAAGGGCCTAAAAATACAGTCTGTTGTTAGTATGCGCTAATACGGTTGAGTCCAGCCTTGCCTAGTTGTCATGTTTGAGTATCGCGTGGAGAATATACATACGGCACGCTCAGCTTCTTGAACATAGTGAACCCACCCTATGGTGGCCGCACAGGTAATCGCGGTGACGCCTAAAGTGATCTTTGATGCTCTAGACATGGCGAGTCGTGGAATGTGTGTTGTTTGTGTTGTGTGTATTGTATTTTTTGGAGCTGTGTAGTGGTCAATGTTGTGGGTAAGCGCATATTTCGCTGGAATCACCATCGTCTTCTTCTTCTTCTTCTTCTTCTTCTTCTTCTTCTTCCTCATCGTCGGTGGTTCAGTCAGGTTTTTCCTCTCTAGATCGCGCGGGCAAATACACACACCAGCGCCGCGGGTCCTGCTAGCGGATGGCCTGCGGTCTATAGATCTTAGGACTGCGGTGTATCCGCATGTGTTGGCCACTCCAGCACACTTAGCTGGTTTGCGCTACCGTGAGAGGCCTGCTCTACTGAAAAGCAGTAACATGAAACAGTATATTGTAGTTTTACTTGCTGTATTGGGTGTTCTTCTGGGCTCCTGAACGGCAAAGGCCGCGCCAGTCTCGCGGCGCCAACCGTGCCGTCAGTATCCGGGTAACCGGACATCCAGAGGGTTCCAATGGGCACAGCGACAACAGCGTTTACTCAGCATCTCATCTCCTCCAGCAAGATTGTGGAATTGTTAACCATCGCACCCACTGAGAATTAGCCGCCCGCCTTCTCTACTTCTGTTCTCTTCCCCTTGCAACACAGCACAACACAACACAACACAACACAACACAACACAATACAGCACAACATAGCACAACACAACACAACACAACGCACCATAACACAACAGCAGGAACAGAAACATAAACATAAACAGAAACAGCAAACGCAACAGCAACAGCAACAGCAACAGCAACAGCAACAGCACCGTCCATGCTCCCAGATCCCTGCCCTTGGTGCCCTCTCAATAATGCAAGTAAGTAGCTGTTCTGTCTCCAGCTCCTGTTTAGCTTGCCTCCTGCCCCTGCTATTGCGGTGCTCTTTCCCTTCCTGTGTACATACACACTGGGAATGCTCCAACCGCTCCAGCGGCAGGATCTCAAAACAAAAACATTGTCGTTTTGGACTCGTCTAGGAGCGCCTGCTGCTTCCTTCTATGCGGCTTCAGTCAACGTGTCACATTCTTGCAACATTTACTAACCTTTTGTTTCCTAACTCTAGAGTGATAGTAATGACATACACCCCATAGGTATCCCTAGCCACAGCCAGCTGGCTGTGCTGGCTGGGCTGGCTGAGGCTTCTTTAGTCGAACCTGACACCGGGTCCTCGCATGATGCTCATGGCCGCCCGCAACAGCAGCAGCAGCAGCAGCAGCAACGACACCCTGCTAAAGACTTCCTAGCTCACCCTTCGTCGTTTCTGCAATCATCAACTAACGGCCTTATATCCCACCAAAACAATAGTCCCGCAGATTTAACTCAATACACCTCCTCTATGGCACCCACTAGTTTCGGTAGCAACAGCAATTTCGCCTTCAGCAATACTCAAGTAACCGGAAGCCCTTCTGCCCATCCTCCCGAACACAATTATAGAAGATACTCCAACAACTCTAATACAGAAAAAATTGGCTTTATGAACTCTGGCAGCAGTTTTACTGCTCCTCGAGCTTCGTTGCTTACTTCCAAGCTTGCCAAAGTGCAGAAAAACAAACCGTCAGTTTCAAGTCCTGGCAATGAAAAGACGAATGATGACACAAAATCTGGCTATCCCTATCCTAATCCAAAAACACTAAATCATCGCACTAATAGCAGCACTAATATAAAAGGCATAATAATCAATAACCAAAGGGTTTCACCCACGGGGAACTCGACATCATCATTATCTTCATCATTCAAATATAACAAGCCGGAAACTTCACAGTTTTATAGCTCTCAGTCTGAAGCTAGATCGTTTATGGCTTATAATGCCCCTAGTGCAGTTTCCTCTTCTTATTCTTCTGCCCCTGTATCATTGGGCAAAAGCAATGGCTTTATACCTATTGAGCCTGAAAACCTGGGTTTCAGTGGGTTCCAGCCGCATTCTATTGCAGCTCCCGGTGCTGGCAATGTCAATAACAGTTTCCACACTAGCACTTTTCACTTTCCTAGACCTGCTCCACCTACCGCCACCACTAATATCTCTATGGAAACTGCTAGTTCAAATTTTCAAAATAATAGCAATAATAAGATTAATAATATCAATAATATTAGTAGTGTTAATAATGATAGCAGTGGTAACAATTTGTCATCATCATCCACTATTACTGATACTCGTCAACCGGATCAGCTGCTATATCCCCCAAGTTTTGCCAAGGCAACAAGTTCAACTGGTAGCGAAAGTAGTCACAATGACAGCACTTATATTAATAACAACCAGCATCACTCAAGCGATATACAGAACCGTGACATTCCGTTCAATGCGGCCAAAGAAATCTACGACCCCAGAGTGCCACATCATACAGAAAGTGGAATAACTGTGGATAGCAAAGGTGAAGAACATTTAAACATTGTTGAGTATCCACCTCATGAATTATTATTAATGCTTTCTTCACTATTGCAAAAAATTATTGAAGCTAACGATACACTACACCCCGATCATTATCATCATGCATCACAAATGCATCAATCAAATAAATTCACTGCTAACGTGCTAGCTTTTCATGGAAAAAACGTTCCAGCTATCCCCATTTACAATTATTTTATAAGAATATTGAAATATTGTCCAATGACTAATGAAGTGTTTCTTAGTTTGTTGGTATATTTCGATCGAATTGCTAAAAAAGCAAATATCAATAGTGACGGTAGTAATACCGGTTCCCTGTCATTGGGGGCATCTACGGATCCTGCGAGAACCTCATCGTCTAACTCGCAATTATTTGTAATGGATAGTTATAACATTCATCGATTAATAATTGCAGGAATAACTGTTTCTTCAAAATTTTTCAGTGATGTTTTTTACAAGAATGCAAGATATGCTAGAGTTGGAGGGTTACCATTGGATGAATTGAATCATATTGAATTGCAGTTTATATTATTGACGGATTTTAGGTTATTGATTCAGCCAGACGAGCTACAACGGTATGCTGATTTGTTGTTGAAATTTTGGAGAAGAGAAAAGGCTAAAGGGACCGCAGGGTTGAATGCTCATGTTCCGGTGGGGGTTGCTCAGCAGCAACAGCAGCAGCAGCAGCAGCAGAGTTAGCAAGTTCTGAAAAGATTGTTGAATTTTTGCTGCTGCTATTTATATCACATTTATTCTCTTGTTTTGTGCTTTTCTGCAAGTTAGTTCTCACTTTATGCATTGCCTTTCTCTTTTTTCGTCTCATTCTTATTCTTTCTTTCGTTTTTTGTTTTAATAATTGCTACTGATTCACATTGTACATTTATGATCTTATTTTGCATTTCTTTTCTATACATCATTATCTTTTCTAGATTGATACTGATTTTGGTTTTGATGCTTTTTTAATTTTATTTAACTTTTCTATCCGTTTTTTTCCTTTTTTTTTTTTTTTTTTTTTTTTTTTATTTTATTTGTTTGTATTTCCTCTCATTTCCCCCTTGATGTTCACATTTACGATACTATCTGCTATTTTTTTCTTTGTCCTTTTCTGTCTTTGTCTGTCTTTATATCCTTTTTTTTCTTCTCCTCCTGGTTACATTTTTGTCACTTTTGTCACTAATGATAGGTTATCAAAATATTTTCAACATTAGTGTCTTATTTTACTTCCCTATTTCTAGGGTTTCCCAATAAATCCAAGTCTACTTTTAGCTACTCAGAGTTTATTGTTTGCTGTTATAGTAATAATTTTTTAAAGTACATCTAGTGGCTGATATTGGATACATGTGCGAAAGAATTTAGACTAATTAAATTAGATCATTTAAATTTCTATAAACCCTAAATAATTGAGCATACTCTAAGTTAAAGCTAGCTCATTTGTTTTTTTTTGTTTTTTTTTTTGGATTTTTGTTCAATTCGGGAAAGAAAATGAAGTAAAGTCGACCAGCTAGCATAACATATATATTATCCACTGATAAAAAGTCACTTTCTTTAATGATGAAAAAGCCTTCAAGTCAACATTTTTTGCAACCACAATTACAACCAACTTTGCTTTTACAATCTCCGTTTATTTTTTCTTCACTTTTTTTAGCCTGAACCGATGTCTGAGGGATTTAGTCTCATAATATATATATTCAAAAGAATTGTTTGATTGTGTCTACTCGCAGTCAATTAATGAGGCCTGTTTTGCTAATGGCTTTGCTTCGTAATAATAATAAGTACTCAATATCTTCAAAATTAAACATTTTGACAATTGAAAAATAAAGCCCTGCACTACAATCTAGCATATGACAAAATTTTGAGCTAAAACTTAACATGGATGATTACCACAAGTTTACATTTCTCTCAAAATAGACAAAAATTTGATAATACAACAATTACCTGAGTATGCACTATTGCCAAACGAGACCACGTTCAAAGCTACAATGTAAAACTGTATGTTTTTCTTTTTTTTTTTTATGCATTTTATTAGAATTTACCATATAAGTTTAATACTAATAACAATAATAACAACAATATAATTATCATCATCATCACCGTCATATAATACCAAACCAGCCAATGTAGTAGATTTCCATTAAAACAAAAGAAATAAAAGTGGGTTTTTGTTAACTAATGTTGTTGATGAAAACAGTTTTTCTGAAAAGGGGAAGGGAAAAATGTTGAATGGAACTGCAAATTTTGTTTTTGAAAACTGATGAAACTTTGAGATAAGAAAGAGCTGCTTAACGCAATCTTCTGGCTTCACGTTCAGATTCCATAAGACACAAGATGTCATTTTCTCTGACTGGACCTTTGACGTTTCTGACAATGGTTCTGGAAGAGTCATCAATGAATTCAACACGGACCTGGGTGACACCACCTCTGGAACCGGTTCTACCTAAAACTTTGATAACTTTAGCAAGGGTGACTGGGGTTTTAGCGTCCTAAAAGGATAAAAGTTAGTATTCAGTTTTGTGTTTACTGTTAAGATCAAACAAAGCAATTATTTACGCATAAAGAACAAGGGCACACGGAGTGTGTAGGATGGAAAGTTGACGGCAGTAGAACTGGTGACAATTTTAGATTACTTGTATCAGAAATAAAGCCCATGAAGAGATGTTGAGCATGGTGAGAGATGGCAGTGCAACGGGATAATAAGTAAGATAAAAATCTCAGTGGGTCATTTTGGGAATATAAAGGTTATTTAAGTTTTCCACATGATCTTCATTTGCAATGTTTTCTCCCTCTTCAATAAAAAATTTTTTCCACAAAAGTTTTCCCATTGACTGTGTATATGGTTTTGTCGGTAAATTTAAGTTCTTCTGAGCGGTGCTTACTCCTTGTTTATTGATCATTTAGATGCCTACTGATTGTTCGGTCTATAATACAATAATTGCAAATTGGGTCCATTTTGCAGAAATAAAAATCTGCCGTGGCCTTGCAATAGCTATTTGTATGTCGTTGGTGTCATTGGTATCATTGTTGTCATTATGTTTACATAATTATTTCATCAACTCGAAGATTTCTGATAAATTCATATTTCACTCATTTTACCTTATTCATTTGACAAGTAGTTTTTTCTGATGTTTCTGAACCGTGTGCACCCTCTTTTTTCTTGTTTTCTCATTGCAGGTGTCCCATAAAACAGAAACATACCATTTTGACTGATTATTGTATTTGCTAAACTGTAATGATTAGAAGATATCCAAAAGGAAGAAAGGGAAGCGAAAAGGAGAGGAGAAAAAAAAATTTTTTTAATTTTTCGTAAAAAGTAATTGTGTAGTGTTCTGCACAGTGTCGAGATTCGTCGCCCAAGCTTCTCGCAAGAAACCGCTAGGCTCTTCGTGCAGCGAAAGAAAAAAAAACAGCGTACGAGAACCCAAGTTTTTTGCGTCGTTTGCGGGTAATAGTCATGTGATAAAAAAGGAAATATTCTGGTGTAAGGATGATTTACTTTGATCATGTGATATTCGTTATATAATATCTTTGTCAGATACCTGTGGTTGTGTGCCCTGTTTGGTTACTATTTTTGACTCATTGAAATTTTTCTGCATCAACCACTTACCGAAACTAGAACCGAAACAAATGTAAAATAAAAAAATAACGGTTAAAGGCAGTACTAAACCGGCATTTGCTTATTTTGATAGACCCCCAAGTTCTTCTACAACCGAAGGAACCTGTTTAATATTATAATATAATCATGGATTTAGTCAACCACCTTACCGACCGTTTGCTTTTTGCTGTTCCTAAAAGTATGTACCATTAGTGCTATTCATAACGAAATGCTTCTGATTTTTCATGCTATTAGTGGAACCAACTCACTCGCTACATTCTTTTCTTTTGTTTTTGTTTTTTTGTTTTGCCTGACTTCTGATTTTTCTGTTTTCGGATCTATATTGAGTTTTACGTTTCTCGGACATCGATATTAACAACAGACCAGAGGGTCGTCTTTACGAAAAATGTGTTGCCTTGTTGCAAGGTTCTGACATTACTTTTCACAGAAGCAATAGATTGGATATTGCTTTGTCCACTAGCTTGCCAATTGCCTTGGTGTTTTTGCCTGCTGCTGATATTCCGACTTTCGTTGGTGAAGGTCGCTGCTCTCTTGGTATCACCGGTGTTGACCAAGTGAAAGAAAGCAACGTTGAAGTGGAACTTGCTTTGGACTTGATGTTTGGTAAATGTAGGTTACAGATACAAGTGCCACAGGATGGCCCATACAAAAAGCCAGAACAGTTAATTGGCAAGACTATTGTGTCTTCATTCACCAACTTGACAAGACAATATTTCGAAAAATTAGAAGGTGTGAAACCTGGCGAAGCATTACAAACCAAAATCAAATACGTTGGCGGATCCGTGGAAGCTTCTTGTGCTTTGGGTGTTGCTGATGCCATTGTGGATTTGGTTGAATCTGGTGAAACTATGAGAGCTGCTGGTTTGATAGACATTGACACATTGTTGGACACTTCTGCATACTTGATCAAGAGCAAAAACCCAACTCACCCAGAATTGGTAGAAACTATAACATCTAGAATTGCTGGTGTCTTGGTGGCCCAAAAATACGTTTTGTGTAACTACAACACTCCAAGAGAAAACTTGTCTGAAGTTTTAAAATTGACCCCTGGCCGTCGTGCTGCCACTATCTCTCCATTGGAAGATACTAATTGGGTTGCTGTTTCTTCTATGATTGAAAAGAAGAGAAAGGGTGAGATTATGGATGGCTTGAAGAAAGCGGGCGCTTCCGACATCTTATTATTTGATATCTCTAACGCTCGTGAGTAAGCTTGCGATACGGTTTAGTCATTATACTTTGCGAATAACATTTTATATTTATTCATAATTATGATTTGATTTTTTTCTTTTTAGTTCGCTGAATACAGCATCAAGATAGATTTTTGAAATTACATTCAAGTGTAAGTTACTGGATAAGTAGTCCTAGCTGCTAGATGGTTTGTTTTGTTTGTTTTGTTTGTTTTGTTGTTGTTGTTGTTATTGTTATTGTTGTTGTTACAAATAAGCCCATAGAATGTTCACAATTCAGCATCCAAACTGCTTAAAATGCGTACGCTTATCATAAATAATTCTCAAAAGTTTTGCGTTTTATATGAATCATTAAAGATAAATGAAAACTAAAATACTTCCTAGAGTGTTGTTTTACAAAAATTTGCTTATATAGTTAAGAGTTAACTGAAAAATTTTTGGGTTTTAACGCAAACATTAAACTGAAAAAGTGTAGTATATCAAAAATACCTATTTAAATCTTATTTTACTTTTTGATAGCTTCTCTAATATTTTGATTACCGGCATTGACATGTATTGACGTTTTAATGCACAACAATTATAGCTCTAATTAGATGCAGCTCGACAGATAATCGAAATGAAGTCACACTAATGCATCTTCATGTATACCATGTTATGCATAACGCGGAGTCCTGCATGGAGCTAAAAACACAAGACATTGGACAAAATGATCGCTGATATCCACCGGCCTGCAATTTAATATTATTCGGCACTTCCACCAATCAACATTCAAACAAAATTGTAGCTTAATAAATTGGATAAATCTACAATAGTTTATCTTTATTCTTTAATGGGTAATGTCTCTTGAAGCCAGATAAGTTATATTTTAACTAGTTTGTAAATAAGGGAAAAAAATCACCATATGTTTCGGAACAGAACATAAAAGAAGGATAATAACAACTAAAGCGGTTTCTGGTCAAGAAACTTAACCTAACGTGCCAATATAGTTTAAAGAATAGGATGCAGAAGTTGCGTTAGGCATATTTCTAGAAACAAAGGCTACACTAGCAGAATTAAACATAATATGCTGCTACTCAAACTGTAAACGGCGCATAATGTCTTTGTGGCTTCTGGATATACGAACTTCTGTAATTGTGTAGTGTTGTTTGACTGTGCTTACTGCTTGCATCGCAATTCGCTGCTCATTCCAGTTCATTTTCATCCCTGGCACTTTATCTTTGTAACGTTTTTTAAACATCAATAACTGCTACCCCAACAAGTATACTTAAATTAAAAGCGCTAGCTAATACGAAAGCGTACAAAATAAAAAATTCGGAAGAGCCTATTAGTGATAATAGAAGGAGCAAAGAAAGTCCCCCAGTCTCTCTTTCAAGCAAATAAGGATGATTAATAGCACAAGAAGTAAATCTACAACAATTTCGCTTTTGCTGCTCTTCTGGCTTTCCAGCGTTTCGATAGTCGTTGCCGATCAGACAGTCAATACTGTAAACAATAGGCAAAAACGACCAGAAGGGGCTTTAAATTACGCTCTAAGTTCAACGATTTTCACACCAGACCAGGAGAACGGAAACGTACTTTCAAATTTTTTTAGCTCAACACCACTTTGTGTATGATATACATTTCTGTTTTTGACTTGGCAATTACTATGGTTCTATTTCACTCACTCACTCACTCAAAAAAAAAAATAAAAATAAAAATAAAAATAAAAATAAAAATAAAAAGGAAAAAAAAAGAGTGGTGTAATGTACATACTAGTTGGAAATATGCCTCAAAAATATTGAGTTTAGCATTATGACTGACTCAGAAAATTCTTTTAGCAAGACGAGAATTATTTAAAATGTGCAAATGCTGCAAAATCAGGTTTTCAACTCTGTTCTGTCCAAAATGACGGATGTCAGTGCTACTTGGCGGGAGCATCACTTGTTGAATGTTCAAAGCATTGTTCATCTTACGTAAGTGTCACAAAAATAGAGGTTTTCACCAAAAGGACAAAGCCTGATGAGACGTAAAATCTTCTAAGCTTTCAAGTTGATGAAACCTATAGCAATCACCTTTTTTTGACATTTTGTTCAAAGCACCACTTTTTAGCTCAGAACAAATAACTAACTCGTGTTTCTTTTCTTGCAGAATTTGAAGAGTTTTCACACTTTCAAGTCTTTGTGTGGTACAAATCCTTATATTTTGAAATATGATGATGCGTTATACACCAACTATAATAGCAAAAGTCAAAATTCACACCACATGATTAAAGACCTTCATCGTTATAGGGACATCACTTCAACAAAATATACTACAACGATTCTCAAAAATTCCGCTAATTACACAGATGATATAGAAATTGCCGCAGTAACAAAAGATACCTACTTGTACGCAATTTTTGACTTTTCACCAATTGATGATACGCTCAAAGAATTTGAAAGAGAAAGCATCCAAAATAGCACCAAGGTATTGGCAAAGAAAAACGAATCAATTATTTTTAGTGAAAGAGTAAATCATGAGATGAATCAACTTCAACAACTACAGGGATACGAGAACATTTTAAACAAAACTTTGCCTTTAAAACCTATAAGCAGCAATAGATCCAATTCTTCTACGTCACAAAAAGTTACAAAGGATGTGAAAAATAAAGATAATTCTCCTATAAAACAAAATATTACAATTAAAGAATCTAAGGCAAGTAAGTATACCGCGCTCTCAAGCATGTTTACAGTTTTGTTTTTCTTGTTTTCATTTTTATAGTCTGAAAGGATAAATCGTTTTATAAGCTGCAGTGATTTGTGTCGCAACCTAATATACCAACTAATGTGTGCTTTTTTCTGTATCTTTCTTTGTCAATAAAAGATTATAACCTGTAGATGAAACCTCAAAAGATTAATGTTAATATTTGGCTTTTTTCTCTCATGTTACAGGCTTCAACTGCTTAATTGGACTAGATTAGAAAGGAAGAAAGAAAAAAAACCAACATTTTTTTCAAAGTTTTTTTCATATAAACCATTATATACGTTTGAAATAGTCAAGTAATCATTTAATGCTTTTTTTTGCTACAATGTAGTTTATTTAGCTCCGTAGCTAAATCTCTAGCAACTTTGGCATCATTTTCTCCATTATCTTTAGCCTTTGCGTCAAAACGTTCATCTAAGTCCACTGCTGACGAATTCTTCGAAGTATTATCATTATTCTCGTCATATTCTTTTTTGTTTTCATTTTTAAAACCGTTTACATTAGATTTTGCCGTAATCCCATGATAAACCTGAAATTCAGAGTTGTTTTTATTTTTGTGTTCCAATCCAGGAAATCTGTCATGTCTAACCCCAAGTCTTCTTCCATCAAAATTCCGGTTATTAAATATATCAATAGCTCTATGAGCGTCCTCTTCTGTGGCAAATGTAACAATTGCATAACCTTTAGAGTGTTCAGGATCAGGAATTTCTATGTCACTGTTGCCCAAACCACATTCAACAAGCGCATTTTTTAGAGTTTCAAGACTTGTTTTGTATGATAAATTACCAAAGAATAATCTTTTAGTGTTAATAGTATCATAATTTTCACTATAATTGGGATCTAGAATTTGATTGTACTTGTTGAATGCTAATAGATTTGTATCCATGGCCAGAGGAAGAAGCTGTCTATTAAACCCTGTAGGGGAACTTCCTATACGTTTTTCATAAACATTAGTGCCAGCAAGGTTTCCGCCATTGCCCACGCCACCAGTAGCAACATTTGATATTGAATTGTAAGCACTCTTTTGCAACATGTAAGGCAATGTGGAATTGCTAGAAGGAAACCATGGTGGGGGGTACTGTGTGCCTTGAAGGGTAGGCGGAGCAGAATGAGATGAAGGTGCTCCACTACTGCTACCAATGGCTGTATTCGGATAACCACCAACTGGCATTTGAGGTGGGTAGCCAAATCCACGAACTGCCATAGGAGAAAGGTATGGCAAAAATGGAATACCGCCTTGACTAGCAGCGGCAGCAGCTGCAGCAGCGACAGCAGGATTGTTATCAGTGACATTTGGTGGTAGTCGTGAAAATGGCGTTAGTTCAGCAGCATTACTATATACGCCATTATACTGTTTCGCCGCACTTTGTTGATCATACATCATACCAGGGTGATAGTATGATTGCTCTTGATTGTGGTACATTGGCGACGCTCTTGACTTGGAAGACGATGAGTGTTCTTTTCTATTACTGCCACTGCTGCCAGGTTTTTTACTCTTATAGCATGTAGTATCTGAAGTTGAATCGCTAGGTTTTACGGCAAGAGCCAGATTCGAAGCAGTAGCGGAACCCGGTGGACTTTGACCGCTATAAGAAAATTGGCCAGGAAATACAGGAGGATAAAACATTGGCTGTGGTTGTGGTTGCTGAAAAGACAGGTTCTGAGGCCCACCTTTTGAATAGGGTTTTGCTTGCGGTCCAGCAGAAGGAGACATGGTTGGTGAGTAAGGAAGCGGTGGTTGTGACCCCATCAAAGGAATGCTTGCCATACTGGTTGCGTTAGTGCTTCCAGAATTATTTCTTGAAGAAGCAGCAGAGGAATAGCTGGAGGCTATAGACTGCTTTCTGGAGCTTGGGTTTGAAAATGGCTCACGGTTGAACATCTGAGGAGGCGGTGCCATATACATAAAATTTTGATAATAATCATGGCCACCCAAGCTTTCATCGCCCATAGCTGGAACACCTGGTGGCGGCAAAGGAGGGATATAATAGCCATTAGCGTTAGCCCCAAACATCATTTGGTGACTTGCGAAACTGTTATGCCTGCTGCTGTTACTGCCGTTATTTATACTGTTGTTTCTGCTATTGATAGCACTTGTAGTTGAAGAATCACTGCTTGCAAAGCTCAAATATATGGGTTTGTTCTTGAAGGTCTTGTGCTTCAATTTTTGGACACACTTCCAGGCAGAATTGTAGTCCTTGATTTCGACGAGCGCACTATTGGTGGACTGATTCTTGATGCTTGAGATCGCTGATGTATCGATAGCTTTGGAAAGAAACGACTCAATCTCATTGAAAGTGAAACCTTTTGGCAAGTTTGTCAACTTTATAGTGTACGACTTTCCTTCTTCAAAATCCTCATCGCCTGAATCGTTCATTTGGGGCTGGTTAGCGGTGAAAGTTACGTCCAATTGGTGAGAAGCAGTGACTTTGTCGCTATTATTTGACGCATGCATTTTTCCTATTGGCTTTTTCCCCTTTTTAATGACAGCACCAAGCTAGCTCTAGAATATACCCAGAAATGTGGTGCGGATACGGAAAACGCAATTCTGAACAACCGGTGGAGTGAATATTTGCGGCACAAGTTGGAGTTGTGGCAAGACAAAGGATAGCTGTAAAACGTAAAGCAGGTTGGGGAAGATCAAAGTAGGTGTGAAAAAGTGAGAAAAGAGAAAAGTCAAAAATAGGAGGAAAATGGGAAATCGTCGAAAATCGTCAACCGTCAATTGACAGTCAAAAAAAAAAAAAAAAAAAAAAAAAAAAAATAAAGGGAAAAATAAAAAATTTAGGGACGAAAAATTAATACCAAAAAGGAAATTAGAACACCACAGCAAAGACACAGACAAGTGTCACTCTAAACAAAATATTCACTGGAAAAGCAGCAGTATAGCTTATCAACAAGCCTTTGATGTGGTATGAAAAGTGACGAAGAATATCAGAAAAGAATGGCTATTTTTTTTAAGAGCCGAGATTTCGTCAACCCCCTAACCAAAGAGTTATATACTTTTTGGTTAATGAGGATTATCTGGTAACTAACTTCTGCTTGAGAAGTCGCTTACAAGTATAAGTTTAGAGCGAAGAAACTGAAAAAAGAAATAAAACACAAATTCAAGAATATGGAAGTGAAATAACAGTAAGGGCAGAGTTGACGTGGAAGAGTAAATTTACGAACGTCAAAGAACAAACAAGGAAACGCCGGAACCAAAAACCTATTTTGTTCTACAGGCTATCGGAGACGAAAGTGAGTAAAGAAGTTAAGAAAGCAAGACCACAATCGACCACGGAGAGTAAGTCAAGTAAGTTAAACTCATGGTGGACGGATGGGGGAGGCCAGCTAGCCCCAGCTATCGCCCATCGCCAGCTGGCGGCAGCACGAGATCGGACACAGAAACAGAGAAATACGCAGTGTTTGACATGAGCAGCACACAAGCATCGACCTGCAGCGGAATACAAAGACAGGCAACGAAGGCGGTGCAGTACCAGAAACCTTCTGAAGAATAAAATAATTTCGATAGAAAAGACTGGGAAAGAAAGCCACAAAAACGCTTCAGTCGGCACCATTTACTCTACATATACTCTCTGAAAGAAAACCTTTTACTGGATTGCGCCTTCTTACGGAAGAGATCATCGCCCGCACTGTGGATGGAGGTGCTGGTTGCGCAGGATGTATACAGCATAATGCGCTAGTTCACCGGTTTTGTTTGCATAATAGCTATGCATGCAATATTCAAACTCTTGGTTCAAACCTAATAAAGTATAATTTGTAGCATCTGCATGGCCGAGCTTCGCATCACTATGCATTTGTATGATTATTTGTCTGTGCGCAGAGCGCCATGGCACTTTCTATGCACAGTATCCCAACTCTAATTCAGGCGAATGCCGGGAGTCAATTGTTAATAGAGTACTACCTCATTTTAATCCATCCAAAAGTTAGAACCAACCATCTTTTTCATCCCCTTTCAGGCATAAATCAACTGTGGTTGTTCCCTTATAAACGTCACGAGGGCTGAACTGCGTGTCACCCTACAAAAGCAATATGTGTACGGATTTTATTCATCCTGCACCAAATACAAGTTTCCCACTGTTTCAAAAAGGATTAATCCAAATTTGACTCAGTTCCTATACATTGAATAGCACCCACTACAATAGTCGTTATGTTTTTTACAGAGATGAGTCTACTAGGTTTACTAAGGTCAAAGTGTGTGGAATGGTAGGCGGGAAAAAAAAAGTATAGTATAAAATAAAGATGAAAACTGCAAACGCAAATATCAATTTACTTGATCGTTTTCCGCAAACAAAAAAACTTTTCGCGATAAATTTTGTTCAGAAGGCACACTAGCCTATCTTTCGTCTTTATGTTCATCATGATTTCCATGGCGCCCGTTCTATCTGTGAGACTCATGTTGCCCATCGCTTCTATACCTAGCGTCATCTGCTTCATCCTCATTCTCAGTTTCATCTTCATCTTCGTCATCTTCATCACTGCTATTATCTTCCTCTGTTGAAGCTTTCCTTTGTGATCTTTGAAAATCTTTGGCGTGAGCCAGTGTCACTGCCCTACTGAGGTTCTGGAAGAATGACCCAGCTCTTGCTCTTGGTGTAGCTTCAAGGTCGACACTACTGTTACTCTTGTTACCATTGGACGCTGTTGTTGCGTTATCTGCTTTGCCACGCAGCGAGATAGTCTGTGGTTGTTGTTGTTGTTGTTCCTTTGATTTTTTCGTAGACGCAACTCCAGAATGAGACCCGCCGTCTTCCAAAAGGTATGGGTGAGAGTGGCGCCCATTAGGTGCTCTTGGTGACTCTGTCAATCGGCGATCATCAACTGCATTTTCTAACTTATGCACCGTGTGAGTGCCTGGGGTGCGGACAGTTGCACTAGTAGCAGCAACTTCTCCAGCAGTACTAGCGCTAGTATCATGTCTTTTAGCATTAGCATTAATATTGGCATCGATGTTGGCACCTTTGCCAATAGCACTTGTGGCACCATTGCTGTAGCTACTTGGAAATGACAGCGAATGCGTTTTTTCACTGGTTGGATACGGCAAGGTGATTTCTCTTGATGCTTTCAACAAGTTGACATTAGTGCAATGTTCATTTTCCAAACGAAAGAATACCCAAATAAACCGTCTTATAAATTCTGCCAATGCCACACCAAAACTAGTCAACGTTGATGCTTGCATTCTTCTAGTAAAAAAAACGTAAAAAACCCACTGGAATCTTAAAACTATATCTGAAACCATTGCAAAGTAGTAAAAATGGTTTTTATTCTTGTAACCCAAATTGTTTCGCAAAAACTTATTTTTTGCTCCAAATTGCATCAATGACCAATCCATAAAAATATCCCATAATCCACTGTATAGCGAATTAAGGATGGCAAATAATATAAAAACAGCTTTCTTATGTGTATCTCCTTTATCAATTCTATAAATACTGAGAGTCATGTAGTACAAAATGCTGACTGCATATTTGCCCATATTGGCCAAATGCGGGAACCATTCACCAGTATCTGCAAAACGTCTGAAACATTGTAGCAATCTCCAAATACTGGGCAAGCATGATAAAAACCCCATCGTCGGTGATCTGCCCGATCCACAGTGCTTTGGTTGATTCCAGTTTGACGCATAAACGCAAATGATAAAAGAAATGTTGCTCATCGTGTAAGTCAAACTGCAAAAAATGTCCCCCAAAAAAAAATCTTTGAACTCAACAGGGTAAAATCCTGAAAGTGCCAATCTCCAAATCGCAATAAGCAACCACCTCCTAGATTTGTAATACATGACAGCAAATGGATTCAAAAAGATAAGCAACGTCAAACCAACAAAAATCCATGGCATATCTTTATAGTCAAAATGTTTCAGCCAGTGGAGTTCATCTGAAAAACTAAAGTAGCTGATGATGCTCCCCGCGAGCAAAAGCAAGCTAGGAATAAAAATGTACTGTCTATAGTCCAATGCGGTCCTAACATTGAAATCAAAAATAAACTTGTAATTGATCTTGTAATGATCCCAGACCAAAAAATGGACAGTGAAGGCCAATCCCATCAAAATGGCAATGAAAAATCCACCCCAAATTTGAAATAAGTAATTGAATTCGGGATGAGAATGTTTATGTTGTGCTCCTTTGACAGCGGTAAAAATAATCATTGGAATAGCCACGCCAATGAAAAATCCTCCCATGAATAACGAGCCATAATGTTCTTCAATTTTGCTTTTGCTTCTCAATTTCTCAATAGCTAATTTTCGGTTACCATTTTCAATGTAAAAGCTGAACAAGTTTTCAACTTTGACAATAAGATCATCCAATACCTCACTGGTAGAAAAGTAACTGTTGTTGACTTTATTCATAAACTCGGGCAATTTGTTAGAACCAGTAGTCTTGTCAAACTTCTTGATCATTTTACGACACGCAGTACGATTCATTGTTCTGTATCCTTTCAAGAGTTCTAAACTTCGGTAAAACTCCAAAGTTGCATGTTTGAGTTGTCGTTTAGCTTGATTATATGGAGGAATGGATTTTTTCAACTTGGTTCTTTTACGATAATCTCTTCTATTGTATGTTGGATCACTAATTTCAAGGTTATTGTTATTATTTGCTTCGTTATGAGGGCTATTTTTACTATTGTTATCCTTGAGGTCTTCTTCATCTTCTTCCTCATAGTCGTCATCATCTTCATCACTACTGCTCAGGATACTGTTTTTCTTCAAAAATTTGAATTTTGGAAATGTTGGTAGCTCATACTTGTAAATTTTTGCAACTGTTTTATTGTGTTTGAGAGATATTTTTTTGTCCGGTACAGAATTAGCATTAAGTTGGAGCTCACTGTTATTGTTGTTGTTGTTACCGCTAGAGTCACCATTTTCACCTGTGTGAGTTTCCTCTACGGCATGATTGCTTGGGAAAATATTAAAGGCTAATTTAGTTTGCTTAGCTTTTTCCTTCGCTCTGTTTTCTCTCAACTGGTAAAGCTGATCTTGCAATAACAAGTATCTTTTAACAGATTGATCTTCTTTAGCTTTGAAAAAATTATCAATTTTCAAAAGTTCAGAATCCAACCAATGCAAAAATTCTTGCGTTTCGGTCTCATAAGAATTCTGCAACTGAATTGAATTAGGGTCATTAGCGTTGAAAAGCAGACCTTGTCTTCTACTAGTAAAATATTGAAGATTGTCTCTGCTAATTATCGATGAATGTCTTTTGAGTCTATTGATAACATTTGAAGCTCCATCTTGTAAAGTATCAGTCAATGATTTTTGTCTATTCAATGCAGGTAAAGTATTGAGATCTCTGGGAGTCCCCGTTGCTGATCTCGGTGGTTGTGGTAGTGGAGCGCTAATTGTTGTTTTACCGTCATCGTTAGCCATTTGGTTAGCATTTGCTTCTCTAATTGAAGGCAAAAATGGCTCCAAAAGTGGAGTTCTTTCATTTTGTGCAAGCGGTGGGGATGTTGAAGAAGTACTTTGTTTTGATTTTTTAGAACCAGATGTAGTACTATGATGAGGTAACTGTGGAGAAGATTTAGGCGGTATGGCAATATCCTTATCAACGTGTTTAGTTACATTTTTCGAAGAATTATTATTGAATTTATAGTCATCAATGGCAGGAGAAGGAAGTTGAAAATTGCTCAAATTGCTAATTACACTGTTACTTTTTGACCTGCCACCGAGGTGCTGAAGTGGATGATGCTGCTGACGGCTAAGTACCGGCTGCGGCTCACCATCATCAGAATTATTTGAATTATTATTACCATCAAGAGGGCTTTGATATGCGGATTGGTAGACTCGTGGGCCTGTGTGACTAACACCGTCAAGTTGTGGGGTCTTTGAGATGATAGATTTGTTACTTTTCAAGAAATCTGGCTTATTTATCTTTTTTAGCTTCTTTTTGCCGCTCTATAAGTTAAAAATAATTAGTGATCTTGAAAGACGAAGGATATGTTATCACTAAATTCTATGAGTATTACGTACCTTGTAGTCTAGATATTGTGGTCTCCATTCAGGGACCTACAAATAAAGAGTTAGTAATTCTGTAATTTTGCCAAAATGAGCAGCTCAAAATAATAGCAGCTCAAAACACCGCATCTAGTTGGATATTCGTAACCAAGTAAAACTTCTTTTTGCGCCACGAACGTACCAAATTATCATTCAAGTACCTATTAAAGTTAGTATTTGTGGCATTCACAAATTGAAAATGATATATATATAGATGCGTTCATACATACTGAGCAAACTTCATCTTTCTGTGTTAACTGTGTTAACAAAGAGTGCTCCCCCTGCAAATAAAAGACAACCTCAATCACTAAACTGTTGGTTTAAACTTCACAGCAAAAGATATTAAAACCAATTGCGAGTCAGTATTATTGTGAGGCAAACAATTTTGCGATTAGATACGGTGAAACAGAATAAAAGCCAAGCTAAGAAATAAGTACAACGTATACGTTGAATATAGCAGAAAAAGTAATTTAAAGGAAAGCAAAAAAAAGTTTCCAGAAGCGTGCTACCGCTCATCTTTCAGTTTAACTCTGTGATGCACGTGCATTCCCTTTTTTTTTTTTATAGTAATTTTCATGGAACATTCTGATTGCACGCGTAAAAACAAAATATGAAGAAAATACTGCGCATGTGTCTCTGACCATTCGCTTTTTGACGTGCATATGCTCCATAAAGCTCCTTCAGGTGCGCTATGTTGCACATATGCGCGACCGAGTCACTGCATGCCAGAGATGAGGATAAAAAATAACGGCATTTGGTTAGTTAAAGTATGAGAAACCGTGAGCCATGAACCATTCGCCTCAAAAAGCAATAGTTTACTAGAAAGAAAAAAAGTGAATGATAGTTAACTTTAAATATTCACACATCAAAGGCGTTTTTTGATCATGAAATGCAACATTTACCATGACTTTTGCATATGTCTTTAGTGTGGAGTAATAAAAGCCTTATAATTAGGCATAGAATACACAACTTTGTATCAGAATATCTTACACCTTCACATTTTTTAGTATCTATATATCAGATGCTTTGAAGCAAATAAAGCGAAATTTGGTTAAGTTATTCTACCATACAAATAAATAAACTAAGTTTGTACAAGCAAACAGGAAATCAGGAACCGCTCTATTTGTATGCGTTGTGAACACAAACCATACACATTACTCGTTATTGTGTGTGTTTCTCCAAAGAATATTGAATTTTTTAAAACTAGAACAAAATCTAAAAAATATGGGAACAAATTGAAATAAAAGAAAAAAAAAACAAGTAATTACCTCAAAATGTTTTTCCACTTTTTTCTCGAAGCTTATTTTCTCAAAATTTTTTTAATTTTGTACACGTTTAATTAGCTTTTCAAACAATCATTCATATAAAAATATCTTATGTCATTTGAGCACTCTATCGCTAAAACTCTTAAACTTTTGGTAAATGTGATTATCATAGTAGTAATCGTGGCATTTGTTGTTGCTCAAATGATGCTCATGTCAATGAACTAATCTATGTACGATGACATCTTCACGATAGCAAATCGTCGCTGTTCGTATCAATAAGTAGGCTCTCCATTGCATTGCGTAGACTTTTAATGCCGTAGTACTCAGCCAGCTTATTCTTTTCGCCATCTATTTTGGTACTATTTATATTTGCGCTTCCGTTAGCATAGTCGTTTGACTTCCTTGTGCCATTAGCACTAGAATTACCATTACCATTGCTGTTTACAACAGAGATCCCATTTTCATGCAACAATAAACTTTCGCTGCTATCTTCAAGAGCTAAGCTATCTGCATCATCACTATGGAAAACCGGTAATCCTGTGCCTCTGCCAAAATGGAACACATTAACAGTGAAGCCGCCTCCAAAAATATTGTAATTTGCTTTGACCAAATCGGGATCATTATCAGTTTGCTGCTGCTCAACGTTATTCAATCTGGAATGATCAAACATTCCCGCTGAGTCTAATACTTCGGTTGTCATAAATAAATCATCATTTGTTGTGAAACTGCTTTTGCGTATAGCTGACTTGTCAAAATTGTAAACTCCAAATTGAAATCTTCTATTCATATATAATGGAGTAAATGGGTCACAAGTTTCTAGCTCAATCTCTGATAGAGGGTCAATTTGGCTGTAATCTTTGATCTTCACACAGTCTGAACCATAATTAGTTAAATTGTTATGAGTCTTGATTTCTGCTAGTTTTGGTACTAAATAATCTGGGCGTAAAGAGTCTGGTATCGGCTTTATTGGTAGCTCATATTTCCAGTTGATGCTGCCATTTGCTGGCGATATAATAGAAAGTGTACCGCTATAAGCATTCAACGATAAAATGCATGTTTTTGTCAAATTGTGAGACAATGGTCTCTTTTTAAAGTTGTATTTTGTAATACTGTTATCAGACTCAATGTTCGATGTATTTTTAACATCAGCAACAGATGACCGTACTGATGATGAAACGCCGTTGATCTCAGCGGCCCGTGGCCCTAAAAATATCTTGCTAGACTTAAGACCGGAAAGGACCCAATCGTTGTTAGCTTTGTTGTTGTCTGTGTAGTTATTAAACCAATGTAATGATCCTGTGGCTCTAGTAATGATACCAATAGCTGAGCTTCCGGTGTTCCACAATACTTGGTCAATGGATGATGGTGTTCTGCCTCTGTTATGTTTTGCTACCAATGAGATTTCTTTTGGAATACGCGCCAAGTCCCAAATATAAATATTATCACCTCGAGCGTTACAAGTAGCCAAATGAGCATCGTATGGCGACAAGGAAATGTTTGAGATACTTCCTGGAGGTGAAAATATTGCCATTGGCTGTTCAGTGAGTAGGTCAATAATTACCACAAACTGCGATGAACTCATGTTTTTCTTTGCGTTGTTGTTAGCATTAATAAAATTTACTAGCGAAGTTTTAATATTCTTCATGTTTTCTTGAGACACATTGTCGATGATGTTGCTGTTAGCTTCTGTTTGTAGCTTTTGGTTTGAAAAATATGTTTTGACTTTGTTGGTACCGATTTCCGAAAGTTTAAATGCACCATCAATGGCTGTAGATGACAATGATTTGATCAATCTGTTTAAAAGTGGATCAGAAGTAGGGAGCCTCAACGGGGTTACATCTAATTCCACATCATCATCATCATCTAGTTCTGGAGTAGTCTCGTCATTGTCCTCATCATAAAACTCGCCACTATTGCGACTGCCGCGGCGTTGCTGATCTTTCAATTTTTTCTTCAAAGACTTATTAAGCTGCTTCTTCTTATAGTTTAGCTTCTTTAAGTTTTGAACAATTTCTTGAGTATTATTAGGTACGTAAACAAACCATCTACCGCTCAAATCAAATAATGGTTTTCCGTCAAAAACTTTTGCTTCCAACGTCATATTAGATAACGGATTGGACAGGTTAGTTTTGTTGAATATGGTCAAACAACCCTCATCAGTGCTTATAATGTAGAATTTGTCTGTATTTTTAATGGTGTAAGGATATGAACCAAAAGATGAAGGTGGTAAAACAAGGGACTGTTGGATTAAACTATCTTTATCAATAGGAATCTGTCCTAGAGAATGTAGTTGGAAATAATAGTCATTTCTCAGCTTCAAGCAAACGACCACAACATAATGATTAGTGTCCCTATAACAATTCAATGGCTTAAGAGACACAATATGCATATCCTTATTGATGTGATTGTGGTTATTGCTTGAAACACTATCGATTGTTTTGCAAGCGGTTAAAAATAAAGTACCGCCCACTTGGCTCAACTTAGGTGTATCAGGAGTGTTATCTAATGGTGATGGGAACCAGTCCCAGACCTCTATTGTGTTTTTGTAAGCGATAAATATCTCGCTATTGTTACCATACTCAACGATCTTGTTGGAAAAATAAGTATCACCAGTGCTATGTATTTGACCACTTGTCAAACGAGGTGACGATGACGCACTTGTAAACCCATAATCCAAAGTTGAAGCCGCGATGCCCGGCACAGAACTCGATGAACCAACATTGGTGGCGGAATTGGCAGCCGCGGCCGCGGCGGCGCTATTACAACTGGCAGTAGATGCGGTTGTACTAGTGGCCGAGGCGGCAATTGCACTGGAGACTGTGTGTTTGACTTTCTTCCAGGCAGAATAACTTGCTAGGGAGGCACCTTTTCGGGGAGAAGTAGGTCTTTTGAAGAGGGAAGGTGGTTAGTAATTGCTATTGAGAAAGAACTGGAAGATGTATTGCGGATATATAGATACTCACTGTTTAAAAATTCTGGTGGGATCATGACCGGAAGGCATGGTGGTTTATAGATAAGAGCGGCAGACGAAAGTCAAGATAAAAAGAGTTTTGAATGAGAGGCAACACAACAACAAAAGGCAGATCTCAATAGTAAAAGGGAATATGGAACTACACCATTGAGAAACAGTAAAAAAAACAACATTGTCGAAAGAGGTGCAGAGAAGAGAAGAGAAGAACAGAACAGAGAAAACAGGAGTCCACCAGCTGGGAACCACCGCGGCCGCGATGAGCTGCAGCGCACTGCTGCTGCTGTGGTAAACAAGCCAGCAAGTAACAGTACTGATCACATGCATTGACACGTGTGATGAGGGCCCAGACTTAGCGATTAGTTTGTGTGCTTCTCGTTTCCAAACTTCTTACAACAAATCTTGAGATTGACCCGTCCCTTTGGGTTTGGCAGCTGCAAGCAGATAGCGATGTTAAATATTCAATACAATGCTCTACGGCTTAAACCGACTAGCTTGTATTTTGTTATAGCCCCTGTGCTCCATTACGGATGCCCTTACGACTGCAGGTATTAATCACGGTTTAATTTTTCTCCTCAAGCATTAGCTTAGCCCCAGACACTGTAGGTTTGTGTACTTGAAATCGAATTTTATTTGAGGAAAGCTCTACCAAACTTTAAAAGCTGTCAAAAACATATCGTCAAGGACTTTAAAATTTGATGAGAAATCAACCTCAACAAGGGTTGTTTGCGAATAGGAGTTACAAACAGTGCTCTGATACCCATTTTCTGCTCACAATAAATTGATAGCACCATAATTCCGTGAATCTGGTATGACTATATTGCGAGAGAAAGATGCCAGCTATTATAGAATTGAAAAACTTACTATATATATGCAAAATGAGAAACAAATTTGAAAAAGAAGCAAACAAAAATAAAAAGCATAATTGATAATTGATGGTCATAAACAGTCGTGAAATTAATATATAATATTTTCCTAGCCTCACAGCGTGTCGCAATGCATCTTGAATATTTCGAGATTGAAACAAAATAGACTCTTCGATAACCTCTTAGGCGTCTCTGCTTGAAATCACTGAACCAGCAGTGATACCATTAGTGCCGCCATCAGAGTCATTCATCTTCATCATCTTAGTTTTGTTTTATTTTTCTTGTTCTCCAGTTTCCCGTCCTTTCATAATCACATGTAGCTCACCACTTTGCTTTTTAGTTTTGTTTTTTCTTTTCTTTAAACTTTTTGACTTTTGCTTTAGAGTTTGCGTTTGTCGTTGCTTCTTCTTGTCTGCTTGCAATAGCTCGTCCAAATCAATGCAGTCGTCATAATCACTAGAACAGAATGCAGGATCTGTATCGCCTAATTTAAAAGAACATAACGGCACTTCAAATGATGACTGATGTTGTTCCAGCGTGTCAAAACTAATGTGGCTGAGGTTGCTACTAAAACTCTCGTTGATTTTGTCGTTAAAGTTCGTCTTAAGGCAGCTGTTTTTGTAGTTATCGTTGAATGAGAAAATGTTAACGTCTAAACAGCTTCTTGGACTGTTTATTGGTGTTGCACAGGTAGAATTGGAGAAATTAGAATTTGGGCTCAAAAGATCAGGAACGGCTAAGTGGTTTGTTGTTTGATTGTTATCAATCAAGCTACTTTGAGTTTCATGATAAATATTATTATCAGTATCAGTAACATCTTGGTCAACCAATCTTGGGTGTAAAGAATTTATTTCCAGAACATTTTCTGCACAGCAACAACAAGCAATATCTGATTTGTTAGTTAAGGTTTCTGTGGATGAGTTTGTATCGATGTGAAGGTTTTTCAAGTTTCTCAGGTAAGATGAATTGTGGTCGTTTAAACTTCGTAGTCGAACGCTATCATCGGTGATGTCATTGTGTTTGTTACTTGCTGGAGAAATATGGAACGCTCCAAAATCTGAGAGAAACGAATTATTGATCAATGCCAGTATATCTAACTGTAGCATTGCGTAGTAGTTATTATTGTCGTTCTTATTGTCGTCGTTATTGATATTACTATTGTTGCTTATTGAAATACTAGAACTTGAAAACCCCTTTTGTCCTGCGATTGAGCTGGTTTTGATTTCATTACTTGGTAACACGAATGTATTTTTCGGTATTGATGAGGTACCGCTTGGTAAATAAATAGAATAATCTGAAAATCCTTGGCACTCTGTTTCATTACGGCCAGTATTCGACTTTGGGGAATTTAGAATATCTTTAGTGTCGGTTAAGGCGCCACTACTCCAAGATTTGGAATTGTCGGCCCCGATATCAACGGCAGCATTATTGGAACTATTTGCATCGGCGCTAGTGGTGAAGCGGCTCTTCGTAGTAGCAATATCCATGCTATCAAACTTAGCAGCAGACCTTAATTTGGGAATTCCGCTACAAATTGTATTATTCGTAATGCCTTTGTTGAGGTTGGTGGTGTTTTTCATAGCATTTTTGAGGTTTTGTATCTTTCTGGATCTTTCGCTGGAGAGCTTATCATCATCGCCGCTGGATTCCAAAGAAATACTTAAAGATGATTCTAACGATTCTCTTGCCTTTAGCGGATCTATGCTCATTGGTTGAAGAAAGATGAATGATGATGGCCGTTTACTAGAGACCAAGCGAGCCAAACTGCTATGAGTGAGCAATCACCACGATAGTCAGTGATACACAGCAGATCGAGATCGTGCTGGTTATGTGGAAAAATAGCAGTTTATAAAGGTGACTAAATTTCTGTCTTTAATTTTCTGTCTTCTTTTTTTTTTTTTTTTTTTTTTTTTGGAAATGCGCTGTTATATTTCAGGTGCTATTGTCTTTTCAGCTGCTGGGGCTATTTATCTGTATTCTGTACCTGATATGATGGGCGCTAATGAGGATCTGCTGCCCACAAATAATAACCGAAACAATCGTTGAAAAAAATCAAACAAGAATTCTGGCTATCCGTTCCAATTATCAATCAATAACATTCGGCAAAAAAACAGCAGCAAGTAATGCAACTTAAAGGTCAGAGTACATAGCGCCATCTTTAATGTTTCGCAGTGGTACAAGCACAAAAGAATTCTGGAAATAAGAAGGACGGCCTTAGCTATACACTTTGGGTGTTCCTGTGATAGTATGCGACAGTTTGCGATACTTGGCGCGTAGTGGCGACAGTTGCAGTGTTCCAAGAGCAGCCGCCGGTCCAAGCTGCGTAATCTACACGGCTCTGTGCCGCTGGCGGCAGCCTGCCGCCGAAGCTGGCCAGTATGAGCGCATAATAGGCGACCTATTGTTTCTACTGCCCCCACGCAGCTTCAGCATTGCTGGAGCAAACCCTCTATACACTCAACGAATAACCACAAGCATCTTTATTGTAACTATATTGCGACATCACAACGATGTACGTATTGGTGACGACTGCTTTTTGTTCAATTCTCACGAGCGTTCTTTGCTTTTTTTTTTTTCGTATGTGGATGCCATTAGTACCTGGAGCCATAGTTTACATCAATTTTGATTTTGTTCATCCCACTTCGATATTTCACTATTTGAGACATGCAAAAACTATGCACGGCAGCAAACGGTAATCCAGTTTAAATTTGTAAACTCGCAAATTGTAGTTAAAATCGTTGCAATCGCGCAATGCAAGAATCACGCAGGGCGAAAAAACAAGAAAATAGAATAGAAGCCCTTTGAAATTATTTTACTATTGTAGTTTTATGAATACAGCGCCAATGCATTAATGCAATCGATTGCCGCCGCCCTAGGTGTGATTCTGGTTCCTAGTCGGGCAAGAGTTGAACGAAAAAAATTAAAATGTATTCACTCTTTTATTTGTTACTTTTTTTGCTGTTTCTCTCTTTTGAAAATTCTTCCAGAATTCAATAGTATACACTTGCAATTGACTTTGCAAGTTGACGGCAATCAAAAATTCGAAAATCAGTTGAGGTTCACCTATGTTTTTTCTTTTACTGTTTTCCATCAGCATTGCATTATCGTTACGTTCAATACATTACACTGCATGTAAAAGTCATATTGTGCTATTATTTGGCTAAATTATTACCTCTGACGGAACAATATTTTATTGTAGATGTAAGTCCGTTGCTTGATGTACGGTAAAGTTAGCTAAACTGTGGTATTAAAATGTAGTGTTTCTCAGTAATCATTCACTAGTCGCAAAAGAGAAGTTTGAAAAGACATCAAGAGCAAAAAAAGCAAAAAGATGATTCCGCCCAGGATCGAACTGGGGACGTTCTGCGTGTTAAGCAGATGCCATAACCAACTAGACCACGCAACCAAAAGTTAATTTGTAATAAATCAGTTCAGGATTACTATTTGATAAAGTTAACTCAGACTGGTAGCTCTTAGCTACAGGTAGCCCCCAGTTACAGACGGCCCCTGGTTACGAACCTCCTAACAATAACTATATAAGAAGCTAGGTTCGCCATTATAACTATTATGTAGTCTATATAGAAGAACAGTAAGCGAAGTTATCTTCCTTTCATTACAATATATTTATCTCCTTTATTTTATCTAGAGAATTACCTCTCTTCCTAGTCGATCCTAGAACCAACTATGAATCCAGAAACCTTTTCACGTCTTAATTCAGACCCTACGACACCATCTCTTACATATTTAGTTTGGGGGTCTCTTTTCTAAACAGTACAACTCTCATCCTAGCTGCTTCCCAAATATACGCACAATCCACCTCGAAGTCGGAAAGCTCAAATTCCAGGGTGGGGAACGTAGATGGTGCTGTGAAGATTTATCATGCAAAAGACATAAAAACAATGTTTGAGCGATGATGCCCTGAACACTCAGATGAAGTCCTTTTTGAGTATATGCCCGATGTCACAAGTATCATCCTGTGGTGCAAGGGAATAAACCTAGATCGACAGCTCAATAAGACTACATAATAACTGCCCTAAATAAAACCCTCCTTTACTTAATGTCAAATTAGACAAAGTTACTAAATTTTCCAACAGATAAAACTTCCTTCTTTTTCCTGTATATAGAGACGGCGGAACGGCTGTCCACAGAATCCAGCATCACCATAAAGACCATTCCGGCGGTATTTCCTCAAAATAATCGGAATACTACATGTTTAATCTAACAAAAACTCTTGGCAGTTTTTTAGAGAGTGAGGCTTCTTAAGAATACCGAGTTGAAGCTTTGAAAATTATCTATCAAAAATACATAAACGA